>CM056049.1:238649487-239379885 GCA_029574335.1 Rana kukunoris
CTGTATCGAATGCACCAGTACCATGCTTCATGTTTTAACCACTTTAATAGCAACATGCTTTTTAATTTCCCCCAAAAAAGTGGAAAAAAAGAAAATCATAGGGGTTGATTTGCTAAAAGTGGTGATTGCAAGATCTAGTGCAGCTTTACATTGAAGCCAATCAGCTTCTAACTTCAGCTTATTAAGCTCTGACAAAGAAGAACTACTGGAAGCTGATCAATTTCTATGCAGTGCTGGACCATATTTGAAATCTATAGATTATTAAATCAACCCCATAGTGTATAATTTCCAAAAAATATTCATTTTGGAGGTTTCATACTGTCCTGGAATTTGTATTTGAAATATTTTACAACAGGACATAAAACAGATTTTATTTTCAAAATGTTTAGTCTTTTTCCCTTTATATAACAGTATATATTTATATAGTATTTGTCATTCAAACTATTGCAGGACTAAAACTGCCTAGTAATGAAAGGGTATTTATTACAGGCTGGTAATTAAGTGGTTAATAAAACAAAAACTGATAATGGGGTCCTTAGGATTGATTTGTACAACATGATTTTTTTTGTTTTGTTTTGTTTAAGTCTGTAATTTGTTGGAAGCCTTTGTTTTACATTATTATATCTATCTGGCATAATTAAACAAATTAATATATGGATAGATTTTGTTTACCTTTCATTTTTCTGGTTTCCATTACACTGACATAAACATACAGTTGCAAAAATGCACACTATCACAAAGGGTTTAAATATCTCAATTTTTTCCCATTTTCTTTAGCTGACAAAATGATAATAAGTTTAGTCTACCATTTGGGCACTACAAGCATTCAGTTGGAACATGTTCAGTAGATTGCAAAACACTGTGTGTATTTTCTTTGTAATGAAAAGGGCTTCCGAAAGTTAAAAAGCCACGCAGCATGTATTTATAATTTAAAAGTCACTTGTCATCACTGAGATGGAACCTTATTTATTTTACTTGGGACCTTTTTTGTTTCAAAGTCTGCTGAGGTTTTACAAAATGAATTACCAAATACCAGTTATGTTACAAAAAAGGACAAGGTTACCACAAGTAATATTTTTTAACATTCATGGAATACAAGGTTGCTGTGTGCAACTCACAGACTAAGATATATTCAACCTTAAAGTGGTATTGTGTAGCTGTTGCAAAGTATAAGATGATTGTTGAACCAATCATGAAGTCTTAAAATTGTTAACTTCAATGTAAACCCTATTGAAGCCTATAGGGACTGATTTTTGAAAATCAATTATGGCCATGTTCAAGGCTAATAGTGATGAGACAAATGTACCTGGGTTTGTTTTGGACAGGTTTTGGAAAGCATAACTAAAGTTCAAATGCCAAATCTGAACCCCACTGAAGTCAATGGGAGCCGGATGATGAAAAACTGTTCTTGCCATTTTCTGATATAAAAGGCAAGGGATTGTCAAACAGATGACATGGAGGGGATTGGGCAATCTCCTGGGGTACCAAAGCAAAAACAAACAAAAAAACATATTAAGTTTGACAGGGAGCAGTGACTTTAGTAATGTCTATAGAGAAACATTAAAAATGCTAACCTCCATTACATAACATGCCTGAAGGTGTCCTGACCCTGCCTATGAAGTGGGGCATCTGTGTGATATATACAACACTGGCACTCACAAATATATGTCTACTATTCTGATACTAATTCTGATACATATTGTACAGCAAATTAAGAGAGAGGACTGAATTATTTCAGTCAATAGTCAGAAATAATGTAAAGACTTTAACATGAAGAAACCTAGTAGGTGTCCACATGAAATACAATTTGGAATGTATAATTTCTAGTTCTATTTATTTACAACAAGTGAATTGAGCATGTGGTGCACTTAACAATGTGATGATTTCCAGGTAATCCAGTTAAAAAAATAACATATAAAGAAGAAAGGAGGGTGCACTGACCTTGTGCATTAGCAAAGATATAATTTATTAACCAGTTAAGGACCGGCTCCTGTACATTTACATAGGCATAATGGCATGGCTGGGCAAAGTAACGTATATATATGTCACTTTGAAATTCCGGCCGTGAGGGTGCGCACAGACTCAATGTACGCCAGTGTCCCGCAATCGGGTCACAGAGCTGCAAAACGGGGAGAGACAAATGTAAACAGATATTTCCCCATTCTGTCTAGTAACACTGTCACCGATCGTCTGCTCCCTCTCATCTGGGGGAGCGATCAGTGACGAGCCCAGGACACACTTAACCCCTTCAGCTCCACCTAGTGGTTAACCCCTAACTGCCAGTGTCACTTTCACAGTAATCAGTGCATTTTTATAGCACTGATCGCTGTAAAAATGACAATGGTCCCAAAAATGTGTCAAAGGTGTCTGATGTGTCCGCCATAAAGTCACAGTCATGATAAGAATCACAGATCGGCACCATAACTAGTAAAACAAATTATAACAATAAAAATGCCATAGAACTACCCCTATTTTGTAGATGCTATATCTTTAGCGCAAATCAATCAATATACGCTTATTGCGATTTTTTTTTTACCAAGAATATGTAGAAACTGTGGAATATTTTTTTTTTTATATAGATTTTTTGGGGATATTTATTATAGCAAAAAGTAATAAATATTGCTTTTATTTAATAATTGTCGCTCTATTTTTGTTTATAGCGCGCAAAATTAAAACCGCAGAGGTGATCAAATACCACCAAAAGAAAGCTATTTGTTGGAAAAAAAGGACGTCAATTTTCCACGACCGCGCAATTGTCAGTTCAAGTGACGCAGTGCCGAATCGCAAAAAGTACTCTAGTCTTTGGGCAGCGAAATGGTCTGGGGCTTAAGTGGTTAAAAAGTGTAACAGTAGTAGTCATACTCACAAACAAACATGATACAAAGGCTTGTCAATACACCAGCAAATGGAGCCGTGTCTCTAGACAAACTGGACCGGATGTTGGGGGGGACCAGATGGCACCGCAAATGACTTATGCGTTTTGAGGCAGGACCCTCTTCCTCAGAGCCAAAGCGGTGAAAGTCTCTGAGATAGAGGGTCCTCCCTCGAAACTCATAAGCCGTTTATGATGCCATCTGGTCCCCTCAGCATCCGGTCCTGGTTGCAGGTGTCTAGAGACACTGCTCCATTTGCTGGTGTATTGACAAGCCTTTGTATTATGTTTGTTTGTGAGTATGACTACTGCTGTTACACTGCTGTAATGCACAAGGTCAGAGCACCTTCCTTTCTTCCTTATATGTTTCAGTTCTAAGGATACACCCATTGCTCTGAGGAGAGCAGCAAGACCATTGGCATTTTATCCAAAGTGGCTGCACCAACTACCTATAGACTAAGCCCCCAAGTGCAGGAGCTTGTGTTGCAGGGCTCAATTTCTTTGAATGGGATTCAAATTGTTTCCAGAGTTCCGAAAGAATCTTTTACAATAAAAAATCCTTTCTAAAAACGTACATTTTTTACACTTTCTACTATATTATACAAAGCAATTATGTCTTCTCAGAGGATAATACATTTGAGTTAATTTACTAAAGGCAAATATTCTGTTCACTTTGCAAAATACTTTTCCTTTAGATTTGGGAAAGTGGTGAAAATTCACTTTGCAAAGAATACCCAATCACGCACAAGAAAACAGTGCTCTTGAATGCACATGATTGGATGAAGCAAGTCAGCAGAGCTTCACTTGATTCACTACTAAGCTATTGGAAAATTCCCTTGTAAAGTGAACAGTGTATTTGCTTTTAGGCCACGTACACACAATCAAATCTATCTGCTGGAAATGGTCTGACAGACCGTTTCAGCAGACAGATTCGATCGTGTGTACGGGCGGACAGACAGATTTGGCCAGCCGACAGATTTTAAAGCATGCTTTAAAATCTGTCTGCTGGGAATCCGTCCGTCCAACATGTCTGCTGGTTAGTACGCTAACCAGCAGACATATCTGCTCGCACATGTGTCGAATGGATTCGATGCATGCGCGGAAGTGTTTTACTTCCTGGTGCGGTGACGTGGCGGCATCAACGCCATCGCCACGTCACCGCGCTGTCTGCCGGCGGGGCTTTTGGTTTGATCGTGTGTACAGCGATCAAACCAAAACAGCCCAGCAGACAGATCTGTTCAAATCGGTCTGTCAGACCGATTTGAACAGATGTATTTGCTCGTGTGTACGGGGCCTTAGTAAATCTTTTGCATGAAGTTCAGTCAGCAGAGCTCCACTTCATTCACTGCTAAGCTATTAGAAAATCCCCATACAAAGTGAACAGCCTATTTGCTTTTAGTATATCTATTCTTTTGAGTTCAGTTAATCTTTGTTCATAGCTTAGACTCTCCATGGCCTTTATTAATTTAGTTCCCCTTTTCTACACTCTTTCCAATTCTACAGGATCTTTTTGTGAACTGAAAAAAAGGTGCTGAGAAATAAATTGCATGTTTGATTTAAGGTTTTACTTATGCTTTGTAAAGAGGTAAGATTATAGTGTCTTTTTGAATATACCGTTTAACACCTTTGAGTGTATTTTAATATAGGAAAGTGGCTTGCATGCTGCTATTAAGAGTATAATCAAGACAACATTTTATTTTTTATATTTATATATATATATATATATATATATATATATATATATATATATATATTTAAAAACTAAAGTTTTGTCAGATTATTTATGTATTTCACAGTCTTTATTCTCCTTTGGATCTTAATATATGGTATATTAATACTTATTTATACAAAACCTACTAACTTTTTAATCAATCATTTTTTTTCCAGATGACATTTCAGTATATTATATTCTTCATTTTTATAAACCCATAATAAACATGTACAATTCTATGACCATGCATTCTTGTCTATAATATTAAATCATTATCCGTACCATAATGTTCATTTGTCAACACTTTGACAGCTAAAAAGAGGCAACTTTAAGCATATTATTACATTGTTCTCTGTGCTGACTTAAATAGCCTTTTAAATAACCTATTAAGGGTAAGGCCGCGTACACACATACGAGAACCTCGTCGGGCTAAACTCATCGTTCCGTCCCGTCGGGAAGCTCGACGAGCATCCCGACGGGACGCCCGTCGGAAGTGTACACACGACCGAGAACCTTGCCAGAATATGGATCCCAGCGAGCTTCTCGCTGGATTCTGCCGAGAAGCTCGGTCGTGTGTACGCCGCCTAACAGTAGCTTGACATCTTCTGAATGGTGTGTTTCTGGGGAAGGATCCTTTCACATGTACGGATCCCACGAGGATCCATACATGTCTCATCTGCTTGCTCAGCTGGGATTGCTCCGTTGATCTCCGCTAAGTTGGCAGATGAGAGGGCGGTTCCTGCACACTGTGCAGGGACCGCCCTGTCAGATCTCCCCTATGGGGTGATTGGATGAACACGGACCATCTGTCCGTGTTCACCCGATCCGCTCTGCAGATAGATGGAAAAATAGGATTTTCCTCCGTCTGCAGAATCGGAGCATATCAGACACCAATGAGATTGAGAATGTTCATCCGCTGACAACCGCTATCTCATAGGGATACATGTATGTCACTTTTTCATCTGTAAACGAATGGATGAAAAAGCAGACATATGGTCTGCAGGTGTGAAAGGGCCCTGAACATTGTCCACTTCTTCAGATAAAATTCTTCACAAGACTGGAGATTGTTAATACTTATTATTTGGTAATCAATGTAATGGATTTTTTGGACATTACTAAATTTATTTAGTATGTGTACCTGAATAAATTACATGAGGGTTGAATATATAGCACCACACAATTAACTGTATTTATTGATTAAGGTAACAGTTCTGGGTGTACAGATAGCCATATAAAACAATTATTTGCATGTCTTACTAAAAATAACTAAAAACATCTTAAAAGGTGAAAAAATATCTTTATTTCTTTACAAAAAATAGCTTAACATTTTTTTTCAATGCAGTACAATGTCATAAATAAATAACCACATGCAACATACCAAATTCTGTAAAGTGACTACCTACTTTTAGTGCTGTGTTGAATAATGGTGGCAGGGAATGCATTACAGATATGATATCCAATGTTATCAACTTAGAATAATTCATTTGACAATCACATATGTCAAGGTGAGATATAAATGAGATTTAGAGATTGAGGCTTTTGGATAAAATTGTAATCAACCATTGTCAATATTAATGAAACCAATTCCATTGAGCCGTCTCTAGACAAAAATGACTCTATAAAAAAAATACTCTATGCACACCTTGCAATAGGCCAAATTATGTTTTAAGCGACTTAGCTATGTCACTGCAGTATATATATAGATATATCTATATATCTATATATAGATATATATTTGAAAAATATGCCTCAGTGGACTACAGATGAAGAAAATCCAAATAAAAAAAGAGACACTCACTGGATTTTTACCGGTTTTCTGTGTGTTTTCCATGGAGTGCAGCCTACAGACAATCCACCTAGCATGCAATGGGGGCGAGTTACTAAAACTGGAACAAAATCTGGTGCAGCTCTGCATAGAAACCAATCAGTTTCTAGGGTTTATTGTCTTAGCTTAAAGGGGTTGTAAAGGATTTTTTTTTTTCATAATAAGCATCCTTTACCTGCAGACATTCCTCTTTTCACTTCCTCATTGTTCGTTTTTGCTCAGAAGTTGCTCTATTTCTTCTCTGTTCTGTTCACTTCCTGCTTGTCTGACTGTTACTCACCTCCGTGAACAAAGGCATTACTGCGGTGGTCAGTGATGTGCTCGCCCCCTCCTGGGAACTATATCTGTGCGGCAGGATGCTCTCTGCGTGTTATAGATTTTAAGGAGGTGTGAATTACTGGGTGTCATGGACCATGAAATACTGAAATCCTAATTCATGTATTACAGAAGATGTAATTCTGAACCCCAGCCAGGTCAACAGACTCATAAGAAATACTCATTGTCCATTGTGTGATAACCCTATCTAAAGCCTTTCTATTATCAGGTGTAAATGACTTCTGCCCTGTCTCAATTCTCCAGACGGCTCCATTGTTCTGTGGCTGGCTATTGTGTACATTGATTGACCCCCTGGGGCTTTTGTCTGAAAACACATCACAGGCTTCTGGCCACACATATTCAGGCTATTCAAACTTTGGGACCAATCTCTGCTGAGACAATTTCAAGTCCTCATTTGCATGGTTTAAGAGGACCAGAGTGAAAACTGAATACTTTACAATGGACCAATAGGAAAGTGGTTGTTGGGGGCGGGATGTTCCAAATCCTGTATAAAGTGTGCTGTGTACTTTCATTAAAGTGTGTCCTGTTACATCCAGTATTAAGCCATGGCTAATGTGTGGATTATTCAGCGATTCCAGGGATATTCCTAGTCGGGGAATATTGGGGTGATTTCTTTTATGGGAGAAGAAGGGAGAGGATGGCGGAGATATGCTCTAATACCGTCACACTGGGCATGCCACAATGCATACTGGGAAATGTAGTTCTAACATGAACGATCGCTGCAAACCAGGAAGTGAATGAGAGAACACAAACTAGAACACCGGAGGTCATATAGATGAAGGAATTTAATAGGTATTTACTAATTTTTTAACAGAATCGTTACACTATTCTGTCTATCTACCTTGCAGACATTAATTTTAGGCAAAACATTTTTTTCCTTTACAACTCCTTTAATTGAACAAACTGCAGTTAGAAGCCGATTGGCTACAATGGATAGCTTCACCAGATTTTGAGTGTTCCAGTTTTAGTAAATCCCCCCAATGTGTTTAAAATACAGTACTGATACAAACTGTGAACCACAACCGGGCTTTGAACGTACCACCCAATGTTCAAAAAACAAAACAAAAAGCTGTACCAAACAAGACAATCTGAGGTTGCCCATAGCAAAGCCTTAACAAATACAGCAAGAATGCATAACATTTGGAGGACAATAATATACTTGAATGAAAAAATATTAAACATGCCTCAAAGTAAAGCCGCAGGAAAATGGAGTTAACATGCTTACAAAACTGCTAAGCTGACACTCGCAAACAGGGATGGAAGGCTGTAGGTGACCATACTGTCCCATGTTATGAAGAAAACACAAGGGTCCATGGGTAGTATGGCTCTTCTTGGAAATCTGCTGCCTATACTAAAGTGCATTATTATCAACCATACTCTAACATATACCAACAGAGGTAACAGCCTGCTTTTTAAAGATAGAGCAACTGGATTTTTTAATTATAAACTCTTGCTCCCAGAGGGTTAACTTAACAGTTAAACTGTTTTCTCAAATTAATTCCACTCTGTTCACCTACAAGTATGTGGTTGATTTTGAGGATGCTGTAGTTCCAGATAGATCTAAAAGATGGGCAAACCAAGATTTAGTGGTTTGGTACTTCTTGGTACTTTCACAGTTAGGGGTGGGTTCATGATAGGAATAAGTAGTGTATATTAGACCCTGTTGATTGCTATGTGTATTGCCTTGAGAAAGGTACTGTTGGACACATTAAACTGCAGTGATGCACCTATTGTCTCCTCCAAATGTCTTTTCACATACAGGTGATATTTTAAAAATTAGAATATCGTGCAAAAGTTAATTTATTTCACGCAACTTAAAAGGTGAAACTAATATATGAGATAAACTCATTACATGCAAAGCAAGATAGTTCAAGCTGTGATTTGTGGCTTACAGCTCATGAAAACCCCAAATCCACAATCTCAGAAAATTTGAATATTGTGAAAAGGTGCAATATTCTAGGGTCAAAGTGTCCTACTCTAATCAGCTAATTAAGCCAAACACCTGCAAAGGGTTCCTGAGCCTTTAAATGGTCTCTCAGTCTGGTTCAGTAGGAATCACAATCATGGGAAAGACTGCTGACCTGACAGTTGTGCAGAAAACCATCATTGACTCCCTCCATAAAGGGAAAGCCTCAAAAGTTGATTGCAAAAGAAGCTGGATGTTCCCAAAGTGCTTCATCAAAGCACATTCATAGAAAGTTATGTTAAAGGGAAAAGTGTGGAAGAAAAAGATGCACAAGCAGCAGGAATGACCGCAGCCTGGAGAGGATTGTCAGGAATAGGCCATTCAAAAGTGTTGGAGACTTTCACAAGGCATGAACTGAGGCTGGAGTCAGTACATCAAAAGCCACCTCACACAGACGGATCCTGCACATGGGCTTTAAATGTTGCATTCCTCTTATCAAGCCACTCCTGAACAACAAAAAAACATCAGGAACATCTTACCCGGGCTAAAGAAAAACAGACCTGGTCTGTTGCTCAGTGGTCCAAAGCCCTCTTTTCTGATGAGAGCAAATGTTGTATGTAATTTTGACATCAAGGACCCAGAGTATGGCGGAAGAATGGAGAGGCACACACTGCAAGGTGCTTGAAGTCCAGTGTGAAGTTTCCACAGTCTGTGTTGATTTGGGGAGCTATGTCATCTGCTGGTGTTGGTCCACTGTGCTTCATTAAGTCCAGGGTCAATACGACCATCTACCAGGAGATTTTGGAGCACTTCCTGCTTCTTTCTGCAGACAAGCTTTAAGGGGATGCTGACTTCATTTTCCAGCAGGATTTGGCATCTTCCCACACTGCCAAAAGCACCAAAACCTGGTTCAATGACCGTGGGATTACTGTGCTAATTGGCCAGCAAACTCACCTGACCTAAACCCCATAGAGAATCTATGGGGTATTGCCAAGAGAAAGATGAGAGACATGAGACCGAACAATGCAGAAGAGGTGAAGACCACTATTGAAGCATTCTGGTCTTCCATAACACCTCAGCAGTGCCGCAGGCTGATAGCTTCCATGTGTAAAAGGAAGGGAAAAGGGAATGGGAATAATTTGCACTTAGTAAAGAATATATGTTAGTGAAACAATTAAGATAGGGTCCTGAGAAGGACATCCTGCTGCTAAACACTACAGCTTAGATATAAAGTGTAAAGAAAAATGTGCAAAAACAGTGTAGCGCTGGACAGCATATACCACATAAGTATCTAAAGGTGTAAACAGTGTTAATCTATAAATGGTAACAATCAATATGTGAATACACAAAAGCTATAAATGCAGAGGTTGTTATAACACTGTGCCAATCAATATGGCACTGATAGCTTCCATGCCACGCCGCATTAAGGCAGTAATTGCTGCAAAAGGGGCCCAAACCAAGTACTGAGTACATATGCATGCTTATACTTTTCAGAGGTCTGATATTGTTCTATGTACAATCCTTGTTTTATTGATTGCATGTAATATTCAAATTTTGTGAGATTGTGGATTTGGGGTTTTCATGAGCTGTTAGCCATAATCATCACAATTATGACAAATCACAGCTTGAACTAACTTGCTTTGCATGTAATGAGTCTATCTCATATATTAGTTTCACCTTTTAAGTTACATTAGTGAAAAAACTTTTGCATGATATAAAAAAAAATGGAGTATCGCCTGTATTCTTCTATATATGAAGTTGCATATCTACTTCACTAGTGAAACAGCATACACTCCAAATGTACATGTACACCCAGCGGTACAAATGACCGACTTAAGAAATATACCTACTTTTGAAAATGACTTAAAAAGATCAGGAAAAAATAAATACAGTATATACATCAAATTGGATGAATGATTTTGGTCATTAAAAAGAATAAGGGATTGTGTGCAAAGCTGATATATATTCAGTAATTGCATAGCAAAATATACACACTTTCTGGGGTATTAAAACATAAACATGCATACATTACTAAAAATGTAATACGTAGTTGTTAAAATTTATAATGTTCCTATTACTGAGAACTGTTAGCCTAGGACAATATATATTAGCATTCAATACATGGTAATATACTAAATGAAAGCTGGAATTATAGATAAAGGGGGCAATATTAATTATTCAGAACATATTTTCTGACATAAACTTTTGATGTACACATGGACAATTAATTTATTTGAAACAGAAGAAAAAACTTGACTATGCTGTATATTTAGGAATCAAATTATAAGTAACATGAACAATATTTAATTTACATAAGATAAAAAAAAAGAAATACAAGCTATTGTTTTAATGATTTACAGTTTATAGGTTAGCAGGATTCTTGTTCCAAAATTATCATGAGTGTTCAATGATTGTCTTACACTGGCATTTAAACCTGGTGTAGAAAAGAATCTTTTATAAATTCTGCAATGACCACTGGAAACACATTAGAGTGTTCAATCTTGTTGAGTGTACTCGTAGCTCTTGAATATTCTAATTACAGTTCTATGTTCAGATAGCTATAACTATTGATGTCCTACCAGCTCAAGAGCATTTCAGCCTATTTATAAGCCTTACTATTGATAAAGCCTCACTGCCAGACCATTTCAGCAACTCATAGTGAAAACAATTCCCTTGATTTATATTTAAACTTATCCTTAATCAATTTCAATCTATGACCTTTGGATCAACTTTTAAAGTCCAGCACAAATAAGATGACCTGGATCTAATTACACAATCCTTCATCCATAATGCATTTTTGATGTATGTTTTTGTTAAGTCCTAGCCAAACCATTTTTACGGATATTATTTTTAAACAACTTCTATACAGAAGTCTAGCTGTATATCTTAAAATAAATATATTGTTTTTCATAAATCCTATTTATTAAAACATGGTATATTTTTTTCTATTATATAAACATATATATTTCTATATTTAAAAAGAAAAAAAAAAAAACTTCTGTATCCAACATTTTATTACTGATGGATAAAATAGAATTTTGAAAATATTATTGTATGTTACATTGCACAATTGAAACCCTTTTGGACTTCCGGTTCCGGCGCCGCATGGAGTAGCTGCCCTTCACTGCAGCTCCCGCAGCACGACCGAATCCTGCCTATAAAACCGGCTCTAGGAGCCCTACAACCTCTCCTCCACCTCTGGGCACGTCTCCCAGCACCCATGGACCGATTCCTGGAAAAAACGGGCGCTCGCGCCCAAACGGCCCAGACGCTACAGCCGCCGCCGGCCACGCCACAAATCGAGGCCCCGGTCTCGGCCTGCTCCGCGGTCCGCAACGCCGACGGCGGCGATGGAGGTAAGCGGCGACACCTCCCCCCCTCCAACCCCTCAGGCACACACTGCTCAGGACATGGGGGATAACATGGGGGATAACACCACAGAGCGCATCGCTCAGGCCGTTGCTGCCCTGCTGAACCCCATGATCGCAGCATCTGTGGAGAGGGCCGTGAACGCAGGGATGGCGCAAATCAAGGCTCAACTGGGGGAACATGGCTCCAGATTAAATGAACTGGAGCACCGCTTGTCCAGCGCAGAAGAGGACCTCTATCAGTCACAGGCCCTGGAACATGCACAGGATAAGACAAACCAATATATCCTTCAAAAGTTAGATGACCTGGAGAACAGATCCAGGAGGAGCAACCTTAGGTACGTGGGGGTCCCGGAATCACTTCAAACATCTGCCCTCCAAGATCTCTGCTCTCACCGCATCCCAGAAGCGCTAGGCCTCCCAGGCCCATGCTTGGTAGAACGCGCCCACCGCATGGGTGCCTTCAACTCGGAACGCAAATCTCCGCGCCCGATAATTGCCAAGTACCTCAACTATGCTGATAAATCCCTCATACTACACACCTTCCGTCAAGCCCGTCAGCTACAGATAGACGGCATGAAAATTCTCGTGTTTGCTGACTACTCTATAGAAGTATCAAAGAAACGCAAAGCATTCCAACAGATCTGCACAGAACTCTTTAAACAACAAATTAAATTCACGCTAGCCTTTCCAGCCATACTCCGTCTCAGGGCCCCGAACGGGGACCAGCTATCCTTTCAAGACCCATCTGAAGCCGAAGCTTTCCTGAGGTCGCGGCAATCACACCACCTTCCTCAGACGCCATCCAAAGCCCCACCACTCAACCGCCCCTTGGATCAAAGGAGCCCCAGAAAAGACTCTCCTAAGCGCTTCAAGACCACAGGAGTGGACCCAACCCGACCCACCACGAGATGATGTGTTTTCAAAGTGGAACTCTCCCCTGGCTATTCTCCTCTGACCCACTCAAGCCAACCTCTTTGGGCACCCTCGCTAGGCCGGGTCTGCTCTTGAACTTCCTAGACCTACGATCGGCAGGTGATCTGCACTTCCCCTCCCACCGGTCAGGTAGCCTATGTGAAATGACTTTCGTTGCCCTCATCTAACGTTTTCCTTTGCAGGCTCATCTTCGCCATTCTTGTTATTGATGTTTTCTTTTTTTTTTTTTCTCTTGTTATCTCTCCCCTGTGTTAGGTTGTTTTAAATACATTTACGCCAACCATGTTCCCCCCTCCCGGTTGCCCACCAGTTAATATGTACGTGCCTACCAGCTATTATATATATGCAACCTCCCATTCCATGGCGTCCCTTGGCATCACTGTATGTACCCCGGAAGTTTATTTCCCTCTGCCCAGTATGCTGCCTTTTTCTTTTTTTTTCTTAGCCGCATGTCACCTTGCTCTTTACTCTGTACTCCTGTGCCCCATGATAACAGAGTCGTGGCATGGGAGCCGGCTCATACAGTGACTCCATGTGGAAAAAAGTGAAGCTCTTATGTCTGGTTATGTTGTTCTTGTTGTTCTCGCTGATTTCTCCCCTAGCTGCCCCCCTAATTCCTTTCGCCTCCCCTCCCTCTCCCTCCGGTACCAACGCACCTCTGCCTTTAACCCGTCAATCCTCCAGTGACATTCACCCCCTACCCTCTCCTAATATGGTGACTCCTCTCAACCCCCACATATACGGTGCTTTTCCTACAAATACATCTCAGACCCCCTTTCCCACGCCCATTACATGAAAGTGATTTCATGGAACGTAAAGGGACTTAGATCCCCAAACAAGAGGATGAAAATCCTCAGACACCTAAAACGACTCAAAACAGATGTAGCCCTGCTCCAGGAGACGCATCTGTCGGCTCCCGACTTCTCACGCATGAAAAAACTATGGGCTCAGAAGCCGTCGACCGTAAGGCTGGCGTTCTCCTACTGATCCACAAAAACCTCCCTTGTTCGGTTCTTGCAGTTAACTCCGATACCCATGGCAGATTTCTGTCGGCGCACGTTAGGATAGGTAGTAAGGAACTGGTCATCTCTAATATCTATGCCCCTAACAACCCGGGTAAGGCCTTTTACCGCGAGCTGTCCTCGTGGCTACTACAAAATACACAACTCCCCCACCTGATCGGAGGTGACTTTAATGACACCCTACACCATATAGATGACAGGTCCTCTCCCAGACGGTCTAACCCGGTAACGGTCACTTCCAATCCCTCACCTTTCGCATCCACTATGGATTCCCTCCATCTCCGTGACATCTGGCGACTATCCCATCCCACGGACAGGGAATTTACATTCTACTCCAACCCCCATGCAGTCTTCACCAGAATAGACTATTTCTTTGCATCGGACGACTTGATCCCCTTGATATCGACCACAGATATACTTGACATCGCTGTGTCTGACCATGCCCCGATATTGGTCTCGTTAAACAACTTGGACCTTCCCCCCCACCCAAAGATATGGCGCTTCCCTTCATACCTTCACAACCATTCTGACTTTCAACTTTTTATGAAAAAAGCCTGGAAGGAATACTCCTCGGCGAATGCCCCCCACACGGAAGACCCTAACCTCTTTTGGGACGCCGGGAAGGCGTTCCTCAGGGGTCAGATCATATCCTATGCAGCCTCTTTCAAGCGTAATGCTCTATCTCGGTATAAATTGGCCAGCTCACGTTTGCATCAAGCTCAAGGAACTCTTTACTTGTCCGACTCCCCCACCAACAGAGATGAATGGCACGCAGCTAAACGATCGTTTGATACCTGGGCAGACACGCTAGAAACAATCAAAAGGGCCTCTTTAGATGCCACTCTCCATAAATTCGGGAACAAATCCGGCAAATTACTCGCCAGACTATGCAAGGGCCCCTTTACCCCACTCATATCACATCCTTACGGGACTCCACCGGAGTGATCCACACCTCACCACCGGCTATTAACAAAACAATGCTTCAGTACTACAGTACACTGTATGCGGCGGACCCCTTTGATAGAAACGCGGCAGTCACCTTCCTAGACAACCTGGCCATCCCCGAAATCTCCCCCTCTCAGCTAGAAGCCCTTAATGCCCCGATCTCCCTGGCCGAGGTATCTAACACAGGCGAATTTTACAAGACCCTGCAAAGTATAGTAGAACCCACCCTTCACAAAGTATATAGCGGCGTGTGGTCCGGCGGCCCTTATCTTCCCTCCGGCAACCAGGCCATTGTTAAACTTCTCTCTAAAAAAGGCAAAGACCCCCTTAACCCTGGCTCGTACAGACCGATATCTTTACTGAACCTAGATGTAAAAATCCTCTCCAAAATCATCGCCAATAGGCTCGCCGACATTATCCCCTCCTTAATCCATCCGGCACAATCAGGATTTGTGAAGGGGAGAACAGCTTGCCTAAACATCCGGAAAGTGATGCTGGCCCTGGAACACGCCAAGCAACACCCAGATGGGGACTATGCCATCATTACCCTAGACGCGGAGAAAGCCTTCGACAATGTCAGCTTCGACTGGCTCTCCCTGTCTATGGCGAAAATGGGTTTCTCCGGGCCTTTCTGTCACCTCATTAAGGCGATGTACGCATCCCCGTCGGCAAAAGTGGTGGCTGCCGGAATACTTTCGGAGGACTTTCGGCTTCACAAGGGGACGCGCCAGGGTTGCCCTCTGTCCCCTCTCCTTTTCAACCTAGCCCTGGAACCCCTATCCAGACACCTTACCCAAGTGGCCCCCCTCCACGGTATAAAATGCGGCGCCCATGAATTACGATCCTCCCTCTTTGCGGACGATGTCCTTATTTTTTCGACAGACCCCTCTTCTGATATGCTCACCATTAAAACCATATTCGACAATTTCCGTGCATGCTCTGGCCTACGAATAAATTACTCCAAAAGTGAAATCCTCCCTTTAGGCTCCCGCCCCGATCCCCCGTGGACACGACACTCCATCTTTTCTGTCGCCACATCACACATCACCTACCTCGGCATAAAAATTGGCAAGCTACCCTCCTCCCTGTACCACTTGAACTACCCCCCCTTGATCAATAAAATCTCTCAGGAATTGACGAACTGGTCGGATCTGCCGCTCTCGCTTCTGGGGAGATGCCACCTAGTAAAAATGGTCAGCTTTGCCAGACTGCTGTACCCGATGCAGACTATCCCTCTACTGCTCCGCCATAAGGACATCAAGCTCATTGAATCGGCTATCTCTAAATTTATCTGGCACGGTAAGCGACCACGCATAGCTATGAAAAAACTCTTTCTCCCCAGACGCGAGGGCGGAGTTAGTCTCCCAAATGTTAGACTGTATAATTTAGCATGTTTACTGAGAACCAGCTTGGACTGGATATCACGTTCCTCCCGATACTCAAACTACGCCCTCGAATCAGATATGGCCCACCCCTTCTCCCTAGTGGCGCTACTACACTGCAGATGGAAATCGATTCCCCCCCCGCTCCAACATAACCTGATACTTAGGGACACTGCCATCGCCTGGAGGGAAACCAGAAAACTCCTTGGACTGTCCCCCTATGTGTCCCGTCATCTCACCATCCAAGGCAACCCGAGCTTCCCAGCGGGACTTGACCATAAACCCTTCAGACTGTGGCAGGAAAAGGGGCTTACACTCTTCACCTCCTTATGTGACCCCTCAACAGGCCGAATCCTACCCTTCGCAACCACGGCAGAGACTTTCGGATTACCCAACTCTCATGTCTTCCATTACTGGCAATGTGCCAACTACCTACGTTCCTCCTGCACTGAGCCACGCAAACACTTCTCTCTTACTTTTGCTGATCGACTTCTCTCAGAAGGCGCCTACAAAATCTCAGACATATACAAGCCCCTACTCAGCGAATCCGCATCCCCCTTATCCGCAACGTCTGCTTCCAATTGGGGAAAGGACTTCCCAGTCGACGATCTGATACCCAAGTTGCTACAAGGCCTCAACACAGTTCAACGCATCACCCCGAACGAAATTTGGAGAGAAACCCAGCTGAAAATTGTCCACCGAGCACACATCCCCTTCCTTTACTCATCACAAGATCCAGACGGTCCTATCTGCCCTCTGTGCCACCATCCGAAGCCATCCCTGGCACACCGTTTTTGGTCATGCTCATTCATCTCAGCCTTCTGGGACCAGGTTCTGGCATACACCTTTAAGATCACTCTAATGAAGCTACCCAAAGACCCCCTTCTCCTCATATTCGGCTACTGGGACCCACTACTGCTCCAGAGGTCACAACAAGATGTCTCCTCCGCCTCAACCACGGCACCTACCTCACAAACCAGCAAGCAATGGCCATTGACTTGTTTTCTTGTCGCACGCAGGGCAATCCTCAGAAATTGGATCTCCTCTCAACCCCCATCCATCACCCAGGTCACGCACGACCTCCTTCTTCTCCTCCACAGAGAACGAGCCACCACGGACTTCAAACGAGCCACTGCTAAGTCTCGCTTCCTCTCGATCTGGCATTCTTTTATGGACTCAGCGCTTTCCCAGGATGATTTGATCGCATTTGAACACTACTCCTTTTCATACTTCAAACCCCCTCCCCCTGGACCCCCGGACGGTCACCCACCCCCTGATGCTCAATCCACCACTTCATCCTGATACCATCCGATACCCTGGATGTCACCCCCCCCTCCACCCTCCCCCCACCCAGTCACTAAATGTGCAACTTCTAGGTGCTCCCCTTCCTCCCCCCCGCCTCTCCCTCCCCCTTTAGCTCCCCCTACCCCTCCGCTTAGCAGGACTTGCAACTGTTTTTTTTTTTTTTCTTGTTGTTCTTATTCTTTTATTTTTGTATGTCATAGCAGTGATATTTTGCTTTTTGCAATTTACTGAACGCCTGATCCCCCCTACTAGACTGTCTCTCAGATCCCACCAGTTCAGACCCAGTAGGGCTAGTCTTTTATATCTTCCTCCCCTCCAGGGGGCAGGCAATATCTGGCACCTTCCCTCATGTCCTACCCCCTCTTCTTTTTGCACTTCTTCCCCGCCCCCCTTCCCTGTTTTACCTATGTCGAGTTGCATTTATTCACTGCATTGTATGTACCAAATGTTTTATTTTTTTTTTCTGAAAACTCAAATAAACACTTTTTGAAACCCTTTTTTTTGTTTTTGTTTAAAATTTGCAAAAAAAAAAAGTCAATAATATGACTTGTATCTCCAGCTACAGTACAGTACACTGATCGTATGGGTCACTCCCTCAGTGCATCTTCCATTCATAAAAAGCCTTGCATACTTTTCAATGAATGCAAGGTGATCTGTAATTGAAGAACGTGTGGATGGACATCACAATATCCCTCTCTTCCTATCACAGAATGCCTTGCATTCATTGGAAATAATTTGTATTAATGGAAGGACTACTGAATAGGCAACTCAAAGTAATAAGTTTACAACAGCCTGGACTATGAGGCCCTGTTCACACCTATGCAAATTGGTTGCGGCTTGGCATAACATTATAAAATACATTGATTTTAATGAGGCTGGTTTACATATGTGCGATGCATTCGCACTGTGCACTGCCCAAAACAGTGTGCGTTTTCTTGGCATTGTGTTGTGGCTCAGGTGCAAATTCAGGCCCATTATTTTCTATGGGTGATTCGCACAAGTGTTCCGTTCTGAACAGGGATCATGAGGGGGAACTCCACGCCAAATTTTAAACAAAAAAACGGCATGGGTTCCTCTCCAGGAGCATACCAGGCCCTTAGGTCTGGTATGGATTTTAAGTGGAACCCCTATGTGGAAAGCATGCAGCTTGGCCGGTCAGGAAAGGGGGTGGGGATGAGTGAGCATCCCCTCCTGAACTGTACCAGGCCGCATGCCCTCAACATGGGGGGTGGGTGCTTTGGGGCAGGGGCCTCTTCTCGACAACCCTGGCCGTTGGTTGTCAGGGTCTGCGGGTGGGGGGCTTATCGGAATCCGGGAGCCCCCTTTAATAAAGGGGCGCCCAGATTCTGGCCCCCAACCCTATGTGAATGAGTATGGGGTACATCGTATCCCTACCCATTTACCTGGTGGGAAAAAAAGTCAGTAAAAAAGCACACTACACAGGTTTTTAAGTAATTTATTAGGCAGCTCCGGGGGTCTTCTTCCAACTTCCGACTCTCCGGCCTCTTCTCCCGCTCTCTGGTGCCTTTTCTGCCCTCTCCGTTTCTTCTCTCGCTGTCTGGTGATTTCTGCCTTCTGTCGGGCATCTTCGCTATCTTCTGCCAGTTCTTTTACTAGTAGTGGCCCGGTCTTCATCGCCTTCTTCCCTCTTCTCTTCTTGAGATGTTAACACAACGCTTCCTCCCACTGTAATTGTGGTTGCACGGTGTGCAATAATTTATATAGGCATGGGGCGTGGTCACCGGGTGATGCCACCTGTGTGACCACGCCCCCGTATGACATCATAGTCCTGGGGAATGATGGGAGTTCCCCCTCATGATAACAGCGGCATGACTTCCCTCCCCTCTCCCAGGTCAGAAAATCCACAGCTAAAACACAAAGGAACCGCTGAACAACTGTTTGAGAACTTGGCAAAGAAACCAGAGCTCAAAAATGCAGCCTAAAGCCCCATACACACTATCAGTTTTCCTGCAGGTTTTTGTCTTCAGATTTACCAAAACCATCTAATATGAGGTCAAACCTTAAAGTGGAGTTCCACTCAAAAATTGAACTTCCACTTAACCCACTCCTCACCCCCTTACATGCCACATTTGGCATGTCATTTTTGGGGGGGGGTGGGGGCTTCAGGAGGAGTGGGAATTCCTGTTCCACTTCCTCCTTCCGCCGAGGGGCTGGTAAGACGATTAGCTTAATTGCCTATCTTCAGCCCCTCTCTGTAGGCAATCGCATGGGACATGTCACAGGTCCCAGGCGATCGCCTGTCCAATCGGATGGCGCAGCGCCGCGCCGCTCACGCATGCACAGTGGGTGCCCGGCTAGGAAGCCGAAAGCTGTCACGGCCGGGTGCCCACACTTACAATAAAAATGCCGGCCGGGGAGGGGGGGAGAGGAGCGGAGCCCCGGCCGACGCATCGCTGGAACCCTGGAGCAGGTAAGTGTATGTTTATTAAAAGCCAACAGCTACACTTTTTGTAGCTGCTGACTTTTAATAAACATAAAAATGGGCTGGAACACCCCTTTAAGGCCGCGTACACACGATCGAACATATCTGCTGAAACTGATCCGCAGACCAGTTCCAGCGGACATATCCCATCGTGTGTACGGGCTAGCAGACAGGTTTCCAGCAGACACAAGTTTTAAAGCATGCTTTAAAACTTGTCTGCTGGAAAGCTGTCAGTCCGACATGTCCGCTGGTTAGTACGCTTAACCAGCGAACCGAAATCTCCTGTATGCGTCGAATGAATTTGATGCATGCGTAAAAGCATTTTACTTCCTGGTTTGGTGACGTGGCGGCGTCAACGTCACCGCCACGTCACCGCGCTGTCTGTCCGCGGGGATTTTTGTTTAATTGTGTGTACACACATCAGGCCAAAATCACCCAGGAGACATGTCCGATGAAAACGGTTCGTCTGACCGTTTTCATCGGATATGTCTCCTCGTGTGTACGTGGCCTAAGAGTTTCAATTCGTATGCAATCAGGCAGGCACTTGCACTACATGGTTTTGGTAAACCTAAAGAGAAAAACCTGCAGGAAAACTGATAGTGTGTTTGGGGCTTTAGTCTTGGAACAGGACATTTGGCACTGACAGGAAACGTATGTCTGAGTAAAAGTAAGACATGTAACAAATGATGCAGCAGCCAGTAACTTATGGTTATTATGCAAATAGCCATAAATCAATGGACTGAAAAGTACTCAGTCTTGTGTATATTATTCTACTTGTATTGAATTACTGGTGATGTGATTTCAATATTTTATGTGTCTGAATCATTTTGGGCATTATGCTGGCTTATCTGCATGGGATTTTTGCATTTTCCAAAAATTTGCTTTGGTGTTTATGAGCCTCTCAAATTCCTAAATAACTGGATTCACAAAATTAATTGTAGTCAAATGTCTATTTGCATGAATTACATGACATTTTAGGGCATATTTAATATTTTAGAAAATGTCCCAACACTTTGGATTTTTTTTTCAACAATAAGTTTTTATTAAGATTAATAAGAGCATTAACATAGGAAAAAAAAAAACATCAAGCATGAGTGTAAAAGCTAGAGGACAAGTAAGGTAACAGCATAACAATGCTCATCAATCACACAAATATACTATCATTTCCACATGCTGTATATGAAAAGGAAGAGAAAAAACATGTCCAATAACGTTAAGAGTATGGAACACTGATCAGTCTTCACGCTCCAGGTGCCCCACAGGGAACACGCTGCACCCAGAGGATCCGACACTGCATAGTGTACAAGGATATTTGCAGCTATATCAAACCTCAATATCTATATTTGTACAGAAGCTTCAACACTTTGCTTATATATAATTAAGAAGGAAAATAAAGAAAGAAAAAGTAGAGTAGAAAAGAAAGAGAAGATGAAGAGGATGCAAAAATAAGATGAAGAGGATGCAAAAAATAACGCTCCAGATCACACATCCAGATGCACAAATTAACAAACATTACAGATTCGTCAGATTCTTCCCGTACCAGCTCCTCCAGGACTCCCAGAATTGACTCCCCCCATGTAACCTATTTTGAGAAGCCTCAAACATATATTCGTATGTGATATGGAGGTCCGTGGTCCTTACTGCGTCCAAAAGTGTAGGGATCTCTGTTTTTTTCCATCGTCTCACTATCTCTAACCTGGCTCCCAACAAAACGTGAGATATTACAGGCTTGATAGCACATGGGAAATCTTCTATTCCCAGTGATAGGACCGCCATACCTGCAGTACATACAGACCCAGGGAGATGATTATTGTTGAGTTGCTTCAAGATGTTTAAGATCCCTGCCCAATAACTCCTCAATTTAGGGCAGTTCCACATAATGTGGTATAAAGATCCCCTGTGCCCACACATTCTCCAGCATAGTGGAGAAACCGATTTATCGAATCCTGCCAATCTAGTAGGGGTCATATACCATCGTAGCAACATTTTTTGGGATAATTCCCATAAGTTGGCACTTCTGGTGGCTCTATAAGTAGAAGTAATAGCACTTTTCCACTGATCTGGAGTGTAAGTACACTCCAAATCTAATTCCCAGGTTCTCATAGAAGGATTCTTGGAAAAAACATTTTTTTGACCAAGGAGGCCATAGAAAAGAGATATACCTTTGATGGAAGTATCAGGGTTGGTCAAGTAAAGAGACACTCGCCACGGCACATCTATGTATGCCTTGACCTGCGATGTCAGGAAATGCGATATTCGGGCGTAAACAAAGTAATCTCTAGAATTTATTCCATACTCGATTTGAAGTGAGCGGAAGGATTTGGTGGCTGGCCCTACACACATGTCTGCTATATTAAGGATACCGCATGCCTCCCACTTAGTTACGTTCAAGTCAGGTATAAACAAGTGCAGGCATTTCATGGGAAGGGGAATAGATTTGACAGCAGTTCCCTCGAGAGGTTCTGATCGGAACCTCCGCCACGCCTGCAGTGCAGCAGTAATGGTAGGTGACAAATCGCTAGGGAGTGTCGCTAAATAAGGACTAGCTAGTAGCAAGCTGTAGGTGTCACAACTTGGACACTGTAAAGATTCTAATTCTTGCCAGCGCGTGATTAGTCTCCCAAGGAACCAATATTTTAGTTGTGCTAAAACAGCTGCTGTATGATAGTCTTTAAGGAGAACGTGACCAACCCCCCGGCAAGCCTAGATTTTAGAAGCTTCTGAAAGGCGCACCGCGCCTTCTTCCCTTGCCATAGATAGTTATTCACTATAGACTGGGCCTTAAAGAAAAATCTGCCAGGAACTGGTATAGGAAGACTGCGAAACAAATATATAAATTGCGGCAGCACCATCATCTTAAAGGCCGCTAGGCGACCAGACCAGGTTGATTCCTTCCAGGACAGGCCTTTCAGAATATTAACCAGATTATCCAAGAAGGGATCATAGTTGGCCTTCACTAAGTCCTTGACATGTGCGGTTAAAACAATGCCTAAATACTTAATACCTTCTTTACTCCACACAAAGGGGTATTTGGTTTTAAGTCTTACACTAGTATCAACATCAATTCCTATTCCTAAAATAAACGATTTACCATCATTAACCTTGTAATATGAAATCTTGTTGAACAGTTGCAATGCTTCATATGTTGCTGCCAGGGAGGATTCCACCTCTGTTAAGATGATTATTATGTCATCCGCAAAGAGACTAATTTTGTGTGTGTGTTTCCCCGTGCAAAAACCTTGTATGTCAGGGTGAGACCTAATGTGGATAGCTAATGGTTCCATCAATAAATTAAACATCAAGGGGGATAAGGGGCACCCTTGTCTTGTGCCATTAGAGATTGTAAAGGGAGTTGAGAGGACACCAGACATATATACCCTCGCTGAGGGATGTGTATAAAGGGCTAAGATTGCAGACACAATATCACCAGAGAACCCGAAAGACGTCAACACCTTGACCAGATATGTCCAGTGTATCCGATCGAAAGCCTTCTCCGCGTCCAATGATAGGAGCAGAGAAGGCTTCCGTTGCACCCGTGCCAGGTGAACAAGATTAATCATCCGACGAGTAGCATCAGACGTCTGTCGGTTCCTGGTAAAACCTGTCTGGTCTGGGTGAATAATTGTAGGTAAAATGTCCACTAAACGTTTTGCTATCAATTTGGCATATATCTTCAGATCGATATTTAATAAAGAAATCAGGCGAAAGTTCGGCGGAGAGGTAGGTTCCTTCCCTGGCTTAGGTAGGGCAACGATTAAAGCTTCTAACATTTCAGGTGGAAAGGAGGCAGAGGCGGCTGCAGTCTGAAATATTTGTAATAGAAAGGGAGCTAAGGCAGCTTTAAAGGATTTATAGTATTCAGCACTGAATCCATCAGGGCCTGGGGATTTATTCATGGCTAGAGAGTCGATCACTGTTATGATTTCGTTCTCAGTGAAGGGGAGATTTAGAGAGCTCAGTTGATCAACAGACAGTTGGGGTATAGGTAATTTGCCTAAGAATTGGTCTATAATCTCAGACGTAGGTTGAACGATATTAGGGTCATTTTTTAGATTATATAAGGACCCATAGTAATCGCTGAACGCATCTGCGATCTGCTGGGGATGGAATTGTTTTTGTTTAGATGCATGATGTATTACATAAGAGATTTTAAGTTTATGCCTATGACCCTTTAAAGTTTGAGCTAAAAGTTTTCCCGCCCTGTTTCCAGCAGAGTAATAGGACATTTTAAGCCTTTTGGACGTCCTCTCAAAGACGTCAAGGAGAATTGTTCGGAGCTTGTGTCTAAGTGTATGCAATTGGTTTGAGATATTTAAGGAGTATGACTGTTTGTTTACCGCCTCCAAACTGGCGATCTGACCAGTTAGTTCTACAATCTGCCTCTGCCTCTGCCTCTTGACTCGCGCCCCTGCTTGAATACATAAACCTCGTACATACGCCTTATGGGCATTCCATAATACAAACGGGCATTGCACTGAACCCACATTATCCTGAAAAAAATTTGACATTTGTGTATTCAGCATCTTCCGCACTTCCGGTTTCTGTAACAAAAAGGTATTGAGTCTCCAAACACTGCAGCGGTGAGCCGTGTTTGAATCCTCAATGGTCAAAACAATAGATGCATGATCAGACCAGGTTATAGTATTGATCATCGTCGATTTGGTCCTAAATAGAACCTGTTGATCAACTAAAAACAGATCGATTCTAGTATACACTTGGTGTGGGGGAGAGAAGTATGTGTAGTCTTTCTCATTAGCATGAAGACATCACCAAACGTCATACAAATCTTGTCTGTGGATGTGTGGCAGTAAGGAGTGGTGACGACGGCTCGAGGAGGAGGTAGTGTCACATGTAGGATCAGGTGCAATATTGAAATCACCGCAGAGTATGAGTAGTCCTGAGCGATGAGTAGTCACCCGTTTCATTAATTTGTTAAAAAAATGAATCTGGTGCTTATTGGGTGCATATACATTCACAATCGTAAAGGGAATAGAGTCCAATTCGCAGACCAGAATAAGATATCTTCCTAAGGGATCCGCCACTTGGGCATGCAAAGTAAAAGCCACCGAGTCACGGATGGCAATTAAGACTCCCTTAGTTTTAGTGTCCGCATTGGCTGTGAATATGTGAGGATAGTTCCTGTGAGTACACTTCACTGGTGCTTTGGTGCTAAAGTGAGTTTCCTGAGCACAAAGTATAGCGCTGTCATGTAACATCGCCTCTTTCCACATAGATTTCCTCTTAGCCGGATGGTTGAGCCCTTTAGCGTTCACAGATAATATCTTAAGAGGCATGACAAAAGTATAGTGCAGTTGTGCGTGTTAGGGAGCAAGGTTTCCACGAGTCTCCCCATCTCTGCAACTGCGGTGGCGTGGAAAGAAACCACGTACAAAGCCCTGAGGGTAATGCATTGGTGAGGTACTCACTATTGGCAGAGCGGAACATGGTAAGCCCATTCAGAATTTCTGGTTGTGGTATAGGCAGTAACCGATCAATCATCAGGTCTCTTGTGTGAGGCTGGATTTCAGGAACTGGAGCGCATCCAAGTGAAAAAAAAAGAAAGGTTGAAACACAAAAACAAAACAAAATGAAAAATAGAAACTATAGAGCAACAATGAACAATAAAGAAGAGAGTCTTAACGCCATCATGGCAACATGTGTGGAGAACTGCAGATCTCCGGTGGCAGCCAACAGCTGCAACTTGCACTTGGGGAATAAGTTCAAAGAAATGGAAAACTAACCCCTAGCATAGGGACCTGAGTAGAATGAACATAAGGCCATCCGTTAGTGGATCAAGTGTGGGAAGTAGCATTCTTAGCCGTGACTTGTTTCCAGTCACGTTCCACCCGATGTGGCGTGTTGGTCTCCTCCTGAGTGTCAGCCGTAGTTGGAAGAATACCCCACTCCCTGAGCAGATCAAATCCCTTTTCCATTGATGTCACCGTATAAGAGCGGTTGTCCTTAGTGATGGATAGCTTAGATGGATATCCCCATCTATAGACTATCCCATGATTTCGCAAGACCTTAGTAACAGAGTTTAAAGCCCTCCTCTTTTGCAGGGTAAACTGAGATAAGTCAGCGTAAAATTGCAGGCCCTGATACTTCAGTGGAATGTGATCCTGTTTCCTCATGGCAACCATCAATTGTTCCTTTACATGGAAGAAGTGTACTCTGAGTATCACGTCTCTAGGTACTTGGTCAGCTAGATATGTGGGTTTTGGCAAGCGGTGGATTCTATCAATAGTGACATCTAGATCAGTTAGGGCCGGAATCAGATCTTTGAACATACTGGTGACATAGACGCCTAGATCAGGTTGCTGCACCGATTCAGGGATCCCCCTAATCTTCATATTATTTTTCCTTGATCTATCCTCTATGTCTGCCAGTTTAGTTTTAATCCACTCATTGTCATTTTCTCTGTCCTCATTAGCGTCAACCAGAGCATTGATCGTCTCAGCGTATTCCCCCATTCTAGTTTCAACATGGGTCACCCTGTCCCCCACCTCCTGTATGTCTCCAGCTAGGCGATGCATACAGGATGCCATATCTGCCTGGAGAGTACTCCGCAGCGATACTAACATGTCCTTTAGGACCGTATCATCCAACGGTCGGTTCAGTGTGGGGTAGGATTCAATAGAGTCGGGCAGGTCTCGGGTGTCCTCACCTGAATCAGAGGCTCCGCTCGCCGCCGGGCTTGTTGTCGGGGTCAGACCGCGCTCATCCAGCCTGGGTTTTGACTTGGCTGGGCTACAGGAGGAAGGAGTCGGAGGGAGAGAGCCTTTAGCGGCGTGCACCGCTCCAGGATGGGTTTTCTTACTTGTCCTCGGGTGCTTCACCGTGGCGGCCGCGTGTGGAGGAAAGTAGGCCTCGGCGCCACCTTGGCCATGGCTCCCGCCGGCCGGCGAGAAAAAGTCCGTCAAACGGTTCGGTTTGTGGCCAGAGTGCTTCTTGCCCGTCATGCCGGATGCCGCTTGGGATCAGGGTGTCACTTGGTAGGTAGGAAGGTACGCGGATGTACCGTTTCGTGTTGCTTCAGTCCCTAGCTATCCGGAGCTCTGTGCTCAGACGTCCATTCGGCTTCCGCGCTAAGCCACGCCCACACTTTGGATTTTTATGTGATGTTTTAAAATGGTAATAAACCATGTAGAAAATGCTACATATTCCTTTTTTTTTTCACCTGGTAATCTGGCTAGTAACACAACTTCTGTATTAGAGTGGCTCTACAGGAATGAACACGCACAGGGTGCCTTTGGACAGCAACATTGAGAGCATGGGAGGAGGGGACTGTTATATGTACTAGCAGGTTTAGATACACTAACAAACTGAAGCCAAACTCTGCCTTACATTGCAGTTACACAAGCAGGTACAGCAAGCTTTTTTTCTTTTGGGATAACATTTTTTGTCCAATCTTATTTTATTACTATTATAAACAAAGTGTTATCCATAAAATACATACAAAACAAAACAGAATAGCAGGTTAATCCAATAAGAATAAGAGAGTGTATATATATAGTTCTCCATCTACCATGTAATTTCAAGTGTTTTGACTACATCCAGGATTCATTCCATACCACACAGTGGTTGGCTGGTTGCTACCAATGTTTGTTTCTATATATGGTCTGTAATATAGGTATGATTGACAATTGTATTCATTGCTGCATGTATCATTTGCCATGTTCCTTGTTTCACCAATAAAAACATGTTTTTGATATCTACTTATCTTCTAGCCATGTGTACTGACCTCATTTAAAGTCCCAAAACCCCCATTTATTTTTGCAGTTTTAGGGATGGAGGTATGTGCAAGTTATGATTGTAAGCGCTAGATCTATATACTAATTTGTATAGTCAGGTAGAAGAAAAAAAAAACAGAAAGATGGACTTTTGTTCCTCTAGAGCAGGGGTCTCAAAGGAACTTAATAAATGGCCCGCAGGCAGGGCGGGTGCCGCGGAAGTGTAGATCGAGGTGCATTAAGAGTAGCGCAGTAAGCGTCTGTCAGAGGTTCACTTCTCTCTCATGTCACGCTGCTACTCCCCGGCGGCCCCTCCTCTCTTCTCGTCCATCCCTATTTGCTTGTGACATCATCTGGGATGGACGAGAAGAGAGGAGGGGCCTCCGGGGAGTAGCAGCGTGACATGAGAGAGAAGTGAACCTCTGACAGACGCTTCCTGCACTGCTCTGCATCTGAAGTGCCCTGATGTGCTCTCATGTGCCCTGATGTGCTCTCATGTGCTCTCATGTGCCCCATGTGCCCTCATGTGCCCCATGTGCCCCCATGTGCCCCATGTGCTCTCATGTGCCCCATGTGCCCCACTTTTCCCCCGATGTGCCCCATGTACCCCGATGTGCCTCATGTACCCCGATGTGCCTCTTGTTCCCCCGATGTGCTGGACTCTGTACATTAGGGTACCCTGTGCCCTGTACCCTGATGTGCCATGTGCCCTGTACTGATGTGCTGTGCCTGATGTGCCCTGGTGTGCTCTCATGTGCCCTGATTGTGCCCTGATGTGTCCTGATATGCCCCATGTGCCCTGATTGTGCCCTGATTGTGGCCCATGTACCCTTATGTGTGCCATGTACCCTGATTTGCTGGGCTTTGTACCCTGATGTGCTGTTTCATGTGCCCTACCCTGATGTGCCATGTACCCTGATTTGCTGGGCTTTGTAACCTGATGTGCTGTTTCATGTGCCCTACCCTGATGTGCCATGTGCCCTGTCCTGATGTGCCATGTCCTGTGTCCGCTGACACCAGTGCTAGGGGTTAATAATGTGTCAGCTGACACCAGTGCTGGGGGTTAATAATGTGTCCACTGACACCAGTGCTGGGGGTTAATAATGTGTCCGCTGACACCAGTGCTGGGGGTTAATAATGCGTCCGCTGACACAGAGCTGGGGGTTAATAATACGTTCGCTGACACCAGTACTGTTTTTGAAGTTTGAAAGTTTGCATGCGGCCCCCCATGGGATATGAAAACTTGTCTTGCGGCCCTCAGGTAATTTGAGTTTGAGACCCCTGCTCTAGAGTTTAGACTCACTTAGAGAAGAAGGGGAAATGCCATAAATCCATTCCTTAAAGGCCTGAGAAGTTCTGAACATTGACACTGTGCTCCAGGTGCTTCTATAATTTTCCAATCTGTAATTTTCTCTTGATGATTTTTTTTTTTAATTCCTAATAGAGTCTAGTTCTATCGCCAATTCTGCTAAGGAAGGAACAGTTCTTGATTTACAGTGGCAAGGATCACTGCTCTCGCTGCTAAGATAAAATGACAAAGGATATCTTTCTTAAAAGAGAAGTATGAGTTTTTAATATTCATACTTACCTATGTGGATGGAGCATAAGAGCGATACTGCAGCTGTCCCCCGCCGCCTACTCTCTGAGAACCAAGCCATTGAACACCACCGATGGCTCAGTTCTCTCCCCTTCCCGAGCAAAGAGATGCTGCCTATCAGTCAGCATCTTGCCTGCTCAGCTCCATAATGCTCATTGGAGTGCTGAGCTGTGGAGGGGTGGGGAGGTGCTACCAGTCAAGGCAGCTGGCGGATCCAGATTTCGGAAGTTGGGATGACGTGCTGCCTCGACTGAATTTGGTGACATCAGCGGAGAGCAGACTTCAGACCTCAAATGCTATCTTTTATTAGTTGGGAATTTCAATCATTGTAAACATATACAGTATCAAATGTGTTTTCCCAAAATACTTTAATTTGTGGGCACTCCCACCATATATGTGTCAGGGTCCCTTCTGACTTATGTAAGTGTGTCCCCCTTTCCAGGCAACCCCTAAAGCAATTTTCAGAGACTTTTGTGTAAAATTTGTGTAGTTTTGAGGGGTGTAATACCACCTTATTTATAGTTTAACAATTGTTTCCTTCACTGCTGTAGATTTTGTGCATTTGTGCATATTAGAAATCCTGTCTAACCAGTCCTTCGGGAATATTTCCTGCCCAGTCTCTGCCTCCCAGCCGAGCATAGCAGAGGATTTTTCTGGAAGGCCAAGACCATTCAGATAATTATACATAGTGGAGATAGTGCCTCTATCGCTAGAGAAGGGTCCACATAAGTCCTTGAATGTGGAAGCCATGTTAGCTCCTCCCCAGGGAGTATTGTGAACTAAAAAAGTGTTTGATCTGCAGATACTTATAGAATTCTGTTCTGGGGAACAGAATTTAATAATGAGTCCCAGGTAATAAGGTCTTTCGAGATCCACAGGGCAAAATCACTTAGGGAGGGAAATGCAGAGGGGAATGTAGGATCTCCCACAAAGGTCACCAGCCTGGGTCTTGGCGTTAGCAGTGAGAATTTTTGTTTGTATAATGTCCACAGGTGGGGGATAGGTCTTTGGGACATACTGAGTTTGTGTTTTTTTTACCCTGCCAGATAAATTTATTGATGTCTCCCTGGATCAGCTCAATTGTTTGGCGTGACACATATGGGGAGCCCTAAAATATAATAATAGTTTTGGGAGGAATGACATCTTCACAGCCTGGACAATGCCCAAAAAGATGATATGGTAAGGGGCCCAAGTGTGTAATAGTTATCTGATTCTTATCTGTGGAGGGAGGGGCAAGATTATATGCCCAGGTAAGTCAGCGTCTCTCCGCCTATGGTAAAACCAAACTTAGATTAAATGCTGGATATCAAGTTTGGAGGAAAATGTATTTGAAGAGTGGAACATTTGGAAAGGTTAATCCCCCAGATCCAAAAAATATCCTGAAATTTACATAGGGTGAAGAATAGATTGGGTAGGGAAACTACCCGGTCTGTCAAAAATAATTAAACGTCGTTCGCGTATATACTGAGTTTGAATTATTGGTCCCCCTCCATATACCTCCTAATATTAGGGCCCAGGCTGATAGAACAGGCCATGGGCTCAATAGCCATGACAAAAGAGAGAGAGGACAAAGGGCAACCTTGCCTTGTTCCCCTGTCAAGCGTGAAATAATCAGAATTTCAGCCCGGGAGTTTTATTCAAGTGCGAGGGTGGTTGTGAAGTGGCCAAAATCCATGTACAAATGCCCCTTGGAAGCCAAATTTCTCGAGGGTTAGTTTGAGATATGGCCATAGAACCCCTTTTTAAAAGCCTTGTAGATGTCAAGACTCAGGAGGATTGTATGACATTTGAGGCGAGACAGATGTTGTCTGTGATTTGGCTAGTCGGGATGAATCCAGTTTGGTCTGGGGAGATTAATGAAGTGATAATCTTGAAGAGTCTATCTGCCAGAAGGCAGCCAAATATTTTCAGGTTGGTATTAATGACCAAAATCGGTCTGTAATTTTTTATGGGAGAGAGTGGTCTTTGTTTGGTTCGGGGATCAAGGACCTATTGGCCAGAAGCATGTCATCTGGCAAAACATGCCCTGTGAGGATGTGATTGAAAAGGAATTTCAAATGAGGTATTAAAGGAGTTATTTTTTAAATAGGCCCAGTTCACATTGATGCGCTGTAAATTTGGTCCGTTTTTTACTGTGAATTTACCGCAATTGTAACGCGAATTTCAGGAGTGGGACATAGCCGTGATTAATGTTCTAACGGTACCCAATGAAATCATAGTGTAAAAAAAAAAGGTGTTAACTTCCTGTGTACTTCCTGATTTTGTGTAGAATCGCGTGGTGGAATTCGCACATATGTGAAACATCACTGCGATTCCAGAACGATTTACACTGATGTTTATGGAGACTAAATTTGCAACGCAGTAAAGTCAGACAAGACCCTTTTTTTTTGCATTCGTAGAGGAATTGCAACGCATGTATGTGAACGACCATCATTCCAAACAATGACTTTAGGGATGACATTCAAATGAAGGAAAGGGTTAGTGAACCAACAATGCACTAGCCTAAAGGAACCTTTACAACAATTAAACAACTTAAACAACAAGATTTGTTTATAGTATACCTACCCAGTGGGTCAAATCTTCTCTGCCTTCCACCCTGCACTATGCTGTCTGTAAACCTGCCCTGCACCTTGCATTGCAGGTTTACTAAGTGAAAAAGTAACTTTCTTGAATAGGTTAGGAATATACTGGGACTTAAAAGGTGATACATGAATGTATTCCACATACATATAGTTTTTAATAAGATATCATGTGTATGTGGAATACATCTATGTAGCACTTTAGAGGTCCCAGTATATTCCTAACCTATTAAAAAATCTATGTATACTTCTGGTTCCTGCGTCGTATGAAGTAGCTGCATCGCTACTCGGCTCCCACAGCTCGACCCTCAAACCAGCTTAAAACACCCGCCCCGGCCCTCCACTGCAACCTGCAGCCACCTTGGGTAACCCTCCACACACCGATGAACAAATTTGTGCTTGCGCTCATAAATGGCACTAACGGCGTGGTTGTTCCAGCCGCAAATCGAGGCCCTGGCTTCGGCATTGCCAGCGGAAGTTCCAGAAATGGAGGTGAGTGGCTACTCAGTGTCTCCCTCCTCACTTCACCCCTCTCCCCCCTCACATCATGGGGTCAGCAATATTGAGTTAATTGCTCAAGCAGTGGCTGCACTCCTGTCCCCCACGATTGCTGCCTCAGTTGAAAAAGCAGTGAATGTGGGCATGACACAGTTCAAAAAGTAACTGGGGGAACACAATTTCAGACTAAATAAACTGGAAAGCCGCCTCTCCAACGTGAAACAGGAACTTTATCAAGCACAAGTGACAGAAAGTGCACAAGCTAAAACAAACCAATATGTGCTCCAAAAGTTGGACGATTTGGAGAACAGGTCCAGAAGGAGCAATCTGCGCTTTGTAGGAATCCTAGAGTCCCTCCAAATGTCCGCCCTCATGAATTTCTGCACCAGATGTATCCCAGAAGCTTTGGGCCACCCTGGCCCTTGCACGGTGGAATGGGCTCACCGCATGGGAGCTTTCACCACCGAACGCAAAACTCCGATGAAGATGAAGAAAAGAGGGAAGGACGGCCGCACTCCAAGGATTTTCAAACGAAAAAAGTTGTCTTTATTGTAAATCCAAAAACATGTACAGTCACAGCAATCACAGAAAACAGGACAGCCGACGCGTTTCGCACTCGATCAGTGCTTAGTCATGGCACGCAAAACTCCCCACCCGATTATCACAAAATATCTGAACCACTTGCACAAAGCCTACATCCTGCTAAAAATTCAGATAGTCCAGATATTTTTTCAAATGGATGGAATAAAGGTGCTTATCTTTGCGGACTACTCCATTGAAGTCTCCAAAAAAGGAAAGCCTTCCAAACCATCTGCTCAGAACTTCATCAGCTACTGGTGTTTCCCGCTATTCCCCGCCCCAAGGCCCCCAATGGGGATCAGCTCTCTTTCCAAGAATCCTCTGAAGCAGAATGTTTCCTATGCAATCTGCAAGCAGACCCACTCTTTAACTCCCCATCCAGGGCTGCACCAAACAATGGCCCACTGGATCAAAGGAGCCCTAGGAAGAAATCTCTGAAATGCTTCAGACCCTCCGGTCCTGATCACCGTTCTACTCCACGTTGACTCGGTTTACCCAACCAATAACCATACGGGCACCTAAGAGCATCTCTTTTTAGACCACCCGATCCCAGGTTTTTCCAAACATACAATTTTGACACATTTTTGGGACCATCGTCATTTTCACAGCAAAAAAAACTATAAAAATGTATTGGTTACTGTGAAAATTACAATTGCAGTTTGGGAGTTAACCACTAGGGGGATCTGAAGGGGTTAAGTGTGACCTCATATGTGTTTCTAACTGTAGGGGGGCGGGGCTGGACTGTGACATCATTGATTGCCTTTCCCTATATCATTGAACAGACGATCAATGACAGCGCCACTGTGAAGAATGGGGAAGGTGTGTTTACACACACCTCTCCCCGTTCTTCAGATCCAGGGACCGATCGCGGGACTCCGGTGGCAAACGTATCCACGGGTCCTGTGGCAGCGGTCACAGAGATATGTGATTGTGCCCAGCCGTGCCATTCTGCTTGAATATCGGCGTTAGGCGGATCCTTAAGTGGTTAAGGAGTCTCTTATATGCTTTATGTGTTTCCCATGGCTATACTAAATACAGTTGCCTCCCCCCTCTTATTCAACTTGAGTACTGCCGCGCAAGATGTTACTGTTCCTAGTGGGCATTCATCCGCCTCAGCACTCGGGTCAGTATTGGGAGCCGGCCTATACAGTGGATCCATGCAGAAGAGACTTAAAATCCTATGACACCTCCAGAGGCTCAAAACTAATATTGCCTTCCTATAGGAAACCTCCCATGCAAAGTTATCTTCATGAATCCCAATGATCAAGGCCGCTTCCTCGTGGCACATATCCATCTAGTAAACAAAGATCTTGTGGTATCCAATATCTATGTGCCCAAAAATCCCGGTAAACAATTCTTTAGCGAGCTCTCCACCAGAGTTCTTCATATCCCACATATCCCCATGTAATTGAGGCTGATTTCAACATGACAATGCACTCAACAGATGCCCCCGCAGACAAAACACGTCCTCTGACGTATCGCAACTAGCATCTACAATAGACTCCCTCCATCTCCACGATTTGGCGACTTTTCCACCCAGCAGACAGGGAATTCACCTTCTACTCCATCCCACATTCCCACACATTTTCACCAGAATTCATTATCTCTTCTGTACTGACAACCTTGTCCCCGTGATAGCAGAAGCTGACATCCACGATATAGCCATTCCTGACCATGCCTCAATATCAGTAAATTTGGCCAACCCTGACCTACATCCCACTCCCAGAATACGGCATGTCCCTCTCTTCCCACACAACAACTCCAACTTTCAGCATTACATAGGGGAAGCCTGGAAAGAATTTTTCTCAGCTACCTTGTCACATGCTGACAACCCAAACCTCTTTTGGGAAGCAGACAAGGCTTTCCTTCGAGGACAGATCATCTCCTACGTCTTCCTACAAAAGAAACACCCTAGCAAATTACATGAAGGCCAGCTCCAGACTTTATTTGGCGCAACGCACACTCTCTACCCTAAACTCGCCCGGAAATAGATCTGAATGGCAGGCTTCAAAAAGAGCCTTTAACACCTGGGCAGACACTTTAGAACTGACAAAGAGCCCACATGGACGCAACACTATACAGGTTTGGCAACAAAGCCTGTAAAAGGCCCCTTTAGACCCACTCATATTACTTCCCTATGTGACACATCTGGATCCATTAAAAGCTCACACCAGGAGATTAACAAAGTTATGTTGTGATATTATACATGATTGTATGTTTCCGATTTCATAGACACAAAGGCTACCCAATCATTTCTTGACAAATTAGTCCTACCATCGGTCACCCCTTCCTAATTGAAAGCCCTAAATACACCCATTTCCCTACCTGAAGTATCTTTAAACGAGTTGTAAAGATACATGTTTTTTTCTCCTTAATGCATTCTATGCATTAAGGTGGAAAAACATCCGACGATTACCGGCCCCCCAGTCCCCTGTTTACTTACCTGAGCCCTTGAAAGTCCCGCATTATGAAGGCGCTGGCTCCTCTGCAATTCTCGGCTCATTCCTTGGATGATTGATAGCAGCGTAGCCATTGGCTCCCGCTGCTGTCAATCAAATGACACAGTGCACCGTGGGGGCGGGGCCAAGTGATACAGTCGGCGGCTATGGCCGTCGACTGTCTCACAAGAGCACGCCCGCAAGCTAACCCACTTGGGAGAGCGCTTCCCATAAGGCGATGGTCTTAGAGCATGCAAAACAGAATCTGGGGGGTGACTTTGCTATTATCACTTTGGACGCAGAAAAAGCATTCAACAATGTCAGCTTCAAATGGTTTTCGATGACCATGTCGAAAATGGGCTTCAAAGGCCCCTTTAGCCTCCTTGTGACAGCTATGTACACTGCCCCTGCGGTCAGACTGGTGGCAGCCAGCCTTCTATCTGATGAATTCTACCTCCACAAGAGCACGAGACAAGGTTGCCCCCTTTTAAATCTTGCCCTAGAACCCCCCAGTACAAATAGCCCCCAAATGACCCCTTTTTGGAAAGTAGACAGTCCAAGGTATTTACTAACAATAAGATAAACTGTCAGCGCAAAAGACTAGTGCATAACAAATGTAAATAGATATGGACAGAGGATAGATCTAAAAAACAGTCACAATTCTTTAGTCCATATTTTAATATGTGGCAATAACCAATCCTTTAAATGAGGAGAGGAGGGGGATAGGAGGATGGTAGGTGGCAGCTGTCCTCAGAGAAAGCCGGCTTTGTAAGGGGAAGACAGGGGAACAAAACAGGAAGCACCACCTAAGTGCAATATGTTAGTCACAATTTATTGAGTTAAAAAGGAAATGCACTTACAAGACTCTTGGTATTTTAACATGTTTCTTTTTTCTTCTGTTCACTGCCTCTATTTTGTGTGCTGGGACCTGTTGTCCCATTGACAGTGACAGCACATACATAGCACAATAGCTGCAGTACTGTGTTAGGCCTTTAGAAGGAGCAGAACGCTCCGAACGCATATCCTAGATTTTCAGTGATTTGCCTCATACTGTCCTTCCCCTGGTGCTCTCTCTGGTTCTGCTTCCTGTGACGTCATTGTCTGAGTTCCACACTGGTTCTGGCTGGCTTCCTGATTACTACAGGATGAATTTCTACACTCTCCTGCCTACCCGTGAGCCTGGATGCACCTGAGACCGGACCGCACTGCCATTACAGCACACAGATGAGCTTGTTTTTTTTGTTTTTTTCATAAAAGTTTTATTTATTCAAAACATAGCGTGAGACACCGTACATGACAAGGTAATTATTATAGAACAAAGAATCATGAAAAGAACATGCCACATAATACAGTAGAAAGGCAATAATGAAAATCAGACCATAAACAAAGTGCAGGAAGTTAAATTAATCGGAGGAGGGCGGAGGATCTCAAATTTCTAATTTTCTTCTCCCTCCACACCCCTCCCTGTTCAAGTGCAGAGGGGGGAAAGCGGTGCATGGCCTCATTCTCGGTCAGTATTTAGAGTGCATCGTAACGTGGAAACAATGGGATCAGGTGCCCATAAGGAGAGGGAAAAGGAGACAAGAAAGAGGGGGGGAGAGAAAGGAAGGAAGTGAGAGGGGAAGAGAGGAGGAAGTAAAAAGAAAGACAGAGTGAAGGGGAGTGGATCCGCGCCCACCCCCCCTCGCAGACCTGTTGGGGGGGGACACACACCCGGTGTCTCAGGCGACTCAAGAAGCACACTAATGGTAGCAATCAACAAAATGGTTCCAGCAAGCCCAAGTAAAGGAGAATTTCTGCACTCTATCTTGGGAAATGTGAATCAGCTCCTCCATTTCTTTTATTGAAGAGACCTGTGCGAGCCATTCTCTGATTGTCGGGATGGTGGTAGAGCGCCAATGTCTGGGAACGCAAACTCTGGCAGCATTGACCATATGCATGGCTAGGGATTTGAAATAATCTTTCTTGGGAAGCGACGTATGATGTAAAAGGAATTGGGATGGGGTGTAATCCAGGGTAAAGTAGTGATATGTGAGATGAGATCGTGGACGCCCCTCCAAAAGGGCTGGAGGGCGCCACAATCCCACCACACATGAAGCATAGTTCCCACCCCTGCGCCACATATCCAGCAGGTGTCAGGGATAGTAGGGGAGAATTTATGGAGGTGCGACGGGGTCCTGTACCATTTAGTGATCACTTTGTAGCCGTTCTCCTGGACTGCCACATTCGCTGAGCCCTTATGGGCATATTCATAGATAGTGTTCCAATCCTCTACAGTCAAGGACGCCTGAAGGTCTTTGTTCCATGAAAGCTGCGGTGGGGTGGGTGTTTGTGACGGGTCCCCCACTAAGAGGGAGTACAAAAGGGAAATCAGGTGTCTCTGTGGCATTTTACGGTGGCACAGAGATTCAAAGGGCGTGAGATGTCATGTCCAAAGAGATTGATTGGCAGTAGGCGTGAGAAAGTGCCGGACTTGCCTGTAGGTCCAGAACGAGAAAGAAGACGTCCTAGTGATAGATTTCACAGCCTCAAAAGATAGGAGCCTTCCAGCTGAGTAAAACTGGAGGGCTATAACATATTCATAGGGCCATACCTGACCCAAAAAATCTCCCGACACACCAGGCGAAAAGTCTTGATTCCCCCACAGGGACGTCAAAGGATTCGGCTGAGAGGACGGGGGCCCTAATGACGAAGCCTTCTTGAAGGCCAAGAGCGAGGGGTAAATGAGTGGATGGGTTAGTAAGGATTGGGGCCAATTCCTCAAGGGTAACCATGGGAGTAAGTGCAGGAGACCGGGCGAGAAGCTCCCCTCCAGGAGGACCCACAACTTTTCGGAGGCGTGGATATTCCAATCCGCTATCCTGGTGAGATGACATGTACTGTGATACTTCTGAAGGTCCGGGAGACCAATCCCGCCCCCGGATTCTGGTAGAGTGAGTCGGGAGTGCTTTATACGGGGCTGAGAACCCCTCAAGAGGAAGGTCGAACAGGCCTTCCTATATGACGTGAAGAATCTCGTGGGCAAGGAGATGGGGATTGATTGCATAAGATAGAGTCAGGGCCGAGCGGCCAAACCAAGAAACATTCAGAACCATCCAATCCTTAGGGCATTTTTGAGCCTGAAGAAGGGACTGGGTGGAAGTTTTTAGAATACAGATCTGCCAGACTAGTGGGGATGCGGATACCGAGGTAAGCGAGTCCTGTGTCCATCTAAAAGGGAAGAACTCCTGGCAATGTGACACCTCCTGAGAGGGAAGGGAGACACTCAACGCCTGTGATTTCGCCTGATTAATCTTGAGGTTCGAGAGGGTGCCAAAATGGTCAAGATCGTTGAGAAGATTGGGTAGGGAGATCCTAGGGGAGCGCAAGGACAGAAGAACATTATCTGCAAAAGCAGCAACTTTGAACTCTCTCCCTCCCATGGTAATCCCCAGAATGTCTGGGTTTTCCCTCAGCCTGTTAAGGAGGGGCTCTAGTCTGAGAATGTATATCAGAGGTGACAGAGGGCATCCCTGGCGTGTCCCGTTACTGATGGGAAAGGCGTCCGACAGGTGACCATTAACCTTAACCACGGCCGAGGGGCCTGCATACAGGGCTAAAATGTACGACAGCAAGCGGGGCCCTAGACCCAAAGCTACGAGTACCTCCTGCATGTAGTCCCAGGCCACCCTGTCGAATGCATTTTCAGCGACGAGGGAAAGAAAGAAGCCCCGCTCTCTGAGGTCGTGAGCCAGTTATGCAAATTCAGAGTACGAATGGTATTGTCCCTGGCCTTATGTCCACATTTAAGAGCGAAATCGGACGGTAATTGGCCACCAAATAAGGATCCTTGCTGTCCTTAGGGATTACCGCTATGTGGGCTGTTAACATGTTGCCAGGATTGTTCTGAGGGTCAGATAGGGCACTGAATATGTTCAGAAGTCTAGAGGCAAACACATCCCTAAAAGACTTATAGTACTGTAGGGAAAAGCCATCCAGAACCGGGGCCTTCCCAGTCTTCATTTGCTTAATAGCCAAGTCCACTTCCGCCGCCGACATGGGGCCTTCCAGGGCAAGTGATTGTTGTGAAGAAATTTTGTTTGGGGCTATATCGTGAAAGGAATTCTTTAATCAGTGACTTCCTCGAGGCAGTCCTGGACTGAGAGAGGTCTTGGGGATGGAGATTATATAGTTTAAAGTAGAAATCCTCAAATTCCCTAGCAATATCCTCGTTCCTGACTAGGCGAACACCACCATGACTATGTATATGGTGTATTGTAGAGGTAGGTTTTGAGTTTTGTACCGTGCGCGCCAGGGGGATGTGTCGCCTCTTAGAGCGTTTGCCTAGCTCTTCCATAAGAGATGTCCGGGCACGTGTCAAGTTTTGCAGGGTGGCCAGGGCACGGGACCTCTTGTGAGACGCTTTCATGGACTTAACCGTCGCAATAAGGGAGTTTATATGTGCCTGATGTTGTTTCTTGGACTTTGGAGCCAGAGCGATCAGTTCCCCACAGATCACACATTTATGTGCCTCCCATAGGGAAAACCGGCGAGATCTCCGGGTCGGAGTTTTCTGCGAAATTTTGTTGAATGCGCGTGCGGATTTGATTAGTCACGGATAGATCCTTAAGCAAGGAGGAATTTAGACGCCAAGATTTCGTTCTAGAGAGCATTTCGGGGAAAGCCAGGGTGACATTGATCGGGTGATGATCCGATAAAAACATCCGTTCTATTGTGGAGTGCTGGAGAAGGGCCAGATCTTCTTGGGAGAGAAAAAAATAGTCGATCCTGGAGTACTTTTGGTTTGGGGCCGAAAAGAAAGTGTAGTCCCTATCCGAGGGAAAAAGTGTGCGCCAGGTATCATGCAGGGAAAGAGACTGGAGGCGTAGGTTAATCTGCCGCAATGCCTTATTGGTCAAGGTGGAGGCGCCCATAGAGAAGTCCACTAGGGGGTTTAAGGGGACATTGAAATCCCCCCCAAAAGTAAGATGCCCGACTGGAAGGAGGCTAACAAATCACAGGTAGTCTTAAAAAAGGCCAGCTGGCGGTCGTTGGGGCAATAAATATTGGCAAGTGTGATAGGTTTAGACTCGTAACAGCCCTTAAGGAAAATATATCTACCCTCCGGGTCAATGAGAGAGTCGGACATATGAAAGTTTGCACGTTTAGACACCAGGATAGAGACACCCTTCGTCTTGGAGTCAGGATTAGTGGCGTGAAATGCGGATGGATATACATGATTAGAAAGCTTGGGGATGGCATCTGAACGGAAGTGGGTCTCCTGGAGGAAAACAAAATGGGCTCTTTTCTGGCAGGTTGAGACCCTTGACATTAAGAGAAAGACATTTCAAGGTTAAGGGAGGCATGGCCTATGATCAGTGCTGCAGAGTCCGGTGTGGGATAGGGGGAAGATTGAGAACGCAGGGCTGGAGGGGCGAGGAGCCAGAAGGCGGTGGGTGGGCCCACCAGGGGGGCCGGCACGGATCCAAATGAAGGAGCAGGTAGAGTGGAAGCTAAAAGGAAAAAAAAGGGCAGGGAAGGAAAGAAGGGAAGGGAAGAAAAGAGGGGTAGTGGGGGAAGAGAGGAAGGGGTAGGGGAAAAGATGTATAGAGAGAGGACCAGAATAGAGAAATGAAAAGGAAAGCACATGATGGAGAAGGACTTAAACCAGCGGTGATATTAGGCCTGCTAATTCACCTAGGAAGGGAGGAGTCTGGAGGATCAGCAAAAATCCCAGTGGGACCGATGTGTGGGAACGAAACAAGGGACGGAAACCTCGAAGAGGGAACGACCCAGGGACGGAAACAGAAATCAGCTAAAGAAATTTTTGCGGGGAACCGAGGTTATTGCGGGGAACCTGTTATAGTTGAAAAAGGGGGAAATGTGAAGGCGCCCTCTGAAACGTGTGGAGCTCAGGGGCTAGGATGAATAGTAGGGACCATATATAGCGATCGTACTATAAGGGAGGGAAACAAAATATTTGAAACATTATGAACAGGTGCAAACAAGCTTACAAAGGATCAACAGAGAAACATGAAGTATAACATCAAATGCACTATCAAGTGTCGCCACATGTCTGTCACGCAACGCCCAGTCGGGGATATATCTACCAGGGGGCAGGCAAAACAATACTTTAAAATGCAGTAAAATAAGAAAGAGAACTTGTGTGATAATGTGAGATGGTATGAATGCCTGGGGAGTCAAGCTCAGGTGGAAAAAATGCCCAAAAAATAAAAAAAACATAGTAACACTGTACTATTCTGGGGAGGTGATCATGATTTTTTTTTTTTACACACTATACCACTATTATGAACAACCACTGTTTTTAATGAAGTCCATTCATTCAGTGTGTACAATTGTGATTAGTTGTGATTGGCCACAGATAATCACACGATACAGATGGGCTGTGATTCATCAGCATGAATAGAAGCCATCCATTGTGTACTACTATCATGTGATGTGCTGTGATTGGTCACAGTGATTACGAGGTACCGGCAGTGGCCTGGTACACTGATTTCTTATCTGCTGTATCCAGAGGTGTGATCCTGAGAGGATGTCATACGACGTCCCCACCAAACAGCGAAGCTCCTGCCTGCCTGCAATTTTATTATAGGGCAGGTAGGAAGCAGTTAAAAAACAGTAAAACAAAATATAATATAATATATTATGAGAACCAACTCCCCTCAGTCTTCACCCCACCTCCATTTAGTCTATGGGTGGACAGCAGGGTAGAACTGGAGAAAAAAAAATCCCTGTCAACCCCCAACCATTATAAGCAGGCTTATTAAAGGTTAATATTGTAGTCCAGAATCAAGTCTATTGCAGCTCTTTCTTTCTTGATCAAAGATGAAAGATTTTTTATTTTTTTTATAAGATGATTGAGCCATAGGAGTCGAATAGGAGATATGTAGATCTAATGCTGTCCAATCTGGAATAACCCGCAGTGTGTGAAGAATAAAGATTTTCTTTCTGAACTTGTAAATGAAAAGGAAATCCCCACCTATAGTTTCTTCCCGAGGTCTGGATTACCTCTAGCAGTGGCTTTTGTGTGTCGCATCATAAGGGCGTGCCATGATAGATCCAGGAGAATCTGGATTTGAGTACCTTCATGTTCAATATTACCTTTTAACCAAGCTTTCCACCGAATCTACACTTTTACTGAAAAATAATGGATGCAACATAAAATATCTCTTGATCTTGGATGTTTTGTCAAAAATGGAAAAACAATAACTGTGGAGAAGTATTGAAGGTCGGACTATCGAGGCCAAGGAAGTAGTATAAAAATATAGTTTTAATATAGTCATAAAAATAAAACAATTAAACATATACATAAAAATAGAATTGATACATATATACAGATGAATCACTTTATATACAAAAAACCCAAAGTCGCCGACGCGCGTTTCGCCGTGAGGCTTCTTCAGGGCAGATGTTTGAGGGTTTTTGTAAAGAGATGTGTAACAATAGTTGTATGGCCGATGACTCTGCAATCAATGCAGGATAGGACACATACCACAGTCGAATATTCGATATTATGCAGTATATTGAATTCAGAAAGATCTTCAAGGCTTTATATGGATCTGTTAGTTGACAATAAAGTCAAAGATGAGGGTATTTCCAGCATAAAAAGGAAGAAATTATAATATAGTGCTGTTAGCAGCCGTCATTCCTTATAGAGGACCGTATGGCAGACTGGGACACAGAGCCAAACGTTTGTTGTATTAAGCTTCGGGTACACTAGGGTATCAGATTAACAGTCAATGCATATAGTCTAAACTTCTAGATATGAGTCCGCCGGTCAGGGGGATGACTCATACAAGCGTCCGTGTCCCAGGGTGTACATCAGTGTCACACTGATGTACACCCTGGGACACGGACGCTTGTATGAGTCATCCCCCTGACCGGCGGACTCGTATCTAGAAGTTTAGACTATATGCATTGACTGTTAATCTGATACCCCTAGTGTACCCGAAGCTTAATACAACAAACGTTTGGCTCTGTGTCCCAGTCTGCCATACGGTCCTCTATTAAGGAATGACGGCTGCTAACAGCACTATATTATAATTTCTTCCTTTTTATGCTGGAAATACCCTCATCTTTGACTTTATTGTCAACTAACAGATCCATATAAAGCCTTGAAGATCTTTCTGAATTCAATATACTGCATAATATCGAATATTCGACTGTGGTATGTGTCCTATCCTGCATTGATTGCAGAGTCATCGGCCATACAACTATTGTTACACATCTCTTTACAAAAACCCTCAAACATCTGCCCTGAAGAAGCCTCACGGCGAAACGCGCGTCGGCGACTTTGTTTTTTTTGTATATAAAGTGATTCATCTGTATATATGTATCAATTCTATTTTTATGTATATGTTTAATTGTTTTATTTTTATGACTATATTAAAACTATATTTTTATACTACTTCCTTGGCCTCGATAGTCCGACCTTCAATACTTCTCCACAGTTATTGTTTTTCCATTTTTGATTCCATATACGGATGTGGCCCATGTGAGTGCAATTCCCTTGTTTTTTCTTATCCCCTTTGACTCCCTAGTCCACCCCTCCCTTCCCCTTATCATTCTTGATTTCATATTCATCTTGGATGTTTTGTGTTACATGTAGCATTGTGAAGGAGTGGGATACAATGTACCCTGTCCATTTCTATCTCTATGGGGACATCATGTTTTAAGACTGTGTTAAAGATTCTGCTCACCAGGGTTCACAGATCTACTGTATTTGCCACTTCAGGAATCCCCCAATCTTTACATTTTTACACCTACTTTGATTTTCCAGATAGTCTTGTTGTAATAGCAATACAGAAATGTGTTGATCTCATTATTTACTCATGTCTTCTAATATAAATAATCACTTTTCAACATTTACATTAACAACTTTCAATGCATCTACCCTTATATTTAAGCATTGTAGAAATTCCTTGACTTCCCTCATTTTGTCCCGCACAGCTTATTTAACCACTTTACCTCTGGAAGATTTACCCCCTTAATGACCAGGCCATTTTGTGCGATAAGGCACTGCGTTACTTTAACTGACAATTACTAGGGCTGAAAATCTAGGTCATGATTCACAACGGCAGAGGATTATCAGTTGTCTCCTTCCCATATCCACTCTTCAGCGAGTGAGAAACAAGCTCACAATACCACAGGACAGCTGTACACCCTCCTCCAACTTCCACCGGGCACTTTTCAGCGAGTTCACAAACCAAAATCCCAGACTAGGAACTTTAAAGTAGGCCCCTCGAATATGCTACAGCTGGGACTTTGATGAACATCCAACAGTGTTCCAGCCAACTACACTAGGGTCAGGGGCCCCACAGGCTGGGGGCTCCTTCTGCAGGACTAGACCAAGAGCCAACTCAACTCTGCTCCTAGCCTTAGACTATTTATGGGCTCTCCAGCCTTCCACTGGGCACATCTCATCAGGGATTGGATGGGTCACCTTAAATATTCAGACTGCCCTTCTGCCTTTCCTCCCACTGTGATTTCAGAACCTTCTAGAATGCAGGGGGAAATAATCAGAGCCAGTAGCATGTGAAACACTGAGCAGGACAAAGCAATCAATAACTCCTCAACTGGCTATAGAGGAGCCAAGCTAAATTTACCTAGAAAAGCATTCAGTTTAGTAAATGGATGTGTTGTCTGACAGATGCACAAGCTGGGTGAGTAGGTTAAACAGTGGGAGAGACCAAATAGCAATTGGATGGATGAGTTGATGGAGAAGATGGATGGATGAGTCAACTGATGGCTCCAAAGCAGCACTTGAGTGAGCAAGTTAAGCATCAGGAGACTCTGATTAGCAGGTTGTCTGAGGGATAAGTAACATTCTGACAGCTGCACATGCCAGGTAAATTGATCGGGCAACACATGAGTCCAAGACAGTAAGCACTCAGTTAAAGACACAGCAGCAGGCCAGTAACAGCAGTCAAGGCATGAACATCAATTCTGGTGGAGAAAAAAAGAACATAAATCTAAGGTCTAAGGCAGGGTAGGAGATCTTTGGCTAGTCCAGGAGAACTAGGAAAAAATAAACACTGAACGTAGATAGAATATTGGTTGGATATGATCCAAGGTTCAAGGTGGTCATAGACAGCAATACTACTAGATTTCACCATACAATTTCTGGGCTAATTTTAGGTAAATGGAAAAATATGCTTTTGATAATTTGCGTAATAAGACTATTAATTACTTGCATTTTCTTCAGTCCAGTATAGATTAAAGTTTATTTTTTATTTTTTTCAATCGTTTTTTTTTTCTTCTTTTTTACTGCACAGAGAACGATTGATTCCATTATATATAATAATGATGTTGGCTAGCTAGCTTTTTAGTTTTGGAGTCTAGATGTAAGAATAAATCTATTTTAATTGGTACCATCATAATCCACTATCTGCTTCCACATAATTATTTGGAGAAATTACTTTTTATCTTTTTGGCACTGCTTTTTTACTATAGGGAAATTATATTAACATGATCTTTAAATCATGCTTGCTATCAGGTAAGGTAGATATTAATTCTCTTACTATGAAATTCCTAAGGTATATATAAATATTTGGATATATATCATTGAGAATACAATTTTGAAGGTATAAGCATGATTCTGGCATTTGTGTGAAATTGCTGTTTTAACTTGCATTTCTCTGTCATGCTGATATAAAACCTAACAGGAGTATGACAATTAGGTATTGTATTAAAGAATTAAAATATGGAAAAGCTCATTTGTTTAAACAAAAGAAACCTGTAATTAATTTGTAAAAAAAAAAAAAACATCAAAATGAGTTTTAGACAGCTCATGTATAGCTATTTGATAAATAGTTATATAACTTACAGCATTCTTCTAACTATTCCTCTTCTACATGTCTTACATGGCATTTCTGTTTCTGCCTGCACCCTTTTGTCTGCTTTATTGATTGTTCATTATGCATATGAATTTAGAGATGAAGGAATTTATTAGGTATTTATTCGTTTTTTTTAACAGAATCATTACACTATTCTGTCTGTCTATCTTGCAGACATTCATTTTAGGCAATTTTTTTTTATATTTAAAGTTTTTATTGAAGATTTTTCCAATACACTTCAAACAAAGACATTAGAACAATAATAAGAAAAGAGATGGAGCTATTCCATGCATTGAACATAGACAGGAGAACAAGTCCCCGTAACAGAATTAACAGTAAAAATAAAAAATAAAAAGAGACAATCTATCTGATCATCATCTTTAACCCAGACTAGTGGTCGAGGGCGAATTGGTCCTGTGAATGCTCCAATGGCGTATTAGTTAAAACTGCAGCTCCACGCAGCCCCCGCGGCCCCCCCGCTCCCAGGACGCCCCTAAAAGGGAGCACGCTGCGTCCTGAGATCTGGAACCCCAAGATCCGCGCTGTCACACACCAGACGTCTCCAGAGAAGCATCGGGGACCAAGTTCGTCCATTCCAGAGCAACCCTTAAAGATTGATACTCATTACAAAACATTGTAAGGAACCAAATAACAGTTCAGAACACCAAGAGAGGCGTAAAAGAGGATAGAGAAAGAGAACACGTGGGAAAGAGAGAGGGAGAGGAAGGACAGTGAGTCACAATCAGACAGGGAGTAGAGTGTTCACGCTACCCGGCCTAACCCCTGGAACGAGCGATACATTACAATAGGAGGCCCAGGGTTCCCAAATAGACCTGAATTTGTCCTCCTGATCCGCCCACTTGGCAACAATTTGTTCCTGGGACATTATCCAGGATACTTTTCTCTTAAACATCAGGAAGGAAACTGAGGTTTTTTTCCATGATCTGGCAATGGTCATTTTGGCCCCCCAAAAAATAAAAAAGCTTAAGGACCGTGAGTGTTTAGGTAGGTCCGGGATACGTTGGTTTAGCAGCGCCACATTAGGCTGTGGGGTTACCACTATCCCAAGTAAGGATCCGACGGTGCGAAAGACCCTTTTCCAGAAGGATCTAACTCGGGGGCAGGACCACCATGTATGTAATAGATTACCCTCTAATTCGCATCCACAAAAACAGAGTGGGGATGACCCCGGAAACATTCTCACTAGCCTGGCAGGGACGTAGTACCACCGGAGCAAAAGTTTTAGACTGGCTTCTATGAGACAAACAGTAAGGATACCTTTGTAAGCTTGATTCGAAGCGCGGTACCAAACCTCAGAGCTCCATGTGGCGTTCAGGTCCTCCTCCCAAGCCCATGCATAAGAAGGCTTATCAACCCTGGACGTCAGGGCCATATATATCAGTGAGATCCCGCCCCTCTGATCCCTGGAGTTCGCACACCAGTGTTCATATGGTGTTATGTTGGGAGGAACTGACTTATCCGTCCATGTAGAGCAGAGGAAGTGTGAAATTTGAGAGTGCCTAAAGATTTCGCTGTCGGGCATGTCGAGAGTTGATTTGCAATGCGAAAGAGAAAGAGGGCCCGCTGGGGAGAGAAAGTGTCCTATCCTATACAAGCCCTTATCCGTCCACCACCTGAACGCCCTGATATCCATCCCCGGCGGAAAGTCGGGGTTGTGAAATAAGTGTGAGAGGGGTTTCAAAGGCGAGATCAGGGTGCTATGGGAGAATAGTTTGGTACATAGGGCCACAGAGTGGGAAAGCGTGGGGGAGAGAATCACCGGTCTGCGTTTGGAGTCAGATCCCAAAACATAGTCAATGGTATGAGAAGGGATGGCCTGACGTTCCACTGCAAGCCAGTCAGGTTTAGAACCCTGAAAGAAATTGTAGACATTTGTGTCAGTTGTGCAGCCTGATAATACCCCCAAAAGTTAGGGAGACCCAGACCACCCTGAGTTTTTAAACGGAAGAGGATGCCCGAGGGACATCTATATCCCTTTTTCCCCCAGATAAACCTGATGACCTCAGCCTGGAATCTAGTGAGGAAACGTTTCGTTACCGGGATCGGGAGAGCATGGAACAAATACAGCAGACGCGGCAAGAGGGTCATTTTCACTGCATTTACCCTGCCCAGCCAAGACAAGCCATACTTGGCCCATCTCTCGAGATCCCCTCTACACTTGTTGATCATAGGAGGGTAGTTTGCACTAAAAAGGCCAGTATAATCAGGCGTCAGTTTGATGCCCAAATATGGGATGTGTACAGAAGCCCAAGGGAAGCTAAAGTTCCCGGAGAGCTGCCTGAGCAGACCCGGGGGGACGGAGACATTCATAGCCAGGGATTTCCCCAAATTGACCTTCAGTCCTGAAAGCTCACTGAAGACCCGTAATGTCTTGAGTATAATTGGGGTGGACAGCAGGGGAGAGGTGATGAAGAGCAAGAGGTCGTCGGCGTAAAGTGCACATTTGTGCTCCTTAGGCCCGCATGTAACCCCTTTGATATCAGGATTTGATCTCAGCGCAACTGCTAAGGTCTCAATGGCAACCGCAAAGAGGAGAGGGGAGAGAGGACACCCTTGTCTGGTCCCCCTGCCTATAGGGAAGGATTCCGAGTATCTGCCCATCAATCGAACCTGTGCAGTTGGGCTTGAGTACAATGATCCGATAAGGTTGAGGAAGCTAGGGCCAAAACCCCACCTCCCCAGGATACCCGTCAAGTACCCCCAGTCAATCGAATCAAAGGCCTTGTGTAGGTCTATAGATAACAGGTAACCCCCTTGCTGCAGTTTCCCATCCCAGTGTGATCTAAGGAGGGAGATGATATCAATGGCCCGTCTAATCTGATCCGTTCCCTGTCTCCCAGGGATGAAGCCCACCTGATCTTTGTGAATATAAGAAGATATGAAACTGGACAGTCTGTTCGCTAAAATTTTTGTCATTATCTTAATGTCGTTGTTAATCAGGGAAATTGGCCGATAATTACATACCTCGCTAGGGTCTTTATCCGGTTTCGGAATGACCGAGATATAGGCGGAGTTTAGATCGGTACCCAATCGGGCTCCATCCCTGAGAGAGTTAAACAGTCGTGTCAAGTGAGGGGCCAGGCATGGACCAATTTTTTTGTAGTAACCGGTGGAAAAGCCATCCGGTCCCGGTGAGGAACCCAGCTTAAGGGCCTTAATAGTGGACAAAACCTCCTCCTGGGTAAAAGGGGATTCCATGATATCCCTGTGATCCCTGGCCAGATGCGGTAAAGGGAGTTCATCAAGGAACTCCCTCCCTGTCGGGCCGGGAGGGGTCCCCACAGGACTGTAAAGGTCTGAGTAAAAACGCATAAAGGAATTCATTATCTTAGTCAGGTTCTGTGTCAGGTCTCCTGTGGGCTCCCAGATTTTAGGGAAGGCCAGAGATCTCCGCTTGGGACTCAATTTAGTTGCCAGGCGGGATCCTATCCTGTCAGTTTGGGAGTAAAATTTTGCTCCGGACCACCGCAGGTGCTGTTCAGCTGCCATTGTGAGGGATAGGTTAAGAAGGGCACGGGCCTCGTCCAGTCTGGCAAGTGTGTCAGATGTGGGTTGGCGTTTGTGTGCCTTTTGCAGTGTACGGAATTGTTCTGTGAGTCTAAGAGTGTCCGCCCTGTGTTCCCGTCGTAGTGTAGCGGATAACTGAATCAGCTTCCCCCTGAGGACCGTCTTGTGCGCCGCCCAAACCGTACCCGGGGATACATCACTGGTGGCATTAACAAGGAAGTATTCCTTAATGGCCTCCTCTAACAAAGAGCAATTTGTCGGATCGCTTAGAAGCGATTCCCTCAGACGCCATCGAGGTGGGTTCCTAGAACCCTGCGGCCTCTGTGTAAGCAGGGTCACCAATGAGTGGTCCGAAAGTGGGGAATCAACAATTTTTGAGTTACAGATTAGAGGAATAGTCATGGCCTGGGTGAATATGTGGTCGATCCTAGCATAGGAATTGTGGGGGGCAGAGTAGTGGGTGTAGTCCTTTGTGCGTGGGTTAGCTTCCCGCCAAATGTCTATAAGCCCCACAGAATGTAGGAGCTTGGCAATTTTGCTACTCTGTTTGGAGGGTTGTTTAGGTTTAGTCGTGCCGTCTACCGACTTATCTAGCGAGAAGTCAAACGCCGTGTTGGAGTCTCCCCTCATAAAAACCGAGCCCTTAAAGTGCGGTTGCAGTTTGTGCAACAGTGATTCAAAAAAAAGTCTCTGTCCCCTATTAGGAGTGTAGTAAGAGATAAAAGTGTATAGTTCCCCATCTATGTGACCTGACACGAGGACATAGCGACCCTGTGGATCAATTATCGAATCAACCAGTGAGAAGTTAATATGTCTGGCGAAACAAATGGCCACCCCCTTAGTTTTGTTATCTGCTGAGGAGAGAAAGAATTGGGGATAGCGATGATGAAGAAACGTGGGCCTGTAGGAGGATGGGAAATGCGTCTCCTGAAGCAGAAGGACGTCCGCATGCATTGAGTGGTACAGTTGTAAAAGCTTCCTACGTTTAACAGGTGAATTAAGGCCCTGAGTGTTATGGGAGATAATCTTGAGCGTAGGCGGTGGGGAGTGTGTGTCAGCCATGGATCAGAGGTGCGGGAGCTATTTCCAAAAAGTGTGGCCTACCGTTGTTCTGTAGAGAAAGTGTCCTGCATAGTACCGACAGGCGAGGCACCATGGACCAGGCGTCTGGGAAGAAGGACCGAAACCCATCACGAAACCCGAAAGCACTCCAACGTGAACGATGAGGAAATGGAAGTAAAAGGAATGAAAAAGAGAGAGAGGGAAAAATAAACAACAATGTCAATGCATAACAGTTGCTAAGCAAACCAGAGCATATAATAATTAAACACTTTATAATTCGAAGCTTGGGGTCCCCCGACCCCTCCCCACCCTGGGGTGAGAGGGGCAAGCCTGCCCCCACCCCAATGACCCTAGAGAGCCGGTAAATCCCTAGAACCGGAATACCGGATACGGATCTGGTTGCACCGGAGGTGTACCTGATCCAACGGAGGTGCACTGAACCCACCACAGCCTTAGCACCTTAAAACCATAGCTTAGGGATACCCTAGAGCCCATGATCCCCAGAGACTGAACGCCCCACCCCAATAGGTAAAGACCCCTCCTAGCAATTAAACTAAATCCCAGAAACTTAAATTGAGGAATGGGAAAAATAGAGGGCTCAGAAAAATGAACGTGGGCTTTCCCAGCTAACCACCCCTGCCCCCCCCCCAAAAAAAAAACATTAGAACCCGGGGAGCCTAGGCTGAAAGCAGTAAAAATTAGCCCGCCCCCCACCTAGGAAACAGTGAACTGCCTCAAACTGCCCACCCGTGGCATGTATAAACATACAGTAACCAGGAATCAAGAAAAATTGGGTAAATAATACGGATCCCCCAGGAGCTCCAGTGCTCCAAGACCTCCCCCTTCTTTTCCCTCCAAAGGTCCCAGTCATTTGCCCCCAGATCAAGGAAAAGGTATAGAACATACCGACCAACAATAAAAAAAAAAAAAGGAATAAAAAGAGGAAAACCTAGGTTCAGCCTGTTACGCCTCAAAAAAAAAAAAAAAGGAAACTATGGAGACAACCGGGCCCTTGAAGGGGACAGTTTAACGTCAATAAGGCAAACATTGGCATAAAGGGGGAGACAGCTTAACCCCATCCCATTTAGGAAGGGGTATGTCTCCAGAGGTCAGGGTCACTGTCAGGTGAGCAGTACTTCAGGGTAAAATGAGACAGTCAAAAGAAAAAGAAAAAAAAAGAAACCCTCATGTTAGACAGTTCTCCTTAGAACGCTTATTGTTCTGTGTCAGCCAGGTTTGCTGCAGCGGGCTTGCTGGCGAAGGCCTCTTCGTGGAACCGGGAGTCCCCCTGCTATTCTGTGGATTCTGAGGTTCCAGGACGATCAAACCCAGTTGGGTCAGCAGGCGTTCCCCCTCTTGAAAGGATGAAAAGCCAAAATTTTTGTTTCTGTAGGAGAAATTCACACGGAGCGGGAAGGACCACCTCAGGAATACATGCCCATACTCCTGGGCAGACACTGGCATAACATATTTAGCTATCACTCTTTCTTAATCCTCAAAACACCTCTTCGCCCTCAACTACCCTAATCTTAAACAAATGCTGATCCGAGACACTGCTAAACTTTCTAAACATGAGTTTTCTTGGGCAGGCCGCCTAGCGGCCTTTAAAATGATGCTGCTACCAAAGCTGCTATAGAGTGGTAACCCTTGATCCTGGGGGCCATGGCTTTCCCTGCTTTATTGCCCGTGGAGTAATGTTTAGCTCTAAAGTAAGTGTGGGCCCTCTCAAAGGAGTCCAGCAGGTGGGATCTCAATTCTTGTCTAAGAAGATCTAGTTTATGTTTGGTAGCAGGGTTGGGGTGGGATTGGTTTTGGCTCTCCAGTGATGCAATCTCAGCTGTGAGTGTGTCTAGGCGCTGTTATTTCCTCCTCCTCTCTCTAGCCCCCAGTTGGATAAGAACCCCCCATATGAACGCCTTATGGGCATTCCAGAGAGTAAAGTTGTCATTGACAGATCCGGCATTAAGGGTGAAAAATTCTGACAGACAGTCACTGATATGCTTTGCATAGAGTGGCGAGTGAATGAGCGCAGCATTAGCTCTCCAAATCCTGGTACCTGGGGTGGGTATAGAGTCACTGACAGTCATTGTGACCGGAGCGTGGTCCGACCACATGATTGTGGATATTTTAGAGGCTGACACAGTGGGTAGGGTCCATTTATCAACCAAGAAATAGTCAATCCGGGTGTAGGAGTTGTGGCATGGGGAGAAGAACGAATAATCTCTTTCAGTAGTATGGTGGCAGCGCCACACATCGAATAGGTAATGCGAGCGAATGAAGGAGCTCATAGGTGATGAGGTCCGGCTGGACCTGGATGAAGCATCCATGGAGTTATCAGGGACAATGTTAAAGTCGCCGCAGATGATAAGGCGTCCCTCTTTGAAGCGGTCAATTTTCTTCATTAATTTAGACAGAAAGTTAATTTGTTTTTTTGTTGGGAGCGTACACCGACACAATGGTATACTTGACAGAATTCAGGGAACAGTTCAGCGCTAGGTATCTACCATTAGGGTCAATTAAGGTGTCATGGAGTTGAAAGGATACCGTATTCTTGAAGGCTATTAGAACTCCGTTCTTTTTGTCGGGTCCAGAGGCCTTAAAGAGATTGGGAAAGTTTTTGTTGGAACATGAGGGTTCTGCAGCAGTCTTAGGCCGCGTACACACGAGGGGATATGTCCGCTGAAAACGGTCCGATGGACCGTTTCAGCAGACATCTCCGCTCGTGTGTATGGGCTAGCGGACAGATTTCTCCACCCGACAGATTTCAAAGCATGCTTTGAAATCTATCCGGTGGGAATCTGTCCGCCCGACATGTCTGCTGGTTAGTACACTTACCAGCAGACATGTCGGCCCCCACCGCCGCCGCGCCGCTGCCGAATGGATTCGGCGCATGCGCGGAAGTGTTTTACTTCCTGGTGCGGTGACGTGGCGATGACGCGGCGGCGTCAACGTCACCGCCGCGTCACCACTACGTCACCCCGCGCCGTCCGGCGGCGGGGAATTTGATCCGATGGTGTGTACACGCCATCGGATCAAACTCCCGATCGGACATATCCGATGGAAATGGTCCGCGGACCGTTTTCATCGGATATATCCGATCGTGTGTACGCCGCCTAAAAGTGTGTGTCTTGAGCACAGAGCACATCACAATGGGAGTCCTGAGCCGTTTTCCACATAGAGGCCCGTTTGGCCGGGTGGTTCAGACCCTTCACGTTGAGGGATAAAAATGTTGGCATTTTGGAAGGTGGCACACAGTATAAGGGGTTAAAGAGGTACTTACAGTTCGTGGGTTACAGTTCCGAGTTAGGAGGGAGTCCAACAGTTCCGATGTGAAGTAGTAGGGTTGAGCTCTCCAGGGGCCGTGGAAGGTTGGGAGGAAGACAAGAGTAACAGTTAGTTGCAATAGAGAGAGAATCCAGTAGTAAAAACACGATGCACGGGGGGGGGGATAAAACAAAAGAAAAACAGGGGTCAGTAGTATCTTAGTTGGACTACTGAGCGTAGACAGGGGGTAAAAGTTTGTGAACTATCTGCAACGAGCAGGCACTGAACCGGTGTGCAGGCGTAGATTGGCATAATGAACGCACTGACCACAAGGTCATTTTTTCACTTAGAGATGGGGGCTTTGGTGCGGGATTGAGATTGTCCCATGGAGGTCACTTGCGACGAGGAGTCACCGTCAGAAAGAATTTGCCATTTTCTAAGTAGGTTAATACCTTCTTCCACTGTGTGGATGCTGTGTTTGACCCCATTTTTGGTTACCAGGAGCTTAGTGGGGAAACCCCATTGGTACGGTATATTGTGGTTATTGAGAGGTTTGGTGATGGTTTGAAGTTGGCGCCTTTGCTGTCTAGTATATTGAGAGATGTCAGCAAACAATTTCAGTTTTGAGTAAGGCGGTGATAGCTGGCCCATATGCCTTTTTTTAGCCAGGAGCATATCTTTGGCATGAAAGAAGTGGACTCTCATTAATGTGTCACAGGGGACCTCTGCAGGAAGGTGTGGGGGTTTTGGCAAGAGGTGGATACGGTCGATGATAGTATCTATAGGGGGAAGCTCCGGGAGCAGGGTGGAAATCATCTTCCTAGCGTATGAGTTCAAATCTGCCGGACCGATCGTTTCCGGAATACCGCAGATTTTGACGTTATTGCGTCTTGATCGGTCCTCAAGGTCCGCCATTTTGGCCCGCACCCACTGCTGTTCCTCCCTCACATGGTCATGTGCGTCCACTAAGTCATTCTGTCTGTCACGGCGCTCATTTTGTGTTCCATATGCCCCATCCTGTTCCCCATATGCATCATCTCTGTTTTAAACGCTGAGAACATTGTAGAAATGTCACTGTGCAGGGAACTATGCAATAAGATCAGCATATCTTTAAGGAGTGTGTCAACAACAGGCTGGTTAGCAGTAGGGAAGGCCGCAATGGGGGACGGTGCAGGAGGTAGTGTGAGGAGATTGTCCAGGGCAGGGCTTACCTCGGAGGCCTGTGCTCCTGCGTCAAGGCGCATCCGCGTTTTGGCTGGACTGTTTGAGGCAGAGAGTGGTCCGGTAGTCGGGGAGAGGTCCGTGGACAGGTTGCGAGGCTGTCCGGAGGAGTCTTCCTCATTTGGAAGGTCAGTGTAGGCCCAATCCCCTCACGGGGAACTATCGCGGGCGCCATCTTGCATCCGACTGCCGTGGATCATGGCGAAAAAGTCGGTCAGTCTTCTAGGCTCCCTGTATTCCTTCCATTTGCGAGAGGTCCCGTGCTGGTTCCCCGATGTGTGGGGGTCCTGGTAGTGCATTTCAATTGCTCGGGTCAGTGCTAGTGGGTATCAATTCTCCGTTCAGTGCGGGAGCTGTGGAGTCAGGCTTCCATTCAGCTCGACGGTTAGACACGCCCCTCCTTCCATACATATTTTAACACACGCATATCCATATACACCAATAATACTGGTAAGGTATTTGTATTTTACTTTTGATATACAGTGAGATTTACACATTTATTGCTCATTCATTTACTCTCCGTTAAAATCCATTATCAATCCAAGTGTTATCACTGTATGTAGATGAACATACATTATGCAATGTATACACATATTCACTGTAGGTACGCAGAGCGATTCAAATTATCACTCCACATTACTCATCCCTCACTCACTATCACACACCTGGTTTCACATATTTTTTGTGGAACCTATTTTTATTTATTTTCATCTATTTCATTTTTTAGAACCTGACCTGTGCCTCATGTATACACCTCTTCTTTGGCGGTGTGTCGTGGCTGTCCAGCCCGCTCCGTAGCTGCTGTTTCCCATGGCTTCCTCTCTAACTCCCTCGGACCTTTGGGGAGGGTGTGGTTTGCCCCGGGTGAGACAGCTCTTTCAGAGCAACCGTCCCATTCCACCATGGGCATCTGCTGGTTTATATATATAGGCTATACCATAGGTAAAGTATAAGTCGTTAATTCCCTCTTCTAGAGAATATGGTATACCCTCTAAAATCGTATCTATCTTACTTTTTTAGCCCAAATGTATGCATCCTACTCCTGATGATTGGCTGTAAACACCATGAAACACGTCAAGTCTTCATTCAAGCTTGCTTAAAATTATGAATTCTGCTAATTTTATCGAATGTTTACATTTATTGTGACTATTATATTTATTGAATTTGTATATGTATCTAATTAATGTATTAATTGCCTTTATTTGTATCAATCGTGCTTATTAATTATTATTAAATATTTCAATATGATTATGATCGCCTGGCGGGTACGATCGCCGCCAGGCACACGCGATCGCTTGTTACAGAGTGGGGAACGGGAGCTTTGTGTGTAAACACAAAGCTCTCGTTCCTGTCAGCGGGGGGAAACGCTGATTTTCTGTTCATACAATGTATGAACAGAAGATCAGTGATATCCCCTAGTGAGTCCACCCCCCATACAGTTAGAACACACCCAGGAACACACTTAACCCCTTCCCTGCCCCCTAGTGTTAACCCCTTCACTGCCAATGGCATTTTTATAGTAATACAATGCATTTTTATAGCATTGATCGCTATAAAAATGCCAATGGTCCCAAAAATGTGTCAAAAATGCTGATCGCCGCCATTACTAGTAAAAAAAATATATTAATAAAAATGCCATAAAACGACCCCCTATTTTGCAAAACGCTATAACTTTTGCGCAAACCAATCAATAAACGCTTATTGCGATTTTTTTAACGAAAAAATATGTAGAAAAATACGTATCGGCCTAATCTGAGGAAAAAAAAAAGTTTTTTTATATATATTTTGGAGGATATTTATTATAGCAAAAAGTAAAAAAATATTGATTTTTTTTCAAAATAGTCGCTCTATTTTTGTTTATAGCGCAAAAAATAAAAACCGCAGAGATGATCAAATACAACTTAAAGAAAGCTCTATTTGTGGGGAAAAAAAGGACGCCAATTTTGTTTGGGAGCCACGTCGCATGACCGCGCAATTGTCAGTTAAAGCGACGCAGTGCCGAATCACAAAAAGTGCTCTGATCATTGGACAGCAATATGGTCCGGGGCTAAAGTGGTTAAACATGCAAAGGTAAAGATAAATCAGATTAATCAAACAAACTGTCAGGGGACAGTCGAGATCAGCTTATAGCATAACAGGGGCCAAGAACCGGCTAGGTGGCTTGGCGCATCCTGAAGTGAAGAGAAAGGTCATCAACTGTCTAGATTGCAGGTATGAAAAGCAAACAGAATCCACAAGTGGTAGAATCATAAGAACTTGTATTGTTTGTGGTGTGAGTATATCTAATCAAGTAAATAGTAATGGATTATGTAAATCTGTATGATATTTGCTTAATTCATAGGGGGAAAAAAATGGGAGGTAGAAATGGGGAATACTCCAGAGGATGATGACAATAATGTGATTATATTGGAATAGGAGGTGATCTAAGGTTTGTATTTAAGTCAAAATTAATGTAAGGTCAAAGCTTTGCAGTAAATGATGATTTATCCATAGGCTCTATCGGATCCAGTAATCTAATCAAACCTATATTATGGATAAACAGCCTCCCATTTTCTACTCTGATTTCATAGTACATCTATTTCAGTTTAACAGATACAGTACTTTTACCTCATCACAAGATAGCAAACAACTTTTTAGTTAAAGGGGTTGTAATGCATTTGATGCATTAAGGTGAAAAACCTTCTGCAGCAGCCCCCCCCCCCCCCAGAGCCTCCCTTTTACTGACCTGAACCCTATCTTTTCAGCGACGAGAATGAGCTCAGCATCTCCAGCTGCTGTCTCGGGCACTCATCGGATAGATTGATAGCAGCAGAGGCCATTGCTGTCAATCAAATCCAGGGACACGGGAGCCAGGGGGTGGTCCCAAGTACTGCTGTCTGTTTCAATGGACACAGCAGCAGGACCCTAGAGAGCACCCACAGGGGTGTCCCTTTGGAATGCGGGTCTCTGAGGGGGCACTTAATGTGGAGAGGAACCAGTAGCGCCACTGTGGGACCCCAGAAGAGGAGGATCAGGGCCACTCTGTGCAAAACCCTTGTACAGAGGAGGTAAGTATATCATATGTGTTACTTAAAAAAAAAAAATGTTACAACCTCTTTAAGTTCTAATTTACTTGGATTGGTATTAATATTAGTAATCTTTTTATGTCTTGAGTTGAAAATAGGTGAACGTGAACCTCAATCGCTAAACAAAAGATGTGCTACGTTATATGAAACATCTAAAAATGTTAATTTGAGCTGCATATGCAAAGGAGTGATATAATCTCCAGCTGGCCAATAAAGGGACTCCAGCACCAACACTCAAATGAAAATGCAGGTGCTGGCTAAGGACGAGGGACGAGCTTCATATTCGAGTTGAACCCATGTTCGACTCAAACATCGTATGTTCAATCGTTCGTCGAACTACGAATGTTTTGGGGCATTCGTGCCAAATTCGAGTGGCGTGTCTCGGCCCATAATTCACTGCGGCTTTGCAGTGCATTGCTGGCTGATGATTGGCCAAGCATGCACTATGACCCGCATGCTTGGCCAATCACAGCGCACAAAAAACAGTGAGCCATAATTGGCCAAAGCCAGGGTGGCTTTGGCCAATTATGGCTCAGGGGGTTTAGTACAGGCCCCACACTATATAATGCTGCCTGGAAGTCGGCCTTGTGTAGTGTGTTGGTGGTTTACTGAGAGAGACAAAGAGAGAGAGAGTAATTTTTTTTGGAGTTAGATAGAGCAGGCAGGCAGGCTAGTCAGTTACAGTGTGTAGAGAATATATATATGCATCCCAGGTGTTGTATATATATTATACACTGTATTGAGTTTAGATAGATATGCTCTTCCTAATATACTGGCAGGCATGTGATTGTGCTAGCTGCAGTATTTTCACGTGGTGTACTGTCTGTTTCCTCTGTACTGTGTGCACCTAAAGCTACATCAATAGATTTGCTGGTGTTTCTCATATTAATTCCTAAAGGCAGTAGAGCTGCAGGATTCTGGGAAAAATGAGAATCACAAAGAATCTTAGAATGAAGATTATGATTCTCTCACAATTCTCAAAAAAATGCATGGTGCTTTTGTTAGCATGCATTTTTGTGATTTTTTATTTTTATTTACACACACACATATATACATATACACACACATACATATATATATATATTAGTGTGTGTGTAAATAAATAAAAAAATCACAAAAATAAAAATGCATGCATTTTGGTGCAGCGGCTGTTCAAAGTATATAAGGGGCTAGTAATGACCTGGGGGGAGGGGGGTGGGGGAACCAATGCTATTTTTCTCAATGATTTTCATCCATATTGTAGGGACCAGACATTACATTAAAGCTGCAGGCATTTTTAAATTACTTTTTTCTTATAGTAACACCCAGCAGGTACGATATTTAAAGGAATTAAAAAAAAAATCACTTTAAGCGTCATTAAAGTCACTGCTCCAGAAAAAATGACTGTTTTTAAGTTTTAAGTAAGTTTTACATATACAGTATTTTAATTAACCTGGAACACTTTTTACAGTTATAGCTGTTAAAGATGTAGGTTTAGATTTGCCACAACTTTGGTTTTTCCGAAGAATCCTGTTTGTTCTAAGTTTGTTTTTCCTGGTGAATGTTTGTACAAAATCACATAACAATATTTTTAACCACTTTCCAGCCATGATTTAGCCAAAGGATGGATACAACAAACCTCTCCAATTGTGGGAGAATATCCATAGATGTCCTCCCATGAGTGCACCTCCCGCGCACCCCCTGGGGTGTTCATTGGATGCACTCTGTGACCGCTGTGTCCTTTGGACACAGCTGATCACAAATCATGGTAAAGGGCCAATCACAGCAGCTCTTTACCATGTGATCAGCTGTGTCCAATCACAGCTGGTCACATGTAAACAACCAGTTATCGATATTCCTTTCCTTGCACACTTTCTATGTGAGGGAAGGAGAGCCGATAACTGGCAAGTCTGACAGGGTACAGTGAGTACATTGTTTACACAGATAATCAGGGCATATCAGTGCCCTGATTATCAGTGCAGCCCCATCAGTGTCAATCAGTGCATCTTTTTAGTGCCCATCAGTGCCGCGTATCAGTGTCCATAAGTGCAGCCTGATCAGCGCCTCCTCATCAGAGACCATTCATGCAGCTAATCAATGTCCATCAGTGCTGCCTCATCTGTGACCATCAGTGCAGTCTCATCATTGTCCATCACTGCACATAAGGGCAGCTTAATCAGTGCAGCCTCATAAGTGCCCGTGAGTGCAGCCTCATCCGCACACATTAGTTTTTATTTATATTGGTCTTTCTTCACTTGTTTTTTAAAAATGTTTAAACTCAATGGTGATTAAATACCACCATTAGCTCACGATTACATTGCACCACCAAAAGAAAGCTCTATTTGTCTAAAAAAATTAAATAAAAATGTATTTGGAGTACAGTGTTGCATGACCTCGCAAATGTCATTTAAAATGTGGGGTAGGGGGTCTTATTATTGGGGCTTCATGCTTTAGCTTTAGTTTTTGGTTGATCTATAGCAAACTGCTTTTGCCCTGCAAGGTGTTCACTAATTGAAAAGGATTTCATGGAGGCATAAAAATGGGGGCTTAGGATCACAATAAATATGACAAGTTCCAGAAAATCTGGGCTTATAATGCAACAAAACTTTGACATTGACATTTCTGAAATTAACAGTTACTTCTGTTTGCATTATAATATACATGCTATACTGCACGTGTTTGCTGAGCTGTCACTTAGGGATAACATGCAACATCTTCCATGTAATTATTGACTTTTACATGATGACATTTTATCACCACACTTTGTCCCTTCTTCACTTTCATCTATTTTATCCTACTTTTTTTTTTTTTAAATGTGTTTTCTCTTTCCACAACCCTTAACTACACTACACATTTTATTCTTTCCCACTTCCACTAGACTCTTCCTTTTTTTCTCACATTCCCCCTGATCCCCTTGCTTCTCTCCTTACTAGGAGTGGTTTCTGAATGTAGTGGGCCTGTGTGGAAGAAGCCCATACAAAAAAAAAAAATTATATTAAAAAGGCATGCTCATCACATCATGCCAAAGGGTAAGTGTTGTCAGTTACATTACGAGAGTCTAACAGAAAAATACAACACCCAACACAAACATTTAAGGTCTGAAACTCTTCGATTAATATTATTCTCAGCCTACCTTAAAAAATAGTCAGAAACTACTTGGCAATCAGGCAGTCTAACATCAAAGTCTATCTTTAAATTAGTTTTTTTTTTCTAAATCAGAGGCCCGTTTTTTTTCAGAGTCTTCTACATCAGATCCCCCTTTGCGTCAGAGCCCCCTTTTACATCAGAATCCCCAATCAAAGCAAGGTCTTCTCGTACATCAGTGTGCATTCTTACATCAGAGTATTTTTCACATTAGAGCCCCCCCCCCTTGCATCAGAGGCTCTCCCTTGCATTAGAGTCCCCCTCTTACATCAGAGTATTATATTACATGAGTGTCTACCCCTTTACATCAGAGTCCCCTCTTTAAAAAAAAAAATTCCCCTTACATCATAGTCTTCTCTTACTTCAGAGTCCCCCCTCTTATATGTCAGGGTCCCCTCATAACTCAGAGTTCAATGAGTCTCCTATTACATTAGAGTGCCTCTTATATCAGAGACTCCTCTAGGAATTTAACTGCTTTTATTCTTGGTTTAAAGAATGCAGCATGTCATCATATCACAACTTTATATGACCACCAAAGTAAATACAGTGGATAAACACACATATTACAATGAGCATTAGAAAGGTTGAGACTATATGCAAAGAAAAACCTATTAATATTGAATGAGTACCTTGTTACTAACCCATGCATACTTTAAGAATGCTACAACTCTGCCTTCATATTTCAAATGCTGTTTGTTACCTGTGCCTTCATATACAAATTGAAAGAAATTATTATTATTATTATTATTATTATTATTTTAACTTAACAACTTATCACCTTAAAGAAATAACGCTGGTGAAAATGCATCTGAATGCTAATAGATTTTGGGCTTGCAATGTCTGAATGTGTTACTCCTCACACTGATCCCTGTGTCCATATCAAGCTTCCTTGGATCGTAAACTGAGGTCATGAATAAGACTTAAATCAACATTAGGTCCTACTACTCCCTATACTACGTCCCATTCCCTGCTATTCACATGCTAAATGACAGAGCATATAATTCCCACAAAATTTCTGGTATTTGATACTTAAATGACATTGGGTAGTGCTTAGTCCAAGTGAGTGATGAAAAATAATCTCAATAAGAGCAACTTGAGCTTGGTTTTCAAGAGACATCACGGGATAAAGAAAATTACTTGAAAACAAACTTGTGTTAGTGTATTCAAAGGAAATATAAAATGCCTGAACTGCAACACTGCTGTTACCTTATAAATGTCTTAAACTAAATAAGATTAACTTTAGTAATGAAGGTCAAATAATAATTACAGTAAGAAAAGATAGGCAAACATGTTTGGACATTGCTCGATGTGGCTAATGTATATTTCATCACATTTTAACATCTACATATTTTACCCCCTTCCTGACCAGAGCATTTTTTGTGATTCTGTACTGCATCACTTTAGCTGACAATTGCAAGGTCTTGCAATGTTGTACCCAAACAAAATTGACTATATATATATATATATATATATATATATATATATATATATAAACAAATTTGTTCCACAGTTTAGGCTGATATGTTTTCTTCGAGATAATTTTTGGTAAAAAAAAAACAAAAAAAAAAACCCAATATGTGTATATTCATTGGCTTATGAAAAAGTTATAGGCCCAGATTCACAGAGCGATTACGCCTGCGCAACAGGAGATGCGCGTGCGTAAGTCTAAATGTGCACGTGCGTTTCGATGCACGGAATCCCCGAAACGAGATACGCAAAAAATCTACTTTTTTTTGTCCAGCGTAATTTCGTTAGACAGGCGAATCCGTACGAGCAAAACTGCGCTAGACAGACCATTGATTTGCTAGTCAAATATGCTAATGAGGGACTTACGGGGATCCACAAAAGAACGTTGGGGCAGCGCAAGCTACGCAGTGTGCGCAACAGCAAAATGTCCTGTCTAAAATTAGACCATATAAAAGCTGGTCTAAAAAGAGAAAAAAAGTCTACTTGATAGATAAAGCAACACTGTTAGTGAGGAGCTCAGCAGTCACACGTGTTGCACAACAATCTGTATGCCAACATGCCAGGGGCATCGTCGCACATAGCTATACTACTGACTTTAGATGAGCAAAGAAGGAGGAGGGCACGGAGGATGGCACGGGAGAGGATAAACCGCACCCGCATAGACCTGTTTGGCATGAGTGATTCTGAGGTGTATCGCATCTTCAGATTCACCCCTCATGCCATCCTGGAATTAACCACAACCCTGCAGGATGACATCACCAGCCCAACACAACACTCACATGCAGTGCAGCCACTGGTCAAGGTCATGGCAACACTCCATTTCCTTGCCAGTGGCTCTTTTCAGCGTACAAGTGGAGTGGTGGCTGGGATGTCACAATCCTCCATGAGCAGATGTGTGCACCAGGTTGTCCCAGCAATCCTCAGACGCATGGCCAACCAAATCATCAAACCAACCACTGAGGACCTGCGGCTGAAGGCAATGACAGATTTCTACAGAATTGCCAGATTCCCACGCACCGTGGGGGCCATTGATTGCACACATGTGGCACTCCAGCCCCCCCAGGAGACAGAGCACATGTACCGCAATCGGAAGCATTGGCATTCCATCAACGTACAGGTGATAGTCGATGCCCAAGGCCTCATATGGCACGTCCGTGCCAAACACCCAGGGTCCAGCCATGACAGCTACATATACAATCAATGCCACATCCGAATGGAATTCGATCAGAACGTGTATGGGGCCACCTGGCTGGTTGGTGAGTGACATGGGTGGCAGGCACACATCACAAGGGGCACATGCATGACTAACATCCTCCTGTCTTTTCCCTTATAGGTGACTCTGCATATCCACTGGGACCCCATCTCATGACTCCTATCCGGAACCCCCAAACCCCAGGAGAGGAAAGATACAATCAAGCACATGCCCAAACACGTGCAGTGGTGAAGCGCACCTTTGGCCTCCTGAAGTCACATTTCCGATGCCTGGATAAGTCTGGGGGTACCCTCTTGTATTCCCCAAACTTCGTGTGCCAGATCATCGGTGTATGTTGCATGCTGCACAATTTCGCAGTAAGAAAGGGCCTGCAGATTGACCTACGTGATGACCTGACCCCTGAACCAGACAATCCCCCCCTAACCGAGGATACCCCGTCTTCTGAGGGAAGAGCAGCCAGGAGACAGCTCACATTGGGCATCTTTGCACGTTAAACACACACATTAATCATGGCACAATGAGAATGCATGCATGCACACCACTGTGGTCCCTAGCACACACACCCCACATCCGCATCAAATTGGATTGGCACCAGTCCACCATGTAGGACTTGTGAGCAGCAACGCCACACCAAGGCTCCAATTATGTCACTGTACATTCATACACCATTCACACGGACCTGGGGATCACTTCTCCCTGGTCCTGGGGAACCCTACTCCACCTAAATTGACGGTGACACCCCTTTTCCGGCAGGAATGTCACCCCCACATTCAAACAGCATTCACAACCCAAAAAAATAAAAAAATAAATGACCAGCAAAATCAAAAAATTTCCAGCAAAAAAAAAAAAGAGGGGAAAAAATAATTATTGCCCTTGACGTGAGCCACGCCTGGGGCGCCCCCGGCCACGGCCCCGGCTCCTCAGGGGAGACTCATGGGGAGGGGGAAAACTGGGGAAGGAGGAGCAGCCCCTGATCTCTGCCCACCTGGCGGCCTGCCCTCCAAGGCCAAGGCTATTCTGTCCAGGGCAGCACCAAGTGTTGCCGTGTTGGCCTGGATAGCCTGGGTAAGGGCCCTCACATCCTGCCCAACGCCTGCTGATGTAGTCTGCAGTTCGTTTAGGCAGTTTGTGAAAGCCCGGGAGTGGGAGTCCAGGTTCCCCAGCGTATCCTTGATGGAGGACAGGCTCTCCTCCATCCGCACCAATGTCTGGCTGACCTGTCCCAGATGGCGGGTCTGGAGGAACTGGTTTCTTCTCAGAGTGGCGGGCAGGAGATCGGCCACCCCCCTGGTCTTCTGGGATGACTTCCTGCCTCCAGCTGATGCTTGTGGCCGGGGAGAAGGGGAGGCCCTTGGGAGGGGAGCCATGTTGGGGGAGGAGGGGGGGCTGCCTGCTGCCAGCCAGAGGGAAAGAGTCCTCAAAAACCAAAAGTCCAGTGCCTGACATGGACTCCTCCTCCTCATGAAACTCCTCCTCCTCAACCTCCTCCTCCTCCTCTTCAACCTCCTCCGCGGACTCCGGCCTTGTCGGGGGGGGCTCATTAGGCTGCTGTCCTGGGGATGGTGCGGTCAGGCCAGATGGCCCTGCACCCTCCTGCACATCTGTGGATGATACAAAACATTCACAGGTTGGAGGATCCACACACTTGCCACATATTCCCTTTCACCCCCTCCCCCACACATGATACACACCTGATATTAAAAAAAAAACTTACCTGGCACCACGGGCTCCAGACTTGAGTCAAAGCCGGGCAGGTCCTCCACTTCATGCTGATGAAAGGTCAGGGCCACCGCACGCTCCTCCGCTGTCAGCCTAATACGGCATGGTGGGCCCCCTCCTGTGCCCCTGGCATGGGCAAGCATTTTGGCCAGCTTCTGTTTGACCAGACGCCGGAGGTCATTAATCTTTTTGTCAATCCCAGTCCGGGTCCGTGTCTCCCCCTCCCCCACTGAATTGACCTGCTCAGTGATGAGGTCCAAAATCTCCCTCCTCCTGGCCGGGGTGGTGTTGGCACTGTCCGGGCCGTGGAGGAAACGCCCATAATCGCTAATGGCCCGGGCAAGAATTCTTTTTTTCCCCAAAAAGTAAAATTTAGTTTTCGCTTTCTCTCTGTCATACTGAAAAAAAACCTCACTCCCAGTCAACAAAAATCAGTCACAAAAACAAGCACAACCAATCAAGCAAGAACACACACAAAGAGAAAACTAACACCCAAAAAATCACACAAGCACTCAGCAAAAATTCAGCAGGAAAACAAACGAACAGAAATATATCAAACAAACAGTCTTTCAAACACTTATCAAAAAACACTTTCAAAGATCTACTAACAAACACTTGATCACACAGAACACTAATCTGACAAATACAAAACACAACGCAACGAACAACGGGACAAAAGCACTTGGTTAAATGGGAAGGGACAAAGGGATGTACTTTTGCAATGCAAGTGCATTTGTGTCTGTCTATTTATGCTGTCTGCGTAGTCCTTAGTCCATTTCCAATTTCACTGATTGCGCCGCTCCCGAGTTGTGAGCATGCGCACAGCGGAGCTGACCATGGTCTCCTTCAAGCGCGCATGCGCGAGCCGGCCAGCCCTTCATTTGCATGGGGTCACGGCTCATTTCAATGTAACACGCCCACGTCCTTCCCAATTTGTATTACTCCGCCTTATGCCTCTGAAATAACGTTATGCATGCGCAATTTTCTGCGCAAAAGCTACGAGAATAGGGTGATTACGCGGCTACATTGCGCAAGTCTAACGTAAAGGCGGTGCGCTACGCCGGTCCAATAATGCGCAGATGTACCTGAATCTGGCCCATAGTGTCTACAAAATAGGGAATAGATTTATGGCATTTTTGTTTTTTACTAGTAATAGAGGCGATCTGAGATTTTTATCAGGACTGTGACATTATGGCGGACACATTTCACACTTTTGACACTATTTTGGGACCATTGTCATTTATACAGTTGATCAGAGCTACAAATAGCCGTCGATTACTGTATAAATGACACTGACAGGGAAGGGGTTAAACACTAGGGGGCAATCAAGGAGTTAAGTGTGACCTAGGGGGATGGTCTCACTACAACATGACAGAAATCACTGCTCCTGATGACAGGGAGCAGTAGATCCCTGTCATGATGCTAGGCAGAACAACAGGGAAATGCTCTGTGACATGATCGGGGGCCGCCGGCAAACATCGAGTTTGCGGGACCCATGGGCACACTCCCGCAGCATGGCCACTAGGTGGCAAATTTAAAGGGACATACAGGTACGTCCGTTTGCCTTCCCCTGCCATTCTGCCGAGGTAAATAGGCGTGTGGCGGTCGGCAAGTGGTTACCAGCTAAAAAAGAACATGGTTTAAATACTTACTTACATAACTATATAAGAATAAATAGGTTTCTATTACACCGAGCCTATATTTATTAATCTACTGTACTTATTTCATGTTCTATAGCCTGAATGCTACTTTTATTTTTAGATTTCAGAAATGTAGCATTAATTTTAACACAGTTAAATAAAATTTCTAGGTCTGCAAATATTCCCATGCTAAATTAATATATTGAAATGTTCAAATAATTGTTCCAGTAATTAAGCAGTAAGATAGTTTAGAGAATGACGGCATTTTAGTTCTGCTATCTCAAATCTGTTCACCTTTAACCTATTCTTGCTGTTACCAAGGCAGTGTAAAAATGATTGGATAATTGGATGTTTCATGTTCTTGTGAAATCATCAAAGCACGAGGAGAACAAGTTGGACAAAAGTTAGCAATGAACCGTAATATATGGCTTGGTAATTATGTCTTTTCTTTTCATTTTTTCTGTCTATTGTTAAACTTCAGAAATTATTGTCTACAAAAACCCCTAGAGTAATTTCTTAAACCTTACAGGTATTAATAGTGAGTGAATATACCAAGCATAATTATAACATAGATAGTCTAAGTGAACCTTTGATATGAGACCACTCATGTATGGCTTTACATAATATCACAGCGAATCTGCACTGAACCCTGAAGCCATGGGTCATATTTCCTGACCATGACACCAATTCTGATAATTTTGTGTACACTCTTGTGTAAACTTGTTTTACATCTCAAATTCCTAAGGGCAAAGATTAACGATAGAAGTGTATAAATGTCTTTAAAATATCTTTTAAATGTATTTAAAGACAGATATGTGCACATTTCATGCAAAATATTGCATGCTACACAGAGTGAATGGGTAACAACTCAAATATGATGTCAAATTAGACTGCCACCGCATTGGAAAAAGATGATAATGATAAAGATGATAATACTATAATTACTAATATTACTACTAGTACTAGTATTAATTGATTGAAATAAACAATATATGCAATACATTTTTATGTACTTTCTTTCCGTTAGCAGGTTAAATGCAAATTAGATGTTTATAGATACGTTTACTCAAACGTAAAAATATAATTATGAAAAACGTGTATATCTATATATATATCTATATATAGATACAGGGAGTGCAGAATTATTAGGCAAGTTGTATTTTTGAGGATTATTTTTATTATTGAACAACAACCATGTTCTCAATGAACCCAAAAAAATCATTAATATCAAAGCTGAATATTTTTGGAAGTAGTTTTTAGTTTGTTTTTAGTTTTAGCTATTTTAGGGGGATATCTGTGTGTGCAGGTGACTATTACTGTGCATAATTATTAGGCAACTTAACAAAAAACAAATATATACCCATTTCAATTATTTATTTTTACCAGTGAAACCAATATAACATCTCAACATTCACAAATATACATTTCTGACATTCAAAGACAAAACAAAAACAAATAAGTGACCAATATTGCCACCTTTCTTTGCAAGGACACTCAAAAGCCTGCCATCCATGGATTCTGTCAGTGTTTTGATCTGTTCACCATCAACATTGCGTGCAGCAGCAACCACAGCCTCCCAGACACTGTTCAGAGAGGTGTACTGTTTTCCCTTCTTGTAAATCTCACATTTGATGATGGACCACAGGTTCTCAATGGGGATCAGGTGAACAAGGAGGCCATGTCATTAGTTTTTCTTCTTTTATACCCTTTCTTGCCAGACACGCTGTGGAGTACTTGGACGCGTGTGATGGAGCATTGTCCTGCATGAAAATCATGTTTTTCTTGAAGGATGCAGACTTCTTCCTGTACCACTGCTTGAAGAAGGTGTCTTCCAGAAACTGGCAGTAGGACTGGGAGTTGAGCTTGACTCCATCCTCAACCCGAAAAGGCCCCACAAGCTCATCTTTGATGATACCAGCCCAAACCAGTACTCCACCACCTCCACCTTGCTGGCGTCTGAGTCGGACTGGAGCTCTCTGCCCTTTACCAATCCAGCCACGGGCCCATCCATCCGCCCCATCAAGACTCACTCTCATTTCATCAGTCCATAAAACCTTAGAAAAATCAGTCTTGAGATATTTCTTGGCCCAGTCTTGACGTTTCAGCTTGTGTGTCTTGTTCAGTGGTGGTCGTCTTTCAGCCTTTCTTACCTTGGCCATGTCTCTGAGTATTGCACATCTTGTGCATTTGGGCACTCCAGTGATGTTGCAGCTCTGAAATATGGCCAAACTGGTGGCAAGTGGCATCTTGGCAGCTGCACGCTTGACTTTTCTCAGTTCATGGGCAGTTATTTTGCGCCTTGGTTTTTCCACACGCTTCTTGCGACCCTGTTGACTATTTTGAATGAAACGCTTGATTGTTTGATGATAACGCTTCAGAAGCTTTGCAATTTTAAGAGTGCTGCATCCCTCTGCAAGATATCTCACTATTTTTGACTTTTCTGAGCCTGTCAAGTCCTTCTTTTGAACCATTTTGCCAAAGGAAAGGAAGTTGACCAATAATTATGCAAACCTGATATAGGGTGTTGATATCATTAGACCACACCCCTTCTCATTACAGAGATGCACATCACCTAATATGCTTAATTGGTAGTAGGCTTTCGAGCCTATACAGCTTGGAGTAAGACAACATGAATAAAGAGGATGATGTGGTCAAAATACTCATTTGCCTAATAATTCTGCACTCCCTGTATATATTAGAACTCACATTTAGTTAGCATGGGTGACAAAGCTAACTCACAGTCCTTTACAGTTGGAGGGACCCATTGTTGCCACCCAGGTTGAACTTCAAATATGTCTACCTTTGTCTATCTTTGTTATAGAAAAAAATATGCAGTAACTGCGCAGGTGATAAATAATAATGAATCAAAAAAAGCAGCGGGCAATCACACAACCATTGATGTGTGCAGCCTATCAGCAAAGCATTGGACAGTGTCAGTAGATCAGAGATTGTTGTCAGTAGGGCAATGGATGGTGTCGGTAGTTTTTTATTTTTATAATTTTTTTTTTTTTTTTATAACTTTTTTACAGTTTTGTTAAGGAGCTCTGGCGAGGGTCTTTGGTATAATATATGGGGTCTACACAGACCATTGATGTCTCACTTTTGAGACAGAGAAAGGAACTGAGGACAGAAATTCCCCAGTCAATTTCTCTGCAGCCTCAGCTGCAAAAATAAAAAGTGTCCCGCTATGTCCATCTATCTTCAATCACAGAGTTGACGGACCGGAAAAAAGAAAAAACTCTGCCTCAGTGGGAGGCATGCTGTCTGCAGCCTTTTCTCACTGACAGCTCTTATATAGCCATGGGCGGATCAATCCGATGACATAAATGGGTGAACCCGCCCCCTCTGACATCACGTGATGTCCCATGATGTCAGAAGGGGTGGGATCACCGGGTTACATCACTGGATGGCCCCACCCTTAGCTATATAGTTTTTCCATTTTTTTGTTTCGGTCCATCAGCGCTGTGATTAAAGATGGATGGACATAGCAGGACTTTTTAATAAAAGTATCGTCAAACTGTCACTTTTGGGTGAATAAGTAAGGGTACAATAACCATTCACATAGGGGGAGACCGGGATCTGGGGCCCCTTGTTAAAGGGGGCTTCCAGAGTCTGATAAGCCCCCTTCCCGCAGACCCCCACAACTAGCGGGCAAGGGTTGTGGGGATGAGGCCAAATTGCTTTGGGGGGACCCCAAAGCACCCTCCCCATGTTGAGGCCATGTGGCCTTGTACGGTTCAAGAGGGGGGGCACTCTCTTGTCCCCCCTTTTCCTGTGGCCTGCCAGGTTGCATGCTCAGATAAGGGTCCGGTACAGATTTTGGGGGGACCCCCATGACATTTTTTTTAAGTTTTGGAACAAGCTTCCCATTAATATCCATACCAGACCTGAAGGGCCTGGTATGGATTTTGGGGGGGCATGCCATTTTATTTTGGTGCAGAGTTTCCCTTAATATCCATACCAGACTGGTACTGGACTAGGGGGGAACCCGAGCCATTTTTTCAATGATTTCTATGTATAATGCCGGGATCCGACAATACATTACAGATGCGAGCAGTTTTAAATTAATTTATTTCCTTTAGAAATTTAATTTTGCTGCTCTCATTCATTTCACTATGTACGTCCGCTATGTAAGCAGCCTTGAATAGTGCCGGGTGTGGACTTACCCCCCTGAGCCATGATTGGGCAAAAAATGGTTATGCCACTTTATAATGCGGTGCTGTTAATATTAGCATTCTTCTGTGAATTCTGAGTGGAGAATGAAACTTTGATCCCACAGACTCACAGGAAGTAAGTTGAATAATGCTGTGTCTTATTTTACTTTAAAGAGGAGTGGCTCTGGATTGGTTAGCAGGTGGGTCTACAGGGGGCAATTTAGTATTTTTTTGCCCAAATTTGGCAATTGGGCTTTAAGGTATTGAAAATATTATTGTATACCTTCTCACTTGTTGTGACTGATGGCAGTAATGCAAACCTTTTGGAGCCTGATATATTTGAAAATGATTCCTCCTAAATGTTACAAATAATTATCAATGCATGGATATTTCACCTTCAAGAATACATTAGAAGTTTATTGAGAAGAAGAAGTCATCAAGATACATATCAGGACAATCATAAGATACAGTTCAGCATAAAGTCTACATAACAAAATCTCGTGTGACAAAGCATGTATGTTCTTTGTCTAAACAATTAACCACACAAACATAGCACAAGAAATCACAATAACGAAATAGCTATAAACCTTCCAGCACAGTAACCTGTTCAAGCGAGTCCAACGTCATGTATATGAACCTAGACATGATGTCCTGGAATTATGTGAATAGAAGCGGTGTAGTGTAAGGGGGATAGATGGGGTAGGAAAGAGGGTGAAAGCTAGAAAGATGGCCAGAAAAGAAAAAGAAGAAGAAAAGTCACAGAAAAGAAGATTTTGTTCACATGTGGATCGGATTCGATAAGTGAATAGCATACTCATAGGTGGTAGCCTACGGTGAGAGGCAGCAGTAACACGGAAAAAAAAAATATTCATAAGGAAAACAAAATGGACCCAAAAAAAGAGGCAGGTCGGAATGGGCTGAAGATAACATGGAATTAAGCATTATCTTCCCCGCCCCCGTGGTGCATCTCTGTCAATTTAGAAAAGGCCTTGGAGTATCTAAAGATATTCCAAGGATGCCAGACCTCATGGAATCTTTCAACCACTTGAAAGATTGTGCCAAAGTGTCCTCCATTTCATAAATCTCCGAGACTCTGTGAAGCCATTCCCGCACTGAAGGGATCCTTCCTGAGTTCCAGAAACATGGGATGAGGGAATTGGCTGCATTGAGCAGGTATTTTTGTAAGAGAGTTTTTGTATTTTTTAAGGGACGAGTCAGAGATATGCAGAAGACAGCATGCAGCGTCAAGCGGCAACGTGGTCTCAGTGATCTCAAGAATTAGGTCTTTAATTTTGGCCCAAAATGGCTGTATGAGAGGGCAGTTCCACCAGATGTGAGACAAGGAGCCCCTTTCAGCGTTGCATCTCCAGCATTTATCACTTTTCGAAGGATTCCACCTGTGTAGCTTAGCAGGTGTTAGGTACCACTGTGTCAACAGTTTGCATGCTGTCTCCTGTATCTTAGTGCTAATTGAACATTTGTGTGTTAAAATGCATGCATTCCTCCATTGCTTAGGTGATAAGATTACCTGCAATTCAGCCTCCCACGTAATCCTGAGTCTGTCATCCGGCGTGCCCTCAACTCTCTGCAGCCAGGCATAAGCGATCGAAGTTGCCCGAGGGAGACGTTCACCTGTGTAGCACACCGACTCAAACTCTGTCAAGGGTCTGCAGAACCTATGAGCTCCGCCTTTACTATGGAGAAAGCTACGAAGCTGCAGGTACGCCCAGAAAGGCATGTTGGCGAGCTTGTTCTCCGATTTCAAAGTGCCCCACTCCTTTACGTTGGACTGAGCAAAACAATCCCCTGCAAGGATGTGATCTCTACCCTCTGTCGGACGGAATTGTGGATTGCCCAACCCAGGGACAAAATCAGGGTTATCCTTCAGCGGAGTGAGAGGGCCCAAGGGAGTCGTAAGGACCGATCCCCTTGCCATCTCGTGTAGAACTTTTAAGGTGGGGCCAGTAATGGGGTGCATTTTCATTTCTTTCGGAATGGAAGGCCAGGCTATCCATGGCGCGAACATTAAGGGGATGGGGTTCAACTCACGTTCTAGACCCACCCAGTCTTTGGAATCTTGATGGCAATGCCAGTCTATGACCTTTGTTAGGTGAGCTGCCAAGTAGTAGTTATTACTACTAAAATTAGGCAATCCTAGCCCTCCATGCTCTTTCAATTTAAGTAGCAGGTTGAATTTTATCCTAGGTTTCCTGTGGGCCCACAGAAATTTGCGAAGTATTTTGCGGAGGGTTGTGAAAAAGCCGAGCGGGAGATGTATAGGTAGTGCACGAGCTAGGTACAAATATCGTGGGAGAATCGTCATTTTGATTATTGCCACGCGCCCGAACCACGAAAAGAAGCCCTTGTGCCATCTCTCAAGATCATTTTTAATCGTACTAAAAAGAGGGGTAAGGTTTTCACTAAAAATCGAGGATAAACACGGTGTCAGTTGTATTCCTAGATAATTCATGTTCTTGGCAGTCCACCGAAAGGTGGAAGTTTGTTTAGCGGCTGCCAGGGCATCCTCTGATAGGTTAATATTCATGGCCTCAGATTTTGTATAGTTTATTTTTAAGTTCGAAATGTAGCCAAAATGCGTGAAACATTTTATTAAATTAGGGATAGTGATATGTGGGTTAATGAGAAAAAATAATAAATCGTCCGCGAAGGCAGCTATTTTATATTCTTTATCCCTAATCCTGAAGCCATTGATCAAACTCTCTTTATTTATGGTTCTGATAAAGGGCTCCAGCGAGAGAATGAACAGAAGTGGCGAGAGTGGGTATCCCTGTCTCGTACCGTTCGAGATATGTACCTTTTCCGAGAGTGACCCATTTATTTTTAACCTGGCAGTCGGGGTCTGATACAGGGATGCTATCCATGTCAACATCTTGGGGCCCAGACCGATGCTCGCATGTAGCTAACATGTAGTCCCAAGCTATACGATCAAAGGCCTTCTCCGCGTCTGTGGACAGGAGAAAACCTTTGATATCCATCGGAGCAGCTGCGTAAATCAGTAGCAGGGCTTTGTAAATATTATCCCTTGCTTCTTTACCAGGCATAAAGCCTACCTGCTCGGGTCCGATCAGTGACTGAAGGAGTGGTGTTAGTCTATTAGGAATTATTTTGGAAAAAATTTTACATCTAAATTGAGAAGTGTTATAGGCCTGTAACTCGCACAGTCAGATGGGTCCTTGTCTGGTTTAGGGATCACTGTAATGAAGGCTGAGAGCCAGTCAGGTGTAACTGCTTTAGGGCTAGACAATGAATTCAGCACCTTCGCTAGAGGCTCTGAGATGAGGTTCACAAGGGATCTATAATAAATAGCCGTGAAGCCATCAGGGCCTGGACTTTTTCCTAGTTTTAAGCTCTTAATGACATTTTGGATTTCCGTGGGAGTAATCATTTCTTCAAGTGCGTCAGTCTCAAGACCCGCCAGTGTTGGCAAACCACTCCTGTCCAGTAAATCCTTAATGATATGTGCCCTGCCTCCCAACATGCCCGGGGGTCTATGTTGCTGTGGCAGATTATACAGGCCGTTATAGTAGGATTGGAAATGTTTCGCAATCTCCTTAGTGGACACGTCTAGACTCCCCTTAGCGCCCTTAATCCCCATGATAGTGTTACTATGGAAATGTTCTCTCAGAGCCCTCGCTAGATATTTGCCCGTTTTGTTGCCTGATTCATAGTAGATTTTCTTTTTAAAGAACAGAAAGCGTTTAGCCCTGTTGCTAAAGATCCATTGCAAATCTTTCCTAGCTTCTAAGAGCTCTGAAGCCATGTTCAATGAGAGGGATTGCTTGTGCAGTGTTTCCAGTTCATGGATACGGCTGGAGATTTTCCTAATTTCAGCTTCCCTTTCCCTTTTACGCCTCGCTCCCATTTTCATTAATTCATCCCTGATGGTGCACTTATGGGCCTCCCATATCACTAGAGGGTCCGCATCCAGTGTAATGTTGCGCTCAAAGAATTGTTTTAAAGACACCTTTATGTCCTCTAGCAAAAGGGGATCCGTAATCAGGGAAGAGTTGAGTCTCCAAGACTGTGATTTCGACTGTTTTTTGAGAAGATCTAGGGTCACGGAAACTGGTGCGTGGTCCAAAACCGAACCTATACCGATTTTTGCCTCTGTCAACAGTGACAAGTCTTTTTGTGTGATAAATAACTAGTCTATGCGTGTGTACTTTTGATTGGGAAGGAAAAGAAAGTGAAGTCCCGCCCGTCCGGGTGCAAAAACCGCCATGCATCTATTAGTTGTAGCGAGTTTAAAAGGGATTTGATCTGTTTGAGTGTCCTATATTTCACGCTGGTCTTCCCATTGGAAGTGTCCACCAAGAGGTTCAACGGGACGTTAAAGTCACCTTCTAGGACTATACAACCCGCCGTGAAACATTGTAATTGTTGGACTATCTGTCTACAATAGGATAGATGGGCTTTATTTGGAAAATAAACATTCGCTAACGTTAAAGGTAGGCCACCGTATGACCCCTTGACTATTAAAAATTTGCCCTCGGGGTCCACCTGCTGGTCCGTAATCTGAAAGGGCGCATCCTTATGGATAAGGATCGTGACCCCCTTTGATTTAGCGAGATCATTAGTGGCGTGAATTGCCCTAGGAAAGGTTGAGTCGTGAGCTTTGGCACATGGTGTGTTTTGAAATGCGTCTCTTGCAAGAATACAAAGTGGGGCTTATCTTTTTTGAGTTCCCTGAGCAACGTCAAGCGCCTTTCCGGAGAGTTCAGCCCTTGCACATTGTGGGAGACCATCACCGGGGCTTGGCCCAATGAGGTGTACGCCATGTGACAGACCTGGGGACCAACCGCTAACCAACTGGACCTGAAGAAAAATTCAAGAGAACAAAGAGAAAAATAACATTTTTGGATCTTTCAAAAGACAAAAAAAAACAAAAAGAAAAAGGGGGAATAACCCTGAGTTATAGCGTTACAGTCAAATATCGAATCCACATGTGAAGTAGTGAGGGGAGAGAGAAAGAATACGACAGTTGAGAGGAGATAATGGAGAGTGTAGTAACTACCTCATGATAGAGCCCTATCTTCTGAGGTCAAATAAATGGTAGTGCCTCGCGGCCCAGTAGGACCCAGCACTTTGTGGGGCTAAGGGAGGCGGCCACTCGGTGAGTGGAGGAGCGCTCCTCCTTAACTCCAACCAATTAGGAGGCAACACAATCAACAGGTAACAATTTCGAGACAGGAAGAAGAAAAGAGAACCCTTTCCTGTCTTTCAAAAGTAAAATATGTAAAAAAAAATTAAAAAGGACCTGAGGTGTACCTCCCAACCACACACAGCCTAAAAACAGCTATTTGTATTTAAACAGAAATGAAGCAAGATTTAATTAACCCGACCTGTTGGTGGCAGGTTGCACACCCGAAGTAAACCAGTGCACCCTACCACCTAGTCCTCCCCCAGCTGCCCATCAGGACACCAAAAGAGAGGACCAAAATGTAGAAAAAGTGAGCCAAAAGGAACCAACACAAGGCAAAACGTAAATAGGCTAAAATTATTTTGAACTAAATGGATATCCGTAGTGAATGTCACTTTCCCGCCCCCGCAAAGATTCCCCAACCTCATCAACAATTCTTAAGACAAGGGAAACCCCACGTGAGGAGCAGGGACAGACAAACAAAGGGGGAGGGGAAAGGGGGGAGTTAGGGGTGAGGGAGAGGGGAGTGGGGTGTTAGAGGGGGATGGGGGGAGTCACAGTCTCATGATGAGGTCCATGGTCATTACGAGGGATAGTAAAGAATCTTCGTAGCTGAGGACAGCATAGAGAGCCGTCTGAGATGCAACAAGCCGTCCGTGGATATTAGAGCGGCACCGTCCGGATGCAATAAAAATCAGCAAAAGGGATAGGGGACGAAAAAAATGGAGGAGGGGGGGAACCACATTCGATCTGAGATCCCAGGAATTATCCGTTCAATCCTGCACCGTGGCTGATCTCCGTCCCGGGGTACTGTTCCTGGATCCTCCGCCCTTGGCATTTTTCAGCTTCTTTACCTGCCTCTTTTCAGGGGTCGCGAGATGGGCTCCGTTCGCGTGGTGGTAGGGCAAAGACAGCATACCAGTCTGGCAAGGGTATCAAGTTCAGCCCCAGGCCCTCACAGAAGTCTGGCAAGTCCGCCGGAATTCTCAGAACGTGTTGTTGCCCGTTTGCAGTCACAATGAGGGCGAAAGGGAAACGCCAAGTATACCTGATTTCTTTCTCCCTCAAGACATCCAATAATGGACGCAGGTCTCTGCGGTTTTTTAGAGTAATCTGGGATAGATCTTGGAAAAGCATTATGGATTCCCCGTTAAAAACCACGCGGTCATTCCGTCTCGCCTTTCGCATTATCTCCTCCTTCAGCTGAAAGTTCTGTAGACAGCATATGATGTCTCGTGGCGGAGCTGTGTCTGATCCCCTGGGCCTAAGGGCTCTATGAGCACGGACAAAGTCTATCGTCTTCTTGTCTCTCGAGAAGGCTGTTGAACAGCCTCTGAAGGGCAGGGACAATGTGGTCCGGCTCCACCGATTCCGGGATGCCCCTTACCCTAATGTTGATCCCCTGCTCAGAACATTCAGGGACACCTGGTTCTACAGCAGGATTATAAGGGGACATTGTTTTCCTATTTCTCCCTTTAATGCCTAGCTTTACTTTAACCTCCTGCAATGAGCCCTGCATACCAACACCTCCCAAATACCCACTGGTGGAGAGCCCTACCACATCAATTGGCAACCCATGATCCAAATAACACATTTACCCCTCTTGTAGGATGCCCAAACCATACCCTAACCTAGTGTTACTTGTTTTTTTTTTATTGAATAGTTTATTTTCTTTCTACTATGTCTTGCTTTCTCTTGAGACTTGTTTACTACACATGATATGACTAATACAGCTCAGGTTGTGGCTGTAGTAGTCCCGGAGACAGCCCACTGCACCTCCACTTATTCCTCGAGTACCCAACACTGTTGCTTGGGTGCTCTTTGGAAACCTTGGTACACCACCACACCTGAAATACTTACTCCATATAGGAGTTACCTCCCCCCAACTAGTCCTAGTGCTTCCCATATCCTCTTATATATAATATCTGTGTTTACACCCATAGTCCAACAACTACTCTCAGCTGCTTCACTCTGCCTCCCCCACTTTTTTTCCTCTTCTCCGTATCTCAAGCTGCCATACCTCATGTCCTCATCCACGCCTTGCAATGGCAACACTAAATGATTTTAACACTAAATGTTCAGGGCTAAATCCCCCCCCCAAAGTTTCAGCACATGTGGTTTGCTTACAGGAGGCGGACTTCTCCTCTCAATCCTCACCCACATTTTTTGGTCGCCAATATCCCCAGGTCTGCAAAACCTCAGCTGCCACTAAACACTGCAGAGTCTTGATCGCTTTCCATTTCTCCACACCATTTACTCTCCTGGCGGAGATCAGAGACCCAGAAACACATTACCTCATATTCACTGGCCTCCTGCTAGACAGTGAAATCACCACTGTATCTTACTACGCCCCTAACACCAACTCGTTCTCATTCCTCTCCCACTTGTTTATGGTAATAGAATCCCACAAAAAAGTTAAACTCATCCCCCTTACTGGATAAAACCCCCGGTCCAGACTATCGATTGTCGCCTCTCCTACCAACAACTCCTGAACCAACACTCACTTCTTGAAACATGGCGTGAACAGCACCCGGCAAGACGGCAATACACCCACTATTCCAACCCTCGTAAAATGTTTTCCCGCATAGACCACCTCCTTGTGACCATTGGAACCTCAGCACTAATCCTTGACTCACAGATCATACCATGCACTTGGTCAGACCACAATGTGGTCATGACTAATTTCTTCTCCCTGGTCCCAAGACCTAACCATTGCACATGGTTCTTTATTGATAGCTTCCTGGTCAACCCTATCCACCAACAAGAGATAGAAATGGCTCTAAAAGACTACCTTATGAACAAAACTTCCACAGACACAAAGCCCATTGACACTGTGGGACGCCCAGAAACCATACATCAGAGGGGTCTGTATTAGCCAGGCATCACATTACCATAGGGTGAACACCAGCTACAAAAGCACCTAGAGGATGCCTTCCACAAGGCTTCAGAGGCATTTCAGACCTTCTCCGTTAAACAAACAAATCTTTGAAAAAACACAACTAGAACTGGATCTCTTCTTGATAGACTCGGTAGAGAAAATTCTCCGCAAATCAAAACATACCCTCTACATGAAAGCAAATAAGCTAGACACTTTTGTGCTAGCTCTTCGCAAGGCTGATTACACCCAAAAACCAATCCGTCTTAAATTTACAAAAGAACATTATTCTAGTAACCCTCTAAAAATCTTGCATGAATTCCATAGAAAACTTGCTGAACTATATTTAATGAGTTTGACCAAACACACTTTGATACATTCCTATCCTCCTATTCACCTCCCATCTCTCTCCTCTTCAAATTGAGAGAACCTAGACAAAACCATCACCGCTGATGAGATCCATTTCACAATAAAAATATTGAAACCCCATAATTACCCTGACCCTGATGGCTTCTTGGCTACTTACTACAAACGCTTTGCAGACCTGTTGTCTCCCCTCATGGTTGAAGTATTTAACTCCCTCCTCAACAGTTTCCATTTCCATGATACCCCCAACCAAAGACGACACAGCCTGGTCCAATTAAAGACCAATTTCCATACTCAACCTAGATATCAAAATACTTGCAAAGATCCTTTCTACCCAACTAAACCCCATTATTGAAACCTTAATTTACAAAGACCAAACTGAGGTTATACCCTCTAGACAGCAGGAGACAACATACGTCGGGCCACACTCCTTACACGCACAGCTTGATCCCACCGCATCCCTACAGTACTTGCTTCCTTTGCCTAGATATGCGAAAGGCGTTTGATTCGCTATTCTGGACTTTCTTAAACTCTATATTTTACCGCTTGGAACACACTTCCTAGCTTATGTAACATACTAAGCAAAACAATCCATAGCAAAGGCATGGAAATCAACCTCCTAACCCATACTGTCAGTTAAACAAAGAGTAACACAGGCAATGAATCATGCTAAAACAAAGTATCTAAATTTGCGAAACTCTGGAACTCCTGGATCAACCACAGCCTTCCTCCAAGCTTCAACAGTTTGCTATTAAAGCTTTAAGGATGCACAACACCCACTACACCATTGCTCACCATTTACAGCTAAATCTCAGAACCCCCTCCCACTCTGTCCTTTTCAATGTCCCCTACCAACCCGGGGAACCCTATACCCTCCCACCCTATCCACTCTGTAGCTACTTGGGTCACCTGCACTTAGGTATTTGGGAACATATGGTCCTAAGACCAAGAGTAATTACCTACTAGCTACAGAGCCACCTGGGATATACTGGTTTGAAAATACATCCCCAAAACTATACCAAGCCTCATAGTCAGAACTTGGCTTTGGGAATAGTTTAAACATTATCTCCCAACTATCGCTCACCAGGCAACTACTGTATACTGCCATGTAAAAATTCATTTTTTTTCTACAGTAAATATACTGTTTATATTTTATACTTTTTTGTTGTTATGGACTATGTTCTCCTCTCTTGAGGCAAATGTTCAAGATTCAATAGAGAAAAATTGGATATACTGCGATACTAAACACATCAAAATTTTAATGCCGCAGCTCATAATGTAGGACCATACATTAAAACAAATACAAAAAAGAAAAAATAGAGCTGCACAACACAAAAATGATAAAGTGAATTATGATGAGTGCCAAAGCTGACAAATCAATAACCAATGTGATGTGAAACTTAAAAAAAACATTTTATATATATATATATATATACAGGGAGTGCAGAATTATTAGGCAAGTTGTATTTTTGAGGATTAATTTTATTATTGAACAACAACCATGTTCTCAATGAACCCAAAAAACTCATTAATATCAAAGCTGAATATTTTTGGAAGTAGTTTTTAGTTTGTTTTTAGTTTTAGCTATTTTAGGGGGATATCTGTGTGTGCAGGTGACTATTACTGTGCATAATTATTAGGCAACTTAACAAAAAACAAATATATACCCATTTCAATTATTTATTTTTACCAGTGAAACCGATATAACATCTCAACATTCACAAATATACATTTCTGACATTCAAAAACAAAACAAAAACAAATCAGTGACCAATATAGCCATCTTTCTTTGCAAGGACACTCATGCAGCCTGCCATCCATGGATTCTGTCAGTGTTTTGATCTGTTCACCATCAACATTGCGTGCAGCAGCAACCGCAGCCTCCCAGACACTGTTCAGAGAGGTGTACTGTTTTCCCTCCTTGTAAATCTCACATTTGATGATGGACCACAGGTTCTCTATGGGGTTCAGATCAGGTGAACAAGGAGGCCATGTCATTAGTTTTTCTTCTTTTATACCCTTTCTTGCCAGCCACGCTGTGGAGTACTTGGACGCGTGTGATGGAGCATTGTCCTGCATGAAAATCATGTTTTTCTTGAAGGATGCAGACTTCTTCCTGTACCACTGCTTGAAGAAGGTGTCTTCCAGAAACTGGCAGTAGGACTGGGAGTTGAGCTTGACTCCATCCTCAACCCGAAAAGGCCCCACAAGCTCATCTTTGATGATACCAGCCCAAACCAGTACTCCACCTCCACCTTGCTGGCGTCTGAGTCGGACTGGAGCTCTCTGCCCTTTACCAATCCAGCCACGGGCCCATCCATCTGCCCATCAAGATCGCTCTCATTTCATCAGTCCATAAAACTTTAGAAAAATCAGTCTTGAGATATTTCTTGCCCAGTCTTGACGTTTAGCTTGTGTGTCTTGTTCAGTGGTGGTCGTCTTTCAGCCTTTCTTACCTTGGCCATGTCTTGAGTATTGCACACCTTGTGCTTTTGGGCACTCCAGTGATGTTGCAGCTCTGAAATATGGCCAAACTGGTGGCAAGTGGCATCTTGGCAGCTGCACGCTTGACTTTTCTCAGTTCATGGGCAGTTATTTTGCGCCTTGGTTTTTCCACACGCTTCTTGCGACCCTGGTGACTATTTTGAATGAAGCGCTTGATTGTTTGATGATCACGCTTCAGAAGCTTTGCAATTTTAAGAGTGTTGCATCCCTCTGCAATATATCTCACTATTTTTGACTATTCTGAGCCTGTCAAGTCCTTCTTTTGACCCATTTTGCCAAAGGAAAGGAAGTTGCCTAATAATTATGCACACCTGATATAGGGTGTTGATGTCATTAGACCACACCCCTTCTCATTACAGAGATGCACATCACCGAATATGCTTAATTGGTAGTAGGCTTTCGAGCCTATACAGCTTGGAGTAAGACAACATGCATAAAGAGGATGATGTGGTCAAAATACTAATTTGCCTAATAATTCTGCACTCCCTGTATATATATATATATATATATATATATATATATATATAAATCAAAGTGCATATATAGTCCATATGTGAACCAAACAAAAAAGGAAAAAGGAATATCCAATCACTGATGAATCAATATGATAGTCCTATATTAACCGCATGCCGACCAGCCGCCGCAGTAATACGACGGCAGGTCGGCACTGCTGCGCGAGAGCCCGTAGCTCTACGTCGCCACTTTCGACGGCCACTAGGGGGCGCGTGCGCGCCGCCGCCGGCCCGCGCGCGCCCCCCGCTCACCCCCGAGTCCCATGCGTGTGCCCGGCGGGCACGATCGCCGCCGGGCACACGCGATCGCTCGTTACAGAGCGGGGAACGAGAGCTGTGTGTGTAAACGCACAGCGCTCGTTCCTGTCAGCGGGGGAAACGCTGATTTTCTGTTCATACAATGTATGAACGGAAGATCAGTGATTCCCCCTAGTAAGTCCACCCCCCCAATCAGTTAGAACACAAATAGGAACTCACTGCCAATTATAGCATTGATCGCTAAAAAAATGCCAATGGTCCCAAAAATGTGTCAAAAGTGTCCGAAGTGTCCGCCATAAGGTCGCAGTACTGAAAAAAAATGCTGATCGCCGCCATTACTAGTAAAAAAAAAAATAATAATAAAAATGCCATAAAACTACCCCCTATTTTGTAAACGCTATAACTTTTGCGCAAACCAATCAATAAACGCTAATTGCGATTTTTTTTACGAAAAATATGTAGAAGATTACGTATCAGCCTAAACTGAGGAAAAAAAAAATGTTTTATATATTTTTGGGGGATATTTATTACAGAAAAAAGTAAAAAATATTGCATTTTTTTCAAAATAGTCGCTCTGTTTTTGTTTATAGCGCAAAAAAATAAAAACCGCAGAGATGATCAAATACCACCAAAAGAAAGCTCTATTTGTGGGAAAAAAGGACGCCAATTTTGTTTGGGAGCCACGTCGCATGACCGCGCAATTGTCAGTTAAAGCGACGCAGTGCCGAATCGCAAAAAGTGCTCTGGTCTTTGGACAGCAATATGGTCCGGGGCTAAAGTGGTTAAGATACACAGTGCAGCAACCAGTGAACAAATGGAAATCCTGTGCGGGGAAACAGCAGAACCACAATGTGTCACCAATCACACCTGTGCACCACCACCTATAAAGTTGTATGCTTACCAGAGGTAAGCTGTAATGGGCCAAAAGTATTGCACTTGTTCCCAGTAGATAGCATTTTCCAATGGCAGGGAAAGTGAGCGATCAGATGGAACAAACTCAATAGGCACAAAGGCCGGGAAGCTTGGCGTGGATACCCAAAATTAAGAGAGACTCACATAGTGTGTATCGTATGGTGAATCAGATTTAATAACCAAAATGGCAACTTACAGTTTAAAAGAGCAACAAACATCTGTATAGGACAATGAAGAGCCGGCCGGCATGCGATCTCCCGTTCAAATCGATGACATCAGCACGTCTATCTCTCGACCTACATTTCGCTATAAGTCGTCGTCGCTATCTTATAGTGAAACGTACGTCGGGAATTAGACGTGCTGACGTCATCGCTTTGAACGGAAGATTGCATACCGGCCAGCTCTCCATTGTCCTATATGGATGTTTGTTGCTCTTTTAAAACGTTCAAGATTGTATGTCGTATTACTGAACAAATCCAAATATAGACACATGCCATTTCTCTGTACTCAGGCAACACTGTACACTGAATTTGTAACCTCCAATTTCTTGTAGTATTTTTTTTTTAATCGCACAACACTACAACGCAGTAGTGTAAATTGGCCACTTTTCAGACAAGGAATTTTTCTTGTCTTGCAATAAGGGTTTGGTGGGACTGCACTTGAATAGGTGTCCAATTCAGTCCCACATACCTGGTGTGAATAAACCATCAGTGTCGGTTGAGAATCAGGGATTTATGCTGCGGGGATTTGGGGTGGTGAGAATATTTGTGTTGGGTATTAAGAAATGGTTAATGTTAGACGCAGATGAGATGGAAAATGGTGGAGGAGATGGAATTTGGTGGGGGGGGATTTGGGAGTCAGATGATTTGCGTTAGGAAGGGGCTTTTTGGGTGGAGAGGATTAGTGCTGTGTGTGGATTTTGAGGAGGGGAGGATTTGTACTAGGGAGGTGGAGTTTTGGGGCTAGAAGGGGGCTTAAGTGGGTGAGAGTTCAGACATTGTACTAGAAGGGAAAATTGGAGGAGGTAGAGAAAGATTAGCCCAGAGGAGGGGGGGTGTGGGTGAGGATTTGAGCTAGGAGGGCGAATTGGTGGTGTAGGCAGGACATCGTGCTAAGATGGAGGAAGATGATTTGTGCTGGAGGGGGTTGACCGGAGAAGATTTGTGTTAGGAGACTGGTTTTGCAAAGAAGAGGATTTGTGCTGGGGAGGGGGATTTGTGGGGATGGGGAGGAGTTTGTGCTGGGGGTTGAGAAAGAGATGGGATTAGTACTGTGAGGGGGAATTTGGGAGAGTGTTATTGCTGATGGTATTTGGTGGTGGTGTAAAGGATTTGTGTAGGGAGCAATGATATGTGCTGGGGAAGGGGGATTTAGAAGAGAGAGAATTTGCGCTAATAGAGATGAAATGTGGTGGAGCGAGAATTTGTGCTAGAAGGTTACACAACTTGGACCCTTGCACTTTCTTATTTTTGTAGATTACACAACGTGACCCAAGCATGTTGTACATTACATACTGCTGACCCCTTCTTTCTGTGTGTTACATATTCATGTGCCTTGCACCCCATGTGCTATGTATTCCTAAATCTGGCACTGAGCACAGCACTTAGTATGTTACAGATTATTGCACTGCATAAAATATATGTACACTACATACGTCTAACCAAAGTGTTCATGGTCTCAGTTGGTTGTTGCTAAGCATTAGCTAATGATTTTAAGGTAGGGTCAACGTGTTAGTTTTCTTTAAATTTAAAGTGTACACAAAATTATATATAAAGAGTTTTATTTTGAACAATTTGTGTGCTGAGGTTAATAGTTGACTGTGAAACTCTTGCTAGTCACACAGTAATCAAAGCACATTTCATGGGTACAAGAAAGCTGTTATTTTATTTAACACCACTTTCATCCCATTCCACTGTTGATGCAATTTGGCCACAGCCACTTTTCACTACACGTTACTGCTCTTGTTGGGGTGCCCAAAGGTTCCCCAGGTCTTTTGCAATCCTAGTACTGTCCCTTCTGACTGTTTAGGTTTTAGGAATCTGCAGAGAGGAGAAGGGTAAAAGCACTGCTGGCAGATGCCTACCTCAGAGGTAAACCGTTATGGTGAGAGAAGGTCTTTTAACATTCTAATCAACTGTTCCCTCCAAAAGCAGCTGGTCAGAGCCTCTCAGCAAGGATTGAGTCATCCCATGATCTGGCAAAAAACAACTGCGCCATGTGTTTTTTTATCATATGTACCTTAGGGATCTTTCAAGCTGAAAATAATTTTGCCCCCCCAAAAAAATTACAAAACTCGAAGGAAACACCAGTAGTTTTATAAATGACTTTGTGCATTACATGGAGCTAAACTTCTCAACATCAGAATAGTACACACTTAGTTACTTATATGCAGCCATTGTGAATTATATTCTTTGTCTAGTGAAATGTTGCATGTCCAAAGGTTTTTTTCAAAAGACACAGATGCAGACACAGATGCAGTAAATATTTAGAAACATTTCATGTATTTAAACTATATAAAATAAGAAAAAAGTATTCTTATAGAAATCATTTTCATGTAACTGAAAAAAAAAACAATATATAGAATATAGTGAAATACACAATTTCTTATATTGTACCCACATCTCAAACATTCCTTTAGGTCTGGATTTAGAATCTCTCACCATCCTTTCTTCGTGGTCACCAATCCTTTTTTATACTCTTCTTTGTGTTTATAATATGGACATACTCTTAATTCATTTTATGTCATAATGGAAAATAAAGCTTTAAAATGATCTATGGGAGAATGACCATATAGCTGTGCAGTCAAGTGTGAATGCTTTAGTAAAGGTCAGAACTTTTTTTTTACAGCATTCCCCAAATTAGCCCTCTGTGTGACAGGCATCTGAAACCTATGAGGACACAGCATTGCACAGGAATAAGAATGTGTATAACAGCTGTGGAAAACCTGAGCCAAAAATGCCCATATAGATTAGGAAAAGTGCTGCAGGTGAACATTGTTTAATTGCAACTCCATTTAGAGGTTCTAAGGAATTTTTTTTTTTTTTTTTTTTTAAGCATTATGTCCATTTAATTTATAACAAAGTATGCTAGAACTAAAGGTTCCCCCGAAAATAGAATAATATCACATTTAACTGCATTGTATGGTTTTAAAGCAATATGTAGGCTGTGATAGACGTGTTGATATTTTGGAGTCCACTTATGAATGTTTCTCAAACAAAATTCACAAGACAGTCACTTAAGATTCACACACATTTTTGAATTGAATCTTGGGTCAAAAATGTGTGAAATTAGTTTGAGTTTTAAGTAAAAAGGCCCCTTTACTGTCAATGAAAGCCATTATAAGACATATAGGGGTAGATTCACGTAGAGCGGTGTATATTTATGCCGGCGTAGCGCATCGTCTTTACGCTATGCCAGCACAACGTTAAGAGGCAAGCATGCTATTCTCAAAGAATATGCTCTCAACGTTGCGCCGGCGTAGTGTATCGTTTTCGGGGTAAGCCGACATAAGTCAAAGTAGGTGGAAGTGGGCTGGAAGTGGGCGTGATATATTATAAAGAAGCGTGATCCCATGCAAATGATGGGCTGAGCTTCAAAAAACGAACTGTGCATGCGTCGGCTCTTGGACGCACCTCACTGTGCATGCTCACAGTTACGTCAAAGTAGCTGCCTAAGATATGCCTATGAAGTGAAGGTAACCTACGCACAGCCCTATTCACGTAGTACTACAAAAACGGCGTACGCAAAGTAAAATTCGATGGCGTCATTCCCTGGCCCATACCTTTGCATTACCTGCGCCTCATATACCAGGGGGTAACTTTACCCCGGGCGTACGCCTTACGTAAACGGTGTAGATTACAGCGACGGGCGCAAGTACGTTCGTGAATTGGCGTATCTTGCTCGTTTACATATTTGACGTGTAAATCTATGGAAGTGCCCCTTGCGGCCAGCGTAAATATGCGCCCAAGTTCCGAAGGCGTAGGAGACTTACGTCGGTCGGATTAAGCCAAGATTCAGGCGTATCTAATTTCAAGAATAAGGCGCATAGATATGATGGCGCATCCGTGGACTTACACGGTGTATCAGGAGATACGTCGGCGTAAGTCCTTTCTGAATCCGGCCCATAAATTATTGAAGATGTATGTTACTGCAACTTATGGATGTACCTAAAGCAGAGGTTAGAATGAAAAATCATAAGGTAAAATAATTAAAACTATATGCTCAAGTAAAGTAACTATAGTATACAATGAGGTCATAATTTATCTATTCATAGTGATGTTTTATAGCTGTCAGTCCTATAAAAACAGGATACTTCTAAAATTGTAGGTATGCAGTAAATATAGCATTTAGTTCTCTTTAAAAAAAAGCTAAAATCTTCTTGATTTTTGCATGACTTGGCTCCCCCAATTTACAGTATAATCTACCTGCTGGACATTTAAATATATTGTTAAGACCCCCCCATCCCAAAAAAAAAAAAAAAGATTTATTGTGAGCAGTGTACATATTTATCAATGTGAAAAAATGTGTTTAATAAATTATTATAAATCAGCTCTCATGATCTCAGATATACTTTTCTTTTAAACAGATGAGTATGTTGCACATAGCCATGGCAAATGTAACATCAATAATCAAACTTTACAGTATATGCCAGGGTCTTTGGCCTGTTATTAATTGATCTCCTGAAGCATGAAATCATGACTCACATAAAGCCTCTTGCATACAATTTCAAGCTGTGTATGTTAATGCAGAGTGTTAACTTCCATCACATTTTAGATAATAATATTAACATTTCCATATATTTATAGGTATTGTGTAAAAAAGCTGTAACATTGCAGTCCAGTATAGAAATGGTTATCATAGGAAAACATCATAGGTACAGTATGTATGAAGTTTAGTTTAGCTTGAAGAAGGGTTTAAAATTTTGGGGGGTTTGAGCTTTGCAGTAGTGGTAAATTTAAGCTAAAATTTGCTAGACAACATTTTCCCCATAATGCCCTGCTTGATCTTTCATCTGTAGTCAGCAGGTTAGAAGGGCTAATAAGGGGGGGGGGGGGGGGTTTGGTATGTGTTAGCCCCTTCATTATAAAAGAGTGGTTCCCTGCCACCATTTGTCAGTATATACTGTATTAGAGCAGTGATTGGATAATTAGTTTGCTACAGTATACTGTGCTATATAGTGCCACATTTTGCTAATTTATTGGAGACTGCAGTGGCGTTGGCTATATATTCCTTTGGAATCCCCCTGTGTTCAGAGTTCAGAGACCCACCAGTCTTTATTTAGAACTAGCTTTTTGTGTATGTCAGCAATACATTTAAATAGTGCTTTACTACTGCCCCCACCTCCCTGTAGTATATTATTTTTATGATGTTTTATTTGGGGGTTTCTACTTTCTTTTATTTAAAATATATAATGTTTCAATAATTTTGTGTTAAGTTATAATTTTAGGGAGGTGTGTTTTATGTTATTTTCTGTTGGTTGGGACTTTTTTTATTTCAAGGCAGCATACATTTGTTGCTGAAATAGGCAAAGCTACCCATTGTATGCAGCACATCACCACATACTTGTTTGGTAAATGAGTGTGTACCTAAGCAGCACATACTGTATTTATCCACCCTATTGCCACTGCTGCAATTGAAATGTTTGCATACTGTATCATGTCAGGCATGTCTAAAATGACAGGCAGAGGTTATGCACATGGGGGTAGTAGGGGACATGTATGCAGTAGGGGGAATTTTTCTTGGGAGACACTTTGTGGTTGATTTACTAAATCTGGAAAGTGCAACATCTGTTGCAGCACCGCATAGGAACTAATCAGCTTCCAGGTTTTTTCAAAGCTTAATTGAACAAGCTGAAATTAGAAACTGATTGGCCACCATGCACAGCTGCACCAGATTTTCACTCTCCAGTTTTAGTAAATAAACCCTTTCTGCTTTAACTACTTTTGCAATTGTACATGACCCTTGCACTCTGTGTGGTATGCACTCCTGACTTCTGACTCTGCATGCAGATATCCCCCCTACTCCCTTACTCTTGCATTTGTCTCAACCCCATTGAGGGGAATAATTTATGGTAATAGACTGCCAAGGATATGCAAGTGAAAAATGATTGGCAACCACCAATCTAGAGGTAAGGATCAAATGCCTTTTCTATCAAAGTGGCCATATTTTAAAGCCATGGCCCACAGCACATCTGAGGCACAGGCCACTGCTTAACCACTTAAGACCCGGACCAAAATGCAGGTAAATGACCTTGCCCCTTTTTGCGATTCGGCACTGCGTCGCTTTAACTGACAATTGCGCGGTCGTGCGACGTGGCTCCCAAACAAAATTTGCGTCCTTTTCTTCCCACATATAGAGCTTTCGTTTGGTGGTATTTGATCGCCTCTCCGAATTTTTTTTTTTTTTTTACATAATAAATTTTATTGGTAAACAGGGTAAGGTTTACATTACATTTGAACAGTTGAACAAGGAGTCTGAGATTGAACAGCAGATCTTACAGTAGAGACAAACAAAACCAGCACTTAGTCAGGAATACAAAAAAGAAAATACAGCATTTGTCGATATAATAAACAATTTTTGGGACGTGAGCAAAGCTTTTGACAGGTTAAATGAATATCTATGTTTCCAACGGTAATCATGTGTACGTCGAATTACATAAAGGTGAAAATTGCGGGTGGAGGCAGGGGTGGGCCAGTCCAAGAAGAACTGGCCAACTTTGCGCAACTATTACCTTTGAACAATTCAGATGTTAAGGCTGGTCAGCTGCTGGTACTGAGTGGAAAAAACTGTAGCAGGGGAAGTGGTGAGGGAGAGGAAGGGGAAGAGGAGAGGAAGATGAAAGGTCATAGTAAGGGGGGGGGGGAAGAAGGGGAAGTAGAGAAAAAAAAAAGGAAAAACGTATAAAGGTCATATGTAGAAAGCAGTAGAGTGTGCAGAGATCCATACATAGGATCAAGGGGATGGAGGGGTGAGTAGAGCGGGGCAGGCCAGGGTAGGGGGATACCTCCCAGTCTCCGCCACCGGATCCCAGGTGCTGGGTTATGGTGAATACAAAAGGTTTTATGTCTTAAAGCTAACTGATTATCTGTCTATCGGAATGGAACAAGAAATATCCTCCCTCAGTCTTCCCTTGTGTAGGGGAGGGAGGCTAGGTGTCGCATAGTTTGCTTGGGTTAGAGTGTAAAAACTCATTGTACAATTACCAGGGGTTTCAATCGTCTGGAGGTGGATGGTGTCCATTTTTTTGGTTCATCAACAGTTTATAGTTGTCTGTGGTGCGGAAGTGGGTCCAGCAGGCCCATGTGTGGGAGAATTTGGTTGGACGATCTTTGGCTATAGAGAGTAACTCTTCCATTTCTGCGATTTTTTCAACACTTTTCAGCCATTCGAGAATGGTTGGGACATGTGCCGTTCCCCAATGTAATGGGATGCACAGCTTGGCGGCGTTTAATAGTGTTGGTATTAGCGTTTTGCAGTAATGCTGAGCTGGCATGTCTGAGTGGTGTAGAAGAAGCTGTGCTGCGGTGTGCTCTAAAGTGTATGTAGATATTTGCGATGTCGTTTCTCGAACTTGGGTCCAGAACGGCTGGATTAGGGGGCAGGACCACCAGATGTGCTCTAGAGTACCTGTGCCATTGGAACATCTCCAGCATTTGTCCGAGAGGGCTGGGTTATATTTGTTGAGGATAACCGGTGTTCTGTACCAGCGTGTCAAGACTTTATAATTGTTTTCCTGTATCGAGACATTGAGAGAGCCTTTATGAGTTATTGTAAATATGCGTTCCCACTGTGCCTCTGTTATTTCTATCTGTAGGTCTCTTTCCCAACTTACGCAAGCTTTGTTAGTCTTAAGTATGATATCTGAGGAGAGTATATTGTGAATGTTAGATATCATGTGTTGTTGTGGTGCAGAGTGGGAGCATAGCTGTTCGAATGTCGTGAGACGGCAAGAGACAGAGGATGTGTGGTCAGCTTCTTTCAGGAAATGTCTGATCTGGAAGTATGTCCAGAGAGGAAAAGCAGCATTTTCCGTGTTGGCTGGTAACGAAGAGCGGTCCAGGAAAGTACCCAAGTGGTAGAAGTGATGTGCTAAGACTTCTGAGCGTTGCCAAATGTCTGCCAGAAAATTTGTGGACATACCAGGTGGGAATTCTGGGTTGAGCTTTACTGAGGTAAGGGGCCCCGAAGTAGAGGAAATATGTAACTTTCGCAGGCTTCCTTAAAGCAACGGAGTGTTGGGGCAATGAGAGGGTGGTCATTTAGACTCCTCGGGGTGTGTTTTTGTGAGGTCCAAGGTATGGATCGTAGTGGCAGGGGGGGAGAAGGTGTGTTCAAGAGAGACCCAATCTTTGCTGTGGCTATGAATTGACCAGTCTACAATTCTAGCGAGGTGGCACGCCCAATAGTATCTCTTGAGGTCTGGCAGCCCAATGCCCCCCTTTGTTTTCGGTTTTGTTAGTAGTTCGTAGGCTACTCTAGGTCTTTTCTGTCTCCATAAGAATTTAATGCAAAGTCGTTTGTAGGTGAGAAAAAAGGAAGGGGGGAGTTTGATGGGCAGGGCTTGTAAGATATACAGGATGCGGGGGAGTACATTCATTTTTAGAATCGCTGCTCTTCCAAACCAGGAGAAATGCGGTTTATTCCATTTACTTAGGTCATTTCTGATGGTCCTGAGGATGGGTAAATAATTTTTGGAGAATAAGTCTGAAAATCTAGTCGTGAGATATATCCCTAGATATTTAATCTGATCATGTTTCCATTCAAAGGGGAAATTGTTTTTACACTGCAGAACCGCTCCCGGTGAGAGGGAAATATTTAGAGCTTGGGATTTAGCAAAGTTTATCTTGAAATTGGAAATTACTTGGAATAACTTCAGTTCTTTCAAAAGATTTGGAATGGACGTGTGGGGATCTTTTAGGAAGAGCAGTATGTCGTCTGCGAAGGCGGCTATTTTATAGGTTCGATCTGCGATGTGTAAGCCTCCGATATTGTCATTTGATCTAAGACCCTGGAGGAAGGGTTCAAGGGTTAGGACGAATTAGATTGGGGAGAGTGGGCATCCTTGTCTTGTCCCGTTGCTAATAGTGAAGGCGTTCGACAGGTGGCCGTTTACTCGGACCCTGGCAGTTGGGGTAGTATATAGGGCCATGATGGCAAGGAGCATTCGATCAGGGAGACCAATATGCTTCAGGACTGCTTCCAGATAATCCCATGCCAGCCTGTCGAACGCCTTCTCTGCGTCTAATGACAGAAAAAAACCCTCTTGTTTATGTGTCGTAATCCAGTGGTGTATATTCAGGGCCTTGATTGTATCCAATTTTTATTTTTTGCGCTATATACAAAAATAGAGCGACATTTTTGAAAAAAAAACAATGGCCCAGATTCATAAAGCAATTACGCCTGTCTAACTGGTGTTAGACAGGAGTAATTTCAAATTTCACGCGCCGTATCACTAGTTTGAATCCTCAAACCATGATACGGCGGCTTCGGGCTTCGATCCGAGAGGCTTACGTCTTCGTAAGCCTTCGGATCTACGCTGCGATATTTTTGCGGCCGCTGGGAGGAGTTCGCGTCGTTTTCATGCGTCGGGATATGCAAATGTGTTTTTACGGCGATCCACGAAGATACGAGCGGTCTTCGCAATCGCTTACGTCTGTTTTTTTTTACGTACTGTTAGACCAGCTTTTTGCTGGTCTAACGGTGCGTAGCCCATGTTAAGTATGGCCGTCGTTCCCGCGTCAAATTTAAATTTTTTTATTTTTTTTTTTGCGTAACTCGTTCGGGAATAGAAATGTCCGTAAACGACGCTACTCAAACAACGAATGACATAACGACGTGATTTCGCGCAATGCACGGCGGGAAATTTGCGAACGGAGCATGCGCAGTTCGATCGCCGCGGGAACGCGCCTATTTTAAATCCTTCACGCCCCCTACTCGTCTAGATGGATTGCGACGGGAGAAATACACTACGCCGCCGTCGTTTACTGGACACAATCTACCTGGATTCCACGTAGAGCCAGGTAAAAAACGGCGGCGTAGTGTATTTCTGATACGCTACGAGAATCCAATTCTCTCTGAATCTGGGCCAATATTTTTTACTTTTTGTTATAAGAAAAATCAAATAAACTACATTTTAATCAATCATTTAGGCCAAAATTTATTTAGCCATATGTCTTTAGTAAAAAAAAAAATCGCAATACATTTTTTCAGGAAAATGATCGCTTAGTGACGCTGGCAATAGGGAGTGAAAGGGTTAACTTGGGTGGTGATCAAGGGGTTAAAACTTTATATGCGGGGGGTACGGGGGCTACCCTGAACCTAACACTAACTGACTGTCATACTGCCTGTCACACTGACACTAAATACAGTAATCATACATGTATGATTACTGCATTCAGTGACACTGTGACAGGGGGAGGGGGGGGGACGACCGCAAGGGGTTATTGTGACTATGTGTAGTGTGTGTCAGTGTAGTGTTAGTGCAGACTTACTGTGCGATGTGATCTCTCCTCAGCGGTGGTTAAAAAAACGCTGAAGGAGAGATCACATCGCTTCCTCCTTCCTGTGTTTACACAGGAGGAGGAAGTGACAGGGCGGGGGGGGCGCACGGATTGGCTGAAAGTGATCCGGAGGGGGCAGACGAAAACGAATAGCCGCCCCCTCATCCCCGATCGCTCGGCCAGCTACAGGGACCGCCGTATGTACGGGGGGGGTCCGATCGGACCCCCGAACCCCCTCAACGCACCAACGTATATATACGTTGATGTGCCTGTCGGTGCCATTCTGCCGACGTAAATGTACATGCGGCGGTCCTTAACCAGATAATCCAGGAAAGAAAACCATTACCCGTGCTCAACCGCAAGTCAGGCTTCTTGTAATCAAGAACTGGTGCTCTAGCTGATGTGCCTCCACACTCAAATTATAACTGAAAGTTCAAGCTGGCTACTAGGTATCATCCATAAAATAGAAGTCTTTATTGACAACATGATATAACACAATTTTGACAGGCTAATGTGTTTTGGCTATAGTAGCCTTCCTCATAGCACAGCACAATTACACACAAACGCACACTCACGAATCCTAATAAATGTAAAATAAGATTAAATATAGGGGGCCAGATTCTGAAACAAGTGACGACGGCGTATCTCGAGATACGCCGCATAACTTCTAAGATGCGCCGGCGTATCTATTTTCTGTATTCAGAAAACAAGATACGCCGGAATTTTGCTTAGATACGAGCGATACGAGCGACGCAAAGTCCTTCTCTACACTCCCCTGAAGAAGGTTATCCCGAAACGCGTCAGGTGTAAAGCAGGTTCTTCATGTATTTACCTATATGGTGACAATCATTGGAACTGTGTATTTTAATTCAATATTTCATTTTTTGATAAATATGTACAATTGTGAATAAAACTTTTTTTACTCTCAATACCCTGTATATTTTGAAATACTATTAGTGCCTTAAAAGTCCACCCAGGGGAACCCCCTTTTTCTTTTCTCATATATATACTGGATGTGGCACAAGCATACATTTGCCATTCACCCTCCTCTCTTTCCTTTTAAGACCTTAGTTCCCTTGTCACCCCCTCCCCCTAATGCTCACTTCCGGGACTTTTCCAGAGCCTCTCTAATCCTATGAAACTCCTTACTTCAATCTGTCCGATTATTTCCTACTTTGTTAGCTTTTATGCCGCGTACACACGATCGATTTTCGGCATGTAAAAAACAAAGTTTTTCAGCCTCTAGAAAAAATGTTTTTCCAACTTCATCATTAAAACGACGTTACCCACACACGATCATTAAAAAAAAATGCTCTAGCAAAGCGCAGTGACATACAACACATACGACGGCACTATACAGGGGAAGTTCTATTTGGATGATGCCACCTTTGGGCTGCTTTAGCTGATTTTGTGTTAGTAAAAGACGATTCACGCTTCTCTGTCTGTTACAGCGTATTGAATGTGCTTACTCCATTACGAACGCTAGTTTTACCAGAATGAGCGCTCCCGTCTCATAACTTGCTTCTGAGCATGCGCAGGTTTTTCACATCATTTAAGCCCACACACGATAATTTTTTACAACCCGAAAAATAGTTAAATAGTTGTTAACCACTTCCCGAACGACTATATACGGCCGCAGGGTGGCTCTAATTCTCCGGGCCGCCGTGTTTTCACGGCGGCCCTATTCTTCGTTCGCAGCACGTGCTCCAGAGCGCGCAGCGGGGAACTTCTGTACTGGCCGTGTAAACATATGAGATCATTTCTCATTGCCGGCTCTGACAATGACAGCGTCCTGTCAGGGAGAGAGGAGACCGATCTGTGTCTCTTTTACATAGGGACACAGATCGGTCACCCCCCAGTCACTCCCCCTCCCCCACAGTTAGAACACAATGCAGGATACGCATTAACCCCTTCCCTGCCCGTCACATTTATACAGTAATTAGTGCATATTTATAGCACTGATTGCAGTATAAATGTGAATGGTGCCAAAAATGTGTCAAAAGTGTCCGATGTGTCCGCCATGATGTCGCAGTCGCAATAAAAATCGCAGATCGCCGCCATTACTAGTAAAAAAAAAATAATAAAAAATAATAATTTTGTCCCTTATATTTGTAGGCGCTATAACTTTTGCACAAACCTTGGCGATTTTTTTTTTTTTTACCAAAAATATGTAGAAGAATACGTATCGCCCTAAACTGATTTTTTTTTTTTTAATTTGGCTATTTTTTATAGCAACAAGTAAAAAAATTGTATATTTTTTCAAAATTGTCGTCCTTTTTTGTTTATAGCACAAAAAATTAAAACCGCAGAGGTGACCAAATACCACGAAAAGAAAGCTCTATTTGTGGGGAAAAAAGGACGCCAATTTTGTTTGGGAGCCATATCGCACGACCGTGCAATTGTCAGTTAAAGCGACGCAGTGCCGCAAACTGAAATTTCACCTGGTCAGGAAGGGGGTATACATGCCCAGTATGGAAGTGGTTAATAATGCAGCATGTTCAAAAAAAAATTTGTCGTTTTTCAGAACCCGAAAAATGATGTGAAGCCCACACACAATCGTTTTAAATTACATTTTTTTAAAACATTGTTTTTAACATGCCGAAAAACGATCGTGTGTACGCGGCATTCGACAATCCCTGAAAACCCTTCTCTTCAGAGAAGCCTATCCTACCCACATCGAGCAACTGTATTTACATTTTCTCCATCAGGTCATCCCCCACAGTTATTACCTTTTGTTTCACTTGACCCTCCCTTCTAGATTGTAAGCTCTAATGAGCAAGGCCCTCTGATTCCTCCTGTATTGAATTGTATTGTAACTGAACTGTCTGCCTTCATGTTGTAAAGTGCTGCACATATGTTGGTGCATTATAAATCATCTATAATAATAACTGCAGCTTGTTCAATAATGGTGTTTAAATTGATTTTCATTGTATTGTTTTCGGGTGTGGTGATCTTTAGGCATGGTCTGCCCAAAACAGTAGAGGACCAACGTTTAATTTCTCATCTCTAAATACAACTTTAACTAGGTCATTCAGCAAACACATTGTGCATTTTAAGCAAAACATAATACTGCATCTAAAATGTTGTTTTATATTAATATATGATTAAATTATTTATATCATGTTTGAATAAAACAAAAAAAAAATCCTTTCATTTTGAATACACTTGGAATGTTTCTTCAATGTGAATTAACTTTGCTAATGATATGGTGTCAAGTATAATCACATATTTCTAATAACATGTCTAAAATAGGTGACTGGAGCCAGCATATTTGATGTATTCAAAGACAGTTTCAAAAGTCTACAATAAAGAATTTTTTACTATGATAAAAGGTAAAGTATTCATATTTTAACACTGGTGTTTATTAGATATGATGTTTGCTGAAGCATAGCATATAATTGTGTCAAATACTTTGTCTTGATATTGTAGATTTTAATTAGATTCAGTGATCACATGCAACCTGTGGAACGATTTTGTGTAAAATGCATTTCTTAAGTAGTTAGTTTCTACAAACATACTTTTTTCTAACATTTGACAGAAGGGATCGGATTACTGTCAGTGCTAATTTGTTTTAAATAACTTTGGGACATACTGAATGCTGGTGCTTTATATTAGGAACAGTTCCTACAGTAACAAAAACATTTAGTAATTTATTAATAAGTGCATAGGTAAGCTAAGCTTTGTGTGTTCTGAATATGTTATCTGTCCTGTCTTCCACTGACAGTAACCCACACTTTCTTAGTCATAATAGTAGCTTCCAGGGCCGATCCGAGACGGGGTGCACAGGGTGCACTGCACCCAGGCGCCAGAGGGGAGGGGGCGCCAAAGTGTCCGGAGCACCGTTGTGCTTTTCCGCAGGTAAATAGTGCTGAGCGGCGAGCGCGGCTTGGATGTGTAGTCCACTGTCCTAGAGGAGTCACGAGCGCCTGTCAGCGAGGACGCTGTGACCTCTTTTGTGACCTCTCTGCCACCCACTGACCTGCCCGCAGCAATGTCTACAGTAACATCTCCCGCCGGCGCCCACGGAGGACAAGGATGTGTAGGAGGTGCAAGCTGCCAGGGAGCTGCTGGAAAAAGCAGCAGAGCACCTCCTGGATCAAGGTACATGGCATCATGTACACGACACACACCTTGGCTCTAATCAGTCTCTGGCAGCTCCTGTCAATAGAGCAAAGAAGCCGCCTCCCCCTCCTCTTGCATGCACAGCACAGTATAGACATATAGGAGGAGGGGAAGGCAGAGGCAGCTTCTCTGCTCGGTTGACAGCAGCTGCCCGAGACTGATCAGAGCCATGAGAGAAGGGGATCATTGCGCCGCGCCGGTCCCAGATGTGCCGACTGGCAGGGGAGCAGCTTGTACTCCCCCCCACCCCCACCAAGTCACTACCCCCCCCCCACCCCCCGCCAAGCCACTACCTCAGGCTCTCTGTCTTTCTGAGCCAGCCAGGTACATTATGGATCTAAATGGGGGGGTCTGTATTGTAAGAGAGGGGGTCTGTATTTTAAGAAGGGGGGGTCTGTATTGTAGGAAGGGGGAGTCTGTATTGTAGGAAGGGGGGGTCTGTATTGTAGGGGGGTCTTCACTGTAGCGGGGGTCTGTATTGTAGGAAGGGAGGTCTGTATTGTAGGAAGGGGGGTCTATATTGTAGCGGGGGTCTGTATTGTAGGAAGGGGGGTCTTCACTGTAACGGGGGTCTGTACTGTAGTGGGGGTCTGTACTGTAGAGCGGGTCTGTATTGTAGTGGGGTCTTCATTGCAGAAGGGCCTGCACTGTAGCGGGGGCCTGCACTGTAGGCAGGGGGTCTGCACTGTAGAGGGGTATGAGTAACATGTAGGGGTCCCAGAACTGTTAAGGGTGGTGTCTGTGTAATATACAGGTGTCTAGAGGTGCAGGGTACTGTCTAATGTAAAGGGGTCCAGAGGTACAAGGGCTGTGCAATTTAAAGGGGTGCAGGGTTCTGTGTAATGTAAAGGGGTTCAGAGGTACACAGGCTGTGTAATGTGAAGGGGTCCAGAGGTGCAGGGTGCAGTGTAATGTAAAGGGGTGCAGGGTTCTGTGTAATGTAAAGGGGTTCAGAGGTACACAGGCTGTGTAATGTGAAGGGGTCCAGAGGTGCAGGGTGCAGTGTAATGTAAAGGGGTTCAGAGTGCTGGGTAATGTAAAATGGTCCAGAGGTGCAGGTTGCTGTGTAATGTAAAGGAGTCCAGAGGTACAAGGGCTGTGTAATGTGAAGGGGTCCAGAGGTACAAGGGCTGTGTAATGTGAAGGGGACCAGAGGTACAGTTGTGGAGAGGGGGTACACAGAATTGACAAACAAATATTAAAGGATGCAGAGGTATGCAGGGGGCACAGTGGGGTGTTTTTACATTTTAATGTGGGGGGTGCCAGATGTAGGATCTGCCCCGGGTGCCAAATGCTCTAGGTACGCCCCTGCAGACCTATCTTCAGATGCAGACAGGGCTAGGGATCTCTCTGTCAGTGTCAGTCCAGTCCCTCTCTCTCTCTCAGCTGTCCTCTCTCTCTCTCAGCCGTCCTCTCTCTCTTTCTCTCAGCCGTCCTCTCTCTCTCAGCCGTCCTCTCTCTCTCTGCCATCCTCTCTCTCTCTCTGCCGTCCTCTCTCTCTCTCTGCCGTCCTCTCTCTCTCTCTCTCAGCCGTCCTCTCTCTCTCTTAGCCTTCCTCTCTCTCCCTCTCTGCCATCCTATCTCTTTCTAAGCCGTACTCTCTCTCTCTCAGCCACCCTCTCTCTCTCTTAGCCATCCTCTCTCTCTCTCTCTGTCTCTCAGCCATCCTCTCTCTCTGTCTCTCTCAGCCATCCTCTCTCTCTCTCTCTCTCAGCCGCCCTCTCTCTCTCTCTCAGCCATCCTCTCTCTCTCTCTCTCTCTCTCAGCCGTTCTCTCTTTCTCTCTCTCTCTCAGCCATCCTCTCTCTCTCTGCCGTCCTCTCTCTCTCTCTGCTGTCCTCTCTCTCCCTCTCTCTGCTGTCCTCTCTCTCCCTCTCTCTGCCGTCCTCTCTCTCTCTCTCAGCCGTCCTTTCTCTCACCCAGCCATCCTCTCTCTCTCTCTCCCTCTCTCTGCCGTCCTCTCTCTCTCTCTTGGCCCCACCTCTCTCTCTCTCTCTTGGCCCCACCTCTCTCTCTTTCTCTGCCCACCTCTCTCTCTCAGCCCCACCTCTCTCTCTCTCTCTCAGCCTGACCTCTCTCACTCAACCCCCTTAGGGGAGCATCTCTGTGTTTGAATTGTTGCCATAGAAACATTTGTAAAGGGAGAGGAGTTAGTAAGGTAACCGCTCCCTTGTAGGGGCGCCAGAAATATTTCTGCACCCAGGCGCATGTGACCCTAGGATCGACCCTGGTAGCTTCCCTACAATGTTACTATTAACCGAACTCTCACTACCTGCTATCCTGGGACTCCTTCCTCCACTGACATATTATTTAAAAGAGACTATTCATTAAAATAGAGTCAGTGCACAAAAAAACAGGCAGCTGCAGAAAGGTCCATATTCACAAAACACCCTCATCTATTTTTTTGCCTATCATCTTAGGTTTGCTTCCTTATTGACACTTTGGGCCAGATTCAGGAAAGGTTACGCTGGCGGATCGAGTGATCCGCCAGCCTAACTGTGGCTTTGAGCCGGCGTTTCTGTTTTCTGTAACCAGAAAACAAGAAACGCCGGGTTGAAGTTCCGATGCGAGCAGCGTAACTGAGTTTCGCCATCGCATCGTAACTTCAACTTAAAAATGGCGCCGGGGGCGTTCCCGCCGATTTACGCTCAAAAAATATGTTAATGAGCGGAAATCGGCAATTCACGATCGAAATCCGGCGCGACGCAATGACGATACGACGTTTCCGGACGGGATACGCGGCGCATAGATATACCTACATGGGGTTGGAGTATCCTATGTTAGGTATAGGCGTCGTCATCGCGTCGGGAAAAAAAAAAAAACGTCGCTTGCGTAAAACGGTCATGAATGGGAATGTGACGTCATTGACGTTCATTCACAGATTTTGGAGCATGCGCACGGGGATGTTTTGACACTCGACGCATGCGCAGTACGTTGGCGGCGGGATCGCGCGTAGTTAGCATACTACACGCCCCGTACCCGTGACATTTGAATTCCGCCGGCTCATTTGTGATGCGCTGCCGCAACTTTAGGAGCAAGTGCTTCGTGAATGACAGCACTTGCTCCTAAAATTTCGGCAGCGCAACGCAAATCAGAAGCGTTACTCCAGAGCAAAGATGCTCTGGAATACGTGAATCTGGCCCTTTGACTGGCCATACATTATACAACTTTCTTGTAATTGTTATTTCGATAATTTGTAAAAATCCAAAATCCAAAAATTTGAAAATTTGAAAATAAGAACAAAAATCAGAAAATTTGAAAGAACCCTTCCCCTCGTGCCAGGGTACTAGATGTAATCCTAGAATCTGACTTATCATTTCAGCCTCAAGTCCAGTCATTGTCAAAAGTTTGTAGAATTCACCTCCGTAATATCTCTAAAATTCTCTCCTTTTTTACAAATGAAACCACCAAGCTACTCATTGTCTCTCTTGTTATTTCTCGCCTTGACTATTGCAACTCCCTTCTCATTGGCTTGCTTCTCCATAGGCTATCCCCTCTTCAGTCTATCATGAATGCCGCTGCCAGACTTATCCACCTTACCAACCGCTCATTGTCTGCCAACCCTCTCCTTCAATCCCTACACTGGCTCCCGATCGCCCTGCGAATTAAATTCAAAATGCTAACCACAACATACATAACCATCCACAACTGTGCCCCGAGCTACATCACCAATCTTGTCTCAAAACATCACTCTCCGCTCCTCCCATGACCTCCTGCTCTCAAGCTCTCTTGTCTCCTCCTCCCATGTTGGTCTCTAGGATTTCTCCAGAGCCTCTCCCATCCTCTGGAACTCGCTACCTGAACCTGTCCGGCTATCTCCTACTCTTTCTACCTTCATACGATCTCTGAAAACCCATCTCTTCAGGAAAGCCTATCATGTCTCCAACTAATCTTTTACCACTTCCATCAGCTCATTCCCCACAATTACAACCTTTTGTACCACCTGCCCCACCCTATTGGATTGTAAGCTCTTCTGCGCAGGGTCCTCCTAATTTTGTATTTTATTGTATTATAACTGTATTGTCTCCCTTTTAATATCATAAAGCACTGTGTAAACTTCTGGCGCTATATAAATCCTGTATAATAATTCAGAACTTATATACTGAAAAAATTCCTAAGCTGTTTAAAGGTTTGGATTGGCGCTTCTCTCTCCTCCTTTTGCTGTATTTGTTTTAAACTTGTTAATTTGTTATTTTGGGAGAATAGTAATTTATATATATAACAAAAATATTCTGATTTATTCCCAACTGACTTTGTTTGTTGGGCAACCCATATACAAATGAATGGTCTTTCAACCCCAATGTTAAAATAATCTTGTTTGAACATTCATGCTATGCTCACTAGAATAAAAACAAATAGATCCAATTCAGTTTGGATCATTTGTTATGTTGTTACGTTATTTCAGATGCTTCAAACATTAACAAAAGGCAAAGATTATTCCATCATGTCTTCCAAATAAAACAAATGAATACAAACTTATTGTGGATTTGTTGGGTCTCTGAACCATGCAAATTTCATCCAAATTTCAATTTGTAAGTGGACGAATTGCACATGTCAAAAAAAAAAAAAAAAACACCTGATTAACAAATATCCCAAAAATATCACTTGACACTTATAGATCCATGTAAATGATAAATATAAAATGATATTGCAGCTTCTCTATATTCAATATAAGGCCTCATGTACACTACAGCTGCTAAACTGATGTTTAGGAGCAGTTGGGCATTTTTTTTAAGCCCCTGAACTCTCCTCAATGTTATCCTATATGTTTATGTACACGTAGTAATTCAGAGGAGTTTACAGGAAACTGAGTTTACCGGCATTTAAAAATCGCTGCTTCTACAGGAGTTTTAAGCTTAGAACACAAAGGATTGTCTCACATTTACCAACAAACATCTTAATTTTACTTTTTGGAAGGTGTGCTTCATGTTACATCTGGCATAAAACGAATGCAGCATTTCATAACAAAAACATCATACCAACACTGAGGCCGCGTACACACAGCAGAGAACCTCGACGAGCAGAAGACATCGTTCTGCCCGTCGAGGTTCTCTGCCGGCCGTCAGATTCGGCGACCCGCCCGTCGGGAAAGGCAACCAGCCATTCATCCCGACGGGCCGTCGAGCAAATAGAGAACCTGCTCTCTATTTCGGCTCGACGGGTTTCCCGACGGGATGCTCGCCGAATCCGTACACACGGCTGAGGTTCTCGGCAGAATGCGGCTCCCAGCGAGGTTCTCGCTGGTTTCTGCCGAGAACCTCGGCCGTGTGTACGGGGCTTGAGACATGGTGATAGTAGCGTGATGGTCCAGGGCTGCTTTACAGCTTCAGGACCTAGATGACTTACCATAGTTGATGGAACCATGAATTCTTAGCTCTACTAGACAATCCTAAAGGAGAATGTCCGGCCACCTTAAGCTCAAGTGCACTTGGCTTATGCAGCAGGACAATGGTCCAAAACACAACAGCAAGTCCACCTCCAAATGGTTCAAACAAAGCAAAATTTCGGTTTTGGAGTGGCCTAGTCAAAGCCCGGACTTAAATCCAATTGAGATGCTGTATCATGACCATACACAGGCCATTCATACTTTAAAACCCTCTAATGTGGCTAAATTAAAACAATTCTGCAAAGAATAGTGGGCCAAAATTGCTCCAAAGTAATGTAAAAAAACTCATTGCCAGTTATCGCAAATACCTGATTGCAGTTGTTGCCGCCAAGGGTGGCACAACCAGTTGTTAGGTTTAGGGGGCAATTACTTTTTCACATAAAGCCAGGCAGGTTTGGACAGCTTTTTTGCCTTAATAAATAAAACCATCATTTAAAAACTGCATTTTGTATTTACTTGGGTTATATTTGTGTAATAATAAAATTTGCTGGATGATCTGGATGAGTCATTTAAAGTGGATGTAAACCCCATATATTTTTTGATGTCACAATGTAGAGTATAAGATTTCCTATCATCTGTGCCCAATCTTGCCACACAGAGTTAATCCAGCGCTGAGTAATCCTCTTTTAATGTTCAGTGAAAATGAACAGAATCCTGAAAAAACTACTGGCCCAGATTCACAGAGCGATTACGCGTGCGCAACTGCTGTTGCGCGTGCGTAAGTCTAAATGTGCGCGTGCGTATAGTTGGACGCGATTCACAAAACAATATACGCCAGAAATCTACGTTTTTGGGTCCGGCGTAATTGAGTTAGACATTCGCTTCCCTTCGCGCAAAACTGCGCTAGACACACCATTGATTTGCTAGTCAAATATGCTAATGAGGGAGTTACGGGGATCCACAAAAAAACGCAGTTGCTGCGCAGGCTACGCGATGTGCGCAACTACAAAATGTCCTGTCTAAAGTTAGAGCACATAAAAGCTGATCTAACTTTTGAAAAAAAGTCTAATTGTCAGATAAAGCAACACCGTTATTGAGGAGCAGACCACACACACGTGTTGCACTACAATTTGACTGCCAACATGCTAGGGGCATCGTCGCTCATAGCTGCACTAGTGAATATAGATGACCAAAGAAGGAGGAGGGCACAGAGGATGGCACGGAGGATGGCACGGGAGAGGGTATACCGCACCCGCATACACCTGTTTGGCATGAATGATTCAGAGGTCTTTCGCATCTTCAGATTCCCCCCTCATGCCATCCTGGAATTAACCACAACCTTGCAGGAGGACATCACCAGCCCAACACAACGCTCACATGCAGTGCAGCCACTGGTCAAGGTCCTGGCAACACTCCATGTCCTTGCCAGTGGCTCTTTTCAGCGTACAAGTGGAGTGGTGGCTGGGATGTCACAATCCTCCATGAGCAGATGTGTGCACCAGGTTGTCCCTGCAATCCTCACACGCTTGGCCAACCAAATCATCAAACCCACCACTGAGGAGCTTCGAATCAAGGCAATGGCAGATTTCTACCGAATTGCCAGATTCCCACGCACCATCGGGGCCATAGATTGCACACATGTGGCACTCCAGCCCCCCCATGAGACCGAGCACATGTACCGCAATCGGAAGAATTGGCACTCCATCAACGTACAGGTGATAGTTGATGCCCAAGGCCTCATATGGCACGTCCGTGCCAAACACCCAGGGTCCAGCCATGACAGCTACATCTACAATCAAAGCCACATCCGAACAGAATTCGAACAGAACGTGTATGGGAACACCTGGCTGGTTGGTGAGTGACATGGGAGTCAGGCATGACTATCCCCTCCCGTGATGCACAACAGAAGTGGCACATGCATGACTAACATTCTCCTGTCTTTTCCTTTACAGGTGACTCTGCATATGCACTGGGACCCCATCTCATGACTCCTATCCGGAACCCCCAAACCCCAGGAGAGGAACGATACAATGAAGCACACATCAAAACCCGTGCAGTGGTGGAGCGCACCTTTGGCCTCCTGAAGTCACGTTTCCGATGCCTGGATAAGTCTGGGGGTACACTGTTGTATTCCCCAAACTTCGTGTGCCATATCATCGCTGCATGTTGCATGCTACACAATCTCGCAGTGAGGAAGGGCCTGCAGGTTGAGCTACGTGATGATCTGACCCCCCAACCAGAAAATCAACCCCTAACCGAGGATACCCCGTCTTCTGAGGGAAGAGCAGTCAGGAGGCAGCTCATATTGGGCATCTTTGCACGTTAAACACACACATTAATCATGGCACAATGAGAATGCATGCATGCACACCACTATGGTCCCTAGCACACACACCCCACATCCTCATCAAATTGGATTGGCACCAGTCCACCATGCAAGACTGGTGAGCAGTAACGCCACGTCAAGGCTCCAATTATGTCACTGTACATTCATACACCATTCACACGGACCTGGGAATCACTTCTCCCTGGTCCTGGGGAACCCTTCTCCACCAAAATTGAGGGTGACACCCCTTTTCCAGCAGGAATGTCACCCCCACATTCAAACATCATTCACAACCCAAAATATGCCAAAAAAGTCAAACAAACAAAAATGCATTGAAAAAAAAAATGCTTAGAAAAAACAAAAAAAAGCAGAGAACAAAAATAAAAAAGCTTTCAAAACAAACAAAAGGGGGAAAAAAAAATTATTGCCCTCTGCCTGAGCCACGCCTGGGGCGCCCCCGGCCACGGCCCCGGACCCTCAGGGGAGACGCATGGGGGAGGGGAAAAGCCGGGGAAGGAGGAGCAGCCCCTGAGATCTGCCCACCTGGCGGCCTGCCCTCCAAGGCCACGGCTATTCTGTCCAGGGCAGCACCAAGTGTTGCCGTGTTGCCCTGGATAGCCTGGGTAAGGGCCCTCACATCCTGCCCAACGCCTGCTGCTGTAGTTTGCAGGTCATTTAGGCAGGTTGTGGAGGCCCGGGAGTGGGAGTCCAGGTTACCCAGGCTATCATTAATGGAGGACAGGCTCTGATCCACCCGCCCCATAGTCTGGCAGAGCTGTCTCAGAAGGCGGGTCTGGGTGGCCAGGTTCCTTCTCAGACAGGCGGGCATGAGATTGGGCGCCCCCCTGGTGCTTGGGGATGACCTCCTGGCTCTTGCTGATGGTTGTGGCCGGGGAGAAGGGGAGGCCCTTGTGAGGGGAGCCATGTTGGGGGAGGAGGGGGGGGGGCTGACCCTTAGGGAGGGCAGGCTTCTTGCAGCCAGAGGGGAAGAGTCCGCAGAAACCAAAGGGCCAGTGCCTTCCATGGACTCCTCCTCCTCATGATTCTGCTCCTCCTCATGATCGTCCTCCGCATGATCCTCCCCCTCCTCTTGTTCCTCCTCTGCGGACTCTGGCCTTGTTGGGGGGGCCTCATTAGGCTGCTGTCCTGGGGTTGGAGCGGTCAGTCCAGATGGCCCTGCACCCTCCTGCACAGCTGTGGATGACACAAAACATTCACAGGTTGGAGGATCCACACACTTGCCACATATTCCCTTTCACCCCCTCCCCCACACATGCTACACACCTGAGAGAAATAAAAACCTTACCTGGCACCGCGGGGACCGGACTTGTGTCAAAGCCTGGCAGGCCCTCCACTTCATGCCGGTGAAAGGTCAGGGCCACCACACGCTCCGTCTCTGAAAATCTAACCCGGCATGGTGGGCCCCCTCCTGTGCCCCTGGCATGGGCATTTATTGCGGCCAGTTTTTTTTTTCACCTCACGCCGGAGGTCATTTATTTTCTTTTCTATCCCAGAGCGGGTCCGTGTCTCCCCCTCCCCCGATGAATTGACCTGCTCCGTGATTATATCCAATATCTCCCTCCTCCTGGCCGGGTGGTGGTGGCACTCTGCGGGCCGTGGAGAAAACGCCCATAGTCGGTAATGGCCCGGGCAAGAATTCTTTTTTCCCCCACAGTAAAATTGAGCTTTCTTTTTCTCTCAGTCATACTTCCAAACAAACTCACTAGCAGTCACCAAAAATCTGTCACAAATACAAGCACAACCAATCAGACAAGAACACACACAAAGAGAAAAAGAACAGCCAAAAATCACACTAGCACTCAGCAAGAAACAGACACAAAAAAATCAGATGAAAAAATAAAGCAAGAAAACAAACGCTCAGAAATATATCAATCAAACAAACAGTCTCAAACACTTATCAAAATACACTTTCACAAAACTACCAACAAGCACAAGATCACACAGAACACTAATCTCACAACTACAAAACACACTCTAACGAACAACAGAGCAAAAGCACTTGATTCAATGGGAAGGGACACAAAGGGATGTACTTTTGCAATGGAAGGGCGTTTGTGTGTGTCTATTTATGCTGTCTGCGTAGTTCACAACATTGCCCTAGTCCATTTCCAATTTCAATGATTGCGCCGCTCCCGAGTTGTGAGCATGCGCACAACGGAGCTGACATGGTTTCCTTCACGCGCGCATGCGCGAGTCGGCCGGCCCTTCATTTGCATGGGGTCACGGCTCATTTCAATGTAACACGCCCACGTCCCTCCCAATTTGTATTACTCCTCCTTACGCCTACGGAAAAAACCTTACGTTTGCGCAAGCTCTTGCGTAAAAGCTACGTGAATCGCCGGATTACGCGGCTAGATTGCGCAAGTCTAACGGAAAAGTGGTGCGCTACGCCGGAATGATAATGCGCCGATCTACGTGAATCTGCCCCTACTGTTTTTAAAACTTTTTTCCATTGATACATGTTCCCTCGGTCAAGACCCGGGTTCTTAATATGGAGTAGGGAGGGCACAGGAAGTATTTTTAAAATGAAACGGCACAGGAAATATGTTTAAAATGAGACACCTTTTGAATCCTTTTTTCCTTCCTCTCACTTAACAAGAGAGGAATACGGGTAGTGGAGGACGAGAGTTGTTCTTGTCCCCTCATAATACGGAGTAGGGTTTTTTGTTTTTTTTCTCCTTGCCACCGAGGAGGGGGTAGGGAGGGAGGAAAGAGTAGGAGATAAGGAGGAGGTTGGACTGTCCTATAATTGTGGTATAGGAAACTGTTTAATGTTGATGTTGTAATTTTATGTGTATGAAATGATAAATGTGTTTAACTGAAGGAAATGTTTGTATGCTCATTAATAATGTGCTGTTAATGTATAAATGTTTTGAAAAATTCAATAAAAATAAATTTAAATAAGACCCGGGTTCTTAAAGACGTTTTCACAGGCAAACTATAGACACCCAGCAGGTACAATATTTAAAGGAATCTTTTTTTTTTTTTAAATTTAAACATTATTAAAATCACTGCTCCAGGAGCAGTGATTTTAATGATGCTTAAATAAAAAAATAAAAAATAAAATTCCTTTAAATATTGTACCTGCTGGGTGTCTATAGTTTGCCTGTGAAAACGTCTTTAAGAACCTGGGTGTTGCCCGAGGGAACATGTATCAATGGAAAAAAGTTTTAAAAACGGTCACTTTTTCAGGAGTCCTGCTCCTGAAAAAACGAGTTTCTTAAACTTTTTTCTATTGATACATGTTTCCTGGGGCAAGACCCGGGTTCTCAAAGACGTTTTCTAACAACAACTTGAATATTGGTCTTTAAAATGAGCGTTTTTTAATTCGAACGTTCGAGTCCCGTAGACTTCAATGGGGTTCTAAATGTTCGCGCGAACGGTCGGTCTGTTCAACGGTTCTGGTGCGAACCGAACGCGGGTATGTTCGGCTCATCCCTTCTCTCTATGTTGAGGGCATGTGGCAAAGTGGCACATCTGTATGATGTGTTTTACAGTCTCACAGCAAAATGACATTCCTAAAGGCAAGCAATTTGTTTAAACTTGCTTGCGGCTGTATTGTATTGCCAGCTCCTAGCAATGTAGATAAAAATCAAGTAAAAAATTGGTGCTGATTCCTCCCAGTCCAAACCAGACCCAAAGGACTTGGAATGATTTTTATTTTTATTATTTTTATCTATATTGCCAGGAGCCAGCAATAGATTACAGTCACAAGCAAGTTTAAATGACTTTTTTCCTTTAGGAATGTCATTTTGCTGTGGGATTGTAAAACACATCAGACAGATGCACCACTTTACAGACCGACTCAGGGGACCCCCCAGGCATGATATTTAATGGAATATTTAATTTTTATTGTTTCATTTTAATCATTCCTAAAATCACTGCTCCTGAAGAATTTTTTTTAAACTTGTATTTTGCATTGTCCCCTGGGGCAGTACCCAGGCTTCCATACACTTTTTAGGGAAATAACTTGCATATAAGCCTTTAAAAAATGCACTTTTTATTTTTAATGTTTGTGTCCTATAGACTTTAATAGGGTTTGCATGTTCGCACAAATTATTTGCCTGTTTGCATGTTCTGGTGCGAACCGAAACGTGGGGTGTTTGGCCTATCCCTAGTGGTGGATTCCCTGGGAAACTTTTGTGGAACCCTAGAATTCTGTGGAACCTCAATTTAGAAATCCTGGTCTAGAGGTTCAAGTTAGCAAAAAAAAATTGTTTCCTATTATCAAGCAACGCAAACGTGAGATCCCTGTGAAATGGGAACACATGCTCTGTCATTGTAAGGGCAGACTGAGATTGCGTCCAACCAAGGGAAACTCCAGATTAAAGAAAAAAACAGAAAAACTGCCAAAAAAGTTTTTTTCTACCAGATCTAATCAAAGACTAAAATGTGGCAATGCTTAGAAGCAGGGATGAGGTTTAAAAGGTCACTAAAGGATTTTTTTACCCTAATGCAGTCCTGGTTTCATGTCCTTTTTGCTGTAATCCTTCTCTGTTCTGCACACTTCCTGGTTGTCTGTTTCCTTATGAAAAAAGTACTGGGAGCTTCTCTCTGTGGTTTCTAATCAAGGAGGTGTGATTACTGTGTGTTTAAAACTCCTCAGAACCAATCAGTTTCATTTTAAAAACAAACACTGCCCTCTATTGGGTCTGTGTCTCTATACTTCACACAAGCATGAAACTAGATGAAAAACAAAACTGAAACTGCAGGCACATTATATGATTGATTTTTATCTATTTTTAATAATTTTTAAAAGGAATCAGTAAACTATTATGTCTCTTTACCCTGTAAACAGTAATTTCAGCAAAAAAAAAGTTTTCCTTTACATCTCCTTTAACCACTTCAGCCCCGGACCATATTGCTGCCCAACGACCAGAGCACTGTTTGCGATTCGGCACTGCGTCGCTTTAACTGACAATTGCGCGGTCGTGCGACGTGGCTCCCAAACAAAATTGGCGTCCTTTTTTTTCCCACAAATAGAGCTTTCTTTTGGTGGTATTTGATCATCTCTGCGGTTTTTATTTTTTGCGCTATAAATAAAAAAAAATGCAATATTTTTAATCTTTTTTCTGTAATAAATATCCCCCAAAAATATATAAAAAAACATTTTTTTCCTCAGTTTAGGCCGATACGTATTCTTCTACATATTTTTCGTTAAAAAAATCGCAATTAGCGTTTATTGATTGGTTTGCGCAAAAGTTATAGCGTTTACAAAATAGAGGGTAGTTTTATGGCATTGTTATTATTATTTTTTTTTTTACCAGTAATGGCGGTGATCAGCATTTTTTTCAGTACTGTGACCTTATATCGGACACTTTTGACACATTTTTGGGACCATTGGCATTTTTTTAGCGATCAATGCTATAAAAATGCATTGTATTACTATAAAAATGCCATTGGCAGTGAAGGGGTTAACACTAGGGGGCGGGGAAGGGGTTAAGTGTGTTCCTATTTGTGTTCTAACTGTATGGGGGGTGGCCTCACTAGGGGAAATCACTGATCTTCTGTTCATACATTGTATGAACAGAAAATCAGCGTTTCCCCCGCTGACAGGAACGAAAGCTGTGTGTTTACACACACAGCTCCCGTCCCCCGCTCTGTAACGAGCGATCGCGTGAGCCCGGCAGCAATCGTGCCCGCCGGGCACGCGCGCGGGACTCGGGGGCGAGCGGGTGGAGCCCGCGCGGGCCGCCGGCTGCGCGCACGCGTCCCCTAGTGGCCGTCGAAAGTGGCGACGTAGAGCTACAGGCTCTCGCGCAGGAGAGCCGACCTGCCTCCGTATAACTGCGGCGGCTGGTCGGCAATTGGTTAAGTTCTACCTATTAGCACTTCAATAGACAGTAACACTAGATTGCCTGTTTGTCTGATAATTAATACCATCACTAAGGAATGGCAGCTTCACACTCACTCCCATTGGTTGCTTGGATGCCAGTGGCCACCAGATCAGCTAAAGTAAACAGAGGGGCAAGGGATGCTGGCTGATGTCATCTCCTGACCAGCAGTGAATGGGGTCGGGAGTGGAAATTTCCCATTGATACATCGAGGCCCCGATTCAACTAAATATAAACAGTGGAGCTAGGGATGCTGGCTGATGTCATCAACCAAATAAGGCCATGTGGTGGCTCCCTTGTTTATAGATTTTGATAAGTTTCCTAAGCAGACTCTCAAATCTTGTAGGCCAGGGATGCTGACATGAGGCCTTCATGAAACAAGGTGCTACAGTTCCCGCTGCAAGGCACTCTGCCCATGTGCAGGGCATGTGGCCTGGTATGATTTAGGAGGGGGACACACACACTTACTGTTCTCCCTTTCTTAGCCAGTAAGCCTTTTTGCTCAGGTAAAGGTTTGATTTATTTGTTTGGGAAGATGTCGCAAAGTTTTTTTGTTTTGTTTCGTTTTTGCAGGGGACATTTCTTATAATATTCAAACCAGACCCATAAGGCCCAGTATGCATTTTTTGGGGCCCTAAACTGTTTTTTTCTTTTTGTGGAGCTTCTATTACAAATCCACACCACACACTTATCCTGGATAAGGGTCTGGTATAGCTGTTGAATGGAATTCCCAGAAGTTTTTTTACAAGCAGAACAAAGCTCACAACTTCAAGCATTGGTTTAAGGCATTGCCAAAACATGGTAGTTGAAGGAATTGTGCAATTTCAGTGTTGACCTTTAAAGACTAAGTTAACCTTTTTTTTCTAAATTTCAATATACTATTAATGCTCCTAATTCTGCAGAAAATAAAAAGATGTCCCTGTATTTCCTTGTATTCTAGGTCAGACAACTCCTCCATGACTTTCTACTGGATGGGAAAACTGTTAGTAGAGTGCGAATGTTCTACAGAAGATTACCTCATTAACACACCCTACATACTGTATACCCTTCCCCTCTAGGAGATTGCGACCACCCACCTATATGGTTAAATGCAGCCATTGTCAGTGAGCACTGTTCCCCATCAATACACAGCCATTGTCTGCCTCTGCTTATGGACCATTTTGTACCCTACCTTCTTCCTGCATAGATTGTTCATTTGGCAGAATGTGCAGGAGCTGAGCATTCACAACATCCCATATGGAGCAAATCTGTATTACATGCATGAGTCGATACAGAGTGATGGATAGATAAATATACCCCTTAAAGTCTATTAACCTTTAAAGACATTTGTTTATTTACAAAAGGAATACTGTTTTTGCAATTATGCAAAGTATTCACACATTTTTTCCCCCCTAACACTTTATTGAGTAATCAAAGTAAAGGTTTACTTTTTTTACTAACATTCACTTTTAAAAATTATCATTAACTTTGCAAGATGGCAAATTTATATTGCTACATTAACAACTCTTTTAGGAAATCAAACTCAAAAGCTGAATTATCAGCTTAATGATCATAAGCTGGCAATATTAAAATCTTTTTCTGTCATACCAAAAGCTTTTTAATTTTGGTTGGGGACATCAGAAATTATTTACGTACATCCACTATGGCATTTATATGAACAACTCCTTTAGTAAATCAACTCCAAAACTGAATTATCAGCTCAATGATCTTGAATTTGCAATACTAAAAGCTATGACTGTCATACCAAAAGCTTATTCTGCCTTTTAATTTTGGTTGGGAACATCAAAAATAATTTAGGCTGTTTAGTTAAAGGAAGAATTTGACATCTGATGTGAAAACATGTACAAGCTAATAATCTTCTAAGATTGGAAAATACTGAGGTGGGTGTAGCTTACATGCATCTTGCCCTTACAATTGATTAGGTCAGTAGTGACCTTAAGAACTGGAACCAGGTAAAATTATTTTCAGTACTATACTCTCCGACCCCATACTTCTCACTCAAACATGGTAAGAGATTGGTGTTTTAAAAACAATTGAACCTCAACATGTACATGTGCAGTATATATGTTTAAAATGCATTGTATGTTTCTTACAATAAGCAAGATTAAAACATAGTATTATATAAAAAAGTCATTTGTGAATGAAAAATGCTTAAACAATGGCTTTTAAATCTGTGTTTTTTTTGTTTTTTTTTTAACACTAGCTTAGTCTACAGACAACATTTATAGGTTAGGTATTCCATACATTTTAATTATGACCCACTGTTCCTGAAGCTGACTGTATCTTTGGAGAGGGGTCATTATTCTGCCTGAAATGTCCATCAAAACAATGCTGTATGCAGACAATTCCGGAAGAATCCTTGATGCCGTGAAAAGTAGTAATTCATCTAGACCAAGGGTTTTCCACTTCATTTCACATAATCACAATTCCTATGTCCTTCCATCACTTTCGCATCTGCCTTTTCTTATTGCTGTCTATAGCTCTTGCAAGTGCATCTTAACCTATTTACTTACTGATAAACCAGATTTGCCTACCTATGCCACAGCAGCTCTTATTTTCCACCTTATTTACTTCTGGAAAATGTACCCTTCATTCAACATCTAAAAAATAAATTACCTTGTGCATCTGCCTTGTGTGACCTTGCCCTTATATGTTAAAACTCAGTTTCTTTGCACCCAAAATTAATTTTCTATCCAACATTTCTAAAAGGTTGATGTAAGCTTTATAGTTTAGCTGCAAAGAGAATCAATCAAGTGAAACACTATAACAGAAGACAAACAAAAGAAATAAAAGAGCCCAAATATTAATATTTGACAAAAGTATAGAGAATGCTAATTATAAATATGAGTTAGGGTCACAGTATACAGGGGAACATTTGCAAAACAGTGTGGCTTTCACATATCTTTGCAGATGTGTGCTACTAAACCCATGTTTTTAACGTGAATTGTTAAACAGGGTTAGTTTGCTTCTTATTTTTTTGGGTGGCTAGCAGACTAGCTGGTAAGTGTGATGGGATTTAGTATGTTTCTCTGTAATGTGCTGGGTTCTTCCTTCCACATGCACCTTACATTAGGGATGAGCTTCGTGTTCGAGTAGAACTAATGTTCGACTCGAACATTGCCTGTTCGCCGAACAGCGAACTATTTGTGGTGTTCGCGGCAAGTTCGTGTGAACTTTAGAACCCTGTTAAAGTCTATGGGACTCGAACATTTGAAATCTAAAGTGCTAATTTTAAAGGCTAATATGCAAGTTATTGTAATAAAAAGTGTTTGGGGACCCGGATCCTGCCCCAGGGGACATGTATCAATGCAGCAGTGATTTTAATAATTCCTTTAAGTGAAACAATAAAAGTGAAATATTCCTTTAAATTTCGTACCTGGGGGGGTGTAAAGTATGCCTGTAAAGTAGCGCTTGTTTCCTGTGCTTAGAACTGTCCCTGCACAAAGTGTAATTTCTGAAGGAAAAAAGGTCATTTAAAATCACTCGCGGCTATAATGAATTGTCGGCTCCCGGCAATACAGAAAAAAGTCATTCATAAAAAGAAAATGTGTGGGGGTCCACAGCATTTTTTTTAAAAATTTGGGGTGGAGTTCCCCTTAAAATCCATACCAGACCTGAAGGGTCTGGAATGGATATTTGGGGGAACCCCACATCATTTTTTTTTTATTTGACACAGGGTTCCCCTTAATATCCATACCAGACCCTAAGGTGAGAGATTTTAAATTACTTTTTTCCTTTAGAAATTACACTTTGTGCAGAGACAGTTCTAAGCACAGGAAACAATTGCTACTTTACAGGCATACTATACACCCCCCTAGGTACACAATTTAAAGGAATATTTACATTTTATTGTTTCACTTTAAGCATTATTAAAATCACTGCTCCTGAAAAAACGTACGTTTTTTAAAACTTTTTTTGCATTGATACATGTCCCCTGGGGCAGGACCCGGGTCCCCAAACACTTTTTAGGACAATAAATTGCATATTAGCCTTTAAAATTAGTACTTTAGATTTCAAACGTTCGAGTCCCATAGACTTTAACAGGGTTCTAAAGTTCACACAAACTTTTGGTCTGTTCGCAGGTTTTGGTGCGAACCGAACCCAGGGGTGTTCGGCTCATCCCTACCTTACATTACAAGTGTGTTATAAACTGGACTGGTTGCCATTTTCGTATAGCTTGTTTGCTGGATTTGGCAGACATACTGGACATCTTCAGCTGTCTTTTTGCTCTTGCTGCGCTTTTAATGTGCCCCTGCTCTTTTAAGAAGGGGTGGACTCCCTCCAGGAACACTTGACCTTAATTTATCCACTACTATATATGTTCTAGCTTAGAGAATCTCAAAAATGCTAGTTAGGGCGGCATTCACACTATACATAGGAGCTTTGGCGAGGCAGTGTGGCTTCCACAAATATTAGGAAATGTATGCAACTAACCCCTTTGTTTTTACCAGGAATTGTTAGACAAGGTCAATTTTTATCTTTTCAGGCTAGCTGATATGTGTGTTGAGAAATGTAGTTTGAGAAAGCTAATCATGTTAATATTCCTTAAAAGTAGGTATGAACGCTATTGACCTTGGTTTTGTAGTTAGCCAAATTTTAAAGTGTTTTGAAGACATCTAACAATTATACATGCAGTATTTGTCTAGCACCCTCCTAGATAGGTGCTAGGATAGTTAGATAAATGTAAATGTTTTATTTTTGACAGGTACATTTAGTTGCCACACTGTAGTCAGTGTGGCTGTGATTTGGTTATGGTAAAAGCACAGTTTGGCTCACTGTACTCAGTCAGCTGCAATTGTTTAGTCAAGTCTGTTCTGTGTACTTTGTTGCTGCTAGTTTGCTGAATAGCTTCCTCTGTATCCAGACAACTTGAGAAGTTTCTGGATGATAGATGTGAAGCTATGCAGATAGCAGCATGACTATTTAATACAGCCCCGCCTATGCCAGAGACAAAGAGTGAATGAGCCTGTTGTGTGCATGCTGTGTGCCTGGCTGTGGGGCTGATGTTAGGAAAACATGGACAAGTAATTCCTGTGGCTCCTATGGAAGTAGTACTAGACTTCTTCGATCATATTCAGATATTTAGGCCCTTGAACTGATTTGGCTTTGCCTGAATATGGACATTTTTGGAAGTTAGGCAAATCATACAATAGTGCAGAAATATGGTAAATTGCATAGGAAATAAATGCACCACTCCAGAGTGTTGTACTTGTACTTAGTTGGGTTGATTTACTAAAGGAATAAAGAACGTAAACTTAACAAAGTGGGTATTTAAATATTCAGCGTATTTTCTAGCATTCACTTTGCAAAGTTAGCTTTCACATCTCTATTAGTAATTCAGTCTTACTGTGTGTTACATGTTTTTTTTTTTCAGGCTTCATGTCTTCAGATTTACACTCCTAATATAGACTGAAACTAGAAGATACTGTGGTCAGTGTTACTCTGACAGTTTGTGTGAATGGCAGTATTGAGTAAAGGATATTTACTGCATATGTACATGTTTCCTAATAGCCACCATTTTAGAACCTCCCTTTTCAAAATACCAGACCAGTAGCAGTGCAGAACTATACAGTTTTTCATGCGTGCTTTTGAAAACGCAATTGTCTCTAAGAAATTGTATAACACTCTGTCAAACGTAATAATAACATGTTATTATGCTTACTTGGCATAACAAATAACTTTAGCAATATGTAAAGTCAAGCAGTATAGCGGGTACATGTGCCATAAGACTTTCTTTCTAGCTGCTGCTGTGAGCCATTGGCTCATGTAGTCCATCCCCAAGTTTGTATTTTATGATATTGGCAGTTTAATTTTTCAGCTAAATCCCTACATTCTGACCCCGTACCGACTGCCATTTCAGTAAGTGGTTGCAGTGTAAATAATATCACTCTAATCAGATTTCATATGCTACAGCAACCCACCACAACTACAAAAGGAAATACTATGTGGTAGAGAGGATGCCATTTCCTGCACTTCAAAACATTAATTGGTCCCATTGTGTTGGTACTAGGGATGGGCTGGCTGTTCAAGTTGAACGTAATTTCGACTTAAACATCAGCTGTTCGTTTTTTCGTAGAACAAACAAACATATGGGGAGCTCGGGGCAAGCTCACCTGCCATGGAGCGCCCTATAATGCAGATCGCAGTGCTTCGACGGCTGCTGATTGGCCAACGCATGCACCTGACCTGACCTGTAACCGAAAGCTATACTGAACGGTGAGGCAGAAATACTGAATGAACTTTCTATTAACAGCTTGCCTTTAATGTAAACAAAAAAAAAATGTTTTACTCACTTCTATCTGGCTGTTACAAGGCAGTATTCGCAATCTGCCTAGTTCCTGGTCCTAAGTGGTTCAACTTTCTGTCCTAAGACCCCATTGCCTCCTGGGAAGTGATAACACTAATTTCCCAGGAGTCTCTGGGCATTACTGTGCCTAAAAATCACCCAGCATGCACTTCTCCCTGAAAACCAGGAAGAAAAAGAAGCTGGGCTTTACATGCGCACACACATATAATGGATATGGCCACAACATGAGCAATGCCAAGCTGCGGTTTCCAAAGCGAGCAAAGTCCTTTCTTGTATTAAGAGAGGTATGGACTCCAGAGATAGAGATATAATTTTGCCCCTGTACAAATCATTAGTAAGACCTCATCTGGAATATGCAGTCCAGTTTTGGGCACCAGTTCTCAAAAAGGATATCGGAGAACTGGAGAAAGTACAGAGAAGGGCAACTAAACTTATAAGAGGCATGGAGGAGCTCAGCTATGAGGAAAGATTAGAAAAACTAAATTTATTCACTCTTGAAAAGAGGAGAATAAGGGGGGATATGATCAACATGTACAAATATATAAGAGGTCCATATAGTGAACTTGGTGTTGAGTTATTCACTTTAAGGTCAACGCTGAGGACAAGGGGGCACTCTTTACGTCTGGAGGAAAAGAGATTTCACCTCCAAATACAGAAAGGTTTCTTCACAGTAAGAGCTGTGAAAATGTGAAACAGACTCCCTCCAGAGGTGGTTCTGGCCAGCTCAGTAGATTGCTTTAAGAAGGGCCTGGATTCTTTCCTAAATGCACATAATATAACTGAGTACTAAGTTTTGTAGGTAAAGTTGATCCAGGGTAAATCCGATTGCCTCTCGGGGGATCAGAAAGGAATTTTTTCCCCTCCGGTAGCAAATTGGATCATGCTCTGCTGGGGTTTTTTTTTGCCTTCGGCCGTGTACACACGGCAGAGAACCTCGACGGGCAGAACACATCGTTCTGCCCGTCGAGGTTCTCTGCCGGCCGAAATCGGCGACCCGCCCGTCGGGAATGGCAACCAGCCATTCATCCAGGCGGGCCGTCGAGCAAAAAGAGAGCCTGCTCTCTTTTCGCTCGACGGGATTCCCGGCGGGCGGGGCGAGCCAGGAGCGTACACACGGCCGAGGTTCTCGCTGGAATGCAGCTTCCAGCGAGGTTCTCGCTGGAATGCAGCTTCCAGCGAGGTTCTCGCTGGTTTCCAGCGAGAACCTCGGTCGTGTGTACGCCGCCTTCCTCTGGATCAACTGTGGGTATGGAGTTGGGTGTATGGGATGTACTGTGTTTTATTTTGTTTGTTTATTTTTTTTTATGGTTGAACTGGATGGACTTGTGTCTTTTTTCAACCTGACTAACTATGTAACTATGTAACTATGGAGGATATAAGGCAAGTGTTTGCAATGATTTTCAGAATGATTGGGGAGCTATTAATATGTTTTAGGGACTATTTAATGTAATTAATTTTAGCTTGCAAACAAAAAAAATGATGCCCGTAACCCCGCATTAATGAGCAAACTGTAATAACCCATAACAATAAAATTAGGGTTTAATTGCTATTATGCTATTTGTTATTATCATATTAATATTACTTTTAATTTGTACACTTTAACTGTTATTCTTGATCATACTGAACAAACAATTGTTCATCCTTGCATTTGGATATGCTGAGTATAGAATCTGTAGATAACAGAGTTTAAAGCCAAACTCCAAATTGCATTGTGCATAAACATAAAAACAACCAGAAAGGGCAATTGAGAATATAGGTAATGCTATAAGGTTATATAAGATCTTGTTTTACATTTCCTGTATAAGTAAACCACTATTAACAATCTGAGTAATACACTATCTGCTTACATGAAGGTCTAGCATGACACTTGCTATGACTGACAGTTGCTCTAGTTTGATCAATAGATAGATACATAAATAGATGACAGTACAAACTTCATATCCAAATGTACCACTGACAAACAGATCAATGGCAACATATTACAAACATTGAAAAATACTGAATATTTATTGGAATGTACACTGAAATGCTCTACAGCAGTCAAAACCGGTTTTACTTACTGTCTATAGGCCATATTAGAAAGAGAAACAGAGTATATATATATATATATATATATATATATATATATATTATAATAAAATTATTTACTGGCTTGAAAACACAAGTAACAATAAAAAGGCAATACTGAGAAATGAAAAGAAAAGCTAAAAGCACAGTTGCAACAGATTTCTAAGATAGTTAGTTACACTATATAAAGAGTGAAGTTGCCAAAGATGTGGCAGGAACAGAAAATATATTAATGCAAGGCAATATGAAATTTTGAAAAAAAAAAGCTTGCAATAAATTCACTAGCTTTTTGCAGTTTAAATTTCTGAGATCTGCTTTCAAGAGAATGCAAACTTTATGAATTAGTTTCTCCCACTAGATACCACTCTGTACAGTGCCAAGAAAACAGTGCCAAGGAAATTGGGAATTTAAAGTCATGCTCCAGGCAAACAGTTAAATACAAAGTTAAAATACATAGTTAACCATTTTGCTTGCTAAAGGATTTCTAATGCTGTCCATCCACTTTTTTGATTTGTACAACTTTACACAGTCAGCACAGTCAGGAGGGTGATACCACCTTCTCTGTTAAGGTTAAGGAATACGGTGGTATACGTTATCAAGTTCTGTTAGCTTGCTTCCTGTCAAGCACATGCAGCCCTTCCCAAGAATTTACAGAAGGGCTAATGTAGCACTACCCCCGAAAGAGCTGCTGGTTTGTTTTGGGTGTCATGTTAACTCATGGCTCCTCCTCCCTCTAAGGGTGTATGGTGAAAGCAGCAGTAAAGGAATGTCCACGACAGGTGTCTTTTTCTGTGCTCTTTATTACCCAGCCGGGTAAAAACAATAAAACTTGTGGTGAGGAGTAAAGATGCAGAAGAAGGAGAAACAGCAGATTCAGGTGTAATAATAGCGAAACAGTCCTGCTTCCAACGACACTTTGTTTTCTTCGCCACTCTAGCCAGAATGGGTATAGTGTACAGGCCTCTCTCACTGACCTGGCAACCAGAGTAGCACTCGGAACTTAGGGAAAAGTCTCTGCCACAGACCCTCCTTAGAATTGAGATAGCAGAGATAATCCTCCTTAATAGACTTCGCGCCTGGATCTCCTTCAGGTAGTTTGCAGTTAGGTTACCGACTGATAGGGGACCAATGTACAGCCTCTCAGTACCCGGTTACCTTGATCCCCGGTGGATTGTCGAGACCCTATTGGATTGCCAGCCTCTCTTGGCTCTCCTCAGGTGGACTCACCACCGAACAGCTTCCTCTCAAAGGAACAACGCTTGGGATCTTCTCAGGATTGGGGACCTAGTGGATCACTGGGGCCCAGCCACAGCTCAAATGTTCCGGACCAACGTGGTCCGGAAACAAGAAACACCTTGTTGAATGCGCACCCCAGCCTAGAAGGCCATTTCGCTGGGGCGCCGTGATGTGGTCACCCTAAAGGTGGGTGCCACACTGGAAGAAGAAGAGCCAGACCAATGGCATCTGTCTCATAAATACCCCCCCCCCAGCATGCACAGCGAGGAAAACCCCTCCTGATAGGCTGCTGGGGAAAAGCACCCAAACCTTAACTCCACTGCTACCACCTGTCGTCCTGGGGTGAGATCAGCACCCCAGAAGCAAAAGAATGAGCACGCAGCACAGCCAAGCTGAGACAGAGACCCAAATTCAAACAAATCAGCCTGGTCAGAGCTAACTAATTCTCTGACCCCCTCTAGATTTAAATTAGCACCGGTTCTTAGAAGTAACCAGGCTCTACACTAACATCAAGACAGATTTAGCTATCTGCATTTAAAAATACATTTAATAATTTTAATAAAAGCCTTATGGATGCAGCACCTTATTCATGTTTCAGGTTGCTTTGAAGGCTCTATTTTTAGCATTATAGCGCCCTTTAAAGCGACCCAGTGTGAAAGGGGACCAAAGTGGTTCTAAAGCCTAAATATTTTTCTTACCTTAATGCATTCATTAGATCCAGCACTCTGAACACCTGCAGCGCTTCTCTCCCCTCACTTCTTAAGCCCTATACACACTATTAGATTTTCTTCAGATTTTTGTCTTCAGATTTACCAAAACCATGTAGTGCAAAGGCCTGCCTAATTGTAAACAAATTGAAACTCTTAGGCCTCGTACACACGAGGGGATATGTCCGCTGAAAACGGTCCGATGGACCGTTTCAGCAGACATCTCCGCTCGTGTGTATGGGCACACAGATTTGTCCACCCGACAGATTCAAAGATTTGAAATCTTCGGTGGAATCTGTCTGCCCGACATGTCTGCTGGTTAGTACACTTACCAGCAGACATGTTCCCCCACCGCCGCCGCGCCACCGCCGAATGGATTCGGCGCATGCGCGGAAGTGTTTAACTTCCTGGTGCGGTGACGTGGCGGCGTCAACGTCACCGCCGCGTCACCGCGCCGTCCGGCGGCGGGGAATTTGATCCGATGGTGTGTACACGCCATCGGATCAAACTCCCGATCGGACATATCCGATGGAAATGGTCCGCGGACCGTTTTCATCGGATATGTCCGATGGTGTGTACGAGGCCTTAAGGTTTGTCCTCATATTATATGGTTTTGGTAAATCTTATAGTGTGTATGGGGTCTCAGTCTCACAGGCTTTGCTGAGCCATTGGCTAACACTGCTGTCAATCAAAGCCACTGATGAAGGAGCTGGGGTGGCTTTCCATTGGGAAAACATCTTTTCACAGGGGAAGCTCTGAATGGAGACCCAAGGAAATTAGGTTTGGGGCTGCTCTGTGCATTTTTTTTTGAGAAGGGAATTACTGTATTTATTGGCGTATAACACTCACTTTTTTACCCTGAAAATAGAGAGTAAACTGTGCCTGCGTGTTATACGCAGGAGGCTGTGGAAAGTTTTTTTTCTGAAACTTCCCTCTTAGGCTGCGTACACACGATCAAATCTGTCTGCTGGAAACGTTCTGCCAGACCGTTTCAGCAGACAGATTTGATCGTGTGTACGGGCAAACAGACGGATTTGGCCAGCCGACAGATTTCAAAGCATGCTTTGAAATCTGTCAGCTGGGAACCCGTCAGACCGATATGTCTGCTGGTTAGTACGCTAACCAGCAGACATATCTGCTCGCACATGCGTCAAATCCATTCCACGCATGCGCGGAAGTGTTTTGCTTCCTGGTGCAGTGACGTGGCGGCGTCAACGCCACCAACATGTCACTGACACATAGGCGCGCTGTCTGCCGGCGGGGATTTTGGTTTGATTGTGTGATCAATCAAACCAATACATCCCAGCAGACAGATCTGTTCAAATCGGTCTGTCCGACCGATTTGAACAGATCTTTTTGCTCGTGTGTACGGGGCCTTAAAGTTAGGGTGCGTGTTATACACCTGTGCGTGTTATACGCCGATAAATACGGTATAAACCTGTTTGTTATTTTTATTTATTTTTTATGTAAATTTCACAATCACTTTAACCAGTGCCGATCCTGACCTTCCTGGGGCCCTAAGCAAAATTCTGCTATTGGGCCCTCTACCTGACCCGTGAATAATGGGCGTGGTTTAAGCATAAAATTAGGCGTGGCTTAAAGGGGCGTGACTCAAAGGGGTGTGGTTAGAGTCTGAGATGAACATGGGATGGAGGAGAAATAAATGAAGAAAGAGAGAGAGAGGAAGTAAAAAAAATAGGGATGGAGGGACAGCAGGCCCAGATCCTACACTGCAATAGAAATATGTGTATTCCAGAAAGTTTAACGATCAGCAGATAAAGACCCTCCAAACATTTGGTGTTGGCCTCAGTGATCCCGGAACCAAGGTTGATATGGTGTCAGGATGATTGAAGCGCATTATTTCTATTATTACGTTGTAATATAAAATGAAATCATTCAACTCACCAAAATGCAGAATCAGTGGGAGCCCTGATGTCACTGTCCCCAGCCAGCGGAGTGCTTCCTTACATCTCAGGTGTTCCCAGCCAGCAGAGTGCTTCCTTACATCTCAGGTGTCCCCAGCCAGCAGAGTGCTTCTTTACATCTCTGGTGTCCCCAGCGGAGTGCTTCCTTACATCTCAGGTGTTCCCAGCCAGCGGAGTGCTTCCTTACATCTCAGGTGTTCCCAGCAGAGTGCTTCTTTACATCTCAGGTGTCCCCAGCCAGCGGAGTGCTTCCTTACATCTCAGGTGTCCCCAGCCAGCGGAGTGCTTCCTTACATTTCAGGTGTCCCCAGCGGAGTGCTTCCTTACATTTCAGGTGTCCCCAGCGGAGTGCTTTCTTACATCAGGTGTCCCCAGCGGAGTGCTTCCTTACATCAGGTGTCCCAAGCGGAGTGCCTCCTTACATTTCAGGTGCCCCCAGCAGAGTGCCTCCCTACATTTCAGGTGCCCCAAGCAGAGTGCCTCCCTACATTTCAGGTTCCCCCAGCAGAATGCCTTCCTACATTTCAGGTGCCCCCAGCAGAGTGCCTTCCTACATTTCAGGTGAAATGTCTACAGACACCTAAAGAGGAATTCTACAAGGGTGACATTGGTGGCTCAGTAGCAACTGAAAAATGCGTGTGATTAATCCTTACAGCAACTTTTTTAATGTAATTTTCTGTATTCATTTTTAGCAGAACTTTAGATTTTCTATGGATGCACATGCAGATTGCTGGGGGAATGTGCTGCAGGGTGTCTCTGCTGTAGGAAAGTTCCCGCCCCGCATACCAGCTTGTATGATAGTTGATGGAATGAAAGACTGATTGAATGCCTATCATACAAGCTGGTATGGGGGGCGGGACCTTCCTACAGCAGTGACGAGACTAACACAGACCCAGCCAGCCTCTGTTTGTTTTACGTGAGCAGCCATAACTGAAGGCAGAGGCGGAGCCGGCCAGCTACAATATATAAATTGAGCTGCGGCACCGCCCACCTGCCACTCCTTTCCACAACAGCTCACATACGACAGACAGACCAGGGGTGGGGGCGGGCGGTGCCGCAGCTCTATTTCGGCAGGCAAGGCTCCCTTCTCGTTCTGGTCTTCAGGAAAATGGCGGCTGGCGGAGACATTATCTCCGCCGGCCTCGGACCTCTAGTGGTGGGGACGGCGGCGCGGCGGGGCCCTGAGCATTACTCAGGGGCCCTACGCAGCTTGCGTAGTCTGCGTATAGGGCGGATCGGCCCTGACTTTAACAAACAATTACAGGTATTGTCCCTTTCCCAGCCTGGGACTGGACAGTGGAAAAAGAAGCAGTGGATTGATGATTTTAGCTGTCTGTCAATCTGTTTTTGCCTCGAATCAGCTTGTGCCTTGTCAGTACATGAATTGAGAAGCTCCCTGTGCTGCTCCTCCCTCTTCCAGTCTGATATTTGCTTTACAGTGGTAAAAGGCTGATATTAGGAAAAATCCAGCAACTAGCATGGCTTACTTGAAATAAATACAGGACTGCATTAATTTGTTTGTGTGTTTTATTTTTTAAATTTAATGGGGTTTAAGGCTATTTTTGCCAAAATCCACATTGATAAAATTCGTAAGGCAGTTAGATATTATTTTTATTATTATTTAAGGTACTTATATAGCGCCACCAATTTACGCAGCGATTTACATATACATTGTACATTCACATTGGTCCATACCTTCAATGAGCTTACAATCTAAGGTCCCTAACTCACATTTATATACTAGGGCCAATTTAGACAGAAGCCAATTAACCTACCAGCACGTCTTTGGAGTATGCAGGCATGACTCAACTATTGTAAGATCTTGCTGTAGGTACTGTATACAGAGAAAGTCATTCTCAGAAGGAAAAACAATAACCCTTCTCTTTAACATCCAATCCATTTTTGTTTTAAAACTGGGCATGCTTACAGGAATAGACTGGAAAAATTACTAAATCTAAGCTCAAACCAGAGATCGTCATGTGTTGAAAGGTATAGACTGCTCACATTCACAACTTGTCAAAATAGATAAATAATTCATATTCAAGGGAACTTTATTTGATTCCTGTAATCATAGCCAACAAAAAGCTGATCATTGCAAGCACCCCTGCCAGTGTTAAATGTTTTTTCTTATCTCTGTAACTGACACATTTTGAAAAACAACAGACTTCCTGGATCACCAGATCAAAATAGAAGCTAGAAAGCTTTAAAAAAAAAAAAAAACAGATGCAGCCATCACATGTAAGAATTAGTAAGGTGCAATAAAATAAATGTTTGCTTTTGGGTTTAACAATGTTTTAAAAAATACCCTTGAATACTACTTTGCAAAAATGTCAGTGCATTTCTTCACTTATTACCTGCAATGAGTGCATACTGTATAACAATATTACAAATTCTAAGAAGAACATTTTCTGTGATCAATCTTCCTCATCCTGTGCCACTCCACCCTATAATCTTTTTTTTTTTTTTTTTACTTCCACTACGTGATCAATTTCAACCAAGGTGTCCTCTCGCCTTATCTTTTGGGCTTATAATCATCAGGTCCAACATTCAGGTGTTAAAATGATCTCTCCTGCTCTGTTTGCTCCTAATCTCCACCTCTGGGGTCACAACAATCTCTCAAGATTCTTCCACATGGTTGCTGGTGACAAGAGGCCAGAGAACAGTATAAACACATACAAAATATTTATTTAAAAATAATGCAATGGAAAAACACCATATAAAATCATCACACCAGCTCCCTGACTTTGAAGATGGCCCATTGGGGCAGCTCGGTGAGGCAAAGTTTTTCTTTAGATGCATTTGATACAGCAGTGGCAGTAGCCCTCCACTTCAGCAGGGCTAGTAGAATCGGGGTGGAAAATCCTCTCGGGTCCTAGATGGCCATGGTTGTCGTGAAAATAAGTCAATAGTGTCTCCCTGTGTTTTTCTAGTAGAAATAGCTGCCATTTCTCTTCGTGATCATCAGAGGGGCCCCTTCGGTAGACCACCCCTTGATGCAGTTGCAACCGATCCCATTGACGGTGCAGTAGGCGGGCCTCCTTCGAGGAGTCAGTGAGGAGCATGTTGGGCGTTGGTTCTCCAAGGCCTTTAATGCCAGGGGATCCAACTGGTCCCTCCTCAAATCCTTCTTAGAAAGCTTTGGAAGACCGTCATCCCAAACTTGGGTGACATTGCAATAACATTTGGGGACACCAGCAGCTGACATTCCAATGTCTTTGGCCCTGGATCCTCCTCTAGCTTGGTGTTCTGCTTCCTGACACATGGGGCCAGATTCTGGTAGATCAGAGCATCTTTGCTCTGGAGTAACGCTTCTCATTTACGTTACTCTGCCGAAATTTTAGGAGCAAGTGCTGTTATTCATGAAGCACTTGCTCCTAAAGTTGCGGCAGCGCATCGCAAATGAGCCGGCGGGATTCAAATTGGGCGGGTACGGGGCGTGTAGTATTCAAACTAAGCGCGATCCCGCGGCGAACGTACTGCGCATGCGTCGAGTGTCAATGCATCCCAGTGCGCATGCTCCAAATTCTGTCAGTGAACGTCAATGACGTCACATCCCCATTCATGAATGTTTTACGCAAGCGACGCGATTTGTTTTTTTTTCCGACGCGATGACGACGCCTATACCTAACATAGGATATTCCACTAGGGGGCTGCTTTATCTTTACGCCGCGTATCGCTTCCGGAAACGTTGTAAAGTCACTGCGTCGCGCCCGAAAAAGATCGTGAATTGCCGATTCCCGCTCATTAACATATTTTTTGAGCGTAAATCGGCGGGAACGCCCCCGGCGCCATTTTTAAGTTATAGTAACGATGCGATGGCGAAATTCAATTGCGCCGATCGCATCGAAACTCCAACCCGGCGTTTCTTGTTTTCTGGTTACAGAAAACAAAAATGCCCGCTTAAAGTGACAGTTAGGCTGGCGGATCCATTGATCCGCCAGCCTAACTCTACCTGAATCTGGCCCATGGCTCGTATTCCTTCAGGTGTCAGCCGGGTCCACTCTTCTAGGGGGTCACTGGAGCAATGGGGCCTTCTTGACAGAGCATCTGCATCCTTGTTCCCGACCCCGGTCAATACTTCAGGCTGAAAAGTAACTCCGATAATGCAGCCAACCATCTGCGACCTGTGGCATCCAACTTGGCAGTGGTGAGGATGTAAGTGAAAGGATTATTGTCAGTCTTAATCACAAACTCCGCTCCATATAGATAATCCCTGAGTTTATCCACTACTGCCCACTTCAAGGCCAGATGACAAGCTCCGACTCACATAGGCAACAAGCCGTAGGTGGCCGTCGTGTTCTTGATACAGCACCCCACCCAATCCATCTCGACTGGTGTCAACGTGTAGTTCATATGGCTTGGTTGTATCTGCATAGGCCAGAACTGGGGCAGTTGTTAGACTCCACTTCAGCTGCCTAAAGGTCTCTTCGCATTGGACAATCCACTGTTCCTGAATGGACTTTCTGGGTTTTCTCGGCCCTCCAGCTGGTCTAACAAGCCTTCTCGGGTCATCATTTTACTCCTCACTTTTCAGTAGCTCATTGAGAGGGCGAGCTATCTTAGCGAATCCCTCAAAAAATCTTCTGTAGCAGGAGCAGATCCCCAGGAATTACCTGAGTTCAGTAACATTAGTGGACTTCAGCCAGGAAGTGACAGCTTCTGGGGGTCTGTGGCCTCTCTCCGTGAGCAGACATGATGTGACCAAGGTAGTTGACCGAGGGTTGATAAAACTTGCACTTCTCCAGAGACATCTTCAACCCCTCATCATAGAGTTTCCTCAGGACCCTCTCCAGATACTCCTCATGCTCTTCTAGGGTCTTCCCGAAGATGATGATGTCATCCAAGTACACCAACACCTCCATAAGGTTCATTGCACCCACGGTCTTCTCCATGAGCCTTTGGAAAGTGGCTGGGGTGGCACCGGGGTGATGAAGGCAGTTTTCTCCCTATCCTCAAGCTGCATGGGGATTTGATAGTACCCACTCTTCAGGTCCAGTACGCTTAACCACTTAGGTCCTGACAGGCTCTGCAAGCGTCCAGCCTAAAATATGAAAATCTGATGAAAATCCTGAATCTGGCCCTATGTCTTTCCTGCTGCAAGTTACTTGAAGCTTAACTTTTGTTGTGGAATAGATTGTGTCTTCCCTTGTTCTTATTGTTAAAACATTATACTGTCAAAAACTTTAACAATTCAAGCTGAGCACATAAGGAGATCTCCCATAAGGAGAGGTTCTTGAAAACTGTGTCAAAACCATCAGTGAATCCAAATGTTCAGATAGTTGAAAACATATGCACAGCCTTACCTTTTCTGTAAAAGTTGCACTTGCCCATGGTTCTCATACCTTCTGAGTATGCCTGTTGGTTGTTAATATGATGAGAAGCCTCACTGCTACTGTATGGAGGGTGTGTTGAAAGGCGAAACTCAATATTTACAGGAAAATCATGATTTTCTTATCTAAAATCTCAAAGCCAATAAAATCCACATGATTTCACCTGTTCATTTGTTGTGGTGTGTGTGTGTTTGCATCATAAGTACTAAGGGTGAGTTATTTATATTGCCTCAAATCGTATTTAATAGCATACTTTGACAATTAGGTAATTCAATTAATATGCAATGCATTTTGCTAAGCATGAAATGACTGTGACTATTTTAATGTCCTCAATACATATTCAGAGTGCAGCTATTACATAAACAGAAAAAAGGCAGCTCTTCTTTTAAATACAAGAATTAAAGCCTAAGCATCCTGATACACAGAAATTTGACAATCCATATATATTAAAACATTTGCAGCAGTCCTAATCAATGCAATTTATATTTGTTTTCAGAGGCTTTGAAAAATTATAACATTTTGCCATTGTTAAGCTTTTCTCAATGCTTGCAGTAAAATATAGTTATTCATGATCAGAATAGTAAACAGAGGGTGGAGAGGAAAAGCAAATTCCTAGCGTTACAAAGTGTTTTATGCATATTTATATGTGAACAAGGTAGATGAAGGCACTGTTGCCCTTTACTCTGCTGGAATATTAATTGGGATATTTATAAGCTAGGCATGCATGGAATAAATATGGAATAATGATGGCGGTCCTCATTGGGCAAGAGTTTGTCAGTTCTGCTGCTCTTTGAAAACAAGGCACCTTACAAAATGAAGTGCTTGTCTTGTGCCTCATTTGGAATGCAGAAAGCATCCGAGTCGCTGTGCAGCACTGCAAGAAAACCCTGAGAAGACAAGAAAAATGAAGGCAGCCACAATCTCATTTTCTGAGGGCTGCAAGTCAGCCAGGAAATGGCTATTATTCCATCGACACTGTCGGTATTAAGTTATTTCCTTCACTAAATACGAGAATGTTCATGAATATCTATTGAGTCCCAGATACTGGTGTCTACTGGCAGTATGGCTCACTGATTGTAGCTTTATATTCCTCTGACTACACACCTCAATCTCACATTGAAGTGAAAGACAATAGTATTTTAAATTGGTTAATAAATCTCCAGATTGATGCTCTTAGAAGGTGCATGAACTTAGTCTCCATTACAAGTAAAAAAATAAAAATAAAAAAAAATAACATTTAACCATTGAAATTCCAGGATTTTTTTTCTAGCCCTTTAAATAAGAAAAAAATGAAATATTTTAGCAGTTTCTTTATGGCGTTCTAAATGTATCCTGTCAGAATGACATTAAACCTTATAGTATAATGTGAAATGTGCACTGGCTTGCTTTAATGTCACCCTTTGTGTTATGGGTGCTGTATAAGCAGAGGCACATCCTGAGCTCTCAGCTACTAATACACAAGAAAAAATTGGTTTCATTTTACAGATCCTTAAATTATTTTATTTTTTACCTTTTTATTTTTTATATTGTCATTTTATTTTAAAATTTAAATTGAAAGCAACAATACTTAACCTCTACCCAGCATTGTATTGATCTTTATAAAAAATACAAATATTACTATGATACATTTGAAGCAAGACTCCAAGTAGACAGATAAACAACTATTTTAAATACATTTATATTAACCATCCCAATAGCCAAAAGACCAGCTTTTCTACTAAAAAATGTCTTTGACTCAAATAACTTGAATGTCACACAACCAAGCACCATCACAATCGGTCCAACCCTCATGCCATATAATGATAACGAACCAGCGATATGATAATGCTGTCAAATGAGCAGACAGGTGAGGTGTGGATGCTGAAAAATGACAACAGGAAATGGTAGTACCATCTTTACAAACATATAGAATGGCAGATGATTATAGAATTATATATATTATTTTATATTATATATATATACATACACACACATATACTGATATATATATATATATATATATATATATATATATATATATATATATATATTCGTTTACAGTTCTGTCCACTATGGGAAAAAGCACAGCAAGTACTTTGTCCCATGTTTCAAACTACTTTCTAACTAGTTATGAATACCAACTTGCTCCCCTACCCTCCTGCTACTGACGGTTTTGACAACAGCTTTGGGGAGATGGATGATTCACAGCTACAGCTTGTCTCAGCTGTGAACACTTTCCTGAGACAAGAAATGTGAAGAGGAATGCACAGGGAGGAAGATGTTTAAGCCTCTGCATTTCTCTAGCAGTTGCTTGCCTAGGGAAACTGCTCACAGTCGGGAAACTGCACACAAAAGAGACAAACTACAGTTATAAATCAGCCATCTCCTTCAAATCTGTTGTCGGATCAGTCAATAGCAATAGGGGAGGGGGGTAAGTCAATATTCATAACTAGGGTTAGAAAGAACATAGGAAACATGGGAGAAACCACTAAATGTAATTTGTCCCATAGGGGACAGAACTGTAAATAAATAATGATAATAATGATAAATAATGATAGATCTTCGTTAATAATCAAAGCACTGAACAAACAGGATCTGACAAGCAAAATATTTGACCCATAATTATTTAAAGCACGCCTTGTCATTTTTAGAAAGCTAAAGTATCAATGATAACAGGTTCTATCGGAAATAGTGTCTATGCCAAACAGCTTCTATCTAAAAAAAAATTAAACAGCTAAAATAAAAGTTTAAAAGTTGATTGGCTGTGCTCCAGTTGAGGCAAAGGATTAAAGTTTTTCTCAAAAATGTTTTACTAATACTCCATAACTTGTTTGCAACTGCATAGTTCTTCAGAATGACAAATCTTTTTGCAAGTAAATTAGTCATCATATAGGTAGGTTGACTGTGTATTTAGCTGTGTGAGTGCAGTTCCACTTTAAATAAAGCATAGGCAACAAAGCAGGAGAGATGTGAGGCCAAAACCCCCTCCTTACTTGGTAGGTTCTAGCAACAATTCATCATCAATAATCTTTAATATTACAAGCAAGTCTTAAAATATACTGTATATTTGTTTAAATGAAAAAAATAAATAAAAAAGTGTTGCACTTTAAAGTAGAACTTTATCCATAAGAAAATTTGAGAGTAGAAAATACATATTTAAAAGACTGTCGACTGTCGTAAATACCTTTAGAATTCCTTTGGGGCTCCGCAACAAAATTATCATTGCTTGTGCACGATTGATGTACCTGTCAGAGACTATAAGATCCCATACACCCTATTAGATTTTCTGCAGATTTTTGTCTTCATATTTACCAAAACCATTTACCAAAACCATATTATATGAGGTCAAACCTTAATACACACGATCATTTTTCGTCATGAAAAAAACGTTGTTTTAAAAAAAGTCATTTAAAATGGTCATGTGTGGGCTCATTTTTCGGCTTCTGAAAAACAAAAAAAAATATTTTCGAGCATGCTGCATTTTTTAACAATGTTTTAAACAATGTCTTTTTTCGGGTTGTAAAAAATGATCATGTGGGGGAAAACACGACGTTAAAAATCCATGCATGCTCAGAAGCAAGTTATGAGATGGGAGCGCTTGTTCTGGTAAAACTACCGTTCATAATAGAGTATGCACATTCATCACACTGTAACAGACAGAAAAGCGTGAATCGTCTTTTACTAACACAGAATCAGCTAAAGCAGCCCCAAGGGTGGCGTCATCCGCATGGAACTTCCCCTTTATAGTGCCGTTGTACGTGTTGTACATCACCGAGCTTTACTAGAGCATTTAAAAAAAAAAACTATGGTGTGTGGGCAACGCCATTTTAACGATGAAGTTGGAAAAACGTCAATTTTTCTACATGCCGAAAAATGATCGTGTGTACGCGGCATAAGAGTTTCAATTTGTATGCAATCAGGCAGGCCCTTGGTTTTGGTAAATCTGAAGACAAAAATCTGCAGAAAATTTAACAGTGTGTAGGGAGTCTAAAGGCCCGTACACACTATACAAAAATCAGATGGGGAAATTCATATGACAAGCTGGGTGTCCATTTTCTAATCATTAGTATGGTGCTTTCAACAGCCAATTTCACCTTTTCATCAGACAAAAGCTGGATGTGCAGACTATAAAGTTTTTCTTGGATGTGAACTCAACATTCTGATTTTTGTTTCATTAGTACAGATTTCATACGAAAAAAATCATAAGAGCAAGACGCATGCTCAGAAACGAAAGAATACATACAAAACAATACAACACATTAAGTCACTTGTGACATTGTATTCTGTCGTACACAAATGTTTGTATCGTTGGTAACCTCTTCACTTTTCAAGTGAGACTAGCATGCCACAAAAATCTGATGTTCGATTGTCCGAAAATCAAAGCGTGTATATGAGGCTTAAGTCTCACAGTTTCCCATCAAGCTCCGCCCACCCAGTGACTCAGGTTATTTCCTAAATTGGGCATTGCAATGTGTGGGTGATGACATCACCACTATCTCTGACAGCTTTGTTAGCCTTTAGATTTCAACCAAGAAATCTCCCAGCTTACAACTGAGTGGTGATGGGGATAGAGTCCTTTTTCAAGTGTCATACACAAGAATGAATGAATGAATGAATGAATGAGAACTAGCGCGGCACATCTGAATCGCCTCTGAATCGCCACAAGAGCGTTCCAGCACAGACATACCCCTTTTTGAGCACTGATGCAACTCTGCATAGCAGTTCAGAGCTGGCCTTAATTACCTAATCTGCAAACTGGTGGAAATTCTTTAAGACAACAACACATGCAAAAGAGGGTATACCAGCTTAGTGCATTATCCCATACACCATTAATAATCCACAAATTACTCTATTCGCAAACCATGTGATAGATGCATATCAGAGTAAGCTTCAAGATTGCTCCATTCATTCAGCGTACTCGTACAGCATACATGCAATGACCAGTTGTACTTAAATACTGTATCTATCACATGGCTTGCAAGTAGAATAGTTTGTGGATTACTAATAAATAGTGTTGCTCACGAATATTCGCATTGCGAATATTCGTAACGAATATTGCATGTTCGAGTATTCGCGAATAAATCGAATATCGCGGTAATTATTATTTTTTCAAATTTATTTTTAAAACAGATCACATTCTAGTGATCTCCATCGACGTCTAAAAGCATTGCTGGTATGATTAGAGACCCTGGGCCGAGTAGCTGAGGCGATCCTTTTATGTTGCCGAATATTCGCAATGCGAATATTCTAATTACGAATATTCGCGAATACTTTCTCTGCCCTTCTGTGTTTTGTGTATAAAAAAACAAAAACAAAAAAAAAATTAGCTTTAGTTTAGTCATATAAGTTTGTGTAAGTAGAGTTAGTGTTTAGTGCATATTAGTTTAGTAATCTAGGAAATGATCTCCGTTTTCGCGTTTTGACGAGAATTTCGCAATCAATTTCGCATTAGCGAAATTTCGCATTCGCATTAGCGAAATTTCGCATTCGCATTAGCGAAATTTCACAATTTTTTTTTTTATAAAATATCACGAATATTCGATATTAACGAATATTTCTCGAATATTCTTCTATAAATTCGTGAAATATCGCAAAATCGAATATGGCGTATTCCGCTCATCACTACTAATAAATGGTGTATGGGATAATACACTAGACTGATGTGCCCTCTTTTGCTTGTGTTTTTGTAGTGTTACTGAGGTCTTCCCAGTCCTAAAAAGGCAGCAAGGCTTAGCATGTCCCTTATCCATGCTGGCAAGCAGATATGCATGAAGAACTGGCACCAGGGTATCGCACTCATTCTGTTAGGAGAAATGAGAAATATCTCCTTAACTTACACGGTTAAGGAGATATTTGCAGAAAAGACTGCACCGATGTCTACGTGCATGTGTGCCATAGACAACGATGCAGGTGCAATGAGCGTGCCATTAATGAATGGGATTGTGCCGTCCCTGATGGCTCCAGCACGCATGCATGGGAGTGACATCATTGCTGCTCCGGCCAGTCACGGCGCCAGAGCAGCGATACCCGGAGGTCACTTGGGTATCATGGCAGCAGCGGAGGAGTGGAACAGGGGTCGCTATGGGGGCTTCAATCTCAGATAAGTAATTCATAATGAGCTAGTATGCTATGCATGACAACAAGGGAAGAGGTATCTCTGGCTGCAATAGTTTAAACACAATTTCTTAAAAGCATAGGTAAAAAACAATCCCAAATAGGGAGAAAAGGGTGTCATCCGGTCCGTCCTCTCACTGGTCCTTGCTGGGGCACTGTGGAGTGGGGGAGATTGATGTCTTCTCCTCACCACTGGTATGATGGAGCCAGCTGTGGTGGAGGGATCTCGGATGGCACTCGAGCACGGATGGACTGGCAGGCGAGGGGTGATGACGTCACCGGGAATTCGACGAGTTTCTGAGTGGTCAGGCAGCGTATGACGCGGCTGCCGCACTCCTTTCTCAGCTGGTGAAGGGGGAAGTGGAGCTAGTCTTGTATTGCAAACATGGGGAAGGGAAAAGAAGGGGCAGACAAGGGATTGGTGGAAAGAAGAATGGTGACACAGCTTTGGACGTTATATCGATGACATTATTATCATCTGGGATGGCTCCCCAGACCTCATTCCACCTATTGTTGAACACTGCAATCACAACCAATATGGTCTATCCTTCACATCCGTATCCAACCCCTCCTCATTGGCCTTCTTGGATCTCAAGCTTGGACATGATGAGCATACGATCTGTGCAAAAAACGATATGAAACCCACAGCAGGAAATTCGTATCTACACTTTAAGGGTTGCCTACTCCCTAAATGAACAAACAACATCCCTAAGGGCCAATTTTGTCGTTTGAGACAAAACTGCACAAAAGACTTAGATTATGTAGAACTCAGCCAAAATCTCAAAAACAAGTTTACTCTGATTGATGAAGCTTTCAAGTTCTACCTTCATGGAAAACCATCAAAACCTAAAAGAACTGCGGATGATTGCTCAGCAAGGTTTGTGACTACATTTCACCACAAATACAAAAGTATGGAAAGAATACTATCCAAACACTGGGATATCCTACTTCCAGGATCCTCATCTTAAATCCATCTTTCCAGTCCGCCCTAAAATCACCTATCAGAGAGCCCCCAATCTCAAAAACAAAATTGCCCATACCCATTCTCATACCTCTAGTGGGTATGTATCAATGCCGGCAACCTCTTTGTAAGGCATGTTGTTTTGTCCAACACAGACAAAAACATTCCACACAAACATACCCATTAAAAGAGTTCTACAACTGCTCCTCTGATTTTGTTGTATATGGTCTGAACTGCCCCTGTGGCCTTTTGTATATAGGACGAACCATACGACCCCTGAGACAAAGGTTCGGAGAACATAGGAGGAACATAGAGGGTGGCACAGACCCTCACAGTGTACCCAGACATTTCACCACATCACACCAACAATCTACCTCAGGACTTCAAGTATGGGTCATCAAACAAATGGACAGATCACTTCCAGCAGCTGAAAGATTCAAAAAACTGTGTGCACGAGAGACTTACCGGATCTACAGCTTAGATGCACTCCTGCCTGGTGGCATTAACGAGAGCATCAAAATTGCCACCATTCTATAATTCAAATGCGTAACTTTTAAACTAACTGTGCTCCCCCTCATTCATTGATAAATTCAATAAAAATATATTTTTAATATTTGTAATATATCTAATGTCCATATAACTTATATAACTTATATACTGAATGTTCTAAGAAAAAAAAATAAAAAATATTTGACAGAATCTTAAAAAAAAAAAAAATTGACTCTTCAAGTTTCTCAATGTCGAATCTTCATGTCTCTCTATGTCAAATCTTTTCTCTCTATGTAGAATAATATTGGACTAATAGGGTTAAGGTTAGGCACATTCGACCGCAACGAAAACGAAAATAAAGCATGTGTTTATGTCGGATCTTCTGTTTTTCGTTTTCTGTGCTCTTGTTATCGTTTGTTAAAACGATAACGAAAATACCTGAAATTCGGACGAAAATGAATTCGGACGAAAACGAATGCACATGTCTAAAAAACAGGAATAATTGTAGGAGTTGCTGTACACTTGGGCTCATTAGTAATTAATGCAGTTGACAATACTTAGATATCACATTCAGACGATATAGGGTCATATACCGAGATAGTTGTCATTGCAAAAAAGTCAAGTATGTCAGTCACAGTTAAGGCATGATATTTATAAGGTAAAAACAGGATAGCAGCAGAGCTTAGAAAGGCAGGTTCCAAAATGTAAGCAGCTGGAAAATAAAGTTCACATAACTATAACAACTATGGGCCAGATTCAGGTAGAGTTATGCCGGCGTATCAGTGATACGCCGGCATAACTCAGGCTTTGCGCCGGCGTATCTGTTTTCTGTATTCAGAAAACAAGATACGCCGGTTTGCTGCAAAGATCCGTCGGATCTTAAATGCAGTTTTAAAATGGCCGCCGGGGGCGTTCCCGCTGATTTACGGCGAGAATATGTAAATCAGCGAGATACGCCAATTCACGAACGTACGCCGGCCCGACGCAAGCACTTTATGCCGTTTACGTAAGGGTTTTCCCAGCGTAAAGATAAAGCTGCCTGAAGCAGGCGCATCCTATGTTAAGTATGGACGTCGTGACCGCGGGCATTTTGATTTTTTTTACGTCGTTTGCGTAACTCGTCCGTGAATGGGGATTTACGTTGATTACGTTCACGTCGAAAACACTGTCATAATTCGGAGCATGCGCACTGGGATTTTTCTACGGTCGACGCATGCACAGTACGTTCGGCGCGTGGACGCGCCTAATTTAAATAGGAAACGCCCCCTACCCGCCTATTTTGACTTAGGCCGCCAAATTTACGCTATGCTGCCGCAACTTAACACGCAAGTGCTTTGTGAATACAAGTTGCGTGTAAAGTTACGGCGGCGTAACGTAAATAGGTAACGTTACGCCGCCACAAAGCCATCCTGAATCTGGCCCTATATGTGTAGTGCCAGCATTAAGCAATTACATATGGACCAGAGGTCTGCTCACCCAGCCTGGTTAGCAAGAGGGATCGTCCTGATATCCAGATTGCTCAGTCTCTCCTTACTTTTCCATTGAGAGCTAGAAACAGCAAACTGCTGTATGTTCAATGCAGCTGAATAAAGTGGGTGTTCAGATATACTGCGATGATCTCCATTCAGGAGATGAAAAGTCTTGCTGTTCGTTGGCCCAAAGGAGCATATGAATCCTTCACAGGCTTCAAGGCTGGGGATTGTGCAGTGTGATAACCCGCATCGGGTAACTTCACACTCCCGCTTGTTGCTCGGCTCAAAAGAGCGTATCAGAAACAGGCTGCAGTGTCATGCAGTTCATGCAGAGCCCATTTGAGTGCACAGCGCATGCACCCACATGACGTAGTCCTCCTGTGATGAAATTTATGTCACGGTAGTGATATTCTGCCCAGCATGTTTCACCCAATTATGTAGGTTTCATCAAGGGATGTCTGTTATATATGTAAAATGTATTAAATATTTTTTTTTCTATCTAATAAAATTATACACTGTTTTAAGTGGCTTGGTCCACCTGTGGCTTATTTGGGGGTCCTTTTCCCTTTATTTATGTTCTATTTAATTTGGATTCCCTTTTCTTGCAGGAGTCAATGGAACTGCTACTGTTCACGTCGAAAACACTGTCATAATTCGGAGCATGCGCACTGGGATTTTTCTACGATCGTCGCATGCACAGTACGTTCGGCGCGTGGACGCGCCTAATTTAAATAGGAAACGCCCCCTACCCGCCTATTTTGACTTAGGCTGCCGAATTTACGCTATGCTGCCGCAACTTAACACGCAAGTGCTTTGTGAATACAAGTTGCGTGTAAAGTTACGGCGGCGTAACGTAAATAGGTAACGTTACGCCGCCACAAAGCCATCCTGAATCTGGCCCTATATGTGTAGTGTCAGCATTAAGCAATTACATATGGATTACATATGGACCCACATGACGTAGTCCTCCTGTGATGAAATTTATGTCACGGTAGTGATATTCTGCCCAGCATGTTTCACCCAATTATGTGGGTTTCATCAAGGGATGTCTGTTATATATGTAAAATGTATTAAATATTTTTTTTTCTATCTAATAAAATTATACAATGTTAAGTGGCTTGGTCCACCTGTGGCTTATTTGGGGGTCCTTTTCCCTTTATTTATGTACTATTTAATTTGGATTCCCTTTTCTTGCAGGAGTCAATGGAACTGCTACTGTGTTTTAGCCAATCAGGAGTTGAGTACCAACATGCAGAGGAACTCATGGACATCGTTGGAGAGAGATGGGGCTCAGATAAGTATTAGGGGGTGATGGAGGGTTGGCTGCTGCACACAGAAGGTTTTTTGTCTTAATGCATAAAATGCAATAAGATAGAAAAAACTTCTGACTTTACAATCGCTTTAAGGTAAACTGTGTTTGCATCATTCATCGCCCTTTATAATATCTTTATATCTATATACCAATCTACCAATTAATCTTCCCAATACGATCAGGAATACTAAGCCCCCACACACTCCACACCTCCCCCACACCACTATCCTACATATTTTTTTTTCCTCTTCGATTATACAGTCTGTTACCTCTTCATTCATTATGTAATTTGTATTATAACAATGCATTTTCAATTATTTTCTATTATTATTTTTTTTTGTTTATTTAATTTTTTAAATATTTGTTTATATATTACTGTTGTGTACAGTGAATGCTTTCCGCGTGTTTTCTTTGCATTGTAATACTTTAAATCTCTTAAATAAAAGAATGTAAAGATAAAAAAAAAAAGAGTGGAACATGTATATTGTTCCGAAAGCTGAACTTATTCTTTAAAGCTACCTGTTTATCACAAGTAGCTTCAAATCAGTTGTGTTTTTTTTTTTTTTCATGTTGCAGTACTGCAAGGTGAAATTAGAAGACCATTTTTATAAAATGTTGGCAAATGTAAAATTTTCTCTGAAATCAGGTTTGATGAAATTTCACGCTATTTCCAAGTGGGTTATCTAGACTTCTCCTAGTTGGTGAGTCACGTACCTTTGAGACTGATAAATTAAATATTTACTATTAGAGTGAACTCTTAAGAAGGCATGGGCTTCGCGTTCGAGTGAAACGTATGTTCGACTCGAACATCGTACAGTATGTTCGATCGTTCATCGAAATACGAACAAAACGGGTCGTTCGCGCCAAATTCGAGTGACGCGCCACGGCCCATAATTCACTGCTGAATTGCGCGCTGATGATTGGCCAAGCATGCACTATGACCCGCATGCTTGGCCAATCACAGCACCGTCAGTACAGAGAGCCGTAATTATGGCTCAGGGCTTTAGTACACGCCCCACACTATAAAAGGCCGCATGCAGGACAGCCTCGTGTAGTGTGTTGCGGCGGTGGTTAGATATCAGTCACAGAGAGAGAGAGAGTGTTTTTTTTTCTAGGTAGATAGAGCAGGCAGGCAGGCAGGCTAGTCAGTTAAATTTACAGTGTGTAGAGGATATATATACATCCCAGGGTATTGTACATATATTTATACACTGTATAGTTTAGCTAGATCAGTTATTTCTAATTTACTGGCAGGCAGCTGATTGTGCTAGCTGCAGTATTCTCACGTGGTGTACTGCCTGTGTCCTCTGCAGTGTGCACCATAAAGCTACACAGGCATACAATAGACACCCAGCAGGTACAATATTTAAAGGAATTTTTCTTTTTTTTTTTTATTTAGGCATCATGGTGCTTAAATAAAAAATAAAAAAAAAATGAAAAATGACTCTAAATATTGTACCTGCTGGGTGTCTATAGTATTCCTGTGAAAACGTCTTCGAGAACCCAGGTCATTTTTTAAAAAAATGGTCGTTTTTTCTGGAGCAGTGATTTTAATGATGCTGCATCATTAAAATCACTGCTCCAGAAAAAACTACAGTTTTTAAAACTTTTTTTCCATTGATACATGTTCCCTGGGGCAAGACTCTGGTTCTCAAACCTGTTTTCCGCCAATAACTTGCATATTAGGCTTCAAAATGAGCACTTTTGAATTTGAACGTTTGAGTCCCATAGACGTCAATGGGGTTCTAAATGTTCGCGCAAACTTTCGGTCCGTTCAAAGGTTCTGGTGTGAACCGAACACGGGGTTGTTCGGCTCATCCCTACTCTTTAGTATGCTGAGGAGAAGCCCATTTGATATCCATGTTTTGCTTGTGCCAAAATTAAGCATTGTTATGTTGGGAAATAAACTGAACGTTATGTGAGAGATAGTGATATCCTGCATTTTCTCAGCAAGCAAATTCCATGTGTGTACATGTGTGTGTGTGTGGTGTGTGTGTAATATGTATGTGTGTGTACAATACAGGTACTCCTTATTTAACAACCAGGTTCCATTCCAAGGACATTACAACAAAAAACAGTGTCCACCACTCCCAAATATAACTGGACTTTGCAGTGAGTAGCATAGGAAGGCAACATATGATATAAACAAGGCCAAGGATAAACCCAAGGAAAGATCCAAGCTTTAGTAATGGGCCATCCTACTGACAACTGAATCAAGCTATATAACAGTATGCGTTAAAACAGGGGTTTAGTCTGCACACGCAAATACATGTGTAAGCGACAGGGCCTCGTCACGGCACCTGGTATCTTTGGTCCTATCTCTAGCTTATGAGAGACTCCACAATGGAAGCTTATACATTCTGATGGATAGGTGGAGGTCAGGTGGACTGAAGGGAGCCACCCCTTCTTAAAGGTACAGGAGCACACTGAACACCCAGCAAATCGCACAATGGCTGCAAAGGTGTCAGTGCGTTGCCTGACCAATATAACAGTAACATTACAACAAAAAACGGTGTCCACCACCCCCACCTATAACTGGCCTTTGCAGTGAGTAGCATAGGAAGGAAACATATGATATAAACAAGACAAAGGATAAATCCAAGGAAAGATCCAAGCTTTACTCACCGGCCAGTCCGCTGACAACCAAATCAACCTAACACACATTTGCAAATACATGCGTAAGCCACAGAGCCTCGTAACGGCACCCTGGTATCTGTGGTCCTATCTTTATCTCCATTCCAAGGACCAGGTCATTAAACTAATTGGTCATTAAAAAAGGAGTCACAAATAATCAATATTTTAAGCATTCTTAACTACTGTACTGTATTGTGAAAAAAGGTCTAAACCAGTGGTTTTCAACCTGTGGGTCGGGACCCCCTCGGGGGTTGAATGAGAATTTGCCAGCGGTCACCGAATCCTGGTTTGTTCCTGAAGCCTTTTTGCTATCCCTGGAGCCTGTGGCCACCCAGATGGGTTGTTCCTGGAACCTGCAGCCGCCCACACTGCCTCTTCGCAGTCACCCATTCAGTTCACGGGATGGCTGAGGGGCAAAGACTAGAAGTCAGCTGACTGTGAGGAATGTGAAGTCGGAGGGGCTGGAGGAGACCCTGTCTCCTGATTTAGGCATTGTTGTGACTGCTACGAGACGCCACAAAGTCGCAAACACAGTGAAGCCGGAGGCAGTAAGTGACACTACCTGTGATTATATTTGCCATTAAAAAGACTCAGGGAGCGCTAAATGTCTGTGGGTTAGGGGCGCAAATTACTTGTCTTGCCTTGGGTGATGACAGCCCACACTACAAAAATAATGTTACTGTTAGGGGTCCCCACAACTTGGGAAATGTTATCAAGGGGTCACTAGAAGGTTGAGAACCACTGGTCTAAACACAAAACTCCAGCTCAATAACGTTGCTAGGGGACAGAACACAAATGACAATTCTGTACTGTACAATACAAGGATGTATAGCACATTGTTTGAGTGGGAGAGCTGGTCGTAAATCCAAGTGGTTGTTAAACAGGTAAGTCGTTACACGAGGAGTATCTGTATGTGTATGTGCCTTTCAGAGTTTGGTAATTGTTGTAATTGCTAGGAAAGAACACACCATCATGTAAAAAACAGGAATGTACTATAGATTAAATAAACCTAAAGAATTTATACAACGGTTTTTGCATTTGGAATAAAATATCTTGATTAGTTTATCTAGATCAATATCTTTGTTGAAAATAACAGTATTTAAAGGGTGTATACAGTATGTGTACTTTATATATGGTCTCTGTTAACAGAAATATCTCTGACAAGCTAGGGATGTAATTTAGAACATTAAACCAATACATTTCTTTTCTCAGATAGCCTAGGTTTTTATAAACCAGACTAATTTAATACACATTATAGTATTTCAAGCACAAAGGAAGATCCTGACAAGATCCAGAAGGTTTTCTAGTGATGTTTAGTGTGTGTTTGATACATCTGGGAGCTTACATGTAGAATACTTATGAATTAGGTGCCACTGTTACAGTCTGTATTCTCAAAAGATGGAGACCATTTTTTGATTTATTTTAGAAATACAAGGATAGCATATAAGGGCTGTGATTCCAAAAAAAAAAAAAAAAATGAAAAATTACAACAGTTGCTCAAACAGTAGAGTTTGAATTAAATTATAGAATTTAAATCACTTTCTATTTATTTTCTCCTTAACATTTTAAAGTGTGCATAAAAATCCAGGCAACTCAAAATTAAATAAAATTGCTGGAAAATACAATCTCTAAAAAATCTTTCTTTATCTCTTCCGCTCTCTCACTCTCCTTCTCTATATTTATATACAGTTTATTAGATTATGTATACAGTAGTTGGAAATTAACTCAAGTGCAGCATTTCCGGGGAAACAGTCCACTCAAAATCTTCATTTTATGGCTTTCTTGACAACTTTTACTTAAAGCGGATCTCCACCCTAAAGTGAAGATCCGCTGATCGGAACCCTCCCCCCCTCCGGTGTCACATTTGACACCTTTCAGGGGGGAGGGGGGTGCAGATACCTGTCTAAAGACAGGTATCCGCACCCACTTCCGGCCCGCAGTCTCGGGCAAAAGACGGGCTTTTCCCGTTGTGTGCTGGGAACTCTCTGCTCCCAGCACACAGCGGGAGCCAATCGCGGGCGCAGCGCGACTCGCGCATGCGCCGTAGGGAACCGGGCAGTGAAGCCGGAGCGCTTCACTTCCTGGTTCCCTCGCCGTGGATGGAGGGGGGAGCAGCAGGGTGACGAGCGATCGCTCATCCTCTGCTGCGGACGCCGCTGGACTCCAGGACAGGTAAGTGTCCTAATATTAAAAGTCAGCAGCTGCAGTATTTGTTGCTGCTGGCTTTTAATATTTATTTTTGGTGAACCATCCACTTTAAAAGAAAGTTTGTATAACATGAGTTACCTTTGCAGGGGTTATTTTTTTCAGCTTTTCTCTGCTAAAAATACCCCATTTCCAGCTTATTGCTGCAGCACCACTGCTCTGGGTTTCAGATAGGGCCTCTGTTTGTCCCCTCCACAGACAATCTGCACAAACTCTGTTTACACTACTGCTCTTTGTCCTTTCACATTATATATGTGATGCACTGGTTGGGAGTATTGTGAATGGTGTATATGTGTCACCTAATTATCTCACCTACACATGGTAGGGGCAGGGTTTTGATTTGTATGAAGAAAATAAAGTTTGGTTTCTCAGAATCTTAAAAATGTATGCAATGGGTCCTGGAGTCCAGAAACTTTCTAGACCTTTGAGTTGGAATAAGCCTGTATACCTAACAGCCAGAATGTGTTATCATTTTCAGCTATGCACATGCCTATGTGCATATATGTAAGCTGAATATTGCTCAGGTCTCTCTCTGATGCTGCTGTGTGAAAAGGCTTACTCTTACAGAACACTAAAAAGGTACAAGAGTTACCAGTTTGTTTTGGGAAACCCATTAGAGAGCATCCTGTCAGTCAGGAACTGACAGGAGTTTAGTTGGCAGCTTGAACAAGCAGATCTTGTGTGTTTTCCTATGTACTTGCTGTAAAAAGCTTCTTGCACTGATATTGTTTTTATCTGCTACCTTTCTGAATAAAAGTACAGGTCAAACCTGCTTGGACTGTTCATTGGTGTCCTGTCTCATGCTTAGTTTAGTTCTGTTAACTCCAGCTGAGCCTTTCCCCATACCACTTGTATACCTTGCAGACTGCGATGTAAAGAGACAGACACCTATGCGTTAATAAAATTGAGGAGCTTGTAAAACACCTCTAGTTTTCAAATACTAATCAACAGAAAACTGCTTCAATAAGAGATGAACAGCCTAAGCATCCAATAGATGTAACATTAAATGGAAGCCCACCAGGCTTCCTTAGAAGGACAACAGCAAGTAAACCTAATCTCTACAGCAATCCAGGCTAAGGCAGTGGCACAGGGACTGATGTCTACAACAGCAACAGCTGGTCCGGAGGGCATTACAGAAATCATACCTGGAGCATGCTGTTGAAGCCTACTTTGGCATGTTAGGCAGAGTTGTGGAACCTGAGTATCTACCTGAGGAGGAAAGTCTACTTTTACCATCAAATTCAGGATGTCAATAAAAAAAAATAAAAAAATTGGGGGTCCCCCAAATTCCATACCAGGCCCTTCAAGTTTGGTATGGATTTTAAGGGGAACCCCGAGCCCAAAAAAAAAGTGTGGGGGTCCCTCCAAATATCCATAACAGACTCTTATTCGAGCATGCAACCTGGCAGGCTGCAGGAAGAGAGGGAGGGTTGAGAGAGTGGCCCCCCTCCTGAACTGTACCAAGCCACATGCTCTCAAAATGGGGAGGATGCTTTGGGGTCCAAAGCTCCATGTCCCCATGTTGATGGGGACAATGGCCTCATCCCCACAACCCTTGCCATTAAAAAAAAAAGAAAAGAATTCCAGCGATGTACATCCATTCTCGGATACGGAGGGGAAAAAAAACGCAGCTATTTAAGAGCTGTCGTGGCAGGTGTAGTGTCATTTGATGGGAACCTCCCATGGAGGCGGATCGGGTCAGCGTTTTTTTTCTCTGTATCCTCCGCTCGAGAATTGATGTACATCGCTGGAATTTTTTAATAAAGGACTTGTCCCAAGCTGTCTCCTGTGTTTTTTTACAATTTTTTACACTTTTTTTTTTTAAATGGTAGGGGTGCAATGTACCCTGTTACCAATTCACATAGGGGGGCAGGATATGGGGGTCCCCTTTGTTAAAGGGGGCTTCCAGATTCCGATAAGCCCCCCACCCACATACCCCTACAACCACGGGCTAGGGTTGTGGAGATGAGGCCCTTCCCAAAGTATCCTCCCCATGTTGAGGGCATTTGACCTGGTATGATTCAGGAGGGGGGATGCTCTCTTGTCCCTCCTCTTTACATGTGGCCTGCCTGGTTGTGTGCTTGGATAAGGGTATGGTATGGATTTTGGGCGGAACCCCACGCCATTTGTTTTTTAATTTTGGAACAGGGTTCCCCTTAATATTCATACCAGACCCAAAGGGCCTGGTAATGGACTGGGGAGGAACCCATGCCGTGTTTTTCAATGACTTTTATCTGTATTGCTGGGACCTCACAATTCATTATAGCCGCGAGTAGTTTTAAATTACTTTTTTTTTCCTTTAGAAATATCATTTTGTGCAGGGACTGTTCTAAATACGCAACTTTACAGGCATACTATAGACACCCCCAGGTACGAAATTTAAAGGAATATTTCACTTTTATTGTTTCACTTTAAGCATTATTAAAATCACTGCTCCCGAAAAAACATCAGTTTTTAAAACTTTTTTTTGCATTGATACATGTCCCCTGGGGCAGGACCCAGGTCCCCAAATACTTTTTATGACAATAACTTGCATATTAACCTTTAAAATTAGCACTTTAGATTTTTCAGGTTTGTGTCCCATAGACTTCAACAGTGTTCACATGTTCTGCTGCTAACTGAACCGGAGGGTGTTCGGCTCATCCCTACTGTTTGGGGATTCTAAGTGATTTTCTAGCAGAAAAATTATCTTATTGTTACATGTATGTGAGATATGTCAGAATTGGTAGGCAGGTAGTTAAGTCAAAGTGTAGGGATATATTCTAAGAAAGGAGATACGACGGCGTATCTCCAGATACGCCGTCGTATCTCTGTTTGTGCGGCTGTGTATCTATGCGACTGATTCTTAGAATCAGTTACGCATAGATTTTGATTAGATCCGACTGGCGTAAGTCACTTACACCATCGGATCTAAGTTGCAATGTTACGCTGGCTGCTAGGTGGCGTTTCCGTCGATTTCTGCGTCGAATATGCAAATGAGCAGTGAGTTATATAGGCCTGTCTTGTGACGTCGCAGTCCCATCATGCTCCGGTAGGTACCACGTGGGTAGGTAGCATGTGGTACCTACCGGAGCATGATGGGACTGCAACGTCACAAGACAAGCCTATATAACTCGCTGCGAGCCGCGCGTCCGCCATAACAGCGGAAGGAAGCGTCGCGTCAACATCTGGAGAAGAGAAGAAGGAGACGACGTCACAGAAGAGGGGCGAGTCCTGAAGAAGAAGAAGACACCGGAGAGCGGAGAAGACCCCCGGAGAGCGGAGAAGACCCCCGGAGAGCCGGAGAAGACCCCGGAGAGTGGGAGAAGATCCCGGAGTGTGGGAGAAGACCCCCCCGCCGCCGAAGATGTCGAAGGAAGCCCGCCGGGTGGTGGGCGCTTTTATAAAAGTGAACCAAACGGCGGCGAAGAACAGCGGCACCCACCCCCCCGCAGAAGCCCGTCGGAGGGGGGCGCTTTTATAAAAGTAATCATACACACCCCCCCCGGCGGCCAACTAATAAAATATTTCAATACCCTGTGTGGTTTATTTGTGTTTACACTTTGCCTCCAGGTGAATGGGTAGGGGTACAATGTACCCCATACTCATTCACTTAGGGTGGGGGGCCAGTATCTGGGGGCCCCCTTATTAAAGGGGGTTTCCAGATTCCGATAAGCCTCCCGCCCGCATACCCCGACAACCAACGGCCAGGGTTGTCGGGAAGGGGCACTGTCCTCATCAACATGGGGACAGGGTGCTCTGGGGGCCCCCTGCCCCAGAGCACCTGACCCCCCCATGTTGAGGGCATGCTGCCTGGTACGGCTCAGGAGGGGGGGGCGCTCGCTCACCCCCACTCCCTTCCTGACCGGCCGGCGTGCTTTGGATACGGGTCTGGTATGGATTGTGGGGGGACCCCCACGCCGTTTTTTCGGCGTAGGGGGGGTCTCCTTACAACCCATACCAGACCTAAGGGCCCGTTATGCTCCTGAGGGGGGAACCCATGCCGGATTTTTATTTAAAATCCGGCGGGGACTTCCTTCTCAGGATTCATAACAAACTCCGCCCACGTGTAGAATTGGCGGGAATCCGCGTCGGATCCCCGTCGCTTCTATGACGCACTCGCTGGAATGTGCTTTTACTATTCCAGCGAGTGCGAGATGTCGGCAGCCTGTCGCCGAGAATCAGCGCGATGCTGTCGTGCTAAAAACACATTCTCGGCGGCAGGCACTGTAATTGTATTTTGTTTTAGTCCGAATAAGGGTAGACACCTAGAGTTACGCACCTCATCCCATGAAGAAATTTGTTCAAAAGAAGGAGAAAATAAGAAAAGGGAGTATAGCGGTGGTAATACAGATAATAGTGATGAAACCTTGAGGCGAAGTATAATAACGACTATCGTGTTCTGTTACTCTTTTTAGTCTCTGTGTATAATAAAGATATTTAATATTTTTTTACATACTTCGGATTGGTTTCCATTATTATCTGTATTATCTGCTTCTAATGTGGATACTAGATATGGTGACCTGGGGAGTCTAAAGGGATTCCCCTAATTTGCAGGGATTTCCTTTGACTTCCTGTTTTGAATATGGGACATGAGGTGAAGGTAAATCTTCCCAATGGGACACGGATGGCAAAAAAAGTGTATCTAATTGCTAGTGTATCTAACACTCCGCTCCCCCCAGACTATATATTAGTAACTGCTTTAACCCTTTCACTGCCACAGAAGGGGTATTACACACAATCTTGTGGCTGCAGCGCACACCCACAGTACTGGCGCCATCCCCCGCCACAATGCACACCGAGCTCCATCTGCAGGCCCAGAAGCTCCATTGCAGGTACCAGCGGCTGAAGGGGATGGAGAAGAGCACACGCTCTCCTCCCCTTCTTCTTGTGACCCGGAAAGCGATATCGCTGATGTCACTTCTGGGTCAAGTTCTCCATGTCCCTGACTAGCTCAGCCAGGAAATAATGTTTTGCAATGCGATCTGCATTGAAAAACATTTAGTGGAGCACAGGAGAGATATACAGGGTTATTATTGCAAAAAAATAAAAGTTACACACAAGCACATAACTCCCCCCCCAATTTTTTTTGGAGGCCCCCCTACCCCCACATATACACACACACACAAATGTAAAAGCCATTTCTAGCATGCACAACAATTGGAGGTTTGTCATGTTGGGTATATATTTACTCAGTGCAACCTCATATTTTATATTTGACCAAAAAGTTTATTTATTGCATTTGTTAGCCCTAAAAACCTTTGCAGTAATAGCGTGTGACATAACAAATTGGAACTACAGTACCACTATTTTATTTTCTAGGGTGTCTAGGCTTTCAGAAATTATATAATATGTGTAGGTTTTGTGTAATTTTCAGGCCTAAAATGATGTTTTAAACATGTGTGCAAAAAAAAAATGTATCTGTAGCAAAAAGGGTTTTAAATACAGTACCTCCACCAAATTTGAAACTGGACCCCCAGTTAGAGTGACATCATAACCAAAACTGACACTTTAGAAAAAGTTAAACAGTCAGAAGTCAGACAGCATGAAACAATAGCAACAAACAGAATAATAATGTTACAACAGAACATAACAGAAAAATCAATACATTGCTAAATGTTGTACAACAATGAAAGAATCACACATATATTGGCAATACACCAGGGAATAATATATTAACAGACATCCCAACCTGCAAAAACTAATTTCAGGGAAGTGGATGTGGCTTAAACCATGTTACATATTGCACGTGGCTTACATTGGGTGTGGTTTTATAGATTCTGAGATGACTTACATAGTGCAGAATGTAGTAATGTTAAATAGAGAATGTGGAGGAGGAGGAAAGAGTGGGTGAGGGACATGGAGGGGAGCCATAGAAGAAGGGGGAATAAGAACAGGGGGTAGAAGGACATGGAGGAGGGCTGGAGGAGGAAGATACAGAGAACAGACAGGGATGATCGGTGCAGCAGGAAGGTCAGCTGTGATCACCAATTTCCCTGTTTAGCTTTTTAGCCAACATCCACAGGAGGGATAGAAGGAGAAGCGGATGTCAGCTATACAGGGGGATCAGTGTTTACAGCAGTCCCTTCTGCTGCACCGATCATCCCCAACTGTGAACCAGAGGACAACCCAGGATCATCCCTGCAGCCGGGATATCAGGCAGCACTTGCGGGTGTCCGGGAGTGCCCCCTGAAATGCGAGAGACTTGAAATGTCTGTATTAATACAATGCTAATCTTGAACAAAAAGACATCCCCATGTTTGGCTCAGTTGGCATAGCAACCAGTCAAACTGGAAGTGATATCAGAGCAAAAAAAGGAAGAGGAACTCTGAAAATTCAGTGCCCACAATAGCCAGTCATGGTTACTAGACACACTAGGTAAATCAATCATGGCATGTGTTAATGGCCAGTGAGCGCATGTAAAAAAAAAAAAAAGGATGAAGTTGCTAGAAAACAAACCACTTAAGGACCGCCTCCTGCACATATACGTCGGCAGAATGGCACGGCTGGGCACATCCACGTATATTTACGTCGGTACTAGTACCCACCCGCCGCGCGCTCCCGTGACCCGGTCCGAAGCTCCGTGACCGGGACCGCGGGACTCGCGGACCCGATCGCCGCTGGAGTGCGGCGATCGGTCCCCGGAGCTGAAGAACGGGGAGAGCCGTGTGTAAACACGGCTTCCCCGTGCTTCACTGTGGCGGCAGCATCGATCGCGTCATTCCTTTTATAGGGGGGACGCGATCTATGATGTCACACCTACAGCCACACCCCCCTACAGTTGTAAACACACACAAGGAACACATAACCCCTACAGCGTCCCCTTGTGGTTAACTCCCAAACTGCAACTGTCATTTTCACAATAAACAATGCAATTTAAATGCATTTTTTGCTGTGAAAATGACAATTGTCCGAAAAATGTGTCAAAATTGTCCGAAGTGTCCGCCATAATGTCGCAGTCATGAAAAAAATTGCTGATCGCCGCTATTAGTAGTAAAAAAAATTAATAAAAATGCAATAAAACTATCCCTTATTTTGTAAACGCTATAAATGTTGCGAAAAGCTGAAAACCAACCGATAAACGCTTATTGCGATATTTTTTTTACCAAAAATAGGTAGAAGAATACGTATCGGCCTAAACTGAGGGAAAAAATTATATATATTTTGGGGGGATATTTATTATAGCAAAAAGTAAAAAATATTGCATTTTTTTCAAAATTGTCACTCTATTTTTGTTTATAGCGCAAAAAATAAAAACCAGAGAGGTGATCAAATACCACCAAAAGAAAGCTCTATTTGTGGGGAAAAAAGGACGCCAATTTTGTTTGGGAGCTACATATTAAGTATAACTTAATCTTACATTTTGAATAAGAGTAAGGGCTGGGGTAAGCACAATTGCAAGCATGCTAAGGAGATGCATTTCAAAAAGGTCATATCAACTGGGCCAAATGGGTGGGGCTAATACCTTTACAAAGAGTAAAGAAGAAAAAAGAAAAGCAGCTGTTTAAATTTGCTGTACAGGAAAACTCCAACCAGTAATACCAAGTGCTCCTAAATTTCTCATTCAAACCCTTGACTGAGTTGGTCAAATCTTCCATCAGTCTGATGTCCTCAACTTGGTGCACCCATTGCACTATTGTTGGGTGCTGGACTTCAATTTCAGTGGTATACAAGAACATGCAGTGTCAGCTAGGTGAATAATGACTGTGTTATTATAGCATTTTAGGGGGACTGAGTTATGATGCAGGAAGAAGTACAGTAGTTAGGTATTGAATGTTCAGTAAATTTATGAGCAATTCAGTGCATGTCAGCCTAAATGGGCTGGATTGCAAGGCATGACCAGAATGATCAGAAGATATGAAGATCACCCATCCAAGAATTACATTGCCAGCAGATATTGTGCACTGAGGGGTAAATGAAGTGTAAGGACAAGGGGGTACAATAACAGTGCATCACAGGTTTTTAACCAAATTCTTGGTATTTGTTACTAATCTATTTTCTATATGAAAAAGTATTTTAGACTTGGCAGCAAGGGATAAAGTGATTTGTAATGCCTCGTACAACACAATCATTTTTTCCATCAGAATAAACTCTGATGGGTTTTTCTGACGGAATTCCGCTAAAAAGCTGTCTTGCATACACACGGTCACACCAAATTCCGACCGTCAAAAACACGGTGAGGTACAACACGTACAACGACAGTATAAAGGGGAAGTTCAATTCCAATGGCGCCACCCTTTGGGCTGCTTTTGCTGATCTTGTGTTACCGTGTGTTAGCAAAAGTTTGGTGAAAGATGATTCACGCTTTTCAGGGTTTGTGCTTTTCAGATTGTTTTCTGCTGTTCAGTTGGTGCTTGTGGGTTTGTATCTGTCTTTTAGGGCATGTAGTCAGGTCGTATCTGTTTTTCAGTGCGTTCTTGTCGGCTCGTTTTGCTGATTTTCAGGTCGTTCTTCATAGGACTTTCTGTTCTTCAGTGTGTTCTGTTTAGTTCATTCTGACCAGCTGACCATTTTCCAGTCATGTTCCCATGGGGTTCATGCTTTAACCCAAGCTCAATCCATGAACAGGGTGAGGAGGAGTTCATGGACGAAGAATTGGTTGCTCCAGCAGGACCAATTCTGTCACATGCCTTTTCTGTGGGATATCCAGGAGAATATCCCTGATGACTTCAGATATTATCTCCAGGTGACAGACCCTGTTTTTCACCATCTGTTGGCTTTGCTGTCCCTCTATATCATGAGGCAGGACACCGTCATGTGGCAAGCCATCACTGCCGAGCAGAGGCTAGTTGCAACGTTGAGATACCTGGTGACTGGGAGAAGTCTGCAGGACCTGAAGTTCACGACAGGCATCTCCTCCCAGGCTCTGGGGATCATTATCCCAGAGACGTGTTCTGCCATCATACAAGTCCTGCAGAAGAACTATATTAAGGTAAGTGTTATCCTTTAACATCACATTCTATGTATTTAATGTATGCTAATGTATTGTATTTCTTTGATCATTCCCTAATTACTATCATTGTAATATGCTGTGAATGTCCCTATTGTCCTAATGCATGCTGTAAGCTTTTAATGCTCCTTTTTTGGCTTACATGCATATTTCCCTGTATACTATCCTTGGCCTATACAAACCTAGCCTAGTCATTTAACAATGTATTTTATTAGCTCCATTGTAGTGCTTTTCCTTAAACAATAAACACCCCCTAAAATGTCTTCAAATGTTTTTGTTGCCGTTATATTCAGGCAGAGTGGCAGAGGCTTTTTTTGGGGGTCCTAAACTCAGCTAGAACCCTTCCCCCCTAAAATGTCTTCAAATGTTTTTGTTCTCATTAAATTCAGGCAGAGTGGCAGAGGCTTCGGATTTTTTGGGGGGTCCCAAACTCGACTAGAACCCCCTCTAAAATGTCTCCAAATGTTTTTGTTCTCGTTAAATTCAGGCAGAGTGGCAGAGGCTTTTTTGGGGGGGTCCCAAACTAACCTTGTACCACCCAAAAATGTTTACAATGGACCATCAGAGGGGGTGAGGAATCTTAAAGGTGGGTCTTATATTTTTGTATTTAAATACTGCTTAAAATAAATGTTATACTGATGTTGGCCAAGAATGTTTTTGTATAATCTGCCTACAATGTTATGTGCAAAAGTATTTTTTTTCTAGTTTGACACAGATTCCACAGGAATGGTAGACTGTGGCTTCCCAATTTGCCGAGCGGTGGGACTTCCCCAACTGCGGAGGGGCAATAGATGGGAAGCACGTCCACATCATGCCACCACCACATTCGGGGTAATACTATTATAATTATAAGGGGTTTAATAGTATAGTGTTGATGGAGGTGGTATTGGCACAGTATGAGTTCCTCTATGTGAACGTGGGGAAGAATGGTTGGATGTCCGATGGTGGAGTTTTCGCACGGACGGCGTTTGCGCAACGTCTCCAGACTAGTGGTCGGGCATTGCCACCATGATGAAGATAACGTTGAGGGCCTTCAGTTCATCTTTATTGATGATGAAGCTTTCGTTCTGGGCAATCACCTGATGAGGCCATTCCCCCAGAGGACCCTCACCCCGGAGAGGAGGGTTTTAAATACCGGCTGGCCAGAGTCCGAAGAGTTGTTGAGAATGCCTTCGGGATAATGGCCAGCCAGTGCCGCCTGTTTCTGAAAGCGATCAACATGGCGAAATACAAACTCAACCACATAATCTTCAGCTGCTGCATATTGCACAATTATTTAACCACTTGCTGATGGCCGTACGAGTTTGTACAGCCGCAGCGCGGCTCTACTTCTCTGAGTGAACGAGTTTTCTCGTCCGCCCCTTTTGGCGTTCCCAGCGCGCGCTCTCGAGCGCGCAGCGGGGAACTCCTGTGCTGGCCGTGTCCCTCGGACACAGCCAAACACAGATCGCGGTAAATAGCCAATCACAGCGGCTATTTACAGCGCGATCTGTGCGGCCAATGAGAGATGATCTCATATGTAAACATATGAGATCATCTCTCATTGCCGACTCTCCCTCCTCACACAGACAGCGCGTGTGAGGAGGGAGCGCGAACGGAGCTGCAGCGCTGTGGGGGGGGGGAGTAAAGAATCTGTGCCCCCAGGACCATCTGTACCCCCAGTACCACAGTGCCCCCCCAGTACCATCTGTGCCCCCAGGACCATCTGTGCCCCCAGGACCATCTGTGCCCCCCAGTACCACAGTGCCCCCCAGTACCATCTGTGCCCCACGGACCACAGTGCCCCCCAGTACCAAAGTGCCCCCCCAGTACCACAGTGCCCCCCGGACCATCTGTGCCCCCCAGTACCGCAGTGCCCCCAGTACCGCAGTGCCCCCAGGACCACCGTGTGCCCACCAGTAGCACCGTGCCCACCAGTAGCACCGTGCCCACCAGTACCACCGTGCCCACCTGTGCCACCGTGCGCCCACCAGTACCACCGTGCACCCACCAGTACCACCGTGCCCATCAGTACCACTGTGCCCATCAGTGCCCACCTGTGCCACCAGTACCACCTGTGCCCAGTGCCCATCTGCAATCAGTGCCCACCTGTGCCACCTCATCAGTGCCCACCTGTGCCACCTCATCAGTGCCCACCTCATCAGTGCCCACCTGTGCCGCAGTCAATCAGTACCCATCTCATCAGTACCCATCTCAGTGCCATCTGTGCCGCCTCATTAGTGCCACCTGTGCCGCCTCATTAGTGCCATCTGTGACGCCTCATTAGTGCCACAGTACCCATCTCAGTGCCATCTGTGTGGCCTCAGTGCCATCTGTGCCACCTCAGTGCCGCCTCAGTGCCATCTGTGGGGATTTGTACTTTCCTGGCTTGTTAGGGTCTCAAGAAATGAGAGAGGCCTTCAGTACATCAGGTGTGATCAGATGTGATAATTTTTTATGATTTGCACTATAGCTTGTAGACTCTAAAACTTTCACACAGACCAAAAAAATTCCAAAAACTTTGGGTTATTTTTATCAAAGACATGTAGAAGTATAAATTGTGGCCAAATTTTATGAAGAAACATTAATAATTTGCAAAATTTTATCACAGAAACTAAGAAAAAAACGTTTTTTTCCCAAATTTTCTGTCTTTTTTCATTAATAGCGCAAAAAATAAAAACCGCAGAGGTGATCAAATACCACCAAAAGAAAGCTCTATTTGTGGGAAAAAAAGGACAAAAAAATAATTTGGGTACAGTGTTGCATGACTGAGTAATTGTCATTCAAAGTGTGAGAGCGCTGAAAGCTGAAAATTGGTCTGGTCAGGAAGGTGTTTAAGTGCCCAGTATGGAAGTGGTTAATGATGAATTCCACAAATTATCTTGCCACAGTTGGGCCTGAGGCCGGACTTTCTGGGAATCCCTGACGAGCCTGGATACTGGCCGTACTGTCTTGCCTAGGGTTGTCCCGATACCACTTTTTTGAGACCGAGTACAAGTATTGATACTTTTTTTCAAGTAATCGCCGATACCGAATACCGATACTTTTTTTTTTTAATGTCATGTCACAGTATATATATTTTTTTTTATTACAGAATTTTTTTTTTACAGTGATTTTTTTTTGAGAGGGGGGGGGTTGTGGATTGTGAGTGTGTTTTTTTATTATTATTTAGATTTTATTTTTTAATTATTTATTGCAAAAAAACAAACTTTTTTTTTAATTAGCCCTGTTGGGGGGCTTTGGTGAGATATCAGGGGTCTTAACAGACCTCTGACATCTCCCCTTTAAGACAGAGAAAGGGACTAGGGACACAGATTCCCCAGTCCCTTTATCTGCAACCTCAGCTGAAATGAATGGAGAGAAGCTTCACTCCATTCATAAACTGAAGCATCGTAATCACATGTTCATTCGGAAAAGGTAGGAGATGGGTTTAGTGGGGGAGAGCGGCACGGACGGAGAGAAGACATCTAGGGGGAGAGCGGCACGGATGGGGAGAAGACATCACGGGGGAGAGCGGCACGGACGGGGAGAAGACATCACAGGGAAGAGCGGCACAGAGGGGGAGAAGACATCACGGGGGAAACAAGATGGCATGGGGGAGAAGACATCACGGGGGGGAGAAGACAACACAGAGAAGACTTGTAACTCCCCCTACCACCAAATACCTGACTGTACAAGTATCGTGTGAAGCATCAGAGCATTTCCCCCGAGTACAAGTACTCGGGAAATGCTTGGTATCGATCCCGATACCGATACTAGTATCGGTATCGGGACATCCCTAGTCTTGCTCCCCCAAAGCGCCCGTGAAATGAGGCAGAAATATGTCTAGTATTTTACAGGTAGGGGGGCAATTGTTATGCCATACAATGTTTACTTTTTTTTATAAAATCTTGAATTTTAAAGTATTGCTTGTATTGCTTTTAGCTGTCTCCTAGGTTCTCCTAGTGCACTCGTAGTGTCAGGTGGCTTTTTCATTAGTAAATAACCCCCATTGTCACTGTAAACACCAACTTATTATTAACTGGTATTGAGCATTAAAATAAGAAGCCCCACATAGGGCCAGATTCTCATTGATCTGCGACAGCGTAGCGTTTCCTATTTACACTACGCAGCGCCGCAACTTAGAGACGCAAGTGCCGTATTCTCAAAGCACTTGCTCCGTAATTTGCGGCGGCGTAGTGTAAATGGCCCGGTGTATCCCCGCTTAATTCAAAGGGGGGGGGTCTGGTATTTAAATTAAGCGTGCCCCCGCCCGAACGAACTGCGCATGCGCTGGCCATAAACGTAGCCCAGTGCGCATGCTCCATAGATCGAGAATGGATTACATCGTTGGAATCTTCATTTTTTTAATTTTTTTTTTTTAATAAAGGACTTGTCCCAAGCTGTTTTCTGTGATGTTAAAAATGTTGACTTTTTTTGTGAAATGGTAGGGGTACAATGTACCCCGTTACCAATTCACATGGGAGGGGCGGCATCTGGGGATTCCCTTTGTTAAAGGGGGCTTCCAGATTCCGATAAGCCCCCTGCCCACAGACCCCCACAACCACCGCTCAGTGGCCTCAGACTTCATGGGGGATGATGCAATCTGGCGCCATATAATGTCCCTCCCCACTAAAGAAGACTTAGAATGCTTCACCAGCAGGGTGGAGAAGGCATTTACTAAGGACACTGCTCAGCTGAAAGCTGATACCTCTCACTTGGGCAGCAGGGTAGAAGCTCTGGAGGAAAGGCTGGAGGGGGCTTTCCCCACTATTGCTCTGCAGCAATCTAAATGCCAGGCGCAGGACCAGCGAATTGAAACCCTGTTTTTTTTTTTTTTGTTCAAACAATTTTTATTGAGTATAAGAGAATCAAATACAATACAATATAGCATAGAGCACATCACAATGGGAGGTACGTGTACAGGGTAACAGTAATCAAAATGTGTGCAACAGCATCCATATGATAAAAACTACATAACAGGCATATATAGCAACAGTCTTCATCAGTAAGGCATGCAAACCGCTTAACGTGGCGTATCGATTGTTAATCCTGGGGTCCAACATAGTAGGCAGGGTGGTCTGAGGGGGGGCCGTACCAGAGAGAAGATATAACAGGGTGTGGGGATGGAACCTCCTGTCCATCTGGAAGTGTCCCCCCCCGTGACCGTGACTGTGGAGTGAGAGGATTTCATCGTCATTGGTAGTAGTAGGATGAAGGTCCCATCCGAACCCGTCCACCCCATTGGGGTCAGACTGTGGACGGGTAGGGGTAAGGGACACAACTCCGAAAACTCAGAGCGGGGGGGGGGGGGAAAGTAGAGGAGAGAGAGAAAAAAAAAAAAAATGGAGGGGGAGCGGTATATAAAGGGGGGAGTAGCACGATTTATGGGGGTGTTGGTGGGCCAGTACTGAGGGCGTGGTTCATTGCGACAGTGGGCATGGATTGGGTGGGGGGGGGCGGGTGGTCAAGTGATTCTCTGTAGTGAGTCCAACAGGCCCATGTAAATCTGTATTTGTCATGTGTATCTTTGGATTGGTGGATGAGTCGTTCTAGTTCTTCAATCTTTGTGACTCTGGTGTGCCAGTCACTAATCGTAGGCGGGGTCTTAGACTTCCATCGTAAGGGAGTGCATTGGGTGGCTGCGTTTATAAGGTGCAAGGGAAGAGATCGACGATATTGCGAACGTGGTAGAACCGAGTGGTGCAGCAGGTACTGTGCTGGTGAGAATTCAATTTGGTGGGTGGTGATACGTACAATTTGTTCATGTATCTCCTTCCAGAACGGTTGTAGAGTGGGACATTCCCACCAGATGTGGAGGAGGGAGCCTGGACCCCCACCACACCTCCAGCAATCTGGTGGGACTGAAGGGAAGATTTTATGAGCTTGTCAGGTGTCTTGTACCAACGTGTACCTAGTTTGTATCTGTTCTCTTGAGCTGAGACATTGATTGACCCCTTGTGTGTGTGTTCCCAGATTAGTTCCCAATCTGCATCTGTCAGGTCGAGGGATAAGTCGGTCTGCCAGGCAGTGCGGGTATTGGTAACTGGGGTTGCCGTCGAGATCAGCTGTGAGTACAGGGAGGAGATCAGGTGTCGCGGAGGGTCCTCGGCTGCACAAAGTTGCTCCAAAGGTGTAAGGTCCCTACACCAGGAAGAGGGTGACCGTGCACTGTCGAAGAAGTGTTTCAGTTGTATGAATTTGAAAATTGATATTTTCAAGTGTGGGAGGGCAGCTACCATCTCCGGATAAGGGAGGAGGGCGCCATTGCGGAAGAATCGTGCCGCGCGTGTTTTCAGTGTTTCAGATTTGGGTGTCTGTGGTGTTGTAAGGATGCCCGGTTCGAAAGCAGGATTGCAGAGTAGTGGAGTCATGGGGCCGGAGAGGGGGTTAGAGCGAGTGAACGGCAGGCCGCTTTAAACTTGAGGAGGGTGGGGCCAATGAGAGGGTGGGTCAGGCAAGATTTTGGAACCGCATGCGGTGGTATCCACGGGAGGTGTGAAATGGGGAAGTCTAGGAAAGCATTTTCCAAGTTAACCCAACCTTTGTCGTGAGCATGATGATGCCAGTCAATCAGTCGAACAAGGTGGCAGGCCGTATGATAACGTGTTATGTCTGGCAACCCTAGGCCACCCTTCAGTTTTGGGAGGATAAGTTTAGCCCAGCTCAACCTGGGTGGACGGCCGCCCACAGGAAGGTTCTGCAGCATTTTTTGTAGAGGGCGAAGAATGATGGTGGCAGATCAATCGGGATGGCCTGTAGGAGGTATAGGAGTCGAGGGAGGACATTCATTTTGAGGGTCGCGGCCCCTACCAAACCATGAGAGCCGACCCCTGTCCCAGCTCTCCAAGTCATGTTTGATGGCCCGGAGAGCAGGGACGAAGTTGAGACTGTATAAATCTTTCAGGTCAGGTGGTATCTCTATGCCCAAGTAGGTAATGGAGTTAGTGGCCCACTTGAAAGGGAAGTTTTGCTTGCAAAGAGATATTGTCGAGTCAGGCATGGAGACATTCAGGGCCGTCGATTTTTCAAAATTTATTTGGAGGTTGGACAGGGAGTTAAAAAGTCGGAAGTCAGCTAGGAGGTTAGGTAACGTAGTCAGAGGGTCTGAGAGAAACAGCAAAACGTCATCTGCGTAGGCGGCCAGCTTACAGTGGTTCCCGGGAATCTCGATGCCCCTGATTGCAGGGTTCGAGGACAGTCGACGCAGGAAGGGTTCCAGTGACAGGACAAATAGAATGGGGGACAGGGGGCAGCCCTGTCTAGTACCGTTGGATACGGAGAAGGCGCTCGACAGGCGACCGTTCACCCTAAGTCTGGCGGTAGGAACGGAGTACAATGCCATGATCAGTTGAATGGTTCTAGACGGCAATCCCAATTTGTGCAGGACCGCCGACATATAGTCCCATGCCACCCTGTCAAACGCCTTCTCCGCATCCAAGGATAGAAGAAAACCTGGCCTGCGGGACGATGAGAGCCAATGGTGGATGTTGAGGGCCTTGGTGGTGTTGTCCCTGGCCTCCCGTCCTGGAACAAAACCAACCTGGTCCGAGGATATAAGTTCAGGGAGAAGGGGCAGGAGCCTGTTGGCCAGTATCTTTGCATAGAGCTTCAGGTCGACATTCAGGAGGGATATGGGGCGGTAGTTTGAAACAATGGTGACATCTTTACCAGGTTTGGGGATTAGGGTAATATGGGCTTCCAGTAAGTCTTTAGTTTGTGCCGTTGAGTCAGGGAGGGTGTTGTAGGCCGCCATGAAGCGTGGTAGCAAAGAGTGGGCGAACGTTCTGTAGTATCCGGTCGGAAGACCGTCCGGGCCGGGGCTTTTGCCCGCCTTAAGCTGTTTCAGGGCGAGAAGAGTTTCCTCAGACGTGATCGGAGAGTCCAGGCATGATAAGTCTCTGGATGTGTCAATAGTGGGGCAGTAGTCTGTAAGAAACGAGTCAATGAGGGAGGTCCTGTCCGTAGTCGTAGGGGCGTCTGCAGGTTTGGGCAAATTATAGAGGCTAGAAAAATAGCGCACAAATTGGTCTGCGATTTCGTCCGATTTAGCCAATTTGTCTCCCGACGGGGACGTTATTGTGTGGATAGTGTGCGACGCTTTTTTTTTTCTGAAGGGCCGCTGCCAGAAGCTTGCCCGACTTGTTCCCGAACTCATAGAAGAGTTTGTTTGTGAGTGCGTATTTTCGATTTAGTTGTGTCTGGAGTTCCTCCAGGAGTTCCCTCCGAGCCACTAACAGTTCGTCATGCGTGCTCTTCGCTAGGGAGAGTTTGTGTGCGCGTTCCAGGGTTTTGACCCTGTCCATCAGTTCAGTTTGTCGGGCTCGCCGGAGTTTCGCGCGTTTCGCCGCCAGGGACATGAACTCCCCCCTCACCACACATTTGTGGGCGGCCCAAATTAGAGTAGGGGAATGGGTGTCTGTCGCGTTTTCGGCGAAATAGTTAGCAAGAGTTTCGGAGATGTGACTTACGTTTGCGTCGTCTAGAAGGAGCGAGTCGTCTAGCCTCCAGATTTGCGATTTGGGAGCGAGGGAAGAAGTAGCGTCATGGTGATCGGGTGGTGATCTGAGAACCACATGGGCTCGATGGTGGCATCCACCAGAGAGGTAAGGCTATTTTGCGCGAGGAAGAAGTGATCTATCCGTGAGTACTTGGCGTGTAGAGGGGAGAAATATGTAAAGTCTTTCGTGGATGGGTGGAGGGTGCGCCAAGCGTCGTGTAGGGTCAGTGTAGTTAGTTGGGTTTTAATAGTTCTCAAGGCCCTGTACGTCAGACATGAGGAACCATTGGATGTGTCCAGGTAAGGTGTCAGTGGTACGTTAAAGTCCCCTCCCAGCACCAACACTCCGGCCTGAAAGGCGGTCAGTTGGAACAGAACCTCACGAAAAAAGGAGACTTGTTTTGTATTGGGGGCGTATATATTGGCAAATGTGTATACCACTTTGTGCAGTGTGCCCTTAAGGAAGAGAAACCTGCCTTGAGGATCTTTCTGAACGTCCGTTATTTGGAAGGGGCAAGTCCTGGAAAACAGGACGGACACCCCTTTGGACTTAGCGTCTTCGTTTGGCGCATGAAAGACCGTCGGGAAGTTTCGATCGTACAGTTTAGGGACATTGTCGGACCGGAAGTGAGTCTCTTGGATCATCACGACGTGTGGTTTGTCTTTCCAAAGCAAGTGTAAGAGACTGGAGCGTTTTTCAGGGGTATTTAAGCCCCTTGCATTCAGGGAGTAGAGTTTGAGGCGCTGCTGGGAAGGGCCTTGAGCCTTGGTGTGCCAAGGTCTGTGATTTGGGGAGGGCCCCATGTGGCGGGGGGGGAGGGGGAGCTAGGAAAGGGGAAGAGGAAAAAAAAAATCAAGTCAGAGATAACCGATTAGACGAGAGGACGTTGTCCAGTCGCCTAGTGTCACTAGATCAGATCGGTGATGTACGGCGTGTGAAAGGTCACCCCGCCCCCAGAAGGGGTGCGAGGTAACGGTCCAATACCGTATGGGGGTTGACCGGGGTCAGGGCAGGGGCCTAGCGCCAGTGCGGTAGTACCGGTCTTGACATGAAAAATCCAATACTAAAACTAGGTAGGTAAATCAACAGGGGACCACCCCAGGGTAAACATTAAGATTAGCTACAACCAGAATGAGAAAGCTACCTCCCTCCCTAACTTGTATAAAAACTGTCGGGAATAGAGAGTCTCTGTGTCACGGGAGTATAATCCCGGCAGTATAAATCAGGGAATCATGGTGGTACGGCATCTGTATGACCTGGGCTGGCGGGGGAGACCCCCCAGTGGTGACGGTGGTCTCACTGCCTCAGGGGACCTAAAGCAGCAGAGTGCAGCCAAGACCAGGGAGGCAGGAGGAGCAAAGGGGCGTGTAGGCCGAGGGGGTCTCCGGGGCTAGTACAGGCGAGGGCAGCAACCCGGGCCCCTAAAACTTGGTGCGGCACACAGAGGCGGTGACACTAGAAGGGGCTACATCATTAAGGGGGTAGTGAAGCCCAGGTGAGGCAACCTATCCGGGTTATAACCAGTATCCACATAAACAATGCAGCCAGGCCATCAAGTTAAGACAGTAGCAGGGGCCTTGGCCTAGTATGGATTGTCCTGTAACATTCAGTTCAGACTTGAGACCTGTGCAGAACAAAACTTTGAGTAAACACATACCACATTAGATGAAACGGGTCAGTCTCTGAGCGGTGGGTCGCGATGAGGTTCCACCTGGCTCATAGGTGGGAACGTAGACTGGTGGATGGACTATTAGGCAGTCTTAGCTTAGCGCAGACCATCGGCCCGGCAGTACCGTCTTCACCAAGTGGGATGTCAGTGGAGTGATGTCCGGGCCTTATCGTGAGCAGGCGGCAGTGATGGAGAGCGGAGGGAGTGTGGGTCCGAGCGAACGAGTGTGGGTCTTCAGCAGGATCACGGTTGTGGAGCATCAGCAATGGTTGGGTAAGAAGAATCTCCTTCCCGAGCATGTAGGTGGTGTCCGACGTCAGAAAAGGAGCGTGCCGCGTCACACGCCACGGTGAAAGTCGATTTCTAGCGGAGGTTCGCGCTGTGCAGTGTGGGAGATGTAGTTCCGGGTGGGGCCGTCCCAACAGTAGGCGGAGGTACCGGTTACGTATCCACTAGTTGTGACATCCTGCAGTGTGGGATGAGGCAATGAGCCTGGCGCCGACCAAACAGTGCAGTCTCCAACAGGATCATAGGCAGTAGCATCACTCCCCAATCCCGGGCAAAAGTTGGATAGGCGGATTCCATGAAGTAAAAAAAAAAATAAGTAAAAAGTAAAACAAACAGAACATGTTCCAAGGCACAATATACTTAGTCTGTATGACCTGGAGGAACTTCTCCCATTGTGTGGTCTGCCCGCGGGACTAGTAGTCCCTCCTAGCTCTCCTGGGGCCGTGGGCAAATGGTGAGCCGCGGTTTCCGCGAGAGTCACGCGCCTCTGACGAGCGTCCTTGGTCGGACGGGGACCTTCTCCTGCGGCGGCGCGAAGCTTGTGTGTCCATCGGGACCTCTTGGGATTTGGGTGGCCATCTACCCACGGACTTACGGTACGGCGCGTACCAATCAGGGACTGAGATCAGTGGCAGGCCTAGGGATTCGCAGAAGTGAGGGAGGTCCTCAGGGACCTTCAGCTTGGCGGTGCGGCTCTGGTGAGAGGCTTCCAGGCAAAAAGGAAACTTCCACTTGTATCGGATCTCCCGGTCACGTAGAGCATCCAGTAGCGGCCTGAGGTCCCGACGGTTCTGGAGGGTGATTCCCGAGAGATCCTGATAGATTTGGATGGGGGACCCATTATACGACGGTCTCTGGGTCCTTGCCCGCCTGAGGATGTCCTCTTTAAGCTGAAAGTCTAAAAGACAGCATATCACATCTCTGGGGGGGTCGGCATCCCTCCCCCTGGGGCGCAAAGCACGGTGGATTCTTTCCATCCCCACAACCGTTTGCGGGTGGTGTGCCCATGATATCATTGAAGATGGCGGTTACCTCACGTTGAACATTTTCCCCTTCCACCGATTCCGGTAGGCCCCTCACGCGTAGGTTCCGGCGTCGGCCCCGGTTATCAAGGTCCTCTAGGTGTCTGTTCACATCCCTCAGTTGGAGGGTGTGATCGTCTATTTTGCAGGTGGATCTGACTAGGACTTGGTTATGATCCTCCAGGGTTTTTTCAGTGTTAGTAACCCTGTCCGTGAGGGAGCAGAGTTCAAGCTTCAGGTCCGCAATGGCGGCTGCGAGCGCTTCCTTACATAGTTACATAGTTAGTCAGGTTGAAAAAAGACACAAGTCCATCCAGTTCAACCATAAAAAAAAATAAAAATAAAACAAAGTAAAACACAGTACATCCTCCCATACACCCAACTCCATACCCACAGTTGATCCAGAGGAAGGCAAAAAACCCAGCAGAGCGATGATCCAATTTTGCTACCGGAGGGGAAAAAATTCCTTCCTGATCCCCCGAAAGGCAATCGGATTTACCCGGATCAACTTTACCTACAAAACTTAGTACTCAGTTATATTATGTGCATTTAGGAAAGAATTCAGGCCTCTCTTAAAGCAATCTACTGAGCTGGCCAGAACCACCTCTGGAGGGAGTCTGTTCCACATTTTCACAGCTCTTACTGTGAAGAAACCTTTCCGTATTTGGAGGTGAAATCTCTTTTCCTCCAGACGTAAAGAGTGCCCCCTTGTCCTCAGTGTTGACCTTAAAGTGAATAACTCAACACCAAGTTCACTATATGGACCTCTTATGTATTTGTACATGTTGATCATATCCCCCTTATTCTCCTCTTCTCAAGAGTGAATAAATTCAGTTCCTCTAATCTTTCCTCATAGCTGAGCTCCTCCATGCCTCTTATCAGTTTGGTTGCCCTTCTCTGCACTTTCTCCAGTTCTCCGATATCCTTTTGAGAACTGGTGCCCAAAACTGGACTGCATATTCCAGATGAGGTCTTACTAATGATTTGTACAGGGGCAAAATGATATCTCTATCTCTGGAGTCCATACCTCTCTTAATACAAGAAAGGACTTTGCTCGCTTTGGAAACCGCAGCTTGGCATTGCATGCCATTATTGAGCTTATGATCAACTAAAACACCCAGATCCTTCTCCACTACAGATCCCCCCAGTTGTACTCCCCCTAGCATGTATGATGCATGAATATTCTTAGCCCCAAGTGCATAACTTTACATTTATCAACATTAAACCTCATCTGCCACTTAGTCGCCCAATTAGACAGAGCATTGAGGTCGGCTTGTAAATTGGAGACATCCTGCAAGGACATTATTCCACTGCATAGCTTGGTGTCATCTGCAAAAACAGAAATGTTACTTTTGATCTCAGACCCAATATCATTTATAAATATATTGAAAAGTAAGGGACCCAACACTGAACCTTGGGGTACACCGCTGATAACCTTGGACCATTCAGAGTAAGAATCATTAACCACAACTCTCTGAATTCTGTCTTTCAGACAGTTTTCTATCCATTTACAAACTGATATATCTAATCCTGTAGACCTTACCTTACACATGAGCCGTGTGTGGGGAACTGTATCGAACGCTTTTGCAAAATCCAAGTATACCACGTCCACTGCCACGCCTCTGTCCAGGGTTTTACTTACCTCTTCATAAAAGGAAATCAGGTTTGTCTGACAACTTCTGTCCTTCATGAATCCATGCTGTCTGCTGCTTAAATAGTTTGTTTCCAGCAAGAACTCATCCATGTGGTCTTTTGTTAAACGTTCCAGTATCTTTCCAACTATAGAAGTTAAACTAACAGGTCTATAGTTACTAGGTAAAGACTTTGTTCCCTTTTTAAATATGGGCACCACATTGGCTTTATGCCAATCCAGTGGTACTATTCCTGTCATTAATGAGTCCCTAAATATTAGATACAGTGGCTTTGAAATTTCAGAGCTCAATTCTTTTAGGATCCGTGGGTGGATGCCATCTGGTCCAGGTGCTTTATCCACCTTTATTCTGTCTAAATATTTCTGGACCATATCACTTTTGAGCCATTGTGGATTTGGGGCTGTGTCACTCCCACCCCCTATATCGACATGAGCTCCCCCATTCTCCATTGCCACTGCCTTCAGGTCCAGGATGTTAAGATGCGGGAGCGGGGGGGTCCCTGTACTCCCCGCGGCCATCCCCAGCAGTTGTGGATGAGGCGGTGGTTGTGCCGTCAGGATTACGTCCGCAGCATTGTTGGGTGTTGGAGGAGATAGAGCAGGGCCTAGTACGATGGCCTGGCGGGAGGGAGCCATGTTGCCTCTGGCGGAGCGGAACATGTCCGGAATATTTTGCCCCTGTGAGGCGGCCGGCTCCCTCGGGGAGCGGGATCTGGAGGTCGAGTTGGTCCTGGAAGCAGTTCCCATGTTGAGGGGTTAGTGAGGGAGAGATGTCTCGGCTTAAGTACGTTAATTCACCCCGGGGTGGCTGGAGCTGAGGATTTAAGCGTCCATCTTCCTGCTCGGTCCGGCCACGCCCCCCAAACCCTGTTATGTCAGCTGGGTGACACCGAAAATCGCAGCAGAAGGGCCAACTTTAGGATTAGAGGACTCCCAGAACCCACAGCCTCACGGGACATTATCCCCATGCTGCAGGATATATTTAAAAATATCCTGGACCTGCCTGCCTGCTCCCATTGAAATTGACCGTTTGAAATGTGGATAACCCCAGAGACATAATCTGTAAGCTGCATAAATACACGCTTAAAGGAACACTAAAGGTTTGTTTTTTATTAGATCAATTGATTGCTGTAATCTAGAGCATTTAAATATTACTTACCTTGTTTTTCCTTTTGATCTCCAAAATACAGTAATCCAGGTTTGAAAATGCCATTTTCTGTCTCTCCTCTCCTTGCTTTCCACCAGCACCTGAGCTGTTTTGCATGGTGGAAAGCAGAATGTGCTCACCCCCTCCCTTTGACTACAGCCCTGCGTGAAGATGCTCTCTTATCCCTCACAGGCATGGAGGCTAAGCCTAATGGGAACTGTAGTTCCCATTAGGCCATGATGTAGCAAGAATGAACGTGCACTGCAAACCAGGAAGTCAATGAGAATAACGATTCAGGAGTGACGGATGTGAATAAAACAGCTTGATTTCAACAGGTAGCAAACTAGTTATAATGCAAAACATTACTTTTTACATTATCAGGTTCTGTCAGACTTTAATTTAGGAGGAAAATATTTTTGTCTTTACAACCCCTTTAAGGATCGCTTAATGCAAAAAATGCGTGGCAAACCTTTTTATGATTTTGACGGGGAGCACCTGTTTTTTTATCAAGATATTTTTCAAGGCGCACTTTAATGCAACGCAGGGCACTTCGCTCCCTTTTGGCAGCGCTCCGGGATGCAGAACTGACATATCTCTGGGGCTTCCCTTTCTATTTACAGGCGACTAAAGAAGGGAAACAGGTCACACTGCGTACGAAGGATGATCTCCCACACTTTCTCTCTTCCCTGGGGTTGGACCCTGTGGATTTCCTAGACTGGAGGGAACCATCTGAGGCCTCGATGATGCAGCTCCCTGAGCCATGGGTGATGGCTAAACGCAAGAGTCGCAGGAGAGACAGGCAACGCCCAACCCAGGACTCTTCGGCGGGCCCCTCCACAACCTGGGACTGAAGGAACTGGCCTCTCTAGCTGTTTGATCGGCTTCCGTGACTCCCATTTGGATGATGGGTGACGACCTTGCCCCACATTTCTTTCTACCCCCCTGGACTCGCCCTCTTTTTCCTCTTTTTATTTCCTCTTTTTTTTTGGATTGTGCCTTGCCCGGGCTCGCTGCCCTTGGGCTGTAGTCCTTGATTTAGTGCAACCTATGGATAATTTCACCCAGGTTTGGGTAATGTCACCCCCTTATTGCGGCCTTGTTCCCTTGGGACTGGGTGGCTTGTGCCTTTAGTTTGACCATTCTACCCCCACTGTCACATTAACACTCTATTAGATGTGGCGGACGGGGACGGGACTTACACCTCCACCCCCCCCATGCTGGTACACGATCCCCATGTAGACCATCTATATTTGGGTGTACTTCCCTATTGGGACTTAGAGGCAAGGCATGGGGCTCCCACCATAGAGGTGGCGGGCCTTATGCCAGGCTTACAGCTGTTTGTTTTTTGTTTTTTTATGTTGGGTTACAGTTCACGCCATCCTTTTGTGCCCATTACTCATTATTTACCCATGTCCTGTTTTTGTTCTCTGTCCTTTCCCTCTCTCCCTCGCCTTTACCCTCTCTTCTTTCTCTACTACTTCCCCTCTCTTAGGAGCATCACTGTGCCATCTTGTCTGCCTCGGGCGAGCCGGCAGCCCAGCTCCATTTTGATCCACCATGTCCTCGCTGAAGGTTGTATCCTACAATGTTAGAGGCCTCTGCTCCCCAGGTAAGCGGAACAAACTATGGTGGGAATTGAAGAAACTAGGGGCACAGATATGCGACAAATGAGAAAAGGGGAAAGAATGGGGTAACAGGCCCCGGGACTTTAAAACGGTGTCCAAATAAACGGTACATAGAGGTAGAAAAATACAAAATGTATTTAATTTAAACATACAATAAAATAAAATGACATAATCAATAATTGATCCAAAATGAACCAACGTGGCTATAGTGAAGGCCACTGAGATCCCTATACCCGACAGATGCCCAACATGTTTCGCCCAGGGCAGGGCTTCATCAGGGGCTTGGTACAAGGGAAAACTATGAATAAAGAGACATAAATTAATAATAAAGTATGAAAATTAATCATTGAGATAATGCATTAACATATAAACTCAATGTACATGATAATATATCAGATAGCATACATATTAACATATGGTAATAAATGTTTTGACAAAAAACAATAAATATGGGGACAGTATATAATATTCACAACAGTATGGTATGCATATGTTTTAAACATAACAGCAAAAGACCATGCAAGCACCACTCACCCTCGGAACAGAGTTTCAATCCAAATGTGAAGCACAAATCATATTTTAAAGTCAGGGAGATTGAAGAAAGAAAGACATAATCAACCTGATTCCAGAACAATTCGCCAGAGGAGTGGGGGAGGGGGAAAGAGACACCCCTCAAAATCGGTCCACTACCAACCAATAACAAAAAGCTGCAGTAAGAAAAATAAATACATTTTTAGAAAAGAAGTTGGATATTGGTGGAAAAACAAATAAAACGGGGGCGAGTACACAGGTTATGAGGGTGGAAGGAGATCCCCCCCAGGTCTGTGAAGAGCCTCCAGTGAGATAAGCTAAACCAAATACCTAGTATGTATGAGCTGGTAGGGTCACAAACATATGTGTGATTGAATATAAGTACACTTCAATCATCCGCAGTCTTCACTGCAGAATAGTGGTGTTTGGCAGAAGCACAATGGCCAGACCTAAGAATGCAACAAGTGGGCAAGGTCAATAAAAAATTGTATGGAAAATATAGGTTTTTATCTTTTTCATAATTTAGTCTAGCTTAAGCAAGTTAAAGAAATCGGTCATGCAAGTCTATTGAGACTGGCAGACCAATAATATATATCTATAAATGTACCTGCTACACCTGGATCCACACATGCACGAATGCTGGATAAACCAGCATGGATTGGGAGATTTCAAGATAACAGCTAGCCGAGTCAATGTTGTCAGCCTAAACTAATCTTTTAAATACCCCCCGGCAGCGTCTGACGTAGCAGCTGGGGGCGGACAGAAAAGCAAGTGCTAAAACAGCTGCAGCCAATGGCGCCGAAGACGCCGAGTGGGAGCTGTGCCTGGAATGCTCGGCCCGCCTGAATAGGCGTGTCTGGCAGGGCATGAAGCACAACCCCCAGACGTGTAATGGCGCAGGACGTCCGGGGCGTCATCTTGAGAGCTGGAAGGTTGCCAGTGCAACCCCAGCAACAGGAAACCTGACCCTTCAAAAGGATTACAAAGGGGAAGAAGGACTGATGGAAGGCAAGGAGATCAGAAAGATCCCCAGCCTTACAGTCCTGTCTCCAAGTAAAGAGGCCGTGCAGAACGGGAAAGATTGATGGACATGGCCGGCGAGAGCAAGGCGCACATGAGCGAACAATACAGGAGGGGCAGGTGCCATCTTAAGTAGTGGCAAGGACCAAACAGATAAACAATTTAGCCAAGCCAATAACTAGATGGAAGACAAAACGGCGCAAATATGGATGGAGTGATCTAGGCAGTTTGCAAGGGATCACCTGCAGGACCCAAAGTGACCATTTGTCCTATGCAGGTGCGCCCGACTTGCCCGTACAGCCTAATGTATGGCGGAATGTGGACGAGAATGAGAAGTGCCCCCCTAGAGGCTGGCGCAAATATAGTTCTAGATCAAAAAAAGAAAAAAGTTATTAATGCAATGATCAAATGAATCAATATCAGTTTTGATTGTACAAATAGAAACTGTTCAGGATAAATAAACGGTTAGCAGAACAGCCAATGATAAATGAACTAATCATGGATGCCTATAGTCAGAATAATAATACATGCTAATATACATTTGGATTGAGTCAACCGAGGGTACTGTGGTGCTGCCTGGTAGGCAGTACCTGTTGTAATAAAAGCTAACTATTTACATAGGATACTTATTACAGAAAAACGATTTTGCACTAGAGAGTTGCAGGCCAATATCAACAAATTGAAAAAAAAAAAGAGAGGGGAAGGGAGGGGGACAGGGAAAGAAAGGGGCTGAATGATCAAAGAAAAGGCTTGAAATTGAATCCATCATTCAAGCCTGGAGGTTTGAGAGCTGATAAATTAAATATCCATTTGGCTTCCCTTTGTAAAAGTTGTTTGTCAAAATGTGCTCCCCGGTCCCCAGGGGGGATATGCTCCAGGGCATAGAAGCGCATTTCAAGGCTATTGAAATTATGGAATAAGCCCATATGCCGGCTGATTGGGGTCTCCATTTTTTTCTTCAATACTAGGGAAACATGATCCCCGGATGCGATGGTAAAAAGGCCTTTTTGTTTTGCCTATGTAGAAAGAGTTACATGTGCATGTTATGATGTATACAATTCCAATAGATTGGCAGTTCACTACAAATTTAGGTTTGAAGGTACTGCCATTTGGGAGTACAATACTGGATGGTGAATGGATATAGCTACAAAAGGAGCATTTGTGACAAGGTCTGGTCCCCGTCTGTCCCTGTGATGGAATTTTTTGAGGGGAATGATGACTATGGACCAAACGGTCCCTGAGGGAATTGGAGCGTTTAAAGGTGATTTGAGGGTGATTAGTGAGATGTTTTGCCACCGTATCGTCACCCATTAGGAGGTCCCAATGTCGGTCGAGGATTCCTCGTATTTGTTTGTGATTACTTGAAAAACGTGTAATCAATCGTGTCCCTGGATTAGTTTTTACAAGTTTGATGTCATGTAAAAGAGAGCTTCTTTTTTGCGCTTTGGCTCTAGCAAATGCTTTTTTGAGGCATCTTTGGCTATAACCACGTTCAATAAATCTTTGACGTAAAATTTGGGATTCTGATATAAAATCAGCTTCAGAGTTACAATTCCTTCGAAGCCTCAATTATTGGCCATATGGAATGCTGGCCTTGAGGGGTTGGGGATGGGAACTAGATGCGTGGAGTAGGGAATTGCCAGCTAATGGTTTTTCGAAATAGGCTGGTGCCTATTATTCCATCAGTGTGAATTTTAATTGATAAATCCAAAAAGGTCAACTGGGTCTGACTAGTTGAGTAGGTGAATTATAAATTAAATCGATTAGTGGAGAGGCTGGAAATAAATGTCTCAAGATCACCGATGAAACCAGTCCAGACAAAAAAAAAATGCCATCGATAAATCGCCTCCAAAGAGGGATCTGCTTGAGAAAAGACTGAATGGAGTCCAGGTGAAAGAGGTCACGCTCCCATCCCCCCGGGTACAGGTTTGCATATGAGGGGGCACATTTGGTCCCCATAGCAACACCCTGTATCTGGAAGTAGTGGGAGCCACCAAACAGTAAGATGTTATTCGTTAAAACAAAACCGAGCAAATCCAAAATGAAGCGATTGTAGACAGGTAACACTTCACTACTCTCGGAAATGAAGTTCTCTACAACCTCCAGCCCCAAACTATGGGGAATGGAGTTGTAGAGGGCCTCGACATCCAAGGATACAAGCCAGGAGCCCGGAGGAACATTGAGTCAATCCAAGGTCTTAAGAAGGTCTCCAGTGTCCTTGAGGTAGGACTTTAACCCTTCGACATGAGGTCGTAGATAATCATCGATCATGGCGCTAGCTTGTTCAGTGAGGCAGCCATTTCCTGAGACAATGGGGCGGCCAGGTGGGTGGTGGGCATCTTTATGGATCTTTGGCAAGGCGTATAAAGTGGGGGTACGGGGAGATACAACATTTAGGTATTCCCAAGTTTGTTTGGTAATAGTCCCCTTGTAATAGGCTGAACTAATGAGCCTATGATACAAAGAGGTAGGTAATTTAAGATGATTGGGTGACACCTTTCGGTACCATTCCACATTCTTAAATATGGTTAATACCATTGATTCATAGTCGTCGATGTCCATCACCACCAGATTGCCCCCCTTGTCTGAAGGTTTTATGATTATGGTGGAGTTTCGTTGAAGATCAACGAGGGCTTTCTTTTGGGCTGGAATTAAATTAGCTTGAGAGGGATTATGCCAACTTGTTTTCAGAATTGTTTGGGTGACCTGCTTAGTAAACGCCCAGACACTGGGGTTCCCTTGAAGAGTTGGGAACATCCGTGACCTGGGTTTGTAATTAATTTGTTTGGAAATGATGGAGGGGGAAGGGGTGGCAGTTACAGTCATGGGTGGGGGGAGGGGGCCACATGCACCATCGATCTGGTCTGCTTCCGACATATCAATGTCGTCAATGTGGCCCTCCTCCCATAGCTCCATCAATTCCTCCACAGCTTTAACATCTTCAATTGTCATTTTGTCCCATAAGGGATTAGACAAGTCAGTTGAGTTTACCGCAGGTTTGGGTTTATCAAACATAGTTTTCAACATCAGTTTTCGAGAAAACAAATTGATGTCTTTAATTAGTTCAAAAGTGTCCACATTTTGAGTGGGACAGAATGACAATCCCAACCCCAAAACTGATATTTGGTCGATTGTTAAAGGAGTGGAGGAAAGATTGATTATTTGATAAATTGATTGATAAATCCAAAAAGGTCAACGGGGTCTGACTAGTTGAGTAGGTGAATTATAAATTAAATCAATTAGTGGAGAGGCTGGAAATAAATGTCTCAAGATCACCGATGAAACCAGTCCAGACAAAAAAAAATGCCATCGATAAATCGCCTCCAAAGAGGGATCTGCTTGAGAAAAGACTGAATGGAGTCCAGGTGAAAGAGGTCACGCTCCCATCCCCCCGGGTACAGGTTTGCATATGAGGGGGCACATTTGGTCCCCATAGCAACACCCTGTATCTGGAAGTAGTGGGAGCCACCAAACAGTAAGATGTTATTCGTTAAAACAAAACCGAGCAAATCCAAAATGAAGCGATTGTAGACAGGTAACACTTCACTACTCTCGGAAATGAAGTTGTCTACAACCTCCAGCCCCAAACTATGGGGAATGGAGTTGTAGAGGGCCTCAACATCCAAGGATACAAGCCAGGAGCCCGGAGGAACATTGAGTCAATTCAAGGTCTTAAGAAGGTCTCCAGTGTCCTTGAGGTAGGACTTTAACCCTTCGACATGAGGTCGTAGATAATCATCGATCATGGCGCTAGCTTGTTCAGTGAGGCAGCCATTTCCTGAGACAATGGGGCGGCCAGGTGGGTGGTGGGCATCTTTATGGATCTTTGGCAAGGCGTATAAAGTGGGGGTACGGGGAGATACAACATTTAGGTATTCCCAAGTTTGTTTGGTAATAGTCCCCTTGTAATAGGCTGAACTAATGAGCCTATGATACAAAGAGGTAGGTAATTTAAGATGATTGGGTGACACCTTTCGGTACCATTCCACATTCTTAAGTATGGTTAATACCATTGATTCATAGTCGTCGATGTCCATCACCACCAGATTGCCCCCCTTGTCTGAAGGTTTTATGATTATGGTGGAGTTTCGTTGAAGATCAACGAGGGCTTTCTTTTGGGCTGGAATTAAATTAGCTTGAGAGGGATTATGCCAACTTGTTTTCAGAATTGTTTGGGTGACCTGCTTAGTAAACGCCCAGACACTGGGGTTCCCTTGAAGAGTTGGGAACATCCGTGACCTGGGTTTGTAATTAATTTGTTTGGAAATGATGGAGGGGGAAGGGGTGGCAGTTACAGTCATGGGTGGGGGGAGGGGGCCACATGCACCATCGATCTGGTCTGCTTCCGACATATCAATGTCGTCAATGTGGCCCTCCTCCCATAGCTCCATCAATTCCTCCACAGCTTTAACATCTTCAATTGTCATTTTGTCCCATAAGGGATTAGACAAGTCAGTTGAGTTTACCGCAGGTTTGGGTTTATCAAACATAGTTTTCAACATCAGTTTTCGAGAAAACAAATTGATGTCTTTAATTAGTTCAAAAGTGTCCACATTTTGAGTGGGACAGAATGACAATCCCAACCCCAAAACTGATATTTGGTCGATTGTTAAAGGAGTGGAGGAAAGATTGATTATTTGGAGGTTGTTTTCGGAAGAGGAGGATTCAACAGATTTGGGTTGGTTCCCTTTCTGAGATCCACAACTGGCTGTGAAGGAGATTGGCTGGGGCGAAAATCCCCCTGTGATGAGCCAAGGCCTGCTTCAATTTGTTGCACACTTGGTGCTGGTTGAAAGGAATTTGAAATAGCTGCGCCTAAAGAGGAGGTGGCCACATCCAAAAGGTTAGGGCGCGCATTTCTGGCAGCTGCTGCCCTTGTGTTTGCCTGGCCTCTTGTAGTGCGTTTGGCGGTATTGGTTGGAACTGCACTTTTTCCTATTTTGGGTTGAAAAAAAACATGGGTCTTTACGTTTGGTACCGTATTTGGTGGTTGAGTCAAGGGAATGGAGGATAAAGAAGAATCTGAATCCGTACATTCCGTTGAGGAACTCTGTTGATTAGGTTTGTTGGTATTCCTGCTATTTGTTGGACGTCTGCGGTTTTTATTTGCAGACCCCCAACTGTATGCCTGACTGTTGTCATACGCTAATTTATCTCGTATGAATTTCTTTTCCTTGTTTTTAAGCAAGGAAGCGACGTAGGTTTCGAGGTCAGTCTGAAGCATGAGTTCACGTGTAGCAAAAAGTTCAGCGGTGGTAATAGCGGTATTCTCACTATACAGATTTTCAATTTCAATGTCTACAGCCGCCAAATCTGATGTGTACTGTTGACACAGTAGGTCCATCATCTTGGCTGAGCAGCATTGAAGATTTTTTTCCCATTCAGATTTAAAACTGGGGGTAATATTGAAAAAACTAGGAAAGATTTGGACTCTCAGCCCCCATGGGGTAATGTTGTCATCCTGGTATTTGAGAAAATACCAGCGGTTCCAATACAGTCTAACCTTACATTCCAGCATCCGTTGTAATCTAACAAAGAAGTGATCCATGGATAATCCCCCACTGGTTTTATTTGGGGTTTTCTGAAAAGTTGTCATAAGTCCCTCAAATGCGTTTCCACAATAATCGACCATGGTGAAAAAAGAGGAAAAAAGGGATAAAAAGGGGAAAAAAAAATGTTAGAAAAATGGAAAGGTGGAAAAATAGAATGGGGTTAAAGTAATCTGCAATTGATGAGCAACAATGTGCAACGTTTACACATGTAAATACCCTAAATGCAGCCAGCAATGAATAGGATTGAAAAAAGGCCACTGGGAACCCTATACCCGACAGATGCCCAACATGTTTCGCCCAGGGCAGGGCTTCATCAGGGGCTTGGTACAAGGGAAAACTATGAATAAAGAGACATAAATTAATAATAAAGTATGAACATTAATCATTGAGATAATGCATTATAATATACACTCAATGTACATGATTATATATCAGATACCATACATATTAACATATGGTAATAAATGTTTTGACAAAAAACAATAAATATGGGGACAGTATATAATATTCACAACAGTATGGTATGAAGCCCTGCCCTGGGCGAAACATGTTGGGCATCCGTCGGGTATAGGGATCCCAGTGGCCTTCACTATAGCCACGTTGGTTCATTTTGGATCAATTATTGATTATGTCATTTTATTTTATTGTATGTTTAAATTAATTACATTTTGTATTTTTCTACCTGTATGTACCATTTATTTGGACACTGTTTTAAAGTCCCGGGGCCTGTTACCCCATTCTTTCCCCTTTTCTGATTTGTCGCACATTTTATATGGGATGTGGTGTCCTTGATTGATTTCTCCCTGCCTACCAAATATTTTCTTGATAAATTAGGGTGTTACCCACCCATCACTTTCTTAAGGCATGGTAGTTTTTTCAATCCTAATCATTGCTGACTGCATTTAGGGTATTTACATGTGTAAACGTTGCACATTGTTGCTCATCAATTGCAGATTACTTTAACCCCATTCTATTTTTCCACCTTTCCATTTTTCTAACATTTTTTTCCCCCCTTTTTATCCCTTTTTTCCTCTTTTTTCACCATGGCCGATTATTGTGGAAACGCATTTGAGGGACTTATGACAACTTTTCAGAAAACCCAAAATAAAACCAGTGGGGGATTATCCATGGATCGCTTCTTTGTTAGATTACAACGGATGCTGGAACGTAGGGTTAGACTGTATTGGAACCGCTGGTATTTTCTCAAATACCAGGGTTACAACATTACCCCATGGGGGCTGAGAGTCCAAATCTTTCCTAGTTTTTTCAATATTACCCCCAGTTTTAAATCTGAATGGGAAAAAAATCTTCAATGCTGCTCAGCCAAGATGATGGACCTACTGTGTCAATAGTACACATCAGATTTGGCGGCTGTAGACATTGAAATTGAAAATCTGTATAGTGAGAATACTGCTATTACCACCGCTGAACTTTTGCTACACGTGAACTCACGCTTAAGACTGACCTCGAAACCTACGTCTCTTCCTTGCTTAAAAACAAGGAAAATAAATTCATACGAGATAAATTAGCGTATGACAACAGTCAGGCATACAGTTGGGGGTCTGCAAATAAAAACCGCAGACGTCCAACAAATAGCAGGAATACCAACAAACCTAATCAACAGAGTTCCTCAACGGAATGTACGGATTCAGATTCTTCTTTTTCCTCTATTACCTTGACTCAACCACCAAATACGGTACCAAACGTAAAGACCCATGTTTTTTTTCAACCCAAAATAGGAAAAAGTGCAGTTCCAACCAATACTGCCAAACACACTACAAGAGGCCAGGCAAACACAAGGGCAGCAGCTGCCAGAAATGTGCGCCCTAACCTTTCAGAAGTGGCCACCTCCTCTTTAGGCGCAGCTATTTCAAATTCCTTTCAACCAGCACCAAGTGTGCAACAAATTGAAGCATGCCTTGGCTCATCACAGGGGGATTTTCGCCCCAGCCATTCTCCTTCACAGCCAGTTGTGGATCTCAGAAAAGGAACCAACCCAAATCTGTTGAATCCTCCCCTTCCGAAAACAACCTCCAAATAATCAATCTTTCCTCCACTCCTTTAACAATCGACCAAATATCAGTTTTGGGGTTGGGATTGTCATTCTGTCCCACTCAAAATGTGGACACTTTTGAACTAATTAAAGACATCAATTTGTTTTCTCGAAAACTGATGTTGAAAACTATGTTTGATAAACCCAAACCTGCGGTAAACTCAACTGACTTGTCTAATCCTTTATGGGAAAAAATGACAATTGAAGATGTTAAAGCTGTGGAGGAATTGATGGAGCTATGGGAGGAGGGCCACATTGATGACATTGATATGTCGGAAGCAGACCAGATCGATGGTGCATGTGGCCCCCTCCCCCCACCCATGACTGTAACTGCCACCCCTTCCCCCTCTATCATTTCCAAACAAATTAATTACAAACCCAGGTCACGGATGTTCCCAACTCTTCAAGGGAACCCCAGTGTCTGGGCGTTTACCAAGCAGGTCACACAAACAATTCTGAAAACAAGTTGGCATAATCCCTCTCAAGCTAATTTAATTCCAGCCCAAAAGAAAGCCCTCTTTGATCTTCAACGAAACTCCACCATAATCATAAAACCTTCGGGCAAGGGGGGCAATCTGGTGGTGATGGACATCGACGACTATGAATCAATGGTATTAACCATACTTAAGAATGTGGAACGGTACCAAAAGGTGTCACCCAATCATCTTAAACTAACTACCTCTTTGTATTATAGGCTCATTAGTTCAGCCTATTACAAGGGGACTATTACCAAACAAACTTGGGAATACCTAAATGTTGTATCTCCCCGTACCCCCACTTTTTACGCCTTGCCAAAGATCCATAAAGATGCCCACCACCCACCTGGCCGCCCCATTGTCTCAGGAAATGGCTGCCTCACTGAACAAGCTAGCGCCATGATCGATGATTATCTACGACCGCATGTCAAAGGGTTAGTGTCCTACCTCAAGGACACTGGAGATCTTCTTAAGACCTTGGATGGACTCAACGTTCCTCCGGCTTCTGGCTTGTATCCTTGGATGTCGAGGCCCTCTACAACTCCATTCCCCATAGTTTGGGGCTGGAGGTTGTAGAGAACTTATTTTCCGAGAGTAGTGAAGTGTCACATGCAAACCTGTACCTGGGGGGTGGGAGCGTGACTTCTTTCACCAGGACTCCATTCAGTCTTTTCTCGAGCAGATCCCTCTTTGGAGGCGATTTATCTATGACATTTTTTTTGTCTGGACTGGTTCCATCAGTGATCTTGAGACATTCATTTCCAGCCTCTCCACTAATCGATTTAATTTAAAATTCAGCTACTCAACTAGTCAGACCCAGTTGACCTTTTTGGATTTATCAATTAAAATTCACACTGATGGAACAATAGGCACCAGCCTATTTCGAAAACCATCAGCTGGCAATTCTCTACTCCACGCATCTAGTTTCCATCCCCAACACCTCAAGGCCAGCATTCCATATGACCAATATTTGAGGCTTCGAAGGAATTATAGCTCTGAAGCTGATTTTATATCAGAATCCCAAATTTTACATCAAAGATTTATTGAACGTGGCTATAGCCAAAGATGCCTCAAAAAAGCATTTGCTAGAGCCAAAGCGCAAAACAGAAGCTCTCTTTTACATGACATCAAACCTGTAAAAAGTAATCACAAACAAATACGAGGAATCCTCGACAGACATTGGGACCTCCTAATGGGTGACGATACGGTGGCAAAACATCTCACTAATCACCTCAAATCATCTTCAAACGCTCCAATTCCCTCAGGGACTGTTTGGTCCATAGTCATCATTCCCCTCAAAAAATTCCATCACGGGGACAGACGGGGACCAGACCTTGTCACAAATGCTCCTTTTGTAGCTATATTCATTCAGCATCCAGAATTGTACTCCCAAATGGCAGTACCTTCAAACCTAAATTTGTAGTGAACTGCCAATCTATTGGAATTGTATACATCATGACATGCACATGTAACTCTTTCTACATAGGCAAAACAAAAAGGCCTTTTTACCATCGCATCCGGGATCATGTTTCCCTAGTATTGAAGAAACAAATGGGGACCCCAATCAGCCGGCATATGGGCTTATTCCATCATTTCAATAGCCTTGAAATGCGCTTCTATGCCCTGGAGCATATCCCCCCTGGGGACTGGGGAGGAGATTTTGACAAACAACTTTTACAAAAGGAAGCCAAATGGATATTTTATTTATCAGCTCTCAAACCGTCAGGCTTGAATGATGGATTCAGTTTCAAGCCTTTTCTTTGATCATTCAGCCCCTTTCTTTCCCTGTCCCCCTCCCTTCCCCTCTCTTTTTTTTTTTTTTTTTTCAATTTGTTGATATTGGCCTGCAACTCTCTAGTGCAAAATCGTTTTTCTGTAATAAGTATCCTATGTAAATAGTTAGCTTTTATTACAACAGGTACTGCCTACCAGGCAGCGCCACAGTACCCTCGGTTGACTCAATCCAAATGTATATTAGCATGTATTATTATATAGGCATCCATGATTAGTTCATTTATCATTGGCTGTTCTGCTAACCGTTTATTTATCCTGAACAGTTTCTATTTGTACAATCAAAACTGATATTGATTAATTTGATCATTGCATTAACAACTTTTTTCTTTTTTTGATCTAGAACTATATATGCGCCAGCCTCTAGGGGGCACTTCTCATTCTCGTCCACATTCCGCCATACATTAGGCTGTACGGCAAGTCGGGTGCACCTGCATAGGACAAATGGTCACTTTTGGGTCCTGCAGGTGATCCCTTGCAAAATGCCTAGATCACTCCATCCATATTTGCGCCGTTTTGTCTTCCATCTAGTTATTGGCTTGGCCACATTGTTTATCTGTTTGGTCCTTGCCACTACTTAAGATGGTACCTGCCCCTCCTGTATTGTTCGCTCATGTGCGCCTCGCTCTCGCCGGCCATGTCCATTTAGGCGGAGCGACTGGAATTCTTTCCCGTTCTGCACGGCCTCTTTACTTGGAGACGGGACTGTAAGGCTGGGGATCTTTCTGATCTCCTTGCCTTCCATCAGTCCTTCTTCTCCTTTGTCATCCTTTTGAAGGGTCAGGTTTCCTGTTGCTGGGGTTGCACTTGCAACCTTCCAGCTCTCAAGATGGCGCCCGGACGTTCTGCGCCGTTGCACGTCTGGGAGTTGTGCTTTATGCCCTGCCAGACACGCCTATCCAGGCGGGCCGATCATGGCAGGCACACCTCCCACTCGGTGTCTTCGGCGCCATTGGCTGCAGCTGTTTTAGCACTTGCTTTTCTGCCCTCCCCCGGCTGCTACGTCAGACGCCGCCGGGGGGTATTTAAAAGATTAGTTTAGGCTGACAACATTGACTCGGCTAGCTGTTATCTTGAAATCCCCCAATCCATGCTGGTTTATCCAGCATTCGTGCATGTGTGGATCCAGGCGTAGCAGGTACATTTATAGATATATATTATTGGTCTGCCAGTCTCAATAGACTTGCATGACCGATTTCTTTAACTTGCTTAAGCTAGACTAAATTATGAAAAAGATAAAAACCTATATTTTCCATACAATTTTTTATTGACCTTGCCCACTTGTTGCATTCTTAGGTCTGGCCATTGTGCTTCTGCCAAACACCACTATTCGGCAGTGAAGACTGCGGATGATTGAAGTGAACTTATATTCAATCACACATATGTTTGTGACCCAACCAGCTCATACATACTAGGTATTTGGTTTAGCTTATCTCACTGGAGGCTCTTCACAGACCTGGGGGGGATCTCCTTCCACCCTCATAACCTGTGTACTCGCCCCCGTTTTCATTGTTTTTCCACCAATATCCAACTTCTTTTCTAAAAATGTATTTCTTTTTCTTACTGCAGCTTTTTGTTATTGGTTGGTAGTGGACCGATTTTGAGGGGTGTCTCTTTCCCCCTCCCCCCACTCCTCTGGCCAATTGTTCTGGAATCAGGTTGATTATTTCTTTCTTCCTTCAATCTCCCTGACTTTAAAATATGATTTGTGCTACACATTTGGATTGAAACTCTGTTCCGAGGGTGAGTGGTGCTTGCATGGTCTTTTGCTGTTATGTTTAAAACATATGCATACCATACTGTTGTGAATATTATATACTGTCCCCATATTTATTGTTTTTTGTCAAAACATTTATTACCATATGTTAATATGTATGCTATCTGATATATAATCATGTACATTGAGTGTAAATGTTAATGCATTATCTCAATGATTAATTTGTAATACTTTATTATTAATTTATGTCTCTTTATTCATAGTTTTCCCTTGTACCAAGCCCCTGATGAAGCCCTGCCCTGGGCGAAACATGTTGGGCATCTGTCGGGTATAGGGATCCCAGTGGCCTTCACTATAGCCACGTTGGTTCATTTTGGATCAATTATTGATTATGTCATTTTATTTTATTTTATTGTATGTTTAAATTAAATACATTTTGTATTTTTCTACCTGTATGTACTGTTTATTTGGACACCGTTTTAAAGTCCCGGGGCCTGTTACCCCATTCTTTCCCCTTTTCTCATTTGTCGCACATTTTATATGGGATGTGGTGTCCTTGATTGATTTCTCCCTGCCTACCAAATATTTTAGGGGCCCAGATAGTTTTCCTGCAGGAGATCCATTTTACTCCCCAATCCATGCCCAGGTTGCCCACACACCTATATACGCAGTGGTTTCATAGTACTTCCCCAGCCTCTAAATCTAGGGGTACTGCGATTGCTATTCATAAGACTTGCTTGCTTGCTTGACTGTTAGATAGTAAGCTTGACCCGCAAGGCCGCTATGTTTCGTGAAGGGGACTATAGCAGGGAAGAAGTATATGTTTGCCTCTTTATATGCTCCCAACGCCAACCAATTGACTTTTACTGACGCTACTCTTGACCTCCTAGCTGACTTTAAAGAGGGTTCTGTTATCCTCGGTGGGGATTTTAACGTTAGTCCTGACCCGTGGCTAGATACATCCAGCTCCCGACCTTCTCACTCTTACGCCTATCTTAAACACTTCTGTAAGACGCTCAGGTCCCACCTTTTACTAGACAGTTGGAGGGTTCTCCATCCTACAGATAAGGACTTCAGTTACTACTCTGCTGTGCACTCTGTGTATACCCGCATTGACCACATTTATGTTGACCGCCCCACGCTGGAGCTCCTGCAGTCCGCGTCCATCGGAAACATAACGATCTCTGATCATGCTCTGATTGAAATGACTTACTCTCTTCCATCGGGTTCCCATAGGACCTGGACGTGGAGATTGAATGAGAATCTGTTGGACGATGATGCGGCGGTAGCCAGGGTGGGGGAAGTTATTACTAATTTTTTCAATAAAACACCACGGACTAAATCAGTAAGGGAGTGTTATTGGAAAGCCATAAGGCAGTAGTAAGAGGGGAGCTGATCTCCCTGGGCTCAAAAATTAAAAAAGAACGGCAGGCAGATTTTCAAAGGGTGCTAGATGCTCTTCAGGAAGCTGAAATACAACACAAGCGTACTGGAGGCCCTGGGGAGTTGAAGAGGCTATCAGAAATGAGGGCACTGTTACTGAGATTGTTGGACCGACAAGTGCGCAAACAAACTAGACACTTATCTTACAAGTACTACGAGCATGGCAACAAATGTGGCCGCATGCTCGCAGGGGCCCTTCGTAAGAAGCATGCTCAGGCTTACGTTCAGCAGCTCCGTTCCCCATCAGGAGTGGTGGCGACTCAGTCGTCCAAGATTGCCTCAGGGTTTCAGGAATATTACTCACAACTGTACAATTTGTCCCCTGACTGCCCCCTAAATGCGCAGACTCCTAGATCAGTGGCGGTCCGGGACTATCTGGCTTTGGCAGGGGTCACACCCCTGACCGAGGACCAATGCTCTAACCTGGAGCTCCCTGTCACCCCTGGCAAGATTGAACTAATCGTGAAATCCCTGCCTAATGGGAAGAGTCCGGGCTCTGATGGCTACACCAAGGCCTTTTATACACCTTTCTTACACATCCTGGTATCCCCTATGTGTAGCTATTTCAACTCTATTGCGGAGGGCTCCCCTGTCCCTTCTAAAACGCTGTTGGCCCATATCACAGTGCTGCCGAAAGAGGGCAAAGATCCAATGGTGCCTCAAAGCTATAGACCTATATCCCTTTTAAACGTAGACGTAAAAATCCTAGCGAAAGTCCTTGCGAACAGACTGAAGCACATTGTGCCCCAACTGATACACCCCGACCAGACTGGATTTATCACTGGGAGAGAGGCGAGGGACAATTCTATTAGAGCCATACAACTAATCCACTGGGCCCGTTCCCATCCTGACCAAAAGCCGTATGTAATTCTGTCAACTGATGCCGAGAAGGCCTTCGACCGGGTAAATTGGTCGTTCTTGCGCGCGGTGCTGGAGGCCCAGAGGTTGGGAATGCGCATGTTGACATCAATCATGGCCTTATACTCCACTCCGTGCGCGCAGGTCAGGGTCAACGGGGTGCTCTCCTCCCGGTTTCCGATCAGGAATGGCACGAGGCAAGGGGTGTCCCCTTTCCCCCCTCCTCTTCGTCCTGGTACTGGAACCCCTGCTGCGTACCATTTGAGCGAATACGGATATAAACGGCCTGAAGGTTGGAAACACTGAACACAAGCTTTCAGCCTATGATGACGATGTGCTCTTTGATATCTCAGAGCCGTTAGTCTCGTTGCCAGTCCTGATGGGAGAACTTCAGCTGTTTGGAGCACTCTCCAATTTTAAAATACATTTTTCAAAGTCAGTGATTCTCCCCGTAAAATTGTCTCAATCCCAAACTGTCTCCTTGCAGGATGCTTTCCCTTTCACGTGGGCTAAGTCCTCCTTTAAATATCTAGGCATTCAACTTACTGACCGCTTTGACACCCTGTATGCAGCTAACTATCCCTCCCTTCTCACTGCCTGGCTAGGCCGCATAAATATTATCAAAATGACTATTCTACCACGGGTACTTTTTTTCTCCAAATGTTGCCGATCCCTCTGCCGAGAGCTTTCTTCACCCGAATTTCTAGTTTGCTATCTGGGTTTGTGTGGAATGCGCGTAAGCACTGCATAGCAATGCGGATATTGAAGCGCTCTAAGTGGACTGGAGGTTTGGGAGTCCCTGACATAGTGAGGGATTATAGAGCGGTCGCTCTGCAGAGGGTCCTCAACTGGCAGTTCCACACACAATCCAAGCTTTGGGTCTCCCTTGAAAAATGTTTAGCTGGGAGAAACCTAGCCTACGCACCATGGCTTTCCAGGGAGTTTAGGGGGCTGTCAGATACCACCTCTCCATTGACGAGGCACGCCCTCTCGGTCTGGGATAGGGTAAACGCTGCCCTGAACCTTGCTCCCCCAGTGTCTCCACTGGCCCCACTGGGTGGATTTCTATGGTTCCCTCCGGGCGAACAAATGGCTTTCTTTGGCCCTTGGATGGAGGATGGAAACGCTAGTTGTGGGAAGCTCATGAGCAACGGCAGACTCCTCAGCTATGAATCTTTACAGGCCCGACATGCTAGCTCAGGGATGCTTTTTTGGAGGTATAGGCAACTTCACAACTTTTTTGAAACTCATGGCCACTCTAATAGAGATACCACTTCCCTCACGCCATTTGGCCACCATAGACCTCAAGCCCGCACATTAACGGGTTTGGGAGAAAGATCTACACCTTCAATTTTCTGATACTCAGCTGACACACATTTACCGGCTCGCTCACTCCAGCTCGATGGAGTCTAAAACTCAAGAAACAAATTACAAACTTCTGGCGCGCTGCTATAGGGTGCCGGCTGACTTAGCCCGTATTTACCCCTCTGTGTCGAATCAGTGCTGACGAGCATGTGGACATAGAGGCACACTATTACACATATGGTGGGACTGCTCCCGAATCAGGCCCTTTTGGGAAGACGTCAAACTCCAAATAAAAGAGATTCTAGACCTGGATATCCCCCTTTCGCCAGAACACTTCCTTTTCCACCTCCCTCAAATCCCACTTAGTAGATACAAGAAAAGTGCACTACCACACCTTCTTAACGCAGCTAAACGCATAGTCCCTATCTACTGGAAACGCTCGCAGGTTCCGACAAGAGAGGAGTGGGTGGCCAAAGTAAATGAAATCAGAGAGGCTGATCACTGAATAGCGACTTGTAGGGGTACCCTGGGTAGCTTTAATACGGTGTGGGCATCCTGGGTAGCATATGTTACTGACTCTGGGGAGATGTCCTCAAGCCTAGATCTGGCACTACTGGAACTAGGTGAAGTTTTTACACTCTTCCCGTCTATGTGTAGCCTTGTGGTGAACTGACCTAGGAAACTGTTTTCCCTTTTTTTTCTGTTTGATCTCCAAGGACCTATGGTTCCGCCACTTAGCAAGTGTGATGAGGGCCCACGATGTAATGTGGCTGCTCTCACACCCTCTCGGCAGGAGCATGCATCTTAAGGTGGTAGGTGCTGGGAGGAACGCCGGTGGAGGTCTGACGGAGGCGTACTTGGCCCCCCTCCACTGGTGTCAATGCCGGCTGTAAGAGGGACAATTGCACTATTGGACTGTTGTTTTAAGTCCGAGGTCATGATACTATGCTCACCATGCAACACTGCGAGGCTGCAGATTATACTGTAATACTATCACTGTTTTCTTTGTTTTGTATTTGTCTTCTAACAAATAAAGACAGATTTTGCAAAAAAATCACTGTTCCCGAAAAACTACAGTTTTTAAAACTTTTTTTGCATTGAAACATGTCCGCCAGCACTCTGACCCCTCTACATCCCAGATATCCCCGCATCACTCTGACCCCTCTACACCCCAGATATCCCCCAGCACTCTGACCCCTCTACACCTCAGATATCCCCCCAGCACTCTGACCCCTCTACACCCCAGATATCCCCCCGCACTGTGACCCCTCTACACCCCAGACATCCCCCCAGTACTCTGACCCCTCTACATCCCAGATATCCCCCTAGCACTCTGACCCCTCTACACCCTAGATATCCCCTCAGCACTCTGACCCCTCTACGCACCAGATATCCCCCAGCACTCTGACCCCTCTACGCCCCAGATATCCCCCCAGAACTCTGACCCCTCTACGCCCCAGATATCCCCCAGCACTCTGACCCCTCTACTTCCCAGATATCCCCCAGCACTCTGACCCCTCTACACCCTAGATATCCCCCAGCATTCTGACCCCTCTATACCCTAGATATCCCCCCAGCACTCTGACCCCTCTACACCCTAGATATCCCCCCAGCACTCTGACCCCTCTACACCCTAAATATCCCCCCAGCACTCTGACCCCTCTACACCACAGATATTCCCCCAGCACTCTGACCCCTCTGCACCCCAGATATCCCCCCAGCACTCTAACCCCTCTACACCCCAGATATCCCCCCAGCCCTCTGACCCCTGTACATCCCAGATATCCCCCAGCAATCTGACCCCTCTACACCCTAGCTATCCCCCCAGCACTCTGACCCCTCTACACCCCATATATCCGCCCCAGCACTCTGACCCCTCTACACTCTAGATATCCCCCCAGCATTCTGACCCCTCAACATCCTAGATATCCCCTACCTTCTACCTACTTGAGTTCTGTTTACCTGCACTGTCTCCATTGTAGGGGCACCAGAGCATTATTTTGCCCAGGGGCCCGTGATGCTATTAAGACAGGCCCTGCCCTGGGGCAGGACCCAGGTTCCCAAACACTTTTTATGACAATAACTTGCATATTAACCTATACAATTTGCCATTTTGATTTCTCTCATAGACTTTTAAAGGGTGTTCCATGGCTTTCGAATTTGCTGCGAACACCCCAAATTGTTTGCTATTCCACGAACAGGCGAACAGTCAATGTTCGAGTCTAACTCATGTTCAACCCGCACATAAAGCTTTTCCCTATTAGCCAATTAGCTTTTAATCAATCTTTTTTATTAGTTTTAAAGAAAGGGTCATACATAGAAAATAAATTCCAGTTTTTCGACAAGAATGGGTAATTAACAATTGGGCGACGCAGCGCCGTCACATTGTACATGTATGTTGGATACAAAATGAGGTTAAATACATATAAATTCAAAAACAGAAAACAGTGCTACGAAACAATTGGTCAAACAAGCGATTCATATAGTGAAAGCCCTTAATGGGTAAAGCTAGGATATGATTCCGCCGCAGTCGACGGATTTACATAAACATGGCTGCATTATCCCAACGGGACCAGGTGAGCCATTTCTCATGAACTTTACCGTACATTCCTCTGCTTGAGGCCAGTGTCAGCTCGTGGTTGTAATGTAGGTTGACTAGGTCAATAACAGCTTCTAGCGTTGGAGGTTGGGTAGATTTCCAAAGTCTGGTGATACTCAGCCTGGCTGCCAGGAGAATATTAGTGACCACCAGTTGCATGTTCACAGGAAACATACCCAAGTCCATGTTAAGTAGTGCTAATGTTGGCGTTGGGGAGATGTTACTACCAGCAATGTTTGACAGCATGCGAAAGATATTTGTCCAAAATTGGGTGATAAGCGGGCAGGACCAAAGGATATGTATCAGATCCCCTGTCATTTGGGTGCACCTCCAACATGTGTCTGGGCTGCCTTTGCCAAATTTTGCTATCTTGGCGGGTGTTAGGTACCAACGTAGTGAGATTTTCAAAGTCAGTTCCCATAGTGCTACATTTCTAGTGGCTCTGTATACGGACTTGAGTGCGTCCTGCCATTGTAGGTCTGGAAGAGTCTGTCCAAGGTCGGTATCCCATTGAATGTGCGGTTTGGCTTTGACGAATGTTAATTTTTGTCGAAACATGGCATAGAAAAGGGAGATACCCTTCTGTTTAGAGGAGCGGTCGGTCAGAAATGTCCATACTTTAGGGGGAATGGTGTAACATGGTTTGGATATGCGGGAAAGGCAGTGCTTAATTCTTAGGTAGGTGAAGAATTCCTTGTCTCTTAGTCCAAATTTTGCTTGTAAATGGGAGAACGGGAGTATGGTGTCGTCTTGGATGATGTCCTGTAGGTAGGAGATACCATAGGGTTTCCAATCTGATGTTCTAAGGTCTTCGGTGCAATGGTCTAGAACAGTCAGTGGAAGGGGAGGTTTGTGCGGTTGTGGGTGGTTTTCACCCTGTTGTACCATACCTTTCCATGCTAGAGCCGAGGCTCTCATGGTAGGAGGGAGAGAGTTGGAGACAGGATTACCGTGAGGGATTCCTAGTAACCAGTCACTAAGGTTGTTGCGTTTTACCATAGTAGATTCTAACTGACCCCATAGGGTATTTGGGCGTGTTTGGAACCAGTCTCTGAGTTGAGTGAGTATTGTGGCTAAATAATAGTCCCTGAAGTCTACTAATCCCGCTCCTCCTGCTAGTTTGTGTTTGATTAGGAGGTGTCCAGCGCATCTCGGTTTTTTGTCTTGCCACAACAGTTTGTTCAGGATCGTTTGTAAGGAGTGAAAGTAGGATGTGGGAATAGGGATTGGTAGTGTACGAAATAGATATAGCAATTGGGGGAGATGCATCATTTTGAACGCCGCGAGCCGTCCGGACCACGAAAGTTCTATTTTAGCTAATTTGTTGGTCGCTGTTCGGAGTTCGGATAGGAAGGGTTTGAAATTACTATTGAATAGATGTTTTGTGGAACGTGGTATGCGGATCCCTAGATATGATATCTCATGTTCCGCCCATGTGTACGGAAGTTGAAGTTGTAGTAGGTTCTTGGCAGTAGCATCTAATCCTATATTTAGTATATAGGACTTAGTGGCATTGACCTTGTAGTATGATATTTTGCCGAACCAAAGGAGTGTTTTTTGGGCTGCGATCAATGATGTCGTGGGATTGGTCAGTATAAGAATGACATCATCCGCGAATAGGCTAATCTTATGTCTGTTGGGACCTACCTCTATTCCCGATATATGTGGATGACTTCTAATGTGTTCTGCAAGGGGTTCAATTAGTAAGTTAAAAATAAGTGGTGAGAGCGGGCATCCCTGCCTGGTGCCATTCGTTATGTCGAACGATTGAGAGAGCATATCGGCGGAGAATACCTTCGCCGAGGGATTCGAGTATAGGGCCAGTATGGCGTTCAGTATATGTCCCTTAAATCCGAATTTTTGAAGGGCCTGACGCAGGTAGCCCCAGTGTACTCTGTCGAACGCCTTCTCTGCATCCAGAGCCAGGAGCAGAGAAGGCGTTCCACTTGTTTCAGCATAATGGAGAATATCGATTACCCTCCTTGTGGCGTCAGACGCTTGCCTACCGATTGTGAAGCCGGATTGATCCTTGTGGATCAGTGAGGGCATGATGTCAAGAAGTCGAGATGCAACCATTTTAGCATATATTTTCAGATCTAGATTTAAGAGTGAGATTGGGCGAAAGTTCTGAGGGGCAGTCGGGTCCTTGCCTGGTTTAGGTAGGGTTATAATAAGTGCCTGTAGGGATTCTTTTGGAAATCTGGAGGAAGCGGCTGCTGCGTTGAACATTGTGGTCAGGGTGGGAGCTAAGTGTTGGGAAAATTCCTTATAGTATTCCCCTGTGAGGCCGTCCGGTCCAGGGGATTTGCCTAAGGGTAGAGATTTAATTGCTGCCAGTACTTCTGGGGTGGTGAAAGGTTCGTTTAAATTGGATAGTTGGGTCTCAGTCAGGGAGGGGAGGGTTACATGGTTGAGGAATTCTTCGATTTCAGTCGCGGTGGGTTGGTGCGTGTCCTGATCGTTGTGTAAGTTGTACAAGTCGCTGTAGTACGTGCTGAACGCGTCTGCAATTGTTTGGGGATTTGTAAGCCTGTCTTTCGTGTGTGGATGGATGAGGTGATCAATCTTTTGTTTGACTCTCCTTCCTTTGATGCGTTGGGCCAGAACCTTGCCTGCCTTATTGGACGTGGAATAGGAAGAGGCTTTCAGTCTCCTCTGCGTACGCTCGAAGGATTGTAGGAGGAGGAGTCTGAGTTCTTGCCTCAGAGAGAGGATTTGGGCGGATCTAGTTGGGTCAGGGTTGAGTTTGTTAAGCCTTTCTAGGGTGTCTAATTGAGATACAAGAGCATCTATCCTTAAAGATTTGTTCTTTTTGTGTATGGAGCTCAACTTAAGTAAAACGCCTCGAATGTAAGCCTTGTGCGCGTTCCACAGCACGGCTGGGTCGGATACAGATCCCGTGTTATTGTCAAAGAAGTCTTTAAGCGTATCCGCAATCTCAGGGGAGAATGTGGGATGTTGCAAGATGTAGTTGTTAGCCCGCCATATAAAGGTCGGTCTTGTGTTATTAAAATTTGAAACGGTGATCGTGATGGGGGCATGATCCGACCAAGTCGTGGTGTGGATTTCTGAAGCGCTGATAGTTTGTAAAAGCCATTTGTCTGTAAGAAAAAGATCAATGCGCGAGTAGGTTCTATGCAAGGGCGAGAAGTATGTGTAGTCTCGCTCGGAGCCGTGTTGGCATCTCCAAACATCGAACAGATCGTGGGACGTCGCAAAGTGTTTCAAGGGGGATTCTCTCCGTTTAGAGGGGGTAGTGGAGTCCATAAGAACGTCCGGGACTAAGTTAAAATCCCCACACATTATGAGTTGCCCCTGTTTGATAGTTTGTGCCAATTTTGTCACCTTGCGGAGGAATCTGATCTGTCCGGTGTTAGGAGCGTATACATTAATCAACGTGTATTCATTACCATTCAATGTACAGACCAGAATAATATAACGACCATCTGGGTCGGTAACCACATTTTTCAGAAGGAACCGCACAGTGTCTTTCACTGCCAGAAACACCCCCCTCTTTTTGGAGGTGAAATTAGCAGAGAAAGTGTGAGGGAATTTTCTATTGGTACATACAGGTGCATTAGTGGAGGCAAAATGCGTTTCCTGAACACAGAGTACATCGCATTGTAGGTCTAGCGCAGTCTTCCATAAGGAATGTCTCTTAGCAGGGTGGTTCAAACCATTAGCGTTAATGGATAGAAGCTTAATCGCCATTGTCGGTAGTTACTAAGGAAGATGTATAGTAAAATTTCACTTACAGTTAGATGTGGAGAGTGGGCTGGGCACCGTAGGGTAACAAGAAACCAAAAACAAAATAAAGATTGAGGTGTCTCCAGCAAGGGCGGAGAGTGTGCGAGCGGCCCACTGTCCTAATATATTGTAGCTGTAAAAAAAGAGCACTGTTAGTTGCAACATATAAAAGCAAGAAAAACTGGAGTACTTTAGTGTACATACACTGGTGGCGGTGTTGTCCGTCGTGCAGAGCCCTGCACCTTTTCTGATAACTCTGAAGGGTTAGATAAGACGATGGTACAATAAACAATTAAGAGAAACTGACAGCACACCAGGTGTCGGGTGTGGTGGGTGTGCCACCTAGGGTGTCAGAGAGCGGAGTATCGGGACTAAGTAGCCCGTTAAACCGCCTATACGGGGTAACAAGTGTCACAATGCTGCTGATTCAAACCAAAACACTAAAAAAGGGGAGAGAACAGGAATAAAAAAAAGAACAGGTAATCAAAATAAGTAGCTGGATGCCAGGGAGAGTATCTGTCATGTAGATATATTGAAGGAGGCCTTCAAGTCATCTGCTCCGGTTCGTCTTCTTGGGTGGCGGGGGTCCGTCGAGTCTGTCTTCGCCCATTTGGGCTCTTGGTTCCACCGAATCCTGATGCGAATCCGGTATAATTCCCCATGTGTGTAGCAAGCGCAATCCCTTCTGCAGATCTTGGATTACGTGGGTCGAGCCATTTCGTGAGACGAGGAGCGTTGCTGGGTAGCGCCATTTGTACTGGACTTTATGGTTGTAAAGACCCTTGGTGATTGGGTTAAGCTGTCGCCGGAGTTGTAGTGTATACTTTGAGAGGTCAGGAAAGAGTAGCACCCCCTCGAATGGATGTTGTAGCGGTGGTCCCCCTCTAGCAGCCATCAGCAAATGTTCCTTTACATGGAAGAAATGAATCCTCATGAGTATGTCTCTCGGGACCGAAGCAGCTAAGTGAGAGGGCTTGGCTATACGGTGTATCCTATCTATTATAAGGTCTCTAGGTGAGGCATCCGGGAGTAGCACATGAAGAAGTTCTTTAGCGTATTTTGGAAGATCAGCCGGTGGTATAGTCTCCGGGACCCCCCTAAGTTTCAGGTTATTTCTCCTGGAACGGTCCTCTAAATCGGCCAGCTTGGCTCTCACCCATTTCTGCTCAGACTGCAAGTCCTCATAGGCATCCACCAGTTCATTTACTGTGTTAGTGCACTCTCCCATGCTGTTTTCCAGGTGCGTGACCCTGTCTTCCACCACATGCAGCTCTGTAGTGATTTTAGAAAAAATAGACGAGAGATCCGTCATCAGGGAGGTCTGGAGAGAGAGGAGCATGTCTTTTAGTGTGGTATCCACCACTGGTTGGCCCGAGGTAGGAAAGGAGGCCATGGAGGAGTGCAAGGCCTGGTTCGCCGGGAGTAGGCCGCAAGCCGGGGCCTCGATTTGCGGAGGCGCGCGTGGCGCGTCACGATCGGTGCGCATCCGCGCTTTCGCGGGGCTTCCCGTGATCGGGTTTTCATTCGTTTTGGGTGTAGGGGTGAGGTAGAGCAACAGGGGGTCTGCTCGATCAAAAGGGGCCCTGTAGTGTCCGATTCTGAGCCGAGCTCCGCGCCGCCGTCGGCGCCATTTTGCTGCTGACTGACCTGTGCATTATAATGAAAGAAGGCGGTCAGCTTCTGCGGGTGGCGATCCGTTTTCCTTTTGCCCGTCATGTCTTCACCGGGTCAGCCTGGGTCTCAGCAAGTAGCAGTGAAGGAGTTTGATCAAGGATTCGGGCTCCTATCGCTCCGGTTCTCTCCCTGGCAGAAGAGCTCAGATTTTAAGCAGCCATCTCCATTGCTGGCAGACCACGCCCCCTAGCCAATTAGCTTTTGTAAAGTAGAATGTTGCACATCTTTTGTTTTCAAGGTACAGAGGCTGACAAACTATGTTTAAAAAGTTGAGTTCAAACTGTGTTTTCCTTAAATGGGGAATAAAAATTATGGGAATGGAGATAGATTATATGTCTTAAATGCACATTTATAGGTATGCCACATAAGAGTATAAGAAACAAAAAACTGCGCTAATGTATAATTTGAAAGTAAAATAAATGGATGAATGAAAAAATAAAATAAAACTAACTCAGGGCAGCAGCTGTCGTGTGATACACAGAGGATATAGACAAGAAAAAGCAAAGCCGCGCCACTAAACTAAAATTAAACAAATTAACCATATGACATTGGAAACTGTTGAGAAACAATCCTGTCGCATATAGGTGATAAACACAATTTTCTTTGGGGTGAGACCGGAAAGTCTATGATGAAAGGTTCAATATCAATCTCTCCCCAGATACATTACATGCAGGGACATCAATTACAACACCACCACAGTGACAGATGATAACTTGAAAATGATCCCTTCACCAATAATGAAATGGCCGCTTACCAGAAGGCAAGCCCAGTAAAACGATCGGCTGTAGCCCAGCCGCGGCCTTTAGATCCAGGAGAGGATGCACCATAGTATCATTCCGTAAGGTAAAAAATTCAATTTATTAAAACATATTTTACTTACAATAAAAAGGTTTTAAAACTGCATATAAGAAAATGCCGGCCGGCAAACAATAGAAACCCTTCCTCCTTGCGTGGGGACGTCACTGGGCGTCCTCCCATAAGGAGGAAGGAAGGACGCGCAGTGACGTCACCACGCAAGGAGGAAGGGCTCCTATCGTTTGCTGGCCGGCATTTTCTCAACAGTTTCCAATGTCATATGGTTAATTCGTTTAATTTTGGTTTAGTGGCGCTACTTTGCTTTGTCTTGTCTTTTTCTTGTCTAATGCCACATAAGGCCGCGTACACACGATTAAACATGTTCACTGAAACTGGTCCACAGACCAGTTTCAGCGGACATGTTCGATCACGTGTACGGCCTATCGGACCATTTTCCAGCGGACAAAAGTTTCAAAACATGCTTAGAAACCTGTCCGCTGGAAACCTGTCCATTGGACATGTTCGATGGTTAGTACACAAAATCATCGGACCAAAATCCCACGCATGCTCAGAATAAAGTTGACGCATGCTTGGAAGCATTGAACTTTGTTTTTTCATCATGTCATTGTGTTCTACGTCACCGCGTTCTGGTCCAAGGGGATTTTGGTCCGATAGTGTGTACGCACATCAGACCAACAGACAACTTCAGCCTGGTCCGATGAAAACGGTCCGTCGGACATGTTTCATCGGACATGTCTGATTGTGTGTACGCGGCCTACGAGAAACGGTCAGGTGTCTATGCAGTTCCGCTGTCCGTATTATAGAACCCTGTAATAAAAGGTTTAAAGACGTTGCTGAAACTGCATGTTCAATACTGGCACTGCAAGTTTATATAGCCTAACATCTGGAAGCAAAATCTTTTGGTGAAATTTAGATCTACAAAAAACATTGTAGGAAAAAGAAGTTTACCCCATGGGGCTTTGGACAGCCAAAATATAAATATATCAATATAGTCTAGTAAAACATGATTTATTTGCTGATCGTCTATACCATACAGATAAAATATAATGACAATAAAAGAACCCCTTACGGATCAAGTGATACAATGCAGATCATACAATATAAGTACAGTTACATACAACATTGCATAAAAACTGCGTGGTGTGCGTGCCCCGACGTGTTTCGACCTGTGGAAGGTCTCTTCAGGGGGATGATTGATTCTACAAAAATATATATACTTAACATAAGTTTGAGATCAAAAAGACATGTTTGAGTATATATCACATAAAAAGACCCAAACAGAAAGTTACCGTTGTCAAATAAGTGTTCTGATAGTCAAAATTGTACAGACCCGTTGGGAAAAACGAAGGGAGCCCCATACAAGCGCCCCCCAGAAACCCGGAGGGGAGAAGAAGGAATAACATGGCCCACGGGTGGGTTACAAGGAGCCGCGCGGCTGAACGTCCTCCGACGACCTGTGGAGCCGATACCTGCAATAAGCCATAGCATGGGTTAGCCATATTGTCCCAAAAAGATTCATGGTATTAAATCATAGCAAGTTGTGCTGAGGTCTAAAATGTATATATAGGTAAGGCATATTAGTGTATAAGAAAACGGACTGGCAGTATAGTTCTAACATGTCTAAGAAAATGAATAGGATCTAGACATTGAAAACCCATTAGGGTATTAGATCAATGAGTATGATCAAGGATGTTGTATCAGAATAATACAAAATCCCCCAAGGAGGGGCTTTATAGGCAACAGTAGTAAGTGTAATGATGCAAAGTACAAAAATATATTTTAATATTTAATTGTATAAAAAAATCATACAAAGTGATACATAATAATACAAATACAATAACAGAAGGGAGTCGAGACGGATCCACATGAAAACTAACGGGCCCGTTAGTTTTCATGTGGATCAGTCTCGACTCCCTTCTGTTATTGTATTTGTATTATTATGTATCACTTTGTATGATTTTTTATACGATTAAATATTAAAATATATTTTTGTACTTTGCATCATTATGCTTACTACTGTTGCCTATAAAGCTCCTCCTTGGGGGATTTTGTATTATTCTTATTCATTCGAGGTGTCGGCAACACTTTTTTTAAGGTCACATATTTAGAAAGTTACATTTATTCTAAGGATGTTGTATCTTAAAAAATATGTAAATAAATAAATAAATATTGGGGTACTACATAAGTTCGCATGTAGGTGCCCCATGGATGAACAGAATTAAAAAAGAAAAAATAATAAGTGAATATTATTTTAATCTAATAAATAGTGCATAAAGGTGGGTGGGAGTGTAATGCCAATTGCATAATAGACATTATGTAAACCATCAAAAGGGCTGAGATGGCTGGTGTCAGAAATCAAGAAAGGAAGAGTGATAGTTGGATAACCAACTAACAAGTGTGTGAGTGAAAAAGTGCTGTTACCTGAAAGGTGGTAGGCAGGATATAGGTAGGTTGAAATAAGTTGGTAGTGCTTGTTGCTAAATATTAAGTCTGGGCTGCAAAAGATGCAAAAGGCACACAGACTACTAATTGTTAGGGAAGAAGTATACAAACTGCCGTCCATGCTAGGCTGCCTGGAATCAACAAATGATTCACAGGCAGGTGTTCTTATATAGGCCTATGGGTGTGGCAACAAAATACATTGGGCCAGATTCTGAAAGGAGATACGATGGTGTATCTCCAGATACGCCATCGTATCTCTGTTTGTGCGGCTGTGTATCTATGCGACTGATTCTTAGAATCAGTTATGCATAGATTTTGCTTAGATCCGACTGGCGTAAGTCACTTACACCGTCGGATCGAAGTTGCAATGTTACGCTGGCCGCAAGGTGGCGTTTCCGTCGATTTCTGTGTCGAATATGCAAATGAGCCTGATACGCTGATTCCCGAACGTATTTGCGCCCGTCATAGTTTACGTCGTTTGCGTAAGCGTAATGTTACCCCTGCTACATGAGGGGTAACTTTGCGTAGGTGATGCGTACACCATGTTAAGTATGTACGTCGCGTCAGCGTTGCTTTTTCCATCATTTACGTAAATCGTTCGCGAATAGGGCTCGCGTCAGGTTCACGTCAAAACCAATGTATTTGTGGCGTACTATGGAGCATGCGCACTGGGCTACGTTTACGGCTGGCGCATGTGCAGTTCATTCGGCGCGGGGGCGCGCTTAATTTAAATACAAAACGCCCCCTTTGAATTACATGGGGATACGTCGGGCCATTTACACTACGCCGCCGCAAATTATGGAGCAAGTGCTTTGAGAATACGGCACTTGCGTCTCTAAGTTGCGGCGGCGTAGTGTAAATAGGAAACGCTACGCCGCCGCAGATCTACGAGAATCTGGCCCATTGTGTTTAATGCATGCCAGCTTCGATGCTCAGACAAAATTTTTTAAAATTAATTCAACCTTTTTAAAATAGGAAGGTGGGATCGATTAAAGTAAGTACATGGTGGGCGGCATTCAATTTTGCTTGATCGGGGTTACTAAGAAAAAAAGTAGGTCATCCACTTAAGCACAGATCTTATGTTGTTGACCCCCCTTCCACCTTTATGCCCATCTTGTCTGGATCCACATGAACTATGTATGGAGGTGAGCGAACATTGCATGTGGTGGCGGGAGTACTATGGATATGGGGAATGTTTGAAGCAAAGAAAAACTGCACATCTCCCTGCATGTCAGCGGAAAAATGTATCACTTTATATATTATTATTGGACTTTGTTTGAACACCTATATTAGTTCTGATTTGACTTTATTTATATTTTTTTGTGTGTTTGTATACCTTATGCAGCGCTGTCTCATTTAAACTTTGTTTACTGTTTTTTTGTGGGAGCACATAAGTGACAGCAGTAGCAATCCTAAGTTTAATAGCGTGTGACTATCCTACTTTAAATATAGTAAATCAGTGTTTAATCTTCAGGGCCTAGCACCTTAGCTGACTTACAGTTTTGTTCTATTGTTTTGGCTCATTTCTTGAAACCGAAATGACATTCTCAAAACTCTAAGATCATTTGGCAAAACAGTCTTACAGTTCAGCACAACACTATATTTTACTTGCAAAAGCTCATATCTTTCCCAAAACTGTTCACTCATGCTTCAAAACCATATTCCTTTCCCATATAAAGGAGTCAGTGCCTCCAAAATGGCAAAGATTTTTCTCAATTGCTTTGGCTCATTTCTTGAAACAGACCAGACAGACATTCTCAGCTCTCTTGGTGCTTTTGCCAAAATAACCTGGATGGTTCGGCACAACACCATGGTTCACCTTCAAAAGTTCATATCTTTCCCAAAACACTTCACTCATGTGTCAAAACTAAATTTCTTTTTCATTCAACTAGTCAGTGCCCCCAAAATGCATCATCCCTTTGGCATTGTATAAGCACTGCAAGTCAAAATGTTTAGATGTTTTATCTCTATGGCAGAGGACCATTGAAATATCCCTCATGTCCACCTTTCAGTCTTAGCCCAGTCCTTCATTGCCAATGGTTACTGTACAGTTTTTGTCTAGCTAACTGAATACAATTGTGTATAAAACTGAAAAATAAGAAAAGTTTTTGGTAAGAGTAGCCTCCAAGGTTTGACATCACACATTGCACTCATACTGCAAAGGAAAAATTACTTTACAGTATTGTAACCATTATCATTCACACACAAAGTAACTTCCATACATGAGACTAAAAAGAAAACGTACACAGCATAATATATGGAAATATAAACACACAAACAAAAAACAAGGACAATTAGGGCCCTTTCACACGTGCGGATGAACGGTCCGCTTTTTCTAAGTCCGTAAACGGACTTAGAATGGGCCCTATGGGAGCGGATCCGTTAGCGGATGATGCATCCGCTAACGTCCGCCTAAGATCCGCGTCCGTCTGGATCCGTTTTGCGGACGAGAAGAAAACCTATTTTTCTTCCGTCCGGTGGATCGGATCGGATGCAAACGGACAGACGGTCCGTTTTCATCCGATTCCCCATAGGGGATAGCGGAGGAGAGACAGGGCGGTCCCTGCACAGTGTGCGGGGACCGCCCTGTCCGCCGACAGCTGAGCGGGACCCCCCCGCTGAGCCGACGGACACACACGGACACACCGAAAAACGGTCCGCACCGTGTGAAAGAGGCCTTACTGTAAATTTAGCCTACAATGCTGTAAATAAAGCTCGAGTTTCACAACTACTGTAAGGCCCCTTTCACACGGGGCGGATCAGTAATGATCCGCCCCGTGAACCTCCACTTGCTCAGCGGGGATCGCTCCATTGATCCCCGCTAAGCCGGCGGATGACAGGGAGGTCCTCACACACTGTACAGGGACTGCCCTGCCAGCTATCCGCTCTCTCCTATGGGGGGATCGGATGAACACAGACCGTCTGTCCGTGTTCACCCAATCCAATCCGCCAGACGGATGGAAAAGTAGGTTTTTCCTCCGTCACACTTTGGCGGACCGGAGCGGGTCGGATGTCAGTGCGCATGTCACCCCTGACATCCGCAGCTCCATAGAGAAGCACAGAGTGCCCATTCAGGTTCGCCTAAAAAACTGGCAGTTGGACCTGAACAAGCCACCCATGTGAAAGAGCCCTAACATCTCTTCACTGGTCGCTGTCCTCACCCTCCCTCTCCTGGGTACTGTCCTCACCCTCCTGTCCATCCACACGCTGCTGACTGTCTGGCCACAGATTCCCATCAACATTGCAGCGTATATCCTCCCTTGCAATGCATTGAGGGAAGAAACAAGGGAGATGTCGCAACCATCGCCTACACTGATCTCCTGTAATATTCTCACAGGCAGCGTCTATTGCATGGAGCAGGGACCTCTGATCTTGAGCCTGATGCTCATACACTCTCCACCTCCAAGCGCAGAAAAACTCCTCAATAGGATTGAGGAAATAAGAGTAAGGTGATAGGAACACAATGGGCCAGATTCAGGTAGATGAGAGTATCTTTCCTCTGGAGTAACGCTTCTCATTTACGTTACTCTGAAGACCCTTTCAGCGCAAGTCCTGTAATTCACATAGCAGTTGCGCGTAAACTTGCGCCAGAGTAACGATAATGCGCTGGCGTAACCCGACGCAAGTGGAAGTGGGTGTGATCATATGTAAATGATGGGCGGAGCCCAGCGCAGAGGCTTACGTTCAGCGCATCAACCACGGAGCATGCGCAGTGAGTGAGGCTCCACTCGCCCCCTTTGTGCGCATGCTCACAACTTCCGTCGGCACCACTGCACGGGAAACGTCAGCGCAATGCCTTCCGTTGGGCGTGTAAATGCGCCCGTAGAAGCGCCATTCCGGCACTAAAGTATATCCTGCTCCCCCTCCCCGCAGTGATGTTACTTTTGTTCTGAGATGGCTGCTCCCGTTCCCCGCAAACACACAGGAGAAAGCTGAACTTTAATGGCCAGGAGCTGTCAGCCATCATCTCGGCTATGGAGACCTATGATGTCTTCCTCCATGGCTGTAAAATTTGACAGACAAGCATGGACAGAGGTGTTGTCCTGCAAGTTGGGGTGCTCAGCTAGCTCTTATCGTCGGTAACGCTGCTGTAGCTGCTCTCCTGCTGACCTGTGGCCATCTGGAGTAAAGATAAAGCAGCCTTTTGTAGAAATAACTTTGCGCCGGACGGACGAGATACGCGCGGCGCATGTAGCCAGCGTATGGTGCTAATCCGTTCGTGAATTGGGAAAAATCCCTCATTTGCATATTTGCAGGGGAAATCAATGGGCGCGACTGATGCGCCCAGCGAAAATAAGCGCTGACGATACTCTGGCGTCGGAACGTTCCGCCGGTCGCAAATGACCCGTTATTGGGCGCATCTAGTTTGGTGGGTACGGGCACATAGAAACGACGGCGCATCATCACAGTTACGCGGCGCATATCCAAATACTCCAGCGCAAGTGTTCGTGAATCTGGCCCAATATCCATCCTTGGATGAGCAGTGAACCAGGCCCTGATAAGCGGGCCACGGTGGAAATTCACATTGTCCCATACAATTATATATTGTGGTAGGTGAGGCCCTATGAGACCTCTCTCATTTTCTGGGATCAAATCCAAATGAAAGTGGTCCAAGAAGATGAGGAGCTTCTGTGTTTTGTATGGGCCAAGACTGGGCATGTGAGTGGCCACACCATTCTCAGAAATGGCAGCACACATAGTTATATTGCCCCCTCGCTGGCCTGGGACATCCACCATGGCCCAGTGACCAATAAAATTACGGCCACGTCTTCGACCCTTGGCCAGGTTGAAGCCAGCCTCAGCCCCATACAATACAGTTACAGACAGCTACATAGGAATGTTCTATGTTCTGCACAAGTTCAATATACCACTGGCCAGTATTCCAGTGGATCCAAACCTGGGGTACATGTACCCTATGCAGAGGTACTACAGGGGGTATTTCACAGAAAGGGGAGGGGAAAAATTATGAAATTACTGAAATGTTACAGTAACATTATTAGATAGATTTCCATGGGAGGCGCTACTGTAATTGCAGCTCTTTGACCCTTTTACTTACTGTATTGTAGGTTATATTCTTCAAAATAAGGATTAGAATGATAATTGCATCATACAGTAAGCTGCAGTTTTTACTGTAATACTGGAATACTACTGTAAACTGTATTATTAATATTGTAGAAAATAAACTATTCCATACTATTCCATAGTTTATTTTCTACAATATTTTTCTTGTCATGATTAGTATCATACGTAACATCCCACTGAAGTAAGATACTGTAATACTGTAGGCCTATCACACACACACACACTAAATGAATACGCAAATGAGTAAATAAACATATTTGTTGCTCTATGCACGCTCTATGTGTCCTGTCCTATACATTATATAATTCCATCATTGATTGTGAGGGCATGGGTGATGACATGGTCTATAATTGTCGCCCAAACTTCATTAGGGACAGCATGGTGTCTTCGTGCTCCTCAGCTTCTTCCCCCTATTCCACCATCACGCACCCTTACTCCTCCTCCTCTTCCTCTTCCTCTTCCTCTTCCTTGGGCAGGCAGTTGCCCGTGTTCATCTACTTGGCCAGGTGCCTCCATGTTCAGACATTGTACTGGTCCTGCATGGTCAATCTCTATATATACATGTTTTGCAGCATTCACAATACAGTAATGGACAGTACCTGTCAGGTAACTAAACATACTGTTTGATTGGTTATCTGAGACCAACTCCTCCTTCGTTCAAGTTCTAGTTTTACCTGACTGTCAATTGCTGTAATGATTTTATCAAATGTTCCAAGAGATTCATATATGGTATTCATGGTATTGTGTTCCTGAATAATTTTGACAATTGAACAGACTATTGTGCATGTGATGACTTAAACAATGAAATGACGCTGACAGGTTTTGGAGAGAACGACCATTTAGACTGAGAAATGACAATCAGTTTGGATCAACATGATCTATTCAATTGAAAATTGTGCTAAATGTAGGTTACTTGTACTAAATCATTTGAGAAATGTACTGAGACATTGAGACATGTACTGAGACATTTGCAATTTGATTAAATGAATGAGAAATGCCATTCAGTTGTGAACAATTGCGAAGTGGTTTGGAGATTTGTCCATGTTGTTTTGAGAATGTCATTTCTGTTTCAAGAAATGAGCCAAACCAATAGAGAAAAACTGTAATAGCCTGTATGAATTTCACAGTCGATTTGGTCTTTCAATAGTTTAGACATTTGAGGGTCAAGTGTTTGCATATCAGTGGGTCAAAGATAGCTACATATGCAAACTTCATGTAAACGCTGTTGATTGGCTGATTGGTGTGGAGTTACATTTTAGAGGGTGGTGTAATAATCCGTAATAGTATTAGCAATATCTTCAGTGATATCATCAGGTAGGGAAGCTAGCGAGCCAGAAGAAGTGAGATCAATGAAACAAATGTGTAGCACTAGCTAATAACCTCCTACACTGATTTCCATATTTATTAAACTTGATAAAAATGACATCTACATTTGGACAACATATCTTTGGGGGTTTCATAAGAGGATTGATCTTAAGCAATGTTAAGTACACCAGGGTATAGAATTGTCTGCTGGTTTTATGTCTCATTAATTTAAGAGAGAAGATTAGAATCTTGTGGCTCCTTTGTTTTTTTCAGGGATGAACACTCCTCTAATTAAAGATTTGTGAGCTTCCCACCCAACAGACTAGTTAGTCACAAAGTACTGTTCTATCTCTTTTGATATGCCTGTGGCTACTGCTGGGTAGTGTAAAGTGTCTCTTGAAGGGGGACTGAGCAATATTATCCAGATTGTGTCGCTGAAGGTTGGATATACTGACCTTGAAGGAATACATGTCGCTGCTTGTGGGCAAGAGATTCACCACTGAGTTAGAAGGTAGAATTTAGCGATGGATATCAATAAAGAAAAGAGAGCAAGGGGAGGCCTGTGATAGCCACCTGCCACTAAGAAGGGGAAGAGGGTGGGTCAGTGTAAAAGGTCTTCTATTTCAAGCAAAAACAAGTACTAATATAAAGAGAGAGGAGAAGCAGGAATGGAAACTCGAGATTAGATTGATTAGATTGCAGTTGCTAAATGAGATTACAGGAGAGTGAGGTAATGTCACTGTCCCTGGACCATTCTAGCAGGTAAGCAGGGTAATTATAGGTGGGGAAAGTAGCAGGGAATGGGGTGGGAAACCACCATGCGCATATATTTGAAAAAAGTCTGAAAAAAGAATGTCCATATCAGGAGCATAGGGTAATCCTCAAATGGAAAAAAAACAAACAGTAGCAGCATAAAACAATAACAGAAATTTTTATTTATTTGCAACAGTGAAGGGACTCGTTTTGAGTGTAGCAAAAAGTCACAAAAAACAAACAAAAAAACACTGTGTATAGCAAAAACAGGAGATTTCAGACCTCAGCAGAAAACAACTATTAACTCCAAAGGCATCACAGTAACAAGGGCATGTAGGGCAAAAGGAACACTGTTGCAATGGTCATTCACATAAGGAGACTGTCATGGATCTGCCACCTAAGAGTTAATGGTGCAGACTGATTTCAGTGATTGACAACAGGCTGCCCTATTTAAACACCTCAGCAGCACAGTGTCTTTGCTGCCTGATCTGCAGTTCTTACCTGACTTCCTGTGATCTGACCTGTTTCCTGTTTCCTGTTTCCTGTGTTTGACCCGGCTTGCTTACTACGATTGATCTCTGTTATCCTGATCCCGGCCTGCCTTGTGACCAACGCTCAGCTCTACAACTGCTTGATTTCCCGTTGCCGAACTTGCCTGTATACTGACCATTCTCTGCCTGTCGTTTATATCTATATCTGATCATCTGTTACCAAACCCGGCTTGTCTGACTACGCATTCAGTGTCTCCCCAGCCAGTGCACCCACCAGCCAGCTTCCTGTTTCCTGCTGCACCTTAGGGATAGTGAGAGCAGGACGCTCTCAAACGAGTCGGCTCTCCCCAGGGACAGCATCAGCTAGGCAGGCAGGATTTTTTCACAGCTCTCTCCTTCTTCTCCAGACATCCTCCCCAGGTAGGCCCTACTTTCCATCACCTCCCCTGGAACCGATTGGCGGCCGTCCTTATCAGGATAACCTGCCGAATCGGCTGAACGCTGGGGCCTCTTTCCCTCTCCTTACCCCACATTACCACCCACCTGCCAATGCAACCTTCCCCCGGCGCCTCCCCGTGATTCCCCGTTTTCTCCCCTGAACCGCGCCAGCCACTACTGATTCGCGGCCGCCGCATCTTAGGAAAGGCCGCGGCTTCATCCGCTGCCTAGCGGCGCGCCACACTCTCGGCCAAATCACCTGTAGTAGCCCCCAGGAGCTCACCCCCAGCCCCTGTAGGTACTCATCCACCCCTGGCCTCAACAACCAGTTCCCCCCCTGGCTCACCAATTCACCCAGCTGGCTACACACCAGCCTGGGTCCCATGTCCTGCTCCTGGTCGGCGGCCATCTTGGTACACCCAGCAGCAGTGTCAGCTTCCCCACCCCCCTTTACACAACTTAATAGTACTTGATCCAGGGGTTCGCCCGATCGCCTTTCAGGGATCAGGAAGGAATTTTTTCCCCTACCAAATGCAAATTGGCATAGCATGGTTAGGGTTTTTTTGCCTTCCTCTGGACCAAGCCGGGAGGATTCACTGAATCCTCTCTTCATCGCCACCAAAAGGAACGACTTTTCCCCCGGTGAATGGCGACCATGGCTAATCTGCAGTACTCCGCAGAAACCATTTGGAATTTGAGGCGTTTCGCCGCAATACTGCCAGCCATCACCAAAAAGACCCTAAGAATTGAGCACCTTTTGAGGATCGATCGACGATCGAGTGTCAAAAATTTTAGCCGTTTACCCCAACCTAAGCGCATTTCATGTGCTTTGATCAACACAAGATCGGCAGTAAAACACCGACTTGAAATCCATGATTTCATTCTACAACACGACCTAGACTGCCTCTTTATTACAGAGAGCTGGCTCACAGCCGACTGTAACACCATTCTAGGAGAATTGGTGCCAGAAAACTACAGTATTATTATTACGGAAAACAGAATAGGGCAAAGAGGAGGAGGACTGGCGGTGATCCATAAGACGCGTCTTGCGATCACAAAACCAAGCCTCCAAAACCCTCTTCCATTCATGGAAACCCTTACTCTTCAACTGCAAGTAAACGGCCAGGAGACCGTCCGGATTCTACTCTGCTATAGGCCACCTGGCCCCAAGTCGCAGCTGCTCCCATCTTTGACGGACTTTGTCTCCACCTATACCCTGAATAGCAACCACCTTTTGCTGCTCGGGGACTTCAACCTCTGGGCCAACTCCCCGCAAGACCCCATTGCCAACGCCTGCATCGACCACCTGGAAGGATTAGGGCTTCAGCAACTAGTATGTGGGCCCACACATGCTTCAGGTCATACGCTCGATCTTATTTTCAGACAAGATCTGGAAATAAAAATCTTGGAAAATGAACCATTGCCATGGACAGATCACCATGCAATTAAATTCATTATTTCCGAATTCCCCCCCCCTTAACAAAAACATCAAATCCAGTGACAACACACTGGACCAGATGTCGGAAGAAGCTCCATTCGGAACTCTTCAAAGCCACATTAGGGGAAAAATTAAACACAATTCAGCCGCACCAAACAGCGGCAGAAACACTGGAGGCCATAAACACAGCACTATTGCAGTCAGCTGACTTGATAGCGCCGAAACGAAAGACCCAGATCAGGAAAAATAACTCCGGCTGGTTCAACAACCAGCTGGCGTTACTGAAGCAAGAGCGCAGAAGGGCAGAAGCAGCCTGGAAAAGAAACTCTTCAGATGAGAACCTCTCGATCTACAAGGCAATAACCAGGAAATACTACAAGCAAATCTTCGAAGCCAAGAAAAACTATTTTTCTGAGGCTATCAACGGTGCCCTAAATCACCCCCGCGAACTCTTCAAGCTGGTCACTCAGACCATGAATCCAGAATGTCTTGAAGCCCCCAACTTGGACACACAAGAATTTTGCGATGAGTTATCGGATTGCTTCATTAACAAAATTATGGCTATCCGGCAAAGCATTCAGCAAAACAATTGCTCTCCCAGCCCCCCCCGTAGTCATTTACACAGCACCGGCAGCAATTCACCACAGTTTGGTGAGTTCACGCTGGAACCCATCTCCATTCAGACCACTAAAAATATCATCGGCACTCTGCGCAACAGCACTGCGCCAAATGATATTATCCCCACCAAACTGCTGAAGGAATGCGCCGACATCCTGGCACCTCCGGTCACGCAGCTTATTAACCAATCCTTCAGGGAGGGCAAAATGCCCTCCCAGCTGAAGGAGGGCTTCATTCAACCCATCTTGAAGAAAGCCACCCTGGATCCTAAGGATCCACTCAACTAGCGCCCCATAACAGGCCTAAATGTTCTCTCCAAGGTAATGGAGAAAGCAGTGGTACAGCAGCTGCAACAGCATCTAGATACCCACAACTTACTCGACCCATTGCAATCAGGATTCCGTCCCGGACACGGGACGGAAACAGCATTGCTTAAGATATGGGACGACGTTCTCGAGGCCACAGACGAAGGAGAATATTCTCTTCTGGTTCTGCTGGATCTAAGCGCAGCCTTTGATACAGTTGATCATAAGCTGTTATTGACTCGGCTGGCTAAAATAGCCAAAGTCGCAGAAAGCGATCTATCTTGGTTCTCCTCTTTTTTGGAAAACCGATCGCAAATAGTGAAGCTAGGACCATTCACTTCGGAACAACGCACATTATCGTGCGGGGTCCCTCAAGGATCTCCCCTGTCGCCGATGTTATTCAACATCTATCTGCGTCCTCTTTTTGAAATCATCAGCAGCCAAAAACTGCTATATCACTCTTATGCAGACGACACGCAACTGTACTTCCGCATTTGCAATAAAAAGGATCACCACCTCAACCTAGAGACATGCCTCTCTTTGATAGAGGACTGGATGACAAAGAGTTATCTCAAACTCAACGGAGCGAAAACAGAACTTCTTCTGTTTCACGCCAAGCGTAGGAATCAATCGACAACAACCTGGATCCCCCCGCCCATTCTGGGCAAAGTCATCACCCCTAGCGCCAAAGTCAAAAGTCTTGGGGTCATCTTTGACTCCGACATGACAATGAACGCACAAATAGGGGCAGTAGTCAGCGGATCTCACTATCTGCTGCGCCTACTACGCAGACTCACGCCTTTTATTCCCAAGAAAGACATAGCGGTCGTTGTGGGAGCGATTGTAAACTCCAGATTGGACTATGCAAATGCCCTTTACCTCGGACTCCCCAAGTACCAAATCGCTCATCTTCAAGTCGTTCAAAATACGGCCGCCAGACTTGTGACTGGGAAAAAACCCTGGGAATCAATCTCACCTTCACTGAGATCCCTTCACTGGCTACCAGTCAAAGACAGAATCACCTTTAAAGCACTCTGTCTAACGCATAGATGTATCCATGGGAATGCTCCCCATTATCTATGCGAAAAATTAAAAGTTTACAAGCCCAATCGTATTCTACGATCCACCAATCAAAATCGGCTTCAGATACCGATACAAGTCCAAAGGAGACAGGAGATTCGCTGTCCAAGGTCCCAGACTATGGAACGCCTTACCAGCCAGTATTCGACTGGAGGAGAACTACTTAGTCTTCAGGAGAAAGATTAAGACTCATCTCTTTTGATCTCAAAGGAGACAGGAACAACAAGCGCCCAGAGGCGATTTACTTTGCATGTGTCGTGCTATACAAGTTCTTCATTCATTCATTCATTCTTTCACCTGCTGAATCGACAAGACCCAAGATGAACCAGGCACCCATACACCGCCAGGCTCTTGTGGCCACTGTCGCAACATCGGTGGCCCTTTAGCCGGGGTTTGTACGAGAAGCCTTCCCTCTACACGTCAGGCTCATCTGGCAGGTACGTAACAGTATCAGGCAGCCATGTCTGAGCCTGCTAGTGGGAAATCGGCCATAGATGACGTCTGCCAGCACCTTGCAGCCCTCACCCAAGCAGTCAAATCTCTACAGGAGGGTTATACACAACTGGAACAACGTGTACAGACTCTGGCTACACCAACAAGCAATGCTGCCCCTTCTGTCTCAGGGACTGCCACTGCAGCAACTCCATTAGTGATGCCGCCCCCTGAACCCAGAGTTCCAGCACCAGAGAGATTTTCAGGTGACCGGGGAAGGTTTCGATCCTTCCGCAACGCATGTGAACTGTACTTCGCCCTACAACCTCGAACTTTTTCCCTTGAAATGACTAAAGTGGGGTTCATTATATCACTGCTTCAGGGTGAGCCCCAGTCCTGGGCTCATCGTATGTTGGAAAAGAACGATGTATTGCTACAGTCCATGTCCACCTTCTTCGGTGCAATGGCCGAATTATACGACGACCCGCAACGAACCACCACAGCAGAGGCTGCCCTTCATGCACTCCAGCAAGGCCGCAGAACAGCTGAAGATTATGTCACAGACTTTCGACGCTGGAGTGCAGACACACAGTGGAATGACGCAACCCTGCGACACCAGTTCCGCTTGGGGTTATCGGAGGGTCTGAAAGACGAATTGGCACGTGTTGGGGTCCCAAATACCCTGGAGGCCCTTATCACACTGGCCATCCAAATTGACCGCCGGTTTCGTGAGCGACGATCCGAAAGATCAGCCCAGCAGCCACGTCCAGTATGGATGATGCCCCGGATCCCAGCTCCTACTCACTCCGCACCTGATAGCTTCACCCCAGTTCAGTCCGCTCCTGTCGCTACTGCTACCGACGTTCCAGAGCCCATGCAAATTGGCCTAATACGCCCCTCTCTGTCCCCAGAAGAACGCCTGCACAGACGACAGAATAATCTTTGCCTGTACTGTGGGGGTGCAGGCCACTATGTGCGTTCCTGTCCAACCAAGACACATAAGCAGCGGATGATTTTTTCAGTTAATAACTTTTTTTTGCCTACCAATGCTACCAACCTAACCCTTCCCATCTCTTTCCAGCTGCTAGAAAGGGAAGTGACAGTTACCGCGATCATTGATTCCGGGGCCTGCAGTTGCTTCATTGATCTAACCTTCGCAACACAACAACGCATTCCCTTGAGACCTAAAGCACAAGGACTTTCTGTTTTTCTAGCTGACGGGTCATGTATCAAGTCTGGACCTGTGACACAAGAGACATTTCCCTTACCCGTGTTGGCTCCCTCTCAACATAAGGAATTCCTAAGCCTTGATGTCATCTCCTCCCCACTATTCCCTGTTGTTCTGGGCCTACCCTGGCTGAAGGCGCATAATCCGCAAATTGACTGGGCCACAGGGAGAATCAACTTCCACTCAGCCTATTGCCAGGAGCACTGCCTACCAAGGCCCCCAGTTCCTTCTACAACACTATTTTGTGTGGACTCTGAGTCTGAAGTGCGGAAAGTTGTACCTGAACACTATCATGAGTTCCTGGATGTCTTTAGTAAGCGAGGGGCTGACATTCTTCCCCCGCATCGGCCATATGATTGCCCAATTGAACTGCTTCCTGGGTCCGAAATCCCCTTCGGTAGAATCTTCCCCCTTACTGAACGAGAACAGGAGGCACTAAAAGAATACGTCCAAGAAAACTTGGAAAAGGGGTTCATCCGACCCTCTACCTCTCCAGCAGGAGCTGGAATATTTTTTGTTGAAAAAAAGGACCACTCCCTACGACCTTGTGTGGACTATCGGGAGCTCAACAAAATTACAGTTAAAAACCGATATCCTCTCCCTCTAGTACCCGAACTATTTCAGAGACTAAGGTCAGCGACCATTTTCACCAAACTGGATCTACGGGGGGCTTACAATTTAGTCCGCATTCGCCAAGGGGATGAGTGGAAGACAGCCTTTCGCACCCGATTTGGCCACTATGAATACCTAGTGATGCCCTTCGGGCTATGCAATGCTCCGGCCACTTTCCAACATTTTGTTAATGATATATTCAGAGACTTCCTTGATATATTTTTGATTGTTTACCTAGACGACATTCTGATTTTTTCCATTTCTCTGGACTCTCACCGAGGTCATGTCAAAAGGGTGCTAAGCCGACTCCGCCAACACGGACTATATGCTAAAGGTGAAAAATGCGAGTTTGAAAAACGCAGCATCCAATTCCTGGGACTGGTAATCTCTCCTGAAGGGATCAAGATGGACTCTGAAAAGGTCTCCGCAATCTTAGACTGGCCTGCACCTACCGACAAGAAGGGGGTGCAGCGCTTCGTAGGATTTGCCAACTTTTACAGAAGGTTCATTAAAGGCTTTTCTGCTATCATAACCCCTATAACACAGCTGACTAGACAGAACCTCCACTTCCATTGGACTCCCGAGGCTCAAGCCGCATTTGATACCTTGAAGGGACTGTTTACTTCAGCACCTGTTCTTGGTCACCCGGACCCATCCCTGCCCTATACACTAGAAGTAGATGCATCTGAAGTCGCTATTGGAGCAGTCATCTCCCAACGCCAAGGCCCTAAGGATCTGATGCATCCAGTAGCTTTTTTTCCCCGCAGGCTCTCTCCAGCAGAGAGAAACTATGACGTTGGGGACCGGGAATTGCTGGCCATTAAGGCGGCATTAGAAGAATGAAGGTACCTCCTAGAGGGAGCAGCGCATCCCATATTGGTCTATACTGACCACAAAAACCTGGAGTATTTGAGGACTGCTAAACGTCTGAAGCCACGTCAAGCACGGTGGGCCCTATTCTTCTCCCGATTTGTGTTCCACATTACCTACCGGCCAGGCTCGAAGAATGTCAAACCGGATGCACTGTCTCGTATGTTTGATGACCCCAAGGAACCACCAGTGGCAGATACCATCTTGTCTGAAAATAACTTCTTGCTTTTACAGGGCAACCTCCTCAACAGAATGAAGCAGGCTTCGACAGACGTTCCTAGCCCTCCAGGGGTCACGCTGACACTCCGGGAAGGTTTACTGTTCAACGGAAGCAAGGTATTTGTACCTGAATGTTTACGCATAACCATTTTGGGTCTGTGCCATGATCATCCCCTAGCAGGTCATTTTGGGGTCCACAAGACGCTTGATCTCCTGAAACGCACATTCTGGTGGCCAGACCTGGAAGAAACATGTAAGAGGTACGTGAATTCCTGTGTAATCTGCAACCGCAGTAAGGGTACAAGAAACCGAGCTTGGGGTCTACTTCGGCCACTGCCAGTTCCTGACAGACCATGGAAAATGATAGCCATGGATTTTGTTGTGGAACTTCCCCCATCAGAAGGATGTACAGCCATCTTCGTAGTAGTGGACCGATTGTCCAAGATGGCCCATTTCTTGCCTCTGAAGAATACTCCCTCAGCCATAGAGACAGCTCAAGTATTTATCAGAGAAATTGTGAGGCTTCACGGGGTCCCTATGAACATTGTCTCCGATCGGGGGGTTCAATTCACCTCCAGATTCTGGAAAACTCTGTGTAAAGCCCTTAGAATCGAAAGATCCTTGTCCTCTGCCTACCATCCCCAAACCAATGGACAGACAGAGAGGACCAATCAGACATTGGAACAGTATATCCGATGCTTCACTACCTTTGTACAGGATGACTGGGTAGCGCTGCTGCCACTGGCGGAGTTCGCCTATAATAATGCCACTCATTCTGCCACAGGTCAGTCACCCTTCTTTGCAAATTATGGTTTTCACCCATCCTTCTTGCCTGACTTTATTCCAGAAACCACGGTTCCGGCTGTCCAAGACACAGTGGATTTCTTAAATCGCAACAATAAGTTGCTTCAAGAAGCGGTTACCAAGGCACAAGCAGCAAGCAAGACGGCTTTTGACAGGAAAAGGAGGGGTGAACTGATTCTCCACCTGGGAGACCAGGTATGGTTGTCTACTACAAATCTCCGGTTGGCATGTCCCTCAAAGAAACTGGCACCTAAATTTGTGGGACCATTCCCAGTCAAGAGGAAACTTAATGAGGTTGCTTATGAATTATCCTTACCTGATTCACTTAAAATACATCCTGTCTTCCATGTTTCTCTCTTGAAACCCGCAGTTCCTGAATCATTTCCAGATAGAGTATCCAAGCCACCAGAACCTGTGACCATCAATGGTGAAGAGGAGTATGAGGTGGAGGCTATCATAGACTGTAGGAGAAGAAGGAATCAGGTACAGTACCTGGTTAAGTGGAAGGGTTATGGCCCGGAGGATAACTCTTGGGAGGTTGAACAGGATGTGCACGCCAGAGACCTGGTTAATGCCTTTTTTCGCAGAAATCCACAGAAGAGAGACCTGTTGGGCACCCGGAGGTTGCCCGTAAGGGGGGGGCAATGTCATGGATCTGCCACCTAAGAGTTAATGGTGCATACTGATTTCAGTGATTGACAACAGGCTGCCCTATTTAAACACCTCAGCAGCACAGTGTCTTTGCTGCCTGATCTGCAGTTCTTACCTGACTTCCTGTGATCTGACCTGTTTCCTGTTTCCTGTGTTTGACCCGGCTTGCTTACTACGATTGATCTCTGTTATCCTGATCCCGGCCTGCCTTGTGACCAACGCTCAGCTCTACAACTGCTTGATTTCCCGTTGCCGAACTTGCCTGTATACTGACCATTCTCTGCCTGTCGTTTATATCTATATCTGATCATCTGTTACCAAACCCGGCTTGTCTGACTACGCATTCAGTGTCTCCCCAGCCAGTGCACCCACCAGCCAGCTTCCTGTTTCCTGCTGCACCTGCTGAATCGACAAGACCCAAGACGAACCAGGCACCCATACACCGCCAGGCTCTTGTGGCCACTGTCGCAACATCGGTGGCCCTTTAGCTGGGGTTGTACGAGAAGCCTTCCCACTACACGTCAGGCTCATCTGGCAGGTACGTAACAGAGACTCCATCCTTCCAAGAGAGCTTCAGATATTAGTTCTCATTATAACAAATTTATATATGGTACCACTTAAAACCTTGGGTGAGACAGGTATGGAAAAGAGGCCCATCTGTTGAGTATATTGTACTTACAATAGGTAAGTTGGGTATCTTGTCAAGAGGGTTACACCTACTAGACAAATATGGTACCATGGCACCAATGGACAAATCAGAAGTCCCTAGAAAGCCAAGCCAAGGGTTAGACCTATAACTAAAAACAGTGTACAACAACATAAGAATGAAAATAATAAATAATTTACTATCTATTGTCAGGCTGCCAGAGGTTAGTTCAACAGCATTGTTAAAAGACAAAATAACAGGTAACAATAAGGCCTCTCAATGTGCCTGAAATGATCTATTTTTTTCTAATTAAAACCAAAACTACTCTACAACCTATTTGATTAATTACACAATATTCAAAGCACCATGCACATTTTAGGAATATTCTGACTCAATCCTGGCCTGTGTTGTTAGCAGACAGCTCTGCCACAAAATATATAAAAAAACATTACAAATCGATGTGCTCCCTCCCTCAGGGTTAGTTCAGAGCCACTTTGATCCTGTGAGCAGTGAACTCCACAAACTGGTATTTTTCCTGTAACAAATGTGACGTCTGTCAATTTATCAGGTAAAAGTGATCTTGCGCAAACAAACCACAAAAGTGACCAAACACATAGATAAACAAATAAATATATATAAAAATAGTGTATCGAGAATATATAGAGAAATATTAATAAATATTAATAAATAAATAGTGTTAAAAGGTCCATGTGTGAAAAGTCCATAAGTGAATACGTGCAGTGCACAAACTCCACAAAAAATCCGTGAACGTAGCTGTGTCCAAACAATAAAGTGCAAGTGCCGCTCCATGAAGATCAGCCTCACAGGCCTCTCACCTCACTACAAAAAATAAATGCAATCAATCCGTGAACATTGCGGTGTCCACACGCAAAGTGCAAGTGCCACTCCGTGAAGGTCAGCCTCACAAGCCTCTCACCTCACTGCACAAACTTAATGCAGTCCAACACATCACCGGGGCATCTCCAATTCTTTCTGATGTTAAACCAATAAAGGCTGCGTTTCTCTCACTCAAATCCTTAGTGTTCCCCAAGACTCTCTCTAGTATTCAGGGAAACATAAGGAGAGACAAGCCTCCAATGGTGTAGTATAAAGATATAAAGCATCTGTGCCCAGATAAAGGCACACGCCGTAACGCGTAGGGAAGATTGACGTACACCTGGGAGTGACGTGAGAATTCGGCTGATGCCGCCTTGTTTTATCAGATGCCAATTTTATATGTTTTTATGTAAGGAGATTACTGTTCAATAAATTGCTTTATATCTTTATACTACACCATTGGAGGCTTGTCTCTCCTTATGTTTCCCTGAATACTAGAGAGAGTCTTGGGGAACACTAAGGATTTGAGTGAGAGAGACACGGCCGTTAATGATTTACCATCAGAAAGAATTGGAGATGCCCCGGTGATGTGTTGGACTGCATTTAGTTGGTGCAGTGAGGTGAGAGGCTTGTGAGGCTGACCTTCACGGGGTGGCACTTGCACTTTGCGTGTGGACACCACAATGTTCACAGATTGATTGCATTTATTTTTTGTAGTGAGGTGAGAGGCCTGTGAGGCTGATCTTCACGGAGCGACACTTGCACTTTATTGTGTGGACATAGATATGTTCACGGATTTTTTGTGGAGTTTGTGCACTGCACGTATTCACTTATGAACTTTTCACACATGGACCTTTTAACACTATTTATTTATTAATATTTATTAATATTTCTCTATATATTCTCGATACACTATTTTTATATATATTTATTTATTTATCTATGTGTTTGGTCACTTTTGTGTTTTTTTTGCGCAATATCACTTTTACCTGATTTTTCACCTGTGTACTGTAAACACTTTTAGGTTTTGCTGCAACTTAAGAAATTTTATTTATTTTTACCTAATTGATATTTATAGCGCGAAGGATTTTTGATATTATATTTTGGGTCTGTCAATTTATCTTAACCACTAGTCGACCAGCCACCGCAGTTATACGGCAGCAGGGCGTCTCGGTTGCGTGAGATCATGAAGCTATATGTCGTCATCTTGCATTTCAGCCAATAGGGCGCGCCCCCCACTCGCCCTTGGTGCCGACGCGCATGCCCGCGATTACAGCTGGGCACCCACGATTGCTTGTTACAGAACGAGAACACACACAGCTCCTCTGTCCTGTCAGGGAGAGAAATTATGAATCATCTGTTCATACAATGTATGAACAGCGATCAGTCATTTCCCCTAGTCAGTTCCACCCCCTTCAGTTAGAACACACACAGGGAACATAATTAACCCCTTCCTCACCCCCTAGTGTTAACCCCTTCCCTGCCAGTGGCATTTTTATAGTAATCAATGCATTTTTATAGCACTGATCGCTATAAAAATGCCAATGGTCCCAAAAATGTATCAAAAGTGTCCGCTATTAGGTCGCAGTACTGATAAAAAACACTGATCGCTGCCATTACTAGTAAAAAAAAATATATAATAATAAAAATGCCATTAAACTATCCTCTATATTGTAGACGCTATAACTTTTGCGCAAACCAATCAATAAACGCTTATTGCAATTTCTTTTACGGAAAATATGTAGAAGAATACGTATCGGCCTAAACTGAGGAAAAAACTTGTTATATATATATATATATATATATATATTTTTTTGGGGGAATATTTATTATAGCAAAAAGTAAAAAATATTCTTTTTTTTTTTTTTTATAAAATTGTCGCTCTATTTTTGTTAATAGCACAAAAAATAAAAAAACACAGAGGAGATCAAATACCACCAAAGAAAGCTCTATTTGTGGGGAAAAAAGGACACAATTTTTTTTTTAGGAGCCACATCGCACGGCCACTCAATTGTCAGTTAAAGCGATGCAGTGCTGAATAACAAAAAGGGGCCCAGTCATTGACCAGCAATATGGTCCGGGTCTGAAGTGGTTAAATGGGCAGACTGTTCTTCTCCCTAACGATCTCACACAATCTCTTCATCACAGAGTGTCCTGCCAAGCAATTGGAGTAGTATATCTAGCCAGATGTCTATGTGGCAGTTTTTACATAGGAAAGTCCAAAAGACCTTTTTATAAATGCATTAAAGATCATATTGGTCCCATCCATAAGCAACTGATGACCACGGCCATCAGTCGTCATGTGGGTTGTGAACATACCTTTAAAGCAGGGATGATTAAATTTACAGCTCTTGAGCATGTGCCTATGCATGCAAGAGGCGGTGGCATTGACCGCACGCTCTTGCAACTTGAGACTAAATGGATTCACAAATTAAATGCCACTCGTTACCTGACCTTAATGAGTACATCCGCTTCAAATCTTTTCTCTGAGCAGAATATTATCATTTGGTTTTGTTTAAGTCTTAAATTATTGTTTAGCTTTCTGTATATTGTTTGTTATTATTTTTTGTGCATTTCAACAATGTATTTCTATCTATATTTCAACTATATACTTTCTTGTACTGTATTTGTCTAATAACAATCCTCCTTCCCTCCTCTGCCTTGTCTGGGGCAATGGGCAGTAAATGATCGATGCCCTGACGCTGTATGGGCCCCCCCCCCCCCTCTTTCCTTCAGTTGATTTATAGGTCTTTCTAATTTTCATTACATTGATGCACAGACAACCAATATGCTGTTTATTTTTTGCATGTTTATGAATATCTATTTAGTGGTCCACATGATATCAATTTTTGTACATATTGATTTTGATAATCTTTATAATATAATACCTTTGTTATGATTTATGTTTGTATGTGTGCTGCCCTGCCTCTGATTTAGGTACCCGCCCATTTGTTTCACTCATCTTTACACACCTTGGGGAAAGATTCATCCCCTTTCTGTGGTGCAGGATGAGTGATATTCTCAGCCGGACTTTAGGACTATAGGTAGGGAAGAATGGAGAATCATGTTTTTATTTCTCTCCCCTTCCTCCTCCATAGATTCAGATCTTTGTATCAATAGAGGCCATGTGTTTTGTTGCATGGACACCCAAGGGCTTCACATGTCCTGAAGCCCAATCCGTGCCGTCATTGACACACTAGCCATTTATCCATGACTAAAGATGAGCTTCTTGTTCGAGTCGAACGTATGTTCGACTCGAACATCGTCTGTTCGTACGTTCGTCTAAATTCAAACAAAATGGGTCGTATGTGCCAAATTCAAGTGATGCGCCACGGCCCATAATTCACTGCGGCATTGCGCGCTGATTATTGGCCAAGCATGCTGTATGTCCCGCATGCTTGGCCATACACAGCGCGCAAAAAACGGAGAGCCACCCTGGCTTTGGCCAATAATGGTTTAGGGCTTTAGCACATTCCCCATACTATAAAAGACAGTCTGCAAGGTGGCCTTTTGTAGTGTGTTGTGGCATTGTTAATGAGAAGATCAGTCCTATAGAGAGAGAGACAGTGGGCCGTATCTGTTGATACGCCGCGTAAGTTCTAGGATGCGCCGGAGTATATTTTTTCTGTATTCAGAAAGCAAGATACCCTGGAATTTTGCTAAGATACGAGCGGCGTAAGTCTCTTATGCCGTTGTATCTTAGTTGCATATTTACGCTGGCCGCTAGGTGGCGCTTCCGTAGATTTACGCGACAAATATGCAAATTAGGTAGATACGCCGATTCACAAACGTAGTTGCACCCGGCGTTTCTATTTGCATTGTTTACGTAAGGCGTCGGACCAGCGTAAAGTTACCTGCTATATGAGGCGCAGGAAATGTTAGGTATGGACGTCGGGACAGCGTCAAATTTTCCGTTGTTTACGTTGTTTGCGTAAGTCGTTCGCAAATAGGGCTGTGCGTAAGTTACGTTCACGTCAAAAGCATTGACTATTTGCGACGTGATTTCGAGCATGCGCACTGGCATACGTCCACGGACAGTGCTTGCTCCATTTGTTTGGCGTGTCATTTACGTGGGGTCACGAGTCATTAACATACAACATACGCCCCCTACCTGCCTATTTTGAATTACGCGGGCTTACGCCGGCTCATTTACACTACGCCGCCGTAACTTACGGCACAAGTTCTTTCTTAATAAGGAACCTGCTTCACTAAGTTACGGCGGCGTAGTGTATCTGAGATACACTACGCCCGCCTAAAGATAGGCAATTGTTTCTGAATCTGGCCCAGTGTCTTTATTACTAGATAGATAGATAGAGCAGGCAGGCTAGTCAGTTTAGTTAAATTTACAGTGTGTAGAGAATATATATATCCCAGGAGTTGTACATATATTTATACACTGTATAGTTTAGCTAGATCAGCTATTCCTATTTGTCAGGCAGTTGATTGTGCTAGCTGCAGTCTTCTAACGTGTTGTATTGCCTGTGTGCTGTATAGTTTGCACCTAAACGTACTTGGGGCCAGATTCAGGTACATTGGCGCATATTTTGACCGGAGTAGCGCACCTCCTTTACGTTAGACCGGCGCAATGTAGAGGAGCAATCACCGTATCCTCGTAGATAGAAATTTGCGCCGGTGCAACGTAATTCCCGAGGCGTAAGGCGGAGTAATTCAAATTGGGAAGGACCAGGGCGTGTTACATTGAAATGAGCCGTGACCCCATGCAAATGAAGGGCCAGCCGGATCGCGCATGCGCACATGAAGCAGACCATGGTCAGCACCTCGCTGCGCATGCTCACAACTCGGGCAACGGCGCAATCAGTGAAATTAGAAGTGGACCCGGGCAACTTAGTGAACTACGCAGAGAGCTTAAATAGACAGACACAAAACGCCCTTCCTTTGCAAAAGTACATCCCTTTGTATCCCTTCCTATACAGCAAGGTGCTTTTGTTCTGTTGTGTGTTCACGTTTGTTGCTTTGTGACTTGTCTTTGTGATATTTGTTGACTGTTTGAGCTAGTGTTTTGTAGAATATATTTGATAGTGTCTTTTGGTGACTGGTTGTGCGACTTTTTGGTTGATAGATTTTGTTTGTTTGTTCTGTTGCTTGATTTTTCCTGCTTGTTTTTGTGAGTGATTGTTGGTGATTGTTTGGGAGAGAGTTGTTGTATGAATATGACTGAGAGGAAGCGCAAGACCAATTTTACTTTGGGGGAGAAACAAATTATTGCCCGGGCCCTTACCCAATATGGGCGTTTCCTGCACTGCCCGGAGAGTGCCAACACCGGGGGGGTGTTGGCACTCTCCGGGCAGTGCAGGAAACGCCGGGGGGGCCAGGAAGAAGGAGATCTTGCAGAACATTACCGACCAGGTAAATGCATTGGGGGGGTGACCCGGACACGCGAGGGGATCGTCAAGAAGATCAATGATCTCCGGCGTCTGGTCCGAAAGAAGCTGGGGCAGATGGCAGCACATGCCAGGGGCACTGGAGGTGGCCCAGACCTTTAATAGGCAACAAGTGGAGGGCCTGCCTGGCTATGACTCCATTGAGGAGGCCGTGATGACAGGTAAGCTTTTTTTTTCCTATCTGGTGTGTAGCATGTGTGGGGGGGTGGGGAAGGGAATATGTGGCAAGTGTGTGGATCCAACCTGTGAATGTTTTGTGTCATCCACAGATGTGCAGGAGGGTGCTGGGCCATCTGGCCTGACTGCACCATCCCCGGGACACCAGCCTGATGAGGACCCCCAGACAAGGCCGGAGTCCTCGGAGGAGTTTGAGGAGGAGGAGTTTGCGTTGGAGGAGGAGGTCATGTCAGGCAGTGGCTTGTTGTTTTTGGAGGAGTCTTCCCCTCTGGCTGGCAGCAGCCAGCCCTCCATAAGGGGTAGCCACTCCCACTCCTCCCCCAACAGGGCTCCCCTCCCAAGGCCCTCCCCTTCTCCCCAGCCACAAGCATCATTTGGAGGAAGGAAGTCGTCCCAGAAGACCAGGTGGGTGGCCGAGGTTCTGCCTGCCAATCTCAGAAGGGACCAGGCCCTTCAGACCCACCATGTGGGACAGGTCAGCCACACTTTGGGGCAGATGGAGGAGAACCTGTCCTCCATAAAGGATATGCTTGGGGACCTGTACTGCCACTCCCGGGCTCTTACAAACTGCCTAAACGAACTGCAGACTACTACAGCAGACATTGGGCAGGATGTGAGGGCCTTCACCCAGGCTATCCAGGTCAATACGGCAACACTAAATGCTGGCCTGAACAGAATAGTCGTGGCCTTGGAGGGCAGGCCGCCAGGTGGGCAAAGATCAGGGGCTGCTCCTCCTTCCCCTGATTACCCCCCCATGAGTCTCCCCTGAGGAGCCGGGGCCATGGCCGTGGGCGCCCCAGGCGTGGGTCACGCCAGCGGCATTAATTTGGTTCCCCCCCCCTTTTTTTTTTTTTTTGCCGCACTTTTTTTTTTTTTGCTGGAAATGTTTTTTTTTTGCTGCACAATTTTTTTTTTTTTCGGGTTGTGAATGATTTTGGAATGTGGGGATGACATTCCTGCCGGAAAAGGGATGTCACCCTCATTTGTGGTGGGTTCCCCAGGACCAGGGAGAAGTGATCCCCAGGTCCGTGTGAATGGTGTATGAATGTACAGTGACATAATTGGAGCCGTGGCGTGGCGTTGCTGCTCACAAGTCCTGCATGGTGGGCTTGTGCCAATCCAATTTGATGAGGATGTGATTTGTCTGTGCTAGGGACCACAGTGGTGTGCATGCATGCATTCTCATTGTGCCATGATTAATGTGTGTGTTTAACGTGCACACATGCCTAATGTGAGCTGTCTCCTGGCTGCTCTTCCCTCAGAAGACGGGGTAGCCTCGGTTAGGGGGGATTGTCTGGTTCAGGGGTCAGGTCATCACGTATGTCAATCTGCAGGCCCTTTCTTACTGCGAAGTTATGCAGCATGCAACATGCACCGATGATCTGGCACATGAAGTTTGGGGAATACAACAGGGTACCCCCAGACTTATCCAGGCATCAGAAACGTGACTTCAGGAGGCCAAAGGTGCGCTCCACCACTGCACGTGTTTGGGCGTGGGCTTCATTGTATCTTTCCTCTCCTGGGGTTTGGGGGGTCCGGATAGGAGTCATGAGATGGGGTCCCAGTGCATATGTAAGGGAAAAGACAGGAGGATGTTAGTCATGCATGTGCCCCTTGTGATGTGTGCATCATGGGGGGGGACAGTCATGCCTGCCACCCATGTCACTCACCAACCAGCCAGGTGTCCCCATACACGTTCTGTTCGAATTCCATTGGGATGGGGCTATAATTGTATATGTAGCTGTCATGGCTGGATCCGGGGTGTTTGGCACGGACGTGCCATATGAGGCCTTGGGCATCAACTATCACCTGTATGTTGATGGAATGCCAATGCTTCTGATTGCGGTATATGTGCTCTGTCTCATGGGGGGGCTGGAGTGCCACATGTGTGCAATCAATGGCCTCCACAGTGCGTGGGAATCTGGCAATTCTGTAGAAATATGTCATTGCCTTCAGCCGCAGGTCCTCATTGGTTGGCTTGATGATTTGGTTGGCCATGCGTCTGAGGATTGCAGGGATAACCTGGTGCACACATCTGCTCATGGAGGATTGTGACATCCCAGCCACCACTCCACTTGTTCTTTGAAAAGAGCCACTGGCAAGGAAATGGAGTGTTGCCGGGACCTTGACCAGTGGCTGCACTGCATGTGAGCGGTGTGTTGGGCTGGTGATGTCCTCCTGCAGGGTTGTGGTTAATTCCAGGATGGCATGAGGGGTGAATCTGAAGATGCGATACACCTCAGAATCACTCATGCCAAAGATGTCTATGCGTGTGCGGTATATCCTCTCCCGTGCCCTCCTCCGTGCCCTCCTCCTTCTTTGCTCCTCTAAAGTCAGTAGTATATCTATGAGCAAGGATGCCCCTGGCATGTTGGCATACGGTGTGTTGTCCAGCAAGTGTGACTGCTCAGCTCCTCACTAACAGTGTTGCTTTAGCTGACATGTAGACGGATTGTCTAATTTTATTCCACCTTTTATATGGACTAATTTTGGACAGGACGTGCAGCTGTTGCGCAAAGAGCGTAGCCTGCGCTGCACCAACTTACTTTTGTGGATCCCCGTAACTCCCTCATTTGCATATTTGAATAGCAAATCAATGGTGTGTCTAGCGCACAGTTTTGCGTGCATGAATGCTCCGGTCTATCGAAATTATGCCGGTCGAAAAAAATTAGATTTCATGCGTATATCGTTTTGGGGATGCGGCGCAACGATACGCATGCGCAGATTTAGACTTACGCCGCACATCTCCTGGAATGCCGGCGTAATGGCTCTGTGAATCTGGCCCTTGGTGTTTACTGCATTTATGCTGTATAGTTTGCACTTAAACCTACTTGGAGTTTACTGCACTTGTGCTGTATAGTTTGCACCTAAATGTACTTGGTGTTTACTGCACTTGGGCCGTATAGTTTGCACCTAAATGTACTTGGTGTTTACTGCACTTGTGCTGTATAGTTTGCACTTAAACCTACTTGGTAAAAGTAAAAGGCTTGACTGACATTAGCTTTTTTTGCTTAATTTTGACTTGCAGAAAAATGGAGGCCTTCAGAGAACAGGAGTTCTTTACAGAATTTGTTCAAAGGGGGCCCCGGATGGCAACCCCCCTTTTTTCTAGAATTTTTCTTTCCCCAAAAAATAATTTATTCAGCCAAGATCTGGCATTGTAATGGCCCCACCCCTAAAATAATCGACATATTGTTGCCACACAGCACGTGCGCTTTGGGGGGCCAAGCCTGTATGGACAGGCTCACGGGCCACCGCTGGAACATCAATGGCCTCATCAGGCACAAGTGTCATGTAGTTTGTTGAGGGTCTCTTTAGGAAATTGTGCAATATTCAGCAGCAAAGTATGACATGGTTCAGATTCTACTTAACAAACCTACAGTCCTTGTCTTGTTTGCACCGCCTGTATACTGCTGTATACTGCTGTTCAAAGTATATAGGGCCAATGGGTCTTGTAATGACCTGGGGGGAGTGGTGGCGGGGAAACCCATGCTATTTTTTTCAGTGATTTTTATCCATATTGCAGGGTCAGGGACCAAACATTACATTAAAGCCGCAAACAGTCTTAAATTACTTTTTTCTTATAGTAATCTCATTTTGTGCAGGGACAGTTCTAAACACATGCCACCTCACAGGCATACTATAGACACCCAGCAGGTACGATATTTTAAAGAATTTTGCATTTTTTTCTCACTTTAAGCATTATTAAAATCGCTGCTCCAGAAAAAACTACAGTTTTTAAAACTTTATTTTCCATTGATACATGTTCCCTGGGGCAAGACCCGGGTTCTCAAAGACGTTTTTTGACAATAACTTGAATATCGGGCTTTAAAATGAGCACTTTTGAATTCGAACGTTCGAGTTCCATAGACTTCAATGGGGTTCTAAATCTTCATGCGAACGTTCGGTCTGTTCGAAGGTTCTGGTGCGAACCGAACGTGGGGGGGTGTTCGTCTCATCCCTATCCATAACTGGTCTGCCTTCTTATCCATCCTTGCCCCACCTCTCTCGTTTCCCGAGGCTCCAATACATTAATTTAGTCACGACTGACCACATGCAGCGGCGTCTGATTGACACCGTATGGAGGCTACCCTCACTGATGTCATGACGTTGTTTTCTTAGCTGCGGGTGTTTCTGGGGATTGTAGGCAGGTAGGCGCGCTACCCTCTGGTGCATGCTCAATGCGCACCCTGTTGTGTCCACACTTGCTCGCTGACATCAGACGCCCGAGCAAGCAGGGGATATAAAATGCCGGCTCGTAACCAGCCCTACCTTGCTGGAACATGGGGCTGACCTCACTTTATCTATATCTCTAGACATGTGCATTCGTTTTCGTTAGAATGCATTTTCGTCCGAAAATCAGTTTTTTTCGTTATCGGTTTAACCAACGATAACGAAAGCGCAAGAAACAAAAACCGAAAGATCCGACATAAAAAATGCTTTATCTTCGTTTTCGTTGCGGTAAAAATTTGATATAGAGAGATTCGACATTATAGGGAAAAGATTTGACATTATAGGGAAAAGATTTGACATTATAGGGAAAAGATTTGACAGTATAGGGATAAGATTCGACATTATAGGGAAAAGATTCGACATTATAGGGAAAATATTTGACATTATAGAGAAAAGATTTGACACTATAGAAATAATAGATTCGACATTACAGAGATTAAATTTCGATTTATGGGAAAATAGATTCGACATTTTTACTAGTCATACAACATTAGAATTCTTGTAGGCGGAATATTCAAACGGAAATGTACGATTCGACGTAAAGATTCGGCGTTCCGTCGAATATTCTTTTGACCATTCGACAGAAACCAAGTATTATTGGATTTTCGGACGAAAGCTATTCCCCAACAAAAAACAAAATAAATCAAAACGATTTTCGGGAGTAACTAAATACATTTATTTTCCAAACGAAAACGAAAAAACTGACAGGTATCTGTTCAACATTGCTTCATCTCTTTCATCTTTTTCTCATTCCTATTCATTGAGCCTGTTCCCATTATTACTGTGGTTCCTCGTGCTGGGCATCCTAAGTTTTCTCCCCTCTCTCTACTATGACTTGCTTATCCAAAATTGAGCGCTAGTGTGCCTCCTCTGTGTCCTTTTTTTATTTGGATGCTTAGCAACAATTTGACCCCATGTAACAATACTCTACCAAATTTCTTATATACGGTACTTTTTTATTATCTATAGTATCTTATCTCTCTCTTTTTCTCCTACATAAATACATGTTTCCTCTAAGTATAATTCCTCTTGTGTACTTTTAGTGCCTTTTGTTCCGACTGATCGTTCACTGATCGATTAGGACCCCTGGCATTTGTTTTTTGAGAATATATTCCTTTTCTCTATATCAAGCTGAGTAGTTATTTCTGAGCCTTGGCCCCCAACCAATTTCCTTCTCTATTTTCCTTAATGTTTGGAACCTGGCATTCATTATGCTTTTCGTTCCCTAAAGCTGGGTCTTTCTATATCCCCTGTAACTTAATATGGCTCTCATTGTGCATGATCCAGTTTCTTTGGATAGGTTACACACACCATGTGGGCCCCACATGTGGATTCCCTCTGTCCTGGTTGGGTTAAGGTGGGTCCCCTTTTCAAAGGTTATTGGCCAAGCAGCACACTCATGTATTTTGGTAAATGTATGTTATTTGAAATGTATCTTATACTCTGTTTTTGTATTTCCATGGTAGAGCGGACTGTACACTCCCCTGGGGAAGCCAATCTGGCGAAATATATAGGGATGTGACACCACATACGACCACTACTCCATACAATTTGGGGATTTCAGCGACCCATACAGTCTAAAAATTTGCTTAAATACCTTGGGCCAGATTCAGGTACATCTGCGCATTATTGGACCGACGTAGCGCACCGCCTTTACGTTAGACTTGCGCAATGTAGCCGCGTAATCACCCTATTCTCGTAGCTTTTGCGCAGAAAATTGCGCATGCGTAACGTTATTTCAGAGGCGTGAGGCGGAGTATTACAAATTGGGAAGGACGTGGGCGTGTTACATTGAAATGAGCCGTGACTCCATGCAAATGAAGGGCCGGCCGACTCGCGCATGCGCGCTTGAAGCAGACCATGGTCAGCACCTCTGTGCGCATGCTCACAACTCAGGAACGGCGCAATCAGTGAAATTGGAAGTGGACTAAGGACTACGCAGACAGCATAAATAGACAGACACAAATGCACTTCCTTTGCAAAAGTACATCCCTTTGTATCCCTCCCTATACAGCAAGGTGCTTGTTTATTAGCGTTAGTGATTTTTGTCTTCTATGTGTTTTCTTTGTTGTTATTTTGTTTAAATTATATTTTTGCTGGGCATTTTTTATTTTTGCTCGTCATTTATTTTATTTTTTTGGTTCTGTTTGTGTATGATTTTGGAATGTGGGGGTGATATTCCTGCGGGAAAAGGGGTGTCACCCTCATTTGTGGTGGAGAAGTGAAACCCAGGTCTGTGTGAATGGTGTATGAATGTACAGTGACATAATTGGAGCCGTGGCATGGCGTTGCTGCTCACAAGTCCTGCATGGTGGGCTTGTGCCAATCCAATGTGATGAGGATGTGATGTGTCTGTGCTAGGGACCACAGTGGTGTGCATGCATGCATTCTCATTGTGCCATGATTAATGTGTGTGTTTAACGTGCAAAGATGCATATGTGAGCTGGCATGAGATGGGGTCATGAGATGGGGTCCCAGTGCATATGCAGAGTCACCTTGAAGGGAAAAGACAGGAGGATGTTAGTAGTGCATGTGCCCCTTGTGATGTGTGCATCATGGAGGGGGGACAGTCATGCCTGCCACCCATGTCACTCACCAACCAGCCAGCTGTCCCCATACATGTTCTGTTCGAAATCTGTGGGGATGGGGCTATGATTGTATATGTAACTGTCATGGGTGTCATGGGTAGTGCCATGTGTTGGGCTGCTGATGTCCTCCTGCAAGGTTGTGGTTAATTCCATGATGGCATGAGGGGTGAATCTGAAGATGCGAGACACCTCAGAATCACTCATGCCATAGATGTCTATGCATGTGTGATATATCCTCTCCCGTGAAGAGTGAAGAGTGAGGGGCTTGTATCAGATAAGAATATTGTATTAGATTAAATTGTAACGTTTATATAAGCAAATAAAAAAAAATAAAAAAAACATCTCCCGTGACCTCCTTAGTGCCCTCCTCCTTCTTTGCTCACCTAAAGTCAGTAGTATAGCTATGAGCATGGATGCCACTGGCATGTTGGAATACAGTTTGTTGGGCAACACGTGTGACTGCTGAGCTAACAGTGTTGCTTTATCTGACATGTAGACGATTTTTCTCTTTTTAGACCAGCTTTTATATGGTCTAATTTTAGACAGGACATTTTGCTGTTGCGCACACTGCGTAGCCTGCGCTGCCCCAACATTCTTTTGTGGATCCCCGTAAGTCCCTCATTAGCATATTTGACTAGCAAATCAATGGTCTGTCTAGCGCAATTTTGCGTGGACGGATTTGCCTGTCTAACGAAATTACGCTGGACAAAAAAAAAGTAGATTTCTTGCGTATCTCGTTTTGGGGATGCCGTGCGCAGACGTAATCGCTCTGTGAATCTGGCCCCTTGTTTTTACTGAATCTTGTTCTCTTTTTGTATTTTGTATAACCTTTTAATAAAAGGTTTAAATAATTACCTATGTCTATACCATGCTGTCCTTGGCACCGTTATAATTCCATTGTCCTTTTTTTGGTACCCATAGTTTAGCAATATTCAAGCGTGTGGAGATTTCTGACAGGGTTACTTTTGTATGAATCACAGTTTAGTTTGAGTCGCACAGATGTCGTAGGTTTTTGCAGTGAGCATAAGGTTCAAGCTAATAGGGTATCTGGTTTGTTTTCTTTTTGGTAATAAAGGTATTGTGATTTACATATTAATTTATTCACAGAGTCAGTGAGAAACAGGTCAAATTTTAAGCAGGCTCTAACAAGTTTAACTTTAGTAAAAGGAGAGGGAGAGTTTTGAAATGCATTGTGATACAGATTGAAGTCATTTTCCAAGGAGTTAAGGAGTTTCCGCTCGCATTTGAGAAATGATGCTTACCGGATAAGCGTACCTCAAATTACAGGTTTATGGGCTTCCCAAAGAGTGAGATGCAGAAGTTTTATTAATGAGATAATCATTTAGAGAATCTTTAATATCTATACAATGGGACGGGAAAAGTTATAATGGAATCATTATTGCACCAAGACGAATTCTGGGATCTCGGGTAGTACAAACTGCACTATGATAGGACATAAGGGCATAAGAACTGATGATAGGATTTATGGGACCATGTCAACAATTAGGAAGATACGATCAATCCTAGAAAACAATTTATGTGGATGGGAGTAATATGTAAAGCGTTTACGGGCTGACCACAGAGTAAGATGGGCTCTTAATGCACTCAGCCGCCAAACATCCAGCAACCTCTCGCCTTCTACAGTTGCTTCTGTCCTCTTACAGATGGGGCTTACCCACCAAATTAGTATTGACTTACCAAAACCAGTCAACATCTCAACACCAAAAGAGGGCATCAAAATGCTGCTAAATTGGGGCCTCCTCACTTTTCCCTCACCTGATCCTAAACCACAGTGCCCTCCGCACGAGAAGCCAAGAGCGCAAATTCACAAAATCATGCTCCTTATACTGACCAAAGTTTACTCCTGATCTTGTCTCCAGTCGCTTATGTGATAGCATAGAATTATGACTGCCTTTCACTCTATCAGCACAATGTCCCAGGTGAGCATCACTCCAAGTGCAATTTTAGTTTTTGTTACTCTCTTTTTACCCCTGAAAAAGAAAATAGGGCGCTAAGCATTCTAGCTTATGTCAAACTTTCATTGGTTTTGCATTCTGTTGCATCTGTTATTGCCTTATTTTTTTATTTGTCTACTGTTGTATTGCTAGTTCCTTTACATTTATTATTGGTATTTTTACTTATATTATTGCTGCCTGATTGTGCAGTTATAGAAGGTGCTGTCTCTGATATGTGTTCAAGAGACTCACTTTCCTTCCCATAAACACCCAATTGTTCACATAAGCAGTTCCCACATTGTTTTGTTTTGGCAACAACCCTAAAAAGAAAGCTGGGGTATTAATTGCCATATGCTCCTCTGTGTCTTTCAAATTGCTTTATTCTGGGAGGGCCGTGACACACCGGAGATTTTCAGCCCACAACAGCGCACAAAGAGGGCGTTTCGACCGTTGAGACGACCCGTTTGTTCGTGAATCCTCACTGAACGACGCGGTGATGGGAAGAAACCGCAAAAAAACGCTACAGCCTCAAAAAATTGAAAATTTCATTCCCCTCACGGCGAGCGGGACTCCCCAACATGGCGCGGCTTCGGTGAGAGGAATTACACAGGCTATACCGCACTGCTCCAATGAAGGTATGCCACATAATGACTCGCTCCAGAGTGGCACACTGAGTGGTACCCCCTCGGGAACCCCGAGTCCCACTACCAGAAGCCTGGTTAAGTCTAAGCTGAGGAGAGACTCCCCACATAGGCCAGACTGCGTCATGGAAATGACCACCCACTCTCAGGCCTCTTTTAACCCTAGAGAAAGAGAAGGGGATCCCATAGCAAATTTTCCTACAGCTGATAAACCAATTTCCGACACAATGCTCAAGGAAATGCTGCTCTCTCTTCGCTCTTCCCTGCAAGCAGATCTGTACAGAGGTTTAACTGAATGTCAGAGAGAGGTACATAATCTGGGTACCAGGGTGGACACAATAGAACACAGAATGGAGAATTTTGCCTCATCACACAATGTTATGGTGGACGCACATTCCAGTCAGAGAGATGAAATCGCATGGATCAAAGACAAAATGTGACCTCGAGGACAGATCTAGGAGGAATAACCTCAAACTGAGGGGTGTGCCTGAGACAGTGCCTCCTAATCAACTCCTCCAATATGCACAAACTTTATTTTCCTCAATGCTACCAGAAGCAACAGCCCAAGATCTCCTGATCGACCACATACATAGGATCCCTAAACCGTCATTTCTACCTGATGAAATCACCAGGGATGTTTTACTCAGAATCCATTTTTTCCATGTGAAAGACGTAATTTTACAAACATCACGTAGACCAGGGAGCCTCCCCCAACAATACAGAAATCTCAGGGTCCTGCCTGACCTTTCTAGGCACACTTTGCAACGCCGTAGGAATCTATTATCAATCACCAAAGCGTTAAGAAACCACGCAGTGCCACACAAATGGAAATATCCAGCTACCTTGGTGATTACTCATGATGGTTCTGATATTTCAGTATCCAACCTGGAAGAAGGTTTGACACTACTTCGCCGCTGGGGAATAGTCCCGGACCAAACCACGGATCTGCGTACCATGAATGTCCCCCAAGGGATTCAACACGATTGGCAAGTAGTCTCCCGCAAGAAAAATAAGAAATCTACAAACGGCAGCAAAGCCCAAGTTTAATTCAAGCCCTACCTAGAATATCTCCGGTATAGAGTTGCTACACGGCAGCTCATTTTTCCCCTGTTAGCTTAATAGCAGCTACGTCTGCGATAGGATCAGTTGATGGATCCATTTCTTAAAATTATTTGTTTGACTGTTTATGCTTTTTTTGTTTCTACCTTGTTTGTTTGTTTTCATGATATGCACAGGTCTCCTCAGGACATCTCCTCCTTTACCAGGTCCGGTACCAAACCTCTTCTTGTCACAACTGTCTTGCTGGGTGCCAACGGCAGCGATCCCTACCTGATATGTGAGTACCAAGCCACGATTGTTAACCACACTGCTGTACCAACCTCACTATGGTGATCAAGATCTTGTCTATGAATGCTAGGGGACTAAACCACCCAGCAAAAAGATTTTCGTTATGGAAAGAGGTTCACAAATCTAACGCAGATATCCTATGTGTGCAAGAAACACACTTCCAAGCGAAAAAAACTCCACAATTTACTCATAGAGACTTTCCTACTATCTATACTGCTTCCAACCCGACGGCCAAAAGAGGAGGTGTCCTGATAGCGTTCAAAAATTCTATAGCTTTCAAACCTAAGGATGTTATCACTGATGTTAAAGGCAGATATGTGATAATTGCTGGTGACATAAACGCTAAACCATACACCATAGTCTCACTTTACGCTCCAAACACCCACCAGTTGAGATTCATACGAAGAGTGCTTAAGAGAGCTCATTCTTTACAATATGGCAGACTATTGGTGTGCGGTGATTTTAACATTATTTCAGATCCAATGATTGACTCCTCACCTAGAAGGACAAGAGGAGCTCCAACACTTCTACCGCTTCTACACTCAGAAGAACTATTTGATGCATGGAGATGCCTTCATTCGAATGAACGTGACTATACTTTTTTTTCAGGGAGACATGGTATCTACTCGAGAATAGACATGTTCTTGACGGACAAGTGGCTACTGCAGGACATAGATAAAACATCAATTCATGACATTACGTGGTCTGATCACGCTGCTATCTCCTTGTCTATTGTAGAAAGAGGGGTCTCTCCCTCCTCATCCATCTGGCGCTGTAACAATAGGACTATACTAAATCCACACCACCAAAAATCCATTACCGAACACCTTAATAATTATTTCCGCCTCAATTCAGATTCTGTAAATGATCCCAATACCTTGTGGAATGCTCACAAGGCAGTTATACGGGGTATTATCATACAAATAGGGGCAATAGAAAAAAAAAAAAGATCTAAAGAAATCCAAGATGTCCTCAGTGACCTAAAGGATACTGAGAACAGTAATAAACAATCACCATCCCCTTCCCTGACCGCCAAATTGAAAGACCTTAGAGAAAAACTTAGGGAACTATTATCGCAACAATATGATAAACACTTGAGGAGGCTTAAACTCAACCACTATAACAATGCTAATAAAGCAGGTAAATACTTAGCAAATACTGTAGATTAAAGGTTATGCGCAATAAATCTAGAATAGCTTTCCTCACTGACCCATTCTCCCTACACAAAGTCACAAACCCCCAAAAAATTGCTGATCTATTTGCAAATTACTACGGCTCTCTGTATAACCTCAAAAAAGATGCCAATACTCCCCAACCTAGTACACATGAAATTCAATCCTTTCTTCGTACGCTGAAACTTCCCTCTCTAACATCCTAACCATTGGAAGATCTTAACTTACCTGTCACACCACAAGAGATACTGAAAGTCATACACTCCCTTCCCATGGGGAAATCACCAGGTCCCGATGGTTTTTCCAACGAATATTTCAAAACATTTCAAGCAGTTTTGACACCATATATGTCAACAGTCTTCAACAATTTTATGTCCACCACTTCCCTTCCCCAAGAAATGTTAAGAGCCCACATAGTAACAATTCCAAAACCTGGTAAAACCCTAGACACACCTGAGAACTTTAGGCCTATTTCCCTCCTTAACACTGACACCAAGATTTATGCAAAACTCTTAGCCACAAGATTAAAACATATCATCCCTACACTTGTTCGAAGTGACCAGATGGGCTTTGTGAGGGGGAGACAGGCCTCTGACGCCACCAGGCGTATCATTAAAATTATACACCATGCTGGAAAGACTCGAATGCCTTCTCTGTTGTTGTCTATTGATGCAGAGAAGGCGTTCGATCGAGTACACTGGACATACATGGAAATGGTTCTACAGAAATTTGGTTTCCAGGGCTCTATCTTATCTGCGATATTGGCTTTATACTCTTGTCCCTCTGCTCGAGTGTACTCTTCTGGGTTTCTTTCAGAGTCTTTCCCTATAACAAATGGTACGCGGCAGGGCTGCCCTCTATCCCCGTCAATCTTCAATCTAATAATAGAACCCCTAGCCGAAGCCATCAGGTCTAATATAAGGATTTCGGGTTTTCAATTTGGCCATGAAAATCACACCATCAGTCTTTTTGCTGATGATGTGATACTACTATTGACCAACCCTGTTGAATCTTTGCATGAAGTTCACAATATTTTAATGACATTTGGAAAGATTTCATATTACAAAGTTAATTTTACAAAATCTCTTATCCTTGACCTGGGGGTACCACCTCATATCAAGAGTTGCCTACTATCCCGATTACCCTACACCTGGAGCTCGGGCTCTATCAAATACCTTGGTATCACCCTTACGAGTAGTGTCTCTACGCTTATCAAAGCTAATTTCCCCTCATTGATTGAAAAAATTGAAACCCAACTCAAAAGGATCTCTGAGAAGGAAGTGTCCTGGATGGGCAGAATATCAGCTTTTAAAATGTTGATTATGCCTCAAATCCTATACTTCTGTCATGGATCTGCCACCTAAGAGTTAATGGTGCAGACTGATTTCAGTGATTGACAACAGGCTGCCTATTTATACACCTCAGCAGCACAGTGTCTTTGCTGCCTGATCTGCAGTTCTTACCTGACTTCCTGTGATCTGACCTGTTTCCTGTGTTTGACCCGGCTTGCTGACTACGATTGATCTCTGTTATCCTGATCCCGGCCTGCCTTGTGACCACGCTCAGCTCTACAACTGCTTGATTTCCCGTTGCCGAACTTGCCTGTATACTGACCATTCTCTGCCTGTCGTTTATATCTATATCGGATCATCTGTTACCAAACCCGGCTTGTCTGACTACGCATTCAGTGCACCCACCAGCCAGCTTCCTGTTTCCTGCTGCACCTGCTGAACCGCCAAGACCATAGACGAACCAGGCACCCATACACCGCCAGGCTCTTGTGGCCACTGTCGCAACATCGGTGGCCCTTTAGCCGGGGTTGTACGAGAAGCCTTCCCACTACACGTCAGGCTCATCTGGTAGGTACGTAACAGTATCAGGCAGCCATGTCTGAGCCTGCTAGTGGGAAATCGGCCATGGATGACGTCTGCCAGCACCTTTCAGCCCTCACCCAAGCAGTCAAATCTCTACAGGAGGGTTATACGCAACTGGAACAACGTGTACAGACTCTGGCTACACCAAAAAGCAATGCTGCCCCTTCCGTCTCAGGGTCTGCCACTGCAGCAACCCCATTAGTGATGCCGCCCCCTGAACCCAGAGTTCCAGCACCAGAGAGATTTTCAGGTGACCGGGGAAAGTTTTGATCCTTCCGCAACGCATGTGAACTGTACTTCGCCCTACAACCTCGAACTTTTTCCCTTGAAATGACTAAAGTGGGGTTCATTATATCACTGCTTCAGGGTGAGCCCCAGTCCTGGGCTCATCGTATGTTGGAAAAGAACAATGTATTGCTACAGTCCATGTCCGCCTTCTTCGGTGCAATGGCCGAATTATACGACGACCCGCAACGAACCACCACAGCAGAGGCTGCCCTTCATGCACTCCAGCAAGGCCGCAGAACAGCTGAAGATTATGTCACAGACTTTCGACGCTGGAGTGCAGACACACAGTGGAATGACGCAGCCCTGCGACACCAGTTCCGCTTGGGGTTATCGGAGGGTCTGAAAGACGAATTGGCACGTGTTGGGGTCCCAAATACCCTGGAGGCCCTTATCACACTGGCCATCCAAATTGACCGCCGGCTTCATGAGCGACGATCCGAAAGATCAGCCCAGCAGCCACGTCCAGTATGGATGATGCCCCGGATCCCAGCTCCTACTTACTCCGCACCTGATAGCTTCACCCCAGTTCAGCCCGCTCCTGTCGCTACTGCTACCGACGCTCCAGAGCCTATGCAAATTGGCCTAATACGCCCCTCTCTGTCCCCAGAAGAACGCCTGCACCGACGACAGAATAACCTTTGCCTGTACTGTGGGGGTGCAGGCCACTATGTGCGTTCCTGTCCAACCAAGACACGTAAACAGCGGATGATTTTTTCAGTTAATAACTTTTTTTTGCCTACCAATGCTACCAACCTAACCCTTCCCATCTCTTTCCAACTGCTAGAAAGGGAAGTGACAGTTACCACGATCATTGATTCTGGGGCCTGCAGTTGATTCATTGATCTAACCTTCGCAACACAACAACACATTCCCTTGAGACCTAAAGCACAAGGACTTTCTGTCTTTCTAGCTGACGGGTCATGTATCAAGTCTGGACCTGTGACACAAGAGACATTTCCCTTACCCGTGTTGGCTCCCTCTCAACATAAGGAATTCCTAAGCCTTGATGTCATCTCCTCCCCACTATTCCCTGTTATTCTGGGCCTACCCTGGCTGAAGGCGCATAATCCGCAAATTGACTGGGCCACAGGGAGAATCAACTTCCACTCAGCCTATTGCCAGGAGCACTGCCTACCAAGGCCCCCAGTTCCTCCTACAACACTATTTTGTGTGGACTCTGAGTCTGAAGTGCGGAAAGTTGTACCTGAACACTATCATGAGTTCCTGGATGTCTTTAGTAAGCGAGGGGCTGATATTCTTCCCCCGCATCGGCCATATGATTGCCCAATTGAACTGCTTCCTGGGTCCGAAATCCCTTTCGGTAGAATCTTCCCCCTCGCTGAACGAGAACAGGAGGCACTAAAAGAATACGTCCAAGAAAACTTGGAAAAGGGTTTTATCTGACCCTCTACCTCTCCAGCAGGAGCTGGATTATTTTTTGTTGAAAAAAAAGATCACTCCCTACGACCTTGTGTGGACTATCGGGAGCTCAACAAAATTACAGTTAAAAACCGATATCCTCTCCCTCTAGTACCCAAACTATTTCAGAGACTAAGGTCAGCGACCATTTTCACCAAACTGGATCTACGGGGGGCTTACAATTTAGTCCGCATTCGCCAAGGGGATGAGTGGAAGACAGCCTTTCGCACCCGATTTGGCCACTATGAATACCTAGTGATGCCCTTCGGGCTATGCAATGCTCCGGCCACTTTCCAACATTTTGTTAATGATATATTCAGAGACTTCCTTGATATATTTTTGATTGTTTACCTAGACGACATTCTGATTTTTTCCATTTCTCTGGACTCTCATCGAGGTCATGTCAAAAGGGTGCTAAGCCGACTCCGCCAACACGGACTATATGCTAAAGGTGAAAAATGCGAGTTTGAAAAACGCAGCATCCAATTCCTGGGACTGGTAATCTCTCCTGAAGGGATCAAGATGGACTCTGAAAAGGTCTCCGCAATCTTAGACTGGCCTGCACCTACCGACAAGAAGGGGGTGCAGCGCTTCATAGGATTTGCCAACTTTTACAGAAGGTTCATTAAAGGCTTTTCTGCTGTCATAACCCCTATAACACAACTGACTAGACAGAACCTCCGCTTCCATTGGACTCCCGAGGCTCAAGCCGCATTTGATACCTTGAAGGGACTGTTTACTTCAGCACCTGTTCTTGGTCACCCGGACCCGTCCCTGCCCTATACACTAGAAGTAGACGCATCTGAAGTCGCTATTGGAGCAGTCATCTCCCAACGCCAAGGCCCTAAGGATCTGATGCATCCAGTAGCTTTTTTTTCCCGCAGGCTCTCTCCAGCAGAGAGAAACTATGACGTTGGGGACCGGGAATTGCTGGCCATTAAGGCGGCATTAGAAGAATGGAGGTACCTCCTAGAGGGAGCAGCGCATCCCATATTGGTCTATACTGACCACAAAAACCTGGAGTATTTGAGGACTGCTAAACGTCTGAAGCCACGTCAAGCACAGTGGGCCCTATTCTTCTCCCGATTTGTGTTCCACATTACCTAGGCTCGAAGAATGTCAAACCAGATGCACTGTCTCGTATGTTTGATGACCCCAAGGAACCACCAGTGGCAGATACCATCTTATCTGAAAATAACTTCTTGCTTTTACAGGGCAACCTCCTCAACAGAATGAAGCAGGCTTCGACAGACGTTCCTAGCCCTCCAGGGGTCACGCTGACACTCCGGGAAGGTTTACTGTTCAACGGAAGCAAGGTATTTGTACCTGAATGTTTACGCATAACCATTTTGGGTCTGTGTCATGATCATCCCCTAGCAGGTCATTTTGGGGTCCACAAAACGCTTGATCTCCTGAAACGCACATTCTGGTGGCCAGACCTGGAGGAAACCTGTAAGAGGTACGTGAATTCCTCTGTAATCTGCAACCGCAGTAAGGGTACAAGAAACCGAGCTTGGGGTCTACTTCGGCCACTGCCAGTTTCCTGACAGACCATGGAAAATGATAGCCATGGATTTTGTTGTGGAACTTCCCCCATCAGAAGGATGTACAGCCATCTTCGTAGTAGTGGACCGATTGTCCAAGATGGCCCATTTCTTGCCTCTGAAGAATACTCCCTCAGCCATAGAGACAGCTCAAGTATTTATCAGAGAAATTGTGAGGCTTCACGGGGTCCCTATGAACATTGTCTCCGATCGGGGGGTTCAATTCACCTCCAGATTCTGGAAAACTCTGTGTGAAGCCCTTAAAATCGAAAGATCCTTGTCCTCTGCCTACCATCCCCAAACCAATGGACAGACAGAGAGGACAAATCAAACATTGGAACAGTATATCCGATGCTTCACTACTTTTGTACAGGATGACTGGGTATCGCTGCTGCCACTGGCGGAGTTCGCCTATAATAATGCCACTCATTCTGCCACAGGTCAGTCACCCTTCTTTGCAAATTATGGTTTTCACCCATCCTTCTTGCCTGACTTTATTTCAGAAACCACGGTTCCGGCTGTCCAAGACACAGTGGATTTCCTAAATCGCAACAATAAGTTGCTTCAAGAAGTGGTTACCAAAGCACAAGCAGCAAGCAAGACGGCTTTTGACAGGAAAAGGAGGGGTGAACTGATTCTCCACCCGGGAGACCAGGTATGGTTGTCTACTACAAATCTCCGGTTGGCATGCCCCTCAAAGAAACTGGCACCTAAATTTGTGGGACCATTCCCAGTCAAGAGGAAACTTAATGAGGTTGCTTATGAATTATCCTTACCTGATTCACTTAAAATACATCCTGTCTTCCATGTTTCTCTCTTGAAACCCGCAGTTCCTGACTCTTTTCCAGATAGAGTATCCAAGCCACCAGAACCTGTGACCATCAATGGTGAAGAGGAGTATGAGGTGGAGGCTATCATAGACTGTAGGAGAAGAAGGAATCAGGTACAGTACCTGGTTAAGTGGAAGGGTTATGGCCCGGAGGATAACTCTTGGGAGGTTGAACAGGATGTGCACGCCAGAGACCTGGTTAATGCCTTTTTTCGCAGAAATCCACAGAAGAGAGACCTGTTGGGCACCCGGAGGTTGCCCGTAAGGGGGGGGCAATGTCATGGATCTGCCACCTAAGAGTTAATGGTGCAGACTGATTTCAGTGATTGACAACAGGCTGCCTATTTAAACACCTCAGCAGCACAGTGTCTTTGCTGCCTGATCTGCAGTTCTTACCTGACTTCCTGTGATCTGACCTGTTTCCTGTTTCCTGTGTTTGACCCGGCTTGCTGACTACGATTGATCTCTGTTATCCTGATCCCGGCCTGCCTTGTGACCACGCTCAGCTCTACAACTGCTTGATTTCCCGTTGCCGAACTTGCCTGTATACTGACCATTCTCTGCCTGTCGTTTATATCTATATCGGATCATCTGTTACCAAACCCGGCTTGTCTGACTATGCATTCAGTGCACCCACCAGCCAGCTTCCTGTTTCCTGCTGCACCTGCTGAACCGACAAGACCCAAGACGAACCAGGCACCCATACACCGCCAGGCTCTTGTGGCCACTGTCGCAACATCGGTGGCCCTTTAGCCGGGGTTGTACGAGAAGCCTTCCCACTACACGTCAGGCTCATCTGGCAGGTACGTAACAACTTCTTTCGTGCAATTCCATTGTGTGTACCGTACCATTACCTTAATCGCCTCACAACGTTGGGATGGAAGTATGTTTGGCAAGGTAAAAGGGCACGGTGTTCACGTAACAATCTTGTGTCTCACAAAAAAATAGGAGGAGCAGGTCTACCCGACATACATGACTATATGTGGGCAGCTCGACTTGACCAACTTAAACACTGGTTCCATGACCTAGACGTTCCACCCTGGGTGAACATAGAAAATACACTGTCACCGACAGCTAACGTGAAACTTATGTTGCTCAGCGACAAATGGTCTCCTTGGAAGCTGACCTCTTTACCCCCTACCATACAGACTTCATTAAAAGCGTGGAGACATATACTGAATCAAGACCATCAAGAATTTCAGGATATTGACTTCCGACTACCTTTGCGAATACTTGAAGCCAAAATACCCAGATTGACTGTCTCTGAACTCAATTCACACGTGGTGACTGACATTTCGGAACTCTACACAAACGATACACCCCTACATCCTACCATAGTTGTATCCCAATTCCATTTACCTGACAGATCTTTTCACACTTGTGACAGAATTGTGCGCTTCCTCCACTCATTGCCTTCCCCGACCATATCCCTCCCAAAGAGGGTGTGGAAATTTTATTCTGTCGCTCAACCTGCCTCAAAGGGCATATCACTATTCTACAATATATTTCAAGATAAGATGAAATTTTCTAAGACGACAGCAATGAAAAAATGGGAGGTAGACCTACGTAATAGATTTACAAAAGAGGATTGGACGTGTGCCTTTCAGACGATTCACAAAGCATCTCATTGTGTGAAACACTGGGAATTGTCCATTAAATTGACCAACAGATGGTACTACACTCCACTGAGATTGGCTACATTCTATCCTGGCACCCCAGCCAACTGTTGGAGAGAATGTGGTCAAGTGGGCAATCTCATGCATATATTCTGGTATTGTCCACATGTAAGAAGCCTGTGGAATCAGGTTTTTAAACTCATTTCCTCCATCACAGGGATATTGACTCAACCAGATCCAGTGTTAGCTCTTCTCAACATACACATTGATAGATTCCTTTTCCACATGAGGACAGTAGTTACTCACGTTTTATTGGAAACACGTACGTCCATTCTACGGAATTGGAAATCTAAAAACACTGTGAATATCTCAGATGTAATAACAGAGGTCCACAGGAATTTCACTTTTCAAAAGCTTATAGCACTTAACTCCATGACGACCAGACGTTTTGATCTGTGTTGGTCCATATGGCCCCAAAACTGATGAGGTTCTCGAATATCTGTTCCATTGAATACATGATTATTTGTCTTAACTGCATTTATTTCTGTTTTGTTCTGTAATATACTATGTTTCATGTACAATTTGAATACTGTGCATACCCCCCTGTACCCTGTGCTTTTACGTTTCCCCTTTTTCTTTTCTGTTCCCCTTGAAAACCTCTACAATAAAAACTATTGATTGAAAAATTGCTTTATTCTGAGGTTGACCCTAAAGGCAGATACCCCATCTTAAATGCATCAATGAATAACAGTGTGATGACCATTGTTAACGTATATGCAGGGCCACCATCAGGAGTTATGGGGCCCCTTACACAGCTTCAGGCATGGCCCCCTGGAGCAAAGAACCAGGGGGGTGCTGCCACCTCAAATTGAGAAGGGGGTGTGAGTTGAGAAGCAGAGGCGTGCCACAAATTGGGGGAGTTGCCCTGGGAAGCTCTAGGCCCTTACAAAAAAATACATTTTTTTAATAAAAAAAAGGGGGTTGCAATCTGGGGCCCTGAGGACCTCTGGGCCCTTTAACCTCTTTCCCACCGCGCCATAAGCATTTTACTGCTACAGCGCGGTGGGGTTATCTTAGGACGACGTCCCTGGGACGTCGTCCTTCACTTTCGCGATTGCGCATCCCCTGGGATGCGCTCACGAAAGTGTCCGTGCTCACGGATCACGGATCACTGTAAATTGCCGCTGATCGCGGCCGTTTACCACGTTATCGCGCCGTCGAATGACGGCGTGATCACTTGTAAACAAACCGGCGTCATTTGATGACGCCGGTTCCTCCCTCTCCTCTCTGTACAATGTGCAAGGAGAGGGGGGGAGCGGGGTGTCAGCAGCTGAGCTGTGGCTGGATCTGTGACAAATGCAGTCACATATCCAGCCATCCCTCAATCCATCCCAGCTCTGCAATACCCCAGTACCCAGCAATCCCCCCAGTACCCAGCAATCCCCCCAGTACCCAACAATCCCCCAGTACCCAACAATCCCCCAGTACCCAACAATACCCCAATACTCAACAATACCCCAGTACTCAACAATACCCCAATACTCGGCAATACCCCAGTACTCGGCAATACCCCAGTACTCGGCAATACCCCAATACTCGGCAATACCACAATACTTGGCAATACCCCAGTACTCGGCAATACCCCAGTACTCGGCAATACCCCAATACTCGGCAATACCCCAGTACTCGGCAATACCCCAGTACTCGGCAATACCCCAATACTCGGCAATACCCCAGTACTCGGCAATACCCTAATACTCGGCAATACCCCAGTACTCGGCAATACCCCAATACTCGGCAATACCCCAGTACTCGGCAATACCCCAGTACTCGGCAATACCCCAATACTCGGCAATACCCCAGTACTCAGCAATACCCCAGTACTCGGCAATACCCCAATACTCGGCAATACCCCAGTACTCGGCAATACCCCAGTACTCGGCAATACCCCAATACCCTGCATGATACTTTGCAATACCCCAATACTCTGCAATACCCTGCGCGATACTCTGCAATACCGCCTATGGGGATTTTTAAGTAGCGAAGTTTGGCGCCATTCCACGAGTTTGCGCAATTTTGAAGTGTGACATGTTGGGTATCTATTTACTCAGCGTAACTTCATCTTTCACATTATGAAAAAAAATTGGGCTAACTTTACTGTTTTGTTTTAACCACTTCAATACCCAGCCATAGAAAATTGACGGCCTGGGATGGGATTTACCATCCTAAGTGGCCGTCAATTGACGGCCTGGGCATTGCAGGCGAATATCTGGATGATGCCTGCAGCCAGAGGCATCATCCAGATATCCTCTTCTTGAGCCGATGATTCTGCACAATGTAAGAACGATCATAGCGGCGGTTCCACCTCTTAATCGTTCTTACAGGCCGCGGGAGGGGACATCATCCCCCTCCCGCCGCCATCCGGTGCTTCTCCGGGCTCACCTGTGCCTTCGGGGGCCCGGAGAATGAATCGTCGGCGGCGGCAGGAAGCATAGAGATGACTGGTGACCAGATGATCACCAGTCATCTCTATGACCGTCGGAGGACCCGGGCGCGATCTGATGACGTCACGCCCGGCTCCCCGTAAGTAAACAAAGCCGCAATTGCGGCTGTAAGCCCCCATTCATGAGATCGGTGAATTTTTTTTCACCGATCTCATGGTTTCCAGCCTGGAGGAGAGATGTGAGGTCTTATTGACCCCACATCTCTCCATAAAGAGGACCTGTCACACACATTTCCTATTACAAGGGATGTTTACATTCCTTGTAATAGGAATAAAAGTGGAAAAAAAATGAAAAAAAGTGTAAAAATAAATAAAAAATAAGTCAAAAAAATAAATAAAAGATAAAAAAAATATTAAAACGCCCCTGTCCCCGATAGCTCGCGTGCAGAAGCGAACGCACACGCAAGTTCCGCCGACATATGTAAACGCCGTTTAAACCACATAAGTGAGGTATCGCCGTGTGCGTTAGAGTGCCAGCAACGAATCTAGCACTAGATCTCCTCTGTAAATCTAAACTGTAACCTGTAAAAAATAAATAAAGCGTTGCCTATGGAGATTTTTAAGTACCGAAGTTTGGCGCCATTCCATGAGTGTGCGCATAATTAAAGCGTGACATGTTGGGTATCTATTTACTCGGTGTAACATAATCTTTCACATAATACAAAAAATTGGGCTAACTTTACTGTTTTGTTATTTTTTTAATTCATAAAACAATTTTTTTTACAAAAAAAAGGCGTTTGAAAAATAATTGCGTAAATACCGTGCAAGATAAAACTTTGGAATGACCGCCATTTTATTCCCTAGGATGTCTGCTAAAAAAAACATATATAATGTTTGGGGGTACTGTGTAATTTTCTAGCAAAAGAATGATGATTATTACATGTAGGAGAGAAGTGTCAGAATAGGCCCGGTATGGAGGTGGTATAAAAGCCTGGTATTGAAGCGGTTAAGCACAAAACAGTTTTTAAAAAAACACGCGTTCAATAAATGTCTGCGAAAATACCGTGCGAGATAAAAAGTTGTAACTGCCGCCATTGTATTCTCTAGGGTCTTTGCTAAAAAAGCATATATAATGTTTTGGGGTTCTATGTAATTTTCTAGCAAATAAATTATGATTTTTCCATGTAGGAGAGGAATGTCAGAATTGGTCTGGGTGTTCCAGAATGGCTGATGGTGCTCCCTGCATGTTGGGCCTCTGTATGTGGCCACGCTGTGTAAAAGTCCCACACATGGGGTATTGCAATACTCGGGAGGAATAGCAGAATGTGTTTTGGGGTGTAATTTGTGGTATGCATATGCTGTGTGTGAGAAATAACCTGCTAATATGACAGAAACAAGTTTTTTTTTTTTTACAGAATTTTCAGTCGTTTTTCTTTTATAGCGCAAAAAAATAAAAAACCCAGAGGTGATCAAATACCACCAAAAGAAAGCTCTATTTGTGTGAAAAAAAAGGACAAAAATTTCAAATGGGTACAATGTTGTATGACTGAGTAATTGTCATTCAAATTGTGAGAGCACCGAAAGCTGAACATTGGTCTGGTTAGGAAGGGGGTTTAAGTGCCCAGTGGTCAAGTGGTTAATAAAAACAAAAAATAAATAAAATAAAAAATATATAAAAAAAATAATAAAACATTTTATTTTATTAAAAAAAAAGGGGGGGTTGCCATCCGAGCCCCTGGGGACTTCAGTGTGTGTTGTTCAATTTGTGTTGTATGCACGTATATAGTCATACCACATCCAGTGATAACCACCTGTATCCTTTTTCCCACTTATATGGGGTCAAAATTTCCTGAGCATGTCCCAAGTCCTTAAAAAAAGATGGTAGATTGATCACTAAATTTTGCAGGAAGTAGTCTAAGTAGCTCCACAAATTGCTGGACAGAATATCAATTCCCGCGATGATCTCTCTCTTGTGGATCTTGGGGATATGATAGAAGTGTGGGACTGCTGGGTGTTTGGAATATAGAAATTTAAATTCACTTTTTGTCAGGATCTTATCTGACACTGCTTTTTCCAGAAGTTTTATTAAGGACTCGGGACATGCTCTGGAAATTTTGACTATTGGAATGTAGCATTGCAACTGGTCTGTGTTTTTTCCCCTATATTATGTGTGTACGAGTGTGTGTGTGTGTGCATTTTACATAGGCTTGTCAGACACACTCGTTTTGGGGCTTTTTTGTGGTTGGGCATGTGCTGAGAGTGTCCCATTGGCCCAGCATTCTATCGTGAGAATTCACCCTCCTATCAGTAGAGGGTGAATACGCGACTCTCCTTTACATGGGAGCGCCGCACACGAGCGGAAGTGATGTTCCAGCCCTTTGGTTGTGATGGCTGGAACGCACTGATTCCCCATAGAAGACGAGCAGACGTTTGGTATACGCCACGCGCAGCGCATTGCACGTCGCGCACATGCGCAGTAACCATAGCACTCTGCGGGTCAATAGGCTGGAACGCACTTTCTTCCTGCACCTATTGTGCCTACACATGTGTGCAGGTGTAGCAACTATGCACGGTCTGCAAGACTCTGGAAGAAACCTTTGAATTGGATTACACCACCCCATAGCAAAAAATACTGGAGCGCAGGAGATTTGTCTTTGTAGGTCATAGTAGTGTCTTCTGCGCTGTGTGGAGGAGTGAGCAGAGCAGCCAATGCCACCTTGAACTCCTTCACCTTCAAGTAAGCTGTCAGTTTTTTAGGCTTACAGTCTCCCTGCCATTTCCTCAACATTGTCAGGATGTAGCTGGCTTAGTCGGGTAGCTGTGTGGGTCACAGTTGTGTTTGAGCAGTGCTTAATTGCTCTGTCAGTCTCTGTTATCTCTGTCAGGGCTCCGGAGTTCTGTTCTTAGGCAGCCACCCGCCATGCACGCTAGCCACGCCCCTAAGCCAAAATTTTGAGTTCCACCAGAATAGGGATAGATGGGAAAACTTCTGATGGGGACTCATAAAAACTATCTAAGAGAGGATTTCTCACACATTGGAAATATGACCTCTAATTTCATCTTGAGTCTCTACAGGAAGTAAGGGTAAATCTGCCTTATGATTTAGAATGTGAAATATATATATATATATATATATATATATATATATATATATATATATAGTTTACCATTCCCTTTTCTATCCATTTTTTTTTTTTAGGTATAATTTAAAGAATAAAATGAAGCATTGTTCATTTGGATTGACCAGTTGTTCAGGAAATTAAACAATGATTTGTATGTACTGTTTTTGTATTTATTGTTTTGGCAAGTGAGAATTCACATGTTAAATAGAAATCAGGTATTGTTTTAGTGAATCAGTTCCCAAGTAGTGATGAGCGGAATACGCCATATTCGATTTTGCGATATTTCACGAATATATAGAAGAATATTCACGAAATATTGGTTAATATCGAATATTCGTGATATTTTATCAAAAAAATTTTTTGCGAAATTTCGCTAATGCAAATGCGAAATTTCGCTAATGCGAATGCAAATTGATTGCGAAATTCTCGTCAACACGCGAAAACGGAGATCATTTCCTGGATTACTAAACTAATATGCACTAAACATTAACTCTACTTACACAAACTTATATGACTAAACTAAAGCTATTTTTTTTTTTTTTATACACAAAACACAGAAGGGCAGAGACAGTATTCGCGAATATTCGCATTACGAATATTCGCATTGCGAATATTCGGCAACATAAAAGGATCGCCTCAGCTACTCGGCCCAGGGTCTCTAATCATACCAGCAATGCTTTTAGACGTCGATGGAGATCACTCGGATGTGATCTGTTTTAAAAATAAATTTGAAAAAATATGAATATTCGCAATAGCGAATATTCACCGCGATATTCGATTTATTCGCGAATACTCGAATATGCAATATTCGTAACGAATATTCGCAATGCGAATATTCGTGAGCAACACTATTCCCAAGTGGTCCATCAAAGCTGCACATGTTTTTTTTTTGTAACACAGTCTAAAGAGGGGTCTTTGTATATGATACTCATATGTGCATGCATAATTATAATTTTTCCTGCTACACCTACTAACAGGTAGTTTTTAGCTACCATAAGAATACATGTTCTCTAAAAATAAACAAAAAAATACTAAGCATTTACTGCGAAACATGTCGGGAACATGGCTACAGTTTTACTAGCTTCACTGACTAGAGACACTGCTGCTTTTTAGACAACTTGCCATTACTGGGAGCCGGGAATCTGAAGTGTGGTGAGCCTATATCAACTGAGCACACACCTCAGGTCCGCCATGACTGCCTAGCACTGCAGAGCCAACTAAACACTGATGTTTGCTGTGATTTGTTTGAAGCTGACTTTTAATTTTTTACATGTGAGTTTAATGAATGGAGTTTTGCTGTGATTTTGAATTAAACTGGTGGTACAATTTTACACTATTGGAGCACTTCTTTTGTTTTCATGTACATTATTGAGGGATTATCACGGTGGTCCAGCTGAGATTCGTAGTATCCTACAGTATATCATATATTGTAAAAAAATAATAATGCTAATCATAGTCATATCTTTGTACTTATTTTTACAATATTTTATCAAATACAATTTTGAATTATTCAGATTACTTTCCCCTCATCATTACAGTCTTAGACATTAAATCACAACAATAATAAAACACCTCTACAGCATTCATATAAAATATTTACACAAAGGGGTACTCCCAAGCTGGACTACATGTCTAGTTAATTTTATTTTCTGCAAAATAGTGACGATGATTGAGCAATACTTGCAATGTTGTGTAATTAACTCAACAAAGCAAATAAAACTGTATTCATGCAGTGGCTGAACATCTGGAGCCAGCTGTGTCAAAGGTAAAAGCTAAGGACAAAACCCAGCAAGTGCTTAAAGTTGTAATTATTCATCAGTCACGGCTAGCCAGGAGTTGTGCTTTCTCTAAATTTAAATATAGATTTTTAAATTACTTTAATTGCCACTCTAATGTGTAGAAACACTACCAAGGGAAATTGAAACTTTAGATCTAGAATACCCAGTAAACACAAAAAAATAATAATAATCTCACAACATGATTAGTTGTGGATCCAGAAATTAAACAATAGAATCATTCTGGAACACTAATCCACATTCAGTATTGCAGAGAAACATATACATATTATATTTGATATATGAAAGAATATAAGGATATCAAGTAAACTCCAGAATTTATAGTCATTAGATCATTTTTTTTTACAACCAGGGGATGCTAAAGGTTCCCTGACCAATGAGCAACTTCTACCAATTAGATAAGTAACCACTGACAATAAAGATTTTTTTTTTTGCAATCTGTAAGGTGGGGGAGGGGGGGATCCTTCACAATGACCAGAACTGTAGGGGGAATTCTTCACAGTAGCCATCATACTAATATACAGTGAGGTGTAGATATAAAACAATTAGTAGGGGTTCCCTGAACCAAAAAGGTTATTTCAAGAGTTCATCAATGCTAAAAAAAAAAAAAGGTTAAGAATGGCTGCATTAGATAATTAGTCCAATTTAAATCACCAAGATGCTCATTTGAAGCTCAGACAAAATCACAAAGATGCTTACTAAATGCATTTCTAGTCTTTGAAAGGCATTTAAAAATAATTCACCAGGCCATGCATTGGTCCTGTAGGGTAAGAAGTGCTGGAATATCTAATTAGCTCCTAAGTGGATTTTACAGGTTGAAACATCTCTTTTCTCTTATCGTCCATGAAAGAACACAGCCTTCACAAGTCTTGACAAATGGGGTATGTTCCTGTTCATAGGAGAGGACTAGGCAGAACATGTTAGCTATTTAAATACATGTTACTTTAACAGAGTTTTTATTTGAGATTCTTCTATTAACTGCCGGCTGGGTGACAGGCTGGATATATAGATTCTTGTAGTCTCCTTAGTCCGGCCAGCGAGTGTGAGCACACCATAGCTAAGGGCTGGGTCTGCCATGACATACCCCATGAGTCCGGGGGGTTGCCGGTGAGCCTGTTGCTCCAGGGTCCACACATGACTGGGCTGTGGTGTTGTCTCACTCACAGTGGACCGGACCGACTCCGGGGGGTGGCCGGTGAGCCTGTTGCTCCAGGGTCCACACATTACTGGGCTGTGGTGTTGTCTCACTCACAGTGGACCGGACAGACAGCTCTTCCAACGTGGTTGTATGCTTGTTAGGAATGCACCAGTGGGTCCTCGCATTGACGGGTAAGTACAGTCCTTCCTGCCTCAGCGTGTCATTACTGCTCAGCATTCCTGGGGATTGGGGGTCCTCCTATCCTCCCTTTCCCTGCTCTCTGTCACATTTCCCTCTGCTGCTCTACCGCTGCTACCAGGGTGGTCCTGTGGGTGGGCTCCATTTCCCACCAGGGGACTGTGGGGTGTCTGGGCCCATTTTTATCTGTGGGGTGTGCTTTGCCTCAGGGAAGCCGCATTCAGGCCTTCTAATCCATATTGCAGCGTTTTACCACCATTTTTGCGGTGCCGGCGCCATTTTTTTGTAGTGCTGTTTACATTGTAATTTCCCATTGGCGGCCATTTTGTGCTTGTTATTGCGGTTGGCCATTTTACTGTGGCCGTGCTCTGTTTATCTCTGAGGCATCCAGCAGCTTGTTATTTGGCCTTGCCTCTAGCTTTCTAACAGCTTTCTACATGCGCAGCACACATCTCCTCACAGCTTTTAACCTCGCGGCTTTACCTCACAGCTTTTTTCTCACATTACACACTGTGTACAGAGGGTGGGCAGCGGCACTGAGCAGTCTCTTGATGGGTTGGCGAGTCCCCTGGGTAACCCCCCTGTCAGCACAGCAAGGAGAGTGGGACTTTTGGGTCTTGAATAGGTCCCTGAGAGCCATCTATGTAATGGAGTCAGTATCTGGTCCTTCTTCCCTAAACACGCCAGAAACGATTCCCATGGACACTTTGTCAGCAGTCCTGGAAACATTTGTTGCCAGGGTGGAAGCGGCATGCTGGCGTAAAGGGGGTACAAAGCGCCCCCTCCCCCACCATCTCCTGGGGAATGCTCTGACCTGGGTCCAGTTGCGTTGTCTGAGGATGAGGATGTGGTCCAGGACCTTCTGAGGATGTGGTCCAGGACCTTCCTTGTGAGGAAGACACCTCACTTGGGTCAGTACAGGACAGGGCACTTGTTAGTGCGCTTATCAGTGCTGTGAGGGACTCCCTTAAGCTGGATGGTGCAGCTGAGGCATCCACTGAGGGTTCAGTCTTTTCATCCACTGAGGGTCCCACAAGTCAGACCGCTCTGTGAAGGTTTTTCCTTATGTGTCTTTTTTTGACAAGTTCATTGATAAAGAATGGGAAAAGCCGCAGAAGTCTTTTGTGGTTCCTCAGCGCCTGGCGGTGCGTTACCCTTTTAAGGACAGCCTTGTGAAAAAATGGGTTTCTCCTCCAGTAGTTGACCCTCCGGTTGCCCGGTTAAATAAGGTAACCACTCTCCCTATAGAAGGGACCCCTGTTTTTAAGTACCATACTTATAGGAGATCTGAGGCGCTGATCCGCTCCATGTTTACCATGCTGGGGCTTATTGTGGCTGCAACCTTGGTGTCTCAGACACTCACTGAATGGGCAAAGGTTTTGCACCAGACTGTGAAGGAGCACTAGCTCCCTTCCAAATGTATTAGACTGGCCGACCAGTTGGTCCAGGGCCTTGTACAGTATATGTCTGTGATGCTACCCTGGATGCAGCTCCTTTGATATCCAGAGCCTCTGTTTCGGCGGTAGTCTTGCGGCGCCTGATTTGGCTGAAATGCTGGTCTGCTGACCAAGCATCCAAAAAAGCCCTGTTAGATTAACTCTTCAAAAAGTGGGAGACTTTTTGGTACCTCGCTGGACGACATTATTAAGCATGTCACTGGAGGTAAGAGCACTCTCCTCCCTCAGTCCACCAAAGGGAAAGAGCCGCACTGTAAGCTGGGTCCTTTGTTTCCCACTCAGAAGTAGTGATGAGCGGAATACGCCATATTCGATTTCGCTATATTTCGTGAATATTTCGAAGAATATTCACAAATATTCGTTAATATCGAATATTCGTGATATTTTATAAAAAAAAAAAATTGCGAAATGCGAAATTTTGCTTTTTTTTTTTTTGGATAAAATATCACGAATATTCGATATTTACGAATATTCGCTATATTTAAAAAAAAATGCGAAATTTCGCCAATGCGAAATTTCGCTAATGCGAAATTTCGCTATTTTTTTTTTGGATAAAATATCACGAATATTCGATATTTACGAATATTCGCTATATTTTATAAAAAAAAAATGCGAAATTTCGCATTTTTTTTTTCTTTATAAAATATCACGAATATCACGGGAAAAAAAATGCGAAATTTCGCTAGTGCGAATGCGAAATTGATTGCGAAATTGATTGCGAAAAAAATACGAATATTCGAAATCGCGAATATTCGCCGCGATATTCGAGTTATTCGCGAATACTCGAATATGCAATATTCGTAGCGAATATTCGCAATGCGAATATTCGTGAGCAACACTACTCAGAAGTGGTATTTTCGTCAGTCAGGGCCCGTGGGTAGACTCTCCTAGACAAAGGCTTAGCTGGTGGACAGATAACGTCCCTGGGAGCGTAAGCCTAACAAGCCAGCATCCAAACCCGCCACCACATGAAGTTTTGTCCCCGCCCGATTAATGGGTGGGGGGTTGGCTTTGCAGGTTCACAGCTTGGTGAACCTCCCTGCTCTCCGACCAGTGGGTCTGCGAGGTGCTCTCTTTGGGGTACAAGATAGAGTTTCTTTCCTGTCTGTCTGTTTCTTTCCAAACAGATTCTTTCCCTCAAATCTCCCTCTCCTTCCGGCGTGTTGGTCTGCCCTATTGGGGGCAATTCAGGACTTGCTAAGTTGCAGGGTAATTTTACCTGTTCCGCAGGACGAGAGGTTTCAGGGATTTTATTAAAATCTGTTTGTGGCCCACCCAATCTTGGACCTCAACGCCCTAAATGCCTTTGTGAGAGTACGGAAGCTTCGTATGGAATCCATTCGCTCGGTGGTGGCTGAGCTTCATCCAGGGGACTTTCTGGCATCCTTGGATATCAAGGATGCATACTTGCATGTCCCAATTTGCGCAGGACACCAGAGGTTTCTGAGCTTTGCAATTGGCGAAGACCACTATAAGTTTGTGGCTCTTACCTTTGGCCAAGCGTCAGCACCAAGAGTTTTCACCAAGGTGCTTGCACCGATTCTAGCTTTACTGAGACAGCAATCCTGGGCTACTTAGACGATCTTCTGAAAGCACCTTCTGGCTCAGAATTAGAGGTGTATGTGTCTATAGCCAGCCAGACCCTCAGATAATTTGGGTGGGTGTTAGACATCCAGAAGTCGGTCCTGAGTCATTTGGAATACCTGGGGTTGATTCTGGACTCCGTGGAGATGAGAGTTTTTCTTCCCTTGGAAAAATTGCAGACTCTTCAGTCTGCGGTGCAGTTGTTGGCATCCCGCAAATGGTCGTCTCTCCGTTTTTGCATGGGAGTCCTGGGCCTCATGGTAGCCTCCTTTGAGGCGGTACCGTGTGCCCAATTCCACACTCGAGTGTTGCCGAGGGAGACCCTGTCCAAATGGAACAAATCTCCATTGTCTCTGGATTGCCAGATTCAGGTAAGCCACCTAGTCAGAGTCTCTCTGAATTGGTGGCTGAGATCCCCGACTCTTCGGTCCGGGAAGTCGTTTCTTCCCTTCCAGTGGATGATGATTACGATGGATGCCAGCCTCACAAATTGGAGGGGGCATCTGGGGGGTCCAGTTGGCCCGGGGTCGCAGGACTTTAGAAGAATCCTGTCTGCCGATCAATGTACTGGAACTTCGGGTGATCGGGCTATGCATCTCCTCATGGTCCAGGAGGTTGCAAGGTCTCCCAATCAGATCCAGTCGGACAATGCCACAGCGGTGGCTTATGTCAACCATCAGGGGGGAACGCGGAGCTCAGCTGCAGCATCCAAGGTCCCTTACATCCTAAGGCGGGGGGAAAGAAGCGTGCTGGCTCTGTCGGTAGGCAGACTACCTGAGTTGCCAGATGCTGGACCAGGGAGAGTGGTCAATGAATCTGGAGGTTTTTCAACTCCTTTGCAGGAGGTGGGGCACACCAGACATTGATCTCTTGGCCTCTCGCCTCAACCGCAAAATCTCGAGGTTTGTCGCCAGGTCCAGAGATCACTGGGCAGACACGTTAGTGGCCCCGCAGGGTCAATATCAGCTAATTTATGCCTTTCCCTAACTGAAGTTGCTTCCTCGGCTGCTCTGCAGAGTGGAGGCTAAAGGGATCCAGATGATTCTAATTGCTCCGGATCCATACGCCAATCTTGTGCGTCTGGTGGCGGATGCACCCTGGTGGTTGCCAATGCAGGAGGACCTTCTGTCTCAAGGTCCCATACTTCATCCTGCCTTACAGTCACTGGCTTTAACGGCATGGCTGTTGAAAGCCAGGTACTAAGGGACCAAGGTCTTTCCGACTCAACTATGTTGAGGGCATGGAAGTCTTCTTCCAGGAAGAGCTACTATTGTACCTGGAAGGCCTACATCTCTATGTGCAAAGAGATTGGGTGGCGTCCACGGACGTATTCAGTTTCCAGGGTCCTGCTGTTTTTACAGCGTGGAGTAGATCAGAAACTTGCCTTAAGCACCATTAAGGGTCAGTTTTCAGCCTTGGCTGTGTCCTTTCAATGACCTTTGGCGGCCCATTCCTAGGTGGGTATCTTTGTGCAGGGAGTTCGTCATGTGCTTCTCCCTATTAAACCACCTCTTCCTCCATGGAATTTGAATCTGGTGCTTTAGGTTCTTCAGGAACCTCCCTTTGAAAACATCAGAGAGATTCCTCTCTTGACACTATCTCAGAAGGTGACCTTTTTAGTGGCCATTACATCTGTCAGACGTGTTTCTGAATTGGCGGTCTCGTCTTGCAAGTCGCCATACTTGGTCCTCCATAAGGATAAGGCGGTGTTGCGCTCGCAACCTTCCTTTCTCCTGAAGGTGGTTTCAGCCTTTCACCTTATTGAGGACATTGTACTTCCGTCCTTGTGTCCTCGGCCGATGCATCCTAGAGAGGTTGTGCTACATACTTTAGACGTGGTACATGCTTTGCGGGTGTACCTGTCTTATACGGCTCAGTTTTGGAGGTCTGACTCACTTTTTGTGTCGGTATCTGGTCCAGAAAAGAGCCTGGCGGTCTCGACGGCCACCTTTTCGCGGTGATCAGACAGACCGTCATACAGGCCTATGCTCTTGACCCCCTTTCCGGTCACGGCAAATTCAACCAGGGCAATTGGTGCTTCCTGGGCTTTCAGTCATCAAGCGGTCTCACAGGTGTGTAAGGTGGCGACTTAGTCGTCCATTCATACCTTTTTCAAATCGTACAATGTTGATGTGAGTGCATCTTCAGATGCTTCCTTCGGCCGCAAGGTTTTTCAGGCGGTTGTTTAAAGTTGCAACTCCTCCTTTGAGGAGCTCTGCTTGTTTTGGGGTGAAGTTAATTGTGAAGGCTGTGTCCGTCCATGGACGATAATAGAAAATAGGATTTTTTGTACTCACCGTAAAATCCTTTTCTCTGTCATCCATGGATGGACACAGCACCCACCCCTTTTTAGGTTTGCATGCTGCAGGGAGGAGGGTTATGTCTGGAGGGCCCGCCCCCTGGGCTGGGCTGTACAACTCTGTTAAAGTAACATGTATTTAAATATCTAACATGTTCTGCCTAGTCCTCTCCTATGAACAGGAACATAACCCATATGTCAAGACTTGTAAACGCTGTGTCTGTCCATGGACGACAGAGAAAAGGATTTTATTGTGAGAACAAAAAATCATATTTTTTCACTCAGTAAATGCTTGCTCAAGTAGAACGTTTGCCTAAGGCTATGAAGAAAGATTCCATTTGTCTGATAATACACCATTTAAACCAGTATGGGCTGACCCCTCTTGTTATCCCTAGAAACACATATTGCAAGTGTATGGTTGCTCTAGACTTCAGTGTGTAAGAAAATTGAAACAATCTCACAGTTTTAAGAATTATATTTGATAATGGTTAGGCAAAAGCTCAGTTTTTAGCATTTACAGATGCATGTTGCCCAGGCCTGGACTGACCATAGGACACTGCGGGCATTTGCCTAGAGGGCTGGGGGTGCCAGGCTGCATGTCTTAATCAGGGCTGGCAAAAGGGGCAGCTGCCCTAGGCCCATCCATTGTTGCGGTACCAAAAGCAGTTGTCCCTTGAGCCCACGCATAGTATACATTGCAACTGTCCTGTCCCATCCCTGATTTGCCACTGCACCTTTGGCCAGCAGCTCTTTTGCAGCAGGAGAACACTCTGCATTAGGGTCACTAGTGGCTCTCTCTCTTCACCTCCAGCAGCTTACTTGGAGTCGAGAAGTGCGTTTGTGCCGGGCAACCTCCAGCTTCAGTAAACAAGCCCAGTAAGTGTACTAATGCCGGTGTCTTCCCGGCACAGAAGCTCCTCCAGAATCTCTACTTCAGGGAGCTACTAGCCAGGCCTCAAGAGTTACTCGCCACCAGTTGCCCCACTCAACCCCTACCCTGTCCCGCTTCTAATTCCACCCCTAAACACGCCCTCATTAATGATCTCATGAAATTCCATTTTTTGCAGAATTAAGTTATAAAAATAAATATTAACAACAACTTTATCCATGCCTAACAATGCAGCCTGCCCGTGTCCACCACTGAAGGCTGCCCATGTCCACCAATGCAGCCTGTGTCACCACTGCAGCCTGTGCCTACCAATGCAGCCTGTGTCCACAAGTGCAGCCTGTGTCACCAATGCAGCCTGTGTCTCCAATGCAACCTGTGCCACCAATGCATCCTGTGCCTGCCAATGCAGCCTGTGCCTGTTAGTGCAGCCTGTGTCACCAATGCAGCACATGTCCCCTATGCAGCCTGTGTCACCAATTCAGCCTGTGTCACAAATACAGCCTACCTGTACAGGGGAAGAGAGAGGAGAGCCGCCACCCAGATGATTAGAGTGTGGTGAACATAACAGCTTTAATTTCAATTGCTGTGTGTTCCCCACTGAACACCGTCAAATACAGCCCCTTCCCCTTGTCAGTGGAACCTTGATAGACAGAACACCCATCCCAGGATTGGATTAGTGATCTGTCTATCAAAGTGCCCCGACAAAGAGTAGGCTTACTGATGTGCAGTAACCTTTAACAACCAATCAGTGAGTGACAAGGATGTGCAGTATCCTCTAACAACCAATTCCAGGGACCACTTTATATTCATTATGTACCATAGAGATTATCAAAGATGGGTAGAGTGTGACCCACAATCCAGAGATATACAATGTAACACTGTGGTAGGGCACATTACATGTAGTCATGTTGTCACATGGGGGTTCCAGTAGTCTGTGAGGGTTGAAGTATTGGTATGGTGGCCTCCAATAATGATGCGATAGGGTGTAATCTAGATGTTGTGTAGTATTGGTGTCATGTGGTGTAGTTGGTGGGCTGTAGTATTAGGCCGCATACACATGATAGATTAAACCGATAAGAGCGGTCTGATGGTCCATTTTCATCAGACCAAACCGATCGTGTGTGGGCGCCATCGGTTAGTTATCCATCGGTTAACAAAAAAGCCAACTTGTTTTAAATTTAACCGATGGATTCCTAACCGATAGGTCAAAACCGATCGTTAGTAGGCACGGCCTATCAGCTTCGCCGTTTTCTGCCGGGGGGTGGGCCTCTTTTGCCTGGCTCCTCCGCGGGGGCCAGGGCTTTGCTCCACTGTCTTTTTCCTTCTTCTCTTCCAGCGATGTTGACACAACAAGCTCTCCCACTGTAATGCCGCCTGAGCGGTGCGCATCGACTTATATAGGCATAGGGCGTGGTCACCAGGTGATGCCACCCTGCGACCTCAACCTTTGTGACATCACATTCCCGGGGCATGATGGGAATGTGATGTCACAAAGGTTGGGCCCACCCCCAGCAGAAAACAAGGAAGCCCGGGGCCCCGTCGGAAGGCAGCGGAGAAGCCCGGATGGGTGGCCAACCCCCCAGCAGAAAACGGCGAAGCCCAGGGCCCCGGCGGAAGAGAGAAGACCGGGCCTACACCCTCCCTTGTAAAAGAGCTTAAAGAAGAAAGGGGGGGGCCCGGCAGAAGACCCCCCCAGCTGACTAATAAATTACTACAAAAATATGTGTGGTGTTTTTTTTTTTACTTTACATTTTGACCCCAGGTGAATGGGTAGGGGTACGATGTACCCCATACTCATTCACATAGGGTGGGGGGCCGGTATCTGGGGGCCATCTTATTGAAGGGGGCTCCCAGATTCCGATATGCCCCCGCATGCATACCCCGCCAACCAACGGCAAGGGTTGTCGGGAAGAGGCCTTTGTCCCTATCGACATGTTGAGGGCATGCGGTTTGGTACGGCTCAGGAGAGGGGATGCTCGCTCGTCCCCACCCCCATTCCTGTCCGGCCAGACTGCGTGCTTTGATAAGGGTTTGGTCTGGATCTTGGGGGAACCCCCACACCGTTTTTTCAGCGTAGGTTTTCCCCCTGACTATCCAGACCAAACCTAAGGACCTAATTGGCTCCCAGAGGGGAACCCAGACCGTTTTTTTTAAATTTGGTGTGGAGTTCCCCTTCATGGTGCCAAACTTCAGGAATTTAAAAAATTAAGAATGTCTTTGCTAAACAGATATGTTTTTGATCAAGGTTTTGTTTTGGCAATGTATGTTTTTTTTTTTTTACGTGTTCACTCTGATGTATTTGTGCTGCATTATTTTGCTAAATATTTCTCAAGATGTTGTGACTAATGTGTCAATCCTGTGTCTGTGAGTCTATTCTGTTATTTCTAAAGCATAAACCATATGCTGTTTACTGTCTCAAATTAACCTATGTTTATTTTTATTTTTTATATGTATTTAGTTTTGTTTGTGTTTTTTTTTTTGCTTTCCTTGTTTTGTTGACGAATAAAATTACTTTCACATTTTGAAGTTTGTTTTTTGTTACTTTTTCATGCTACAGATTTTGCCAGCTGCAGCTGAAAGGTTTGGCATAACCAATCAGTTGTGATTTGTCTCGAAGCTTCTTTCCTGGTGTATATGCATGAAATGTTTGCTTCCATGTTTAGTCACCAGGAAAGGAAAAATACAGAGCGGTAAGTATTTCCCTTTTACTGCAGTGGTTCTCAGCCTCAGTCCTCAAGTATCCCTGACAGGACATGTTTTGTGGATTTATCTTATCAAGAATTGCTGTCCAGACTGTTTTTAAAGCACATGTGCCAGATGAAGGAAAACCTGCAAACATGGCCTGTTGTGGGGGGGGGGGGGGGTGTATTGGCGGACAGGCTTGAAGTGCTGATTTACAGCACTGTGCTTAAATCTAGCGCAAGGCAATCCAATTCTAATTGTGGGTGTTTGAGGGAAGCCAAGTGAGTGTTAGAACCCCTGCTTGTGTTTTTTTGGGTTGGGCTTTGTGTCCCTTTTCTTAAAATTGGCTTAACTTCCTGTCACACAGCTGAACAGGAAGTGAAGTTAAAACCCTACCAATGTCTTTTCTTGGGGACACACAGGTCAATCTAACTAGTGTCCCCATTAAGCAAATTGCACTGCTTACTGGGGACACCCCAAATGATTAGTTAGCTTGGGATTTAGTAAAGGCAAAGCCACTCTGCAGTAGAAGTGTAGTCACTGAAAATCAGAGGGCAAGCACTGATGGTTTTAACATCCAATCCTGTAGAAGCAAAGGGCCAGATTCACATACATTGGCGCATATATTGACCAGCGTAGCGCACCTCCTTTACGTTAGACCGGCGCAATGTAGAGGCGCAAGTACCGTATCCTCATAGTATTTGTGCAGAAATTTGCGCCGGTGTAACGCAATTTCCGAAGCGTAAGGCGGTGTAATTCAAATTGGGAAGGACGTGGGCGTGTTCCATTGAAATAAGTCGTGACCCCATGCAAATGAAGGGCCGGCCGGATTGCGCATGTGCACATGAAGCAGACTATGGTCAGCACCTCTCTGCGCATGCTCACAACTCAGCACGGCCCAATCAGTGAGATTGGAACTAGGCCCGGTCAACTTAGTGATCTCCGCACAGTGCTTAAATAGAGAGAAACGCCCTTCCTTTGCAAAAGTACATCCCATTGTTCACCCTTCCTACAGCAAGGTGCTTTTGTTCTGTTGTTTGTTCGCGTAAGTTGGTTTGTGACTTGTCTTTGAGATATATGGTGACTGTTTTTTATAGTGTTTTGGATAGTGGTTTTCAGAGTGTTTTTTGGTGACTGTTTTTGATACTTTTTGGTGAGTGATTTTTGGTGACTGATTTTTGGTGATTGTTTTGGAGCGAGTTTGTGAGAACATGACTGAGAGGAAGCGAAAGTAAAAATTTTCATTGCGGGAGAAGTCAATTCTTGCCAGGGCCATTACCCAACATGGCCGATTCCTGCACGGCCCGGAGAGTGCCAACACCACCCCGGCCAGGAAGGCTGAGATTTTCAAGGACATCGCAGACGAGGTAAACTCGTTGGGGGGGAGACCCGGACATGCCAGGGGATCCAAAATAAGATTAATGATCTCCGGCGTGTGGTCCGTGGGAAGCTGGGCAAGATGGCAGCCCATGCCAGGGGCACTGGAGGGGGCCCACCATGCCCTGTTAGGCTGACTGAGGAGGAGCGTGCGGTGGCCCAGACCTTCAACAGGCAGCAAGTGGAGGGGCTGCCTGGCCTTGATTCCAGTCAGGAGGCCGTGAGGACAGGTACGTTTTTTTTTTTTTCTATCTGGTGTGTAGCATGTGTGTGGGGGGGAAGGGAATATGTGGCAAGTGTGTGGATCCTCCAACCTGTGAATGTTTTGTGTCATCCACAGATGTGCAGGAGGGTTCTGGGCCATCTGGCCTGTCCACACCATCCCCGGGACAACAGTCGGAGGAAGACCCCCAGACAAGGCCGGAGTCCTCTGAGGAGGTTGAGGAGGAGGAGTTTGAGTTAAAGGAGGAGGTCATGTCAGGGAATGACTTGTTAATTTTGGAGGAGTCTTCCCCTATGGCTGGCAGCAGCCAGGCCTCCATCAGGGGTAGCCCCTCCCACTCCTCCCCCAACAGGGCTCCCCTCCCAAGGGGCTCCCCTTCTCCCCGGCCACAAGCCTCATCTGGAGGCAGGAAGGCAACCCACAAGACTAGGGGGTGGCTGAGGTTCTGCCTGCCAACCTGAGAAGGGACCAGGCACTTCAGACCCGCCATCTGGGTCAGGACAGCTAGACTTTGGGGCGGATGGAGGAGAGCCTGTCCTCCATAAAGGATACAGTTGGGGACATGGCCTGCAACTCCCTGGCTCTGATCAATTGCCAAAATGAACAGCAGGCTACCACAGCAGGCATTGGTCAGGATGTGCGGGCCCTCGGTCAGGATGTGCGGGCCCTCACCCAGGCTATCCAGGCCAATACGGCAATAATCAATGCTGGTCTGACTCGCATTGCCGTGGCCTTGGAGGGCAGGCCGCCAGGTGGGCAGAGACCAGGGGATGCTCCTCCTTCCCTGGATTACCCCCCCCATGAGTCTCCCCTGAGAAGCCGTGGCCGTGGCCGTGGCCGCCCCAGGCATGGGTCACGCCAGCGGCGGTAGTTTTTTTTTCTTTTCAGATTTTTTTTTTTGCTGGGCATTTTTTTGGGGTTTCCTTAGCATTTTTTTTGTTTTTTGTTTTTGTTTGTGAATTATTTTTGAATGTGGGGGTGACATTCCTGCCGAAAAAGGGGTGTCACCCTCATTTGTGGTGGAGAAGGGTTCCCCAGGACCAGGGAGAAGTGATCCCCAGGTCCGTGTGAATGGTGTATGAATGTACAGTGACATATTTGGAGCCGTGGCGTGGCGTTGCTGCTCACAAGTCCTGCATGGTGGGCTTGTGCTAATCCAATTTGATGAGGATGTGGTGTGTGTGATCTAGGGACCACAGTGGTGTGCATGCATGCATTCTCATTGTGCCATGATTAATGTGTGTGTTTAACGTGCAAGGATGCCTAATGTGAGCTGTCTCCTGGCTGCTCTTCCCTCAGAAGACGGGGTAGCCTCGGTTAGGGGGGGATTGTCTGGTTCGGGGGTCAGGTCATCACGTATGTCAATCTCCAGGCCCTTTCTCACTGCGAAGTTGTGCAGCATGCAACATGCACCGATGATGTGGCATACAAAGTTTGGGGAATACAACAGGGTACCCCCAGACTTATCCAGGCATCGGAAACAGGACTTCAGGAGGCCAAAGGTGCGCTCCACCACTGCACAGGTTTTGGCGTGTGCTTCATTGTATCTTTCCTCTCCTGGGGTTTGGGGTTCCGGAAAGGAGTCATGAGATGGGGTCCCAGGGCATATGAAGAGTCACCTGGAAGGGAAAAGACAGGAGGATGTTAGTAGTGCGTGTGCCCCTTGTGATTTCTGCATCATGGGGTGGGACAGTCATGCATGACTCCCATGTCACTCACCAACCAGCCAGCTGTCCCCATACATGTTCTGTTCGAATTCCATTGGGATGGGGCTATGATTGTATATGTAGCTGTCATGGCTGGATCCGGGGTTATTGGCATGGACGTGCCATATGAGGCATTTGGCATCGACTATCACCTGTACGTTGATGGAATGCCAATGCTTCCGATTGTGAAATTTCTGTAGAAATCTGTAATTTCCTTCTGCCGCAGGTCCTCCTGGGTGGGTTTGATGATTTGGTTGGCCATGCTTCTGAGAATTGCAGGGATAACCTGGTGTACACATATGCTCATGGAGGATTGTGACATCCCAGCCACAACTCCACTTGTTCTTTGAAAAGAGCCACTGGCAAAGAAATGGAGTGTTGCCAGTACCTTAACCAGTGGCTGCACTGCATGTGAGCGGTGTGTTGGGCTGGTGATGTCCTCCTGCAGGGTTGTGGTTAATTCCATGATGGCATGAGGGGTGAATCTGAAGATGCGAGACACCTCAGAATCACTCATGCCAAAGAGGTCTATGCGTGTGCGGTATATCCTCTCCTGTGCCCTCCTCCGTGCCCTCCTCCGTGCCCTCCTCCTTCTGCGCTCATCTAAAGTCAGTAGTATAGCTATGAGCAAGGATGCCCCTGGCATGTTGGCATACAGATTGTTGTCCTGCAAGTGTGGCTGCTCAGCTCGTCCCTAACGGTGTTGCTTTAGCTGACATGTAGACGGATTGTCTAATTTTAAACCTTGTTTTATATGGACTAATTTTAAACAGGACATGCAGCTGATGCGCAAAGCGCATAGCCTGCGCCGCGCAAACTTACTTTTGTGGATCGCCGTATCTCCCTCATTTGCATATTTGGTGTGTCTAGCGCATTTTTTGCACGCACGATGCGCCGGTCTATCAAAATTACGTTGGTCGAAAATTTCGAGATTTCTGGCGTATATCGTTTTGTGGATACGGCGCATAGATACGCATATTTCCAATTAAGCAGGCGCATCTCCTGAAACGCCGACTTAAGTGCTTTGTGAATCTGGCCCAAAGTTTTTATTTTTTAATTTTTTCTTCCTTGCTTGTCCACTTGTAGTGCAAAGTGGATTTGCCTTTAGTAAATGGCCCTAATAATTTTGGGTGTACACAGCAAAATGCTAGAGTGCAATTTACATAATAGGAAACTATTTAGATTGATCTGTGCGTCCCCAAGAAAAGACATTAGTAAGGTTTTACCCTCACTTCCTGTTTAGCTATGTGACAGGAAGTGAATGAATTTGAAGTAGAAAGTGACAACATTTGTGAGGTGTCTTCACCCTATCAGATGATACTTATTTGCAAATTAAGAAAATTGTTTATTTAACATTGGGTGGTGTTTGTGGGGGTCCCTAACACACATTCATACATATTAGCAACACTGTATCCTGGCCTATTGGCATGGTTATATTTTCTTAGGCCTCTCAATAAAATTATCAGAAATGTGTGCTTAAACTAGAACTATAATCAACACTTTTTTCTTTCATTTTGGATAGAGTGAGGGAGGGAGGGTTATAGGCCCTGTCAGTTTATTTTGTACCATCCCTGTCCAATTGGGGAGATTTGCCTTCACTTCCTGCCCCATAGCCAAACAGGAAGTATGAGAAAAACTATGCAAATTAACCACTTGCTTACTGGGCACATACACCCCCCTCCTGCCCAGGTGAAATTTCAGCTTCCGGCACTGCGTCGCTTTAACTGACAATTGCGCGGTCGTGCGACATGGCTCCCAAACAAAATTGACGTCCTTTTTTCCCCCACAAGTAGAGCTTTCTTTTGGTGGTATTTGATCGCCTGTGCGGTTTTTATTTTTTGCGCTATAAACAAAAAAGAGCGACAATTTTGAAGAAAAATACAGTATTTTTTACTTGTTGCTATAATAAATATCCCAATAAAAAAAAACAAAAACATTTCCTCAGTTTAGGGCGATACGTATTCTTCTACATATTTTTGGTAAAAAAAATAAAAAATAAATCACAATAAGCGACTGGTTTGCGCAAAAGTTATAGCGCTTACAAAATAGGGGAGAGAATTATTATTTTTTATTATTTTTTTTTACTAGAAATGGCGGCGATCTGCGATTTTTATTGGTACTGCGACGTTATGGTGGACACATCGGACACTTTTGACACATTTTTGGCGCCATTCACATTTATACTGAGATCGGTGCTATAAATATGCACTAATTACAGTATAAATGTGACTGGCATTGAAGGGGTTAACACTAGGGGGTGAGGAAGGGGTTAAATGTGTATCCTAGGTGTGTTCTAACTGTGGGGGGAGGGGGGGGTGACTGGGGGGGTGACCGATCTGTGTCCCTATGTAGGAAGGAACACAGATCGGGCTCCTCCTCTCCAGAGACAGGACGCTGTCTCTGTGTAAAACGGCAATGAGAGATGATCTATGAAATCATCTCTCATTCGCCCACAGATCGCATCGCAAACGGCCACTCTAATTGGCCGTTCGCCGCGATCTGTGATTGGCCGCGTCCAAGGGACGCTGACAACACAGGGTTTCCTCGCAGCGCGCTCTACAGTGCGCGCTGGGAACGCCCAAAGGGGATGCCGTCAAAAGACGGCATGTTGGCAATTCAGACCCGCGCTGTTGCCGTCATTCGACGGTAGCGCGGGTCTGAAGTGGTTAAGGGAATCCAGTGCCCTACCCAGAACTAGTGTGTGTGTGTGTGTGTCCTGAACATTTATGGGCTGGTCATAAATAACAGGGTGTGGCCTTGACAGGAAGGGTGGGTCATTTTTCTATTAGGAGGTGCAGAAATGTAGTCAGGCTAGGGCAGCACAAAACCTAAATATACTACTGCATATTAGGGCTTATTTAGACAGGATCCGATTTACAGCATGTTTTTAGATTGTGGGAGGAAACCCACGCAGGCACAGGGAGAACATGCAAACTCCAGGCAGATGGTGTCACAGGCGGGATTCGAACCAGCGACCCTTTTTGCTGCTAGTTGAAAGTGCTATATACTACACCACTGTGCCGAACGAACATGATCACGGCTGAAAGCATGAGATCAGTGTTTTTTTTCCGATCTCATGCTTTCCAGCCTATAGGACAGATGTGGGGTCTTATTGACCCCGCTTCTCTCCATAAAGAGGACCTGTCACACACGAGTCCTATTACATTCATTGTAATAGGAATAAACGTGATTTTAAAAAAAGGGACAAAAAAGTGCAAAAAGAAAAATATTACATAAAAAAAAAGAACAAAAATAAAATAAAAATTAAAATGCCCCTGTCCCCTAGTAGCTCGCACTCAGCGAACACACGTAAGTCCCGCCCACATATGTAAACGCCGTTCAAACCACACATGTGAGGTATTGCGTTAGAGTGAGGGCAATAATTTTAGCACTAGACCTCCTCTGTAACTCTAAACTGGTAACCTGAAAAAAAATTCAAGCGTCGCCTATATAGATTTTTAAGTCCCGAAGTTTGGCGCCATTCCATGAGTGTGCGCAATATTAAAGGGTGACAAGTTAGGTATCTATTTACTCGGTGTAACATCATCTTTCACATTATCCCTAAAAATTGGGCTAACTTTACTGCTTTGTTATTTTTTAATTCATGAAACCGTTTTTTTGGGCAAAAAAAAGGGGCTTTAAAAATTATTGCGCAAAAACCGTTTCAAATAAAAACAAATAATGAAGGCCACTTTATTCCCTAGGGTGTCTGCTAATAAAATATATATAATGTTTGGGGGTCCTGAGTAATTTTCCAGGAACAAAAGATAATTTTTACATGAAGGAGAGAAGTGCCAGAATAGGTGCGGTATGGAAGTGGTTAAAGTGAAACAATAAAAGTGAAATATTCCTTTAAATTTCATACTGGGGGGGTATAACATGCCTGTGAAGTAGTGCATGTTTGTCGTGCTTAGAACTGTCCCTGTACAAGATGTCATTTCTGAAGTGAAAAAAAAAGTAATTTAAACGTAATCATGGCTAATGGTAATCATAAAAAAAAACAAAAAACGTGGGGGTCCCCCCAAATTCAATTATCAGGCCCTTCAGGTCTGGTATGGATATTAAGGGGAACCCCGCCGTAAAAAATAAAACAAAAATGGCGTGGGGTTCCCCCCAAATATCCATACCAGGCCCTTCATGGCATAGATCGCTATAAAAATGCCAATGGTCCCAAAAATGTGTCAAAAGTGTCCGATGTGTCCGCCATAATATCGCAGTACCGAAAAAAAACGCTGATCGCCGCCATTACTAGTAAAAAAAAAATATTAATAAAAATGCCATAAAACTACCCCCTTTTTTGTAAACGCTATAAATTTTGAGCAAACCAATAAATAAACGCTAATTGCGATTTTTTTTAACGAAAAATATGTAGAAAAATACATAAATTTCCTAAACTGAGGAAAAAAAATGTTTTGTATATCTTTTTTGGGGATATTTATTAGAGCAAAATGTAAAAAATATTGCATTTTTTTCAAAATTGTCGCTCTAATTTTGTTTATAGCGTAAAAAATAAAAATCGCAGAGATGATCAAATACCACCAAAAGAAAGCTCTATTTGTGGGAAAAAAAGGACGCCAATTTTGTTTGGGAGCCACATCGCACGACCGCGCAATTGTCAGTTAAATCGACGCAGTGCCGAATCACAAAAAGTGCTCTGGTCTTTGGACAGCAATATGGTCCGGTGCTAAAGTGGTTAAGCATTATTAAATTTACTGCTCCCGAAAAAATGGCCCTTCTAAAAAAAAAAAAAGCATTGATACATGTCCCCTGGGGCAGGACTCAGGTCCCCAAACACTTTTTAGGACAAAACTTGCATATTAACCTTTACAATTAACACTTTTGATTTCTCCCATAGACTTTTAAAGGGAGTTCGGCGGCGGCTTTACATATTATTGCATTGCGACCTGTGCTACGCCGGGTTATGCGCCTAATTAAGGATTCATCCGGAGTACTAATTAAGCCATGAATCGGCGCAGCGCATTGATAATAGTAAATCAGCCCCATAATATCAATGCTGAATTCCATCTTTATTTTCACTAGAACCAAATGGAATGTTCAATCCCAGCATAGATCATGCCTCTGTACCATGTTGCTGTATATCCTGCTGATAAACTCTGTCCCTTCCACAGCCACTTGGAGTCTGTAACACTCCTCTTTGTAGTCCTTCAAACTCTGCAAATGATGTAACTTCCTTCCCAGATCTGATTGTGGGTGGGATTGAATATGTAGCACTACCCCCGAAGGAGCTGCTGGTTTGTTTTGGGTGGCACATTGCCTTGTGGCTTCTCCGCCATCCTAGGGGTGTATAATGAATATAGCAGTAACAGAATGTCCACGACAGGTGTAATTTTCTGCGCCCTGTTTACCCAGCTGGGTAAAAAAATGTAACTTGTGATGAAGATGTCACAGTCCCTACCGCACCAAGCAGACGGCGAGGCATGGTTATGCCCCAAGTGGCTCTGAGTGGTATTGAACCTGCAACCTCTCTGTTGCTGCTTCAGTTCTTTACTTCTGAGCCACTCCTCAGTTTGATGTTCTGCTTGCTTTCCAGCTAAGCCTGGTTCTGAATGATGTGCTGATCTCCTTTCTCTGGATCTCCTTGCAATCTGCACCTGTCTCTGCTGGTCCAGCTGAGGCAGGTTACCCAATCAGCTAGGGTATAAAACACTGCCTCACTCCGAGGGATTTGTCAGTTCATTGTTCTGTCCTGTCCTGGGCAAAGGTTCCTGTATTCCCGTGTTTTGTTTCAGCTACAAGACTGACTCTGGCTTCTGATCCTGGCTATGTTTATTGTTTATTCTGAATTCTGGAATCTCTGGCCATGGCTTTACTTCGACTATCCTTTGGCAAATCCCTGTCAAGCCCCCGTGCACAGACTCACAGCCCAGGTAGCTTCTTACTTTGTTACCGTGGGCTGTGTGTATTTGCAAGAGTGAGCATACAACTCTGCATTGTGGACTCCAACCAAGGTAAGCCCTTACATAATGAACTGACCAACAACATGGAGTCTGCAGAGATGTACAAAATGCTCACCTCCCTGGCTCTGCAAGTCTCCAGCCTGGGCCATACCATTTTGGAACTACAGCAACAATTAGCAGCTTCCATCAACCTGCTCACAGGGCAAATCAAATCATGGGCTCATCAGCTGTTGCAGGAAAAGAGTCCAATCTTGGACAGCTGGCAAACCTTCATGTTTGCTCTGGACGCTCACATTCCTGTTTTCAAGAAAACCAGTGCTCCCAAATCTGCTCTCTGTTCACGTGGCCTACCGGTATCCAGGGACAGAAATACTCTGTACAGACACAACACCAGGCCAGCCCAGTATGTGCCAAGCTATGAAGCTCTGCATGCGCCCAGCCATGAAGCTCTAACACCACAAAGCCTTGACGCTCCTGTGGATGCACACACACCTACCTTGGAAGATGTGGAACCCATGGAGATCAGGGCCATCCAGTCCAAAGCTATATAAGACAAAAAGAGAGTGAAGGAGAGACTATGGACTTTGTTTTTACTGTGGTGTTAGAGGGCACTATATATCTCTCTGTCCAACTCGCCCTCCTCAGCCAAAGGTTCTTCAGGTGGGTACTATTGGGAGCCTTCCTGCTACCCCAGAATCTTTGCCTGCTATGCAGCTTGAAGTTCCTTTGCCCCAGTTTGACATTCCAGTGACTACTGTCCAGTCCGATGCACCTGTTTTTCAGCTTGCTGTACCTACCTTCCAAGTTGAAGTTTTGGCTCCTGTGTCCCCAATTGAAGTTTTGGCTCCTGTGTCCCCAATTGAAGTTTTGGCTCCTATGTCCCCAATTGAAGTTTTGGCTCCTGTGTCCCCAACTGAAGTTTCAATTTCTGAGTCCCCAATTGAGGTTCTATTGCCTGTGTCCCCAAGTGAAGTTCTTCCACCTCACTGTACATATGCCTCGAATGGTACCATGGTCCGTAAGCAGGATCTAGCAATGTTTGAACGAACTTTGCAAGTGGCGAATGCATCCCCCTTCTAGAACTCCAAGGACAACAAAGACCAAAAAGAAAAAGTCTTCAGGCTCTGCTGTTGGTGTTTGTTTCCCCATGGGTTTGATGAAGACTGTATGTATGGCATGGATGCCTATGGCAAAACATACCTCCTGTCTGACAATGACGTGCTACTCTGGTGAGGGGGGTGGTTTGGACTTTAAAGACTATGCCTATGAAGAAGCTCCTGCTTACGCCCAGAGGGCGTTTTTAAGGGGGGAACGGTCACGGTCCCTACTGCGCCAAGTAGATGGCAAGGCGTGGCTGTGCCCCCAAGTGGCTCTGGGTGGTATTGAACCTGGGACCTCTCTGTTGCTGCTTCAGTTCACTTCTGAGCCACTCCTCAGTTTGGTATTCTGCTTGCTTTCCAGCTAAGCCTGGTTCTGAATGATGTGCTGATCGCCTTTCTCTGGATCTCCTTGCAATCTGCACCTGTCTGCACCTGTCTCTCCTGGTCCACCTGAGGCAGGTTACCCAATCAGCTAGGGCATAAAACACTGCCTCACTCTGAGGGATTTGTCAGTTCATTGTTCTGTCCTGCCACGGCTTTACTTTGACTATCCTTTGGCAAACCCCTGTCAAGCCCCTGTGCACAAACTCACAGCCCAGGTAGCTTCTTACTTTGTTACCGTGGGCTGTGTGTATTTGCAAGGGTGAGCGTACAACTCTGCATTATGGACTCCAACCAAGGTAAGCCCTTACCGAAGAGTAGAGGTGAAGCAGAAGGTGAAATAGCAGACTCAGGCGTAACAACAGGGAAACGGTCCTGCTTCCAACAATACTTTGTATTCTTTGCCACTCTAGCCAGAGTGGGTATAGCGTACTTGGACAGGCCCCTCTCACTGACCTGGCAGCCTGAGTATCGCTCGAACTTGAAGGAAAAGTCTCTGCCACAGACCCTCCTGAAATGGACTCAGGGAAAAGCCTCTGCCACAGGCCCTCCTTGTGATTATAATTACGGAGATGATCCTCCTTGAAAGAATTGCACCTGGATCTCCTTCAGATAGTTTCAGGTACCGACTGACAGATGACCAGCTTTTTAGTGTCAGGCTACCTTGATCCCTGGTGGTTTGTCGAGACCCTATTGGATCGCCAGCTTCTCATTGACTCTCCTCAGATGGACTTTCCACGAACAGCTATCTCGCTTAAGATCTTCAGGATTGGGAACCCAGTTGACCACTGGGCTCCCCGCCACAGCTCAGTTGTCCTTGACCAATATGGTCCCGGAACCAGGAACACCGCGTGGCATGCGCATCCTGGCCTGAAAGGCCATTACGCCAGGGCGCCGTGATGCAGTCACCCTGAAGGTGGGTGCTGCACTCCGAAGAAGAAGAAGAAGAAGACCAATGGCGGCTGTCCCATAAATACCCTCTCCCAGCATGCACAGTAAGGCTGAACGCTCCTAATAGGCTGGTGGGGAAAAGCCCCCCAACCTCAACTCCATTGCTGCCACCCATCGCCCTGGGGTAGGAACTACACCCCAGCAACAATAGACAACCCACAGCACAGCCAAGCTGAGACAGAGACCCAGTTTTGAACATAATAATTGGATCAGAGTCAGTTAACACTCTGATCCCTCTCAAAATTTAACTAGCACCGGTACTTTTTAAATAACCCGACACTACAAATACATTCCTAAATAGTATTCAATTCCTCCCAGCCACACCTACAGAAGGAGTCCAAACCTCCCAAGTCCCGCCTCACAGATCACAGTATTATTTAAGAAGGAACCACTGTCATACACAGCCTCTTCTGAAAGTTAGCTTTGCTGCTGTTGGGCAAGCTTGAATAGATCACAATTCAATCCTGCCCAGTTAAATGTGCTGACCAATGTGAACAAGGAGAGTCCCACTTCTCAGATCCTGCCCTCCCAGCACCCTTCTCTCTGTGAAGTAATTAATTTACCTATGAAGGAAACACCTTCATTATAACCCTCCATAGTCAATCTTCTGTAGATTTGCAGTTAGAAACCTGCTGTGTAGATTTGTGATTCATTTATATACACGATGCATCTGCTGAAACATCCATAAAACTGATGTTTGCATGGAGTTGTGGCAGAATTGAGGAGGTAGATAATGGTGTTAGAGTAACAAGTCATGCTTGCTCAGGCTAGTGTGACCTATCTAATGTGTATGTAACTAGTTAGTAAGGACTGAATATCACAGTTAATTGTGAAATACCACTTTTTTTCAACATTACGTCCTAATGTTTTCTGCAAATAGCCACCTGGCATAGACCATTAAACATGTCAGTTTCTTAAACATCATGACAAACTTTACTGCTTTGTATAAAAAAAAAAGATAAATTCTATCTAAAATGTGAAAATGTTTGCATGTAGAATACAAGTATAATTGTAAGAGTTTTTATTTGTTTCGCTAAATAATTGTCATGTTTTAAAATGGTGTGGGTTTTGTGGTTATTGGAACATAATAATGCCATTAGAATTTGCCATTCAATATTCTTTACCTTTCTCAGAGACAGTCTGTATCTAATTTTAGTGGTCCAAGCTGGTTTAGCCTTAGGCTATCCCCAAAGCTACACAGAGATGGGATTCAAAGGATAACCTGTTTCTTTTAAGGCAGTTAGTACCACTGAAATTTAACATTGCTATTAATGTTACAAAAAAATAAAAAAATAAAACATTTTACTTATGTTCTAATGGAATCACAATATATTTAAGCAATATTTTGGTTAAAATAGACATTACTTACACATTTAATGGGTAGTCAATGTGGTACCAGCTGCAGCACACTAATTAAAATATGGGCTTAAATGTATAAAGACATCTCAAATTGTATCTACTATTACTAATTGTGCATTGGTACAGCTAGAACGTATCTGGCTAAATTAGATGTCTTTAGCCTCCGGCATTACCTTAGGCTATTTGAACTTTTATGAATTATAATCACTAATAGGGTCCATAGCATCTCGGTACAAGTGATTTAAAGTCTATGGACTTACAAGTTCAGGATCTTTACTTCTAAAGCCAATTTTATTTGTTGCAAAACAAAATACAGCCTAAAACTCTAAATAAATAAAAAATAATATTAAACACATTCTTGATAACCTATTTTTAATCGCATCTATTATATAAAAAAAAAAACTGTAATATCTGCTACATTATGTGACAGACAAATCATAATGAGCAAATGCTCTATTAACTCTTTTAAACTTGGTTCCATTAATTTTACATTACAATCTTTTTCATGATAGCTTTTTGATTTTGTGTTAAACTTAACTTACTAAAAAGTATGCCCTGTTCGACGACTGGCATACATCACATCCCTCAGACAAACATTTTACCTTTCTTTTTCATTTGCATGAATCACACTTGGGGATAGATTTCTTTGTAAACGCACCCTGCTCTGAGAGCCTGCATTCGATATTCCATCTATCTTCTGGTCTAATCATGCCCAAATTATATTACCCCTGGCCCTCAACCCCAGAGTCCTTAGAACTATTAAAAGTTTTCTTGCATAAACACCACCCGTCCAGGGTAGAACTGGAAACTTCCCATAAACCATACTTTGACAAAAAAATTTCCCCTGATATCTCTCCTTCCCTGTGGAAAGCTCATAAGGCAGTTAACTGTGATCAGTGCATAGCCATCTCAACTTCTCATAAACAAAACTCTAAGGCCGCGTACACACGAGGGGATATGTCCGCTGAAAACGGTCCGATGGACCGTTTCAGCAGACATCTCCGCTCGTGTGTATGGGCTAGCGGACAGATTTGTCCACCCGACAGATTTCAAAGCAAGCTTTGAAATCTATCGGTGGGAATCTGTCCGCCCGACATGTCTGCTGGTTAGTACACTTACCAGCAGACATGTCGGCTCCCACCGCCGCCGCGCCGCTGCCGAATGGATTCGGCGCATGCGCGGAAGTGTTTTACTTCCTGGTGCGGTGACGTGGCGGTGACGCGGCGGCGTCAACGTCACCGCCGCGTCATCGCCACGTCACCGCGCCGTCCGGCGGCGGGGAATTTGATCCGATGGTGTGTACACGCCATCGGATCAAACTCCCGATCGGACATATCCGATGGAAATGGTCCGCGGACCGTTTTCATCGGATATATCCGATCGTGTGTATGGGGCCTAAGGCGTCGTACACACGATCGGTTAAACAGAGGTCAAAACCGATCCTGTGTGGGCCCCATAGGTTATTTAACCATCGGTTAAAAAAAAGCCAACTTACTTTAAATTTTAACCAATGGATTCCTAACCGATAGGTCAAAACCGATCGTTAGTAGGCACGACCATCGGTTAAAAATCCACGCATGCTCAGAATTAAGTCGACGCATGCCTGGAAGCATTGAACTTCATTTTTTTTCAGCACGTCGTTGTGTTTTACGTCACCGTGTTCTGACACGATCGGTTATTTAACCAATGGTGTGTGGGCGCAACGAACCATCACTCAGCTTCAGACCGTTCACATCAGATGGACTGATCGTGTGTACGTGGCTTTATGCAACCCACCTGTTACTCAAACACAAGCCTAAATGCCTGGAATTACAGTTTACGGCCTCCCTTCGCTTTCGACTCTCAGAGAAATAGTAAGCACTAGAGCTGGTTTGAAAGACATTGCAATAGGAAAAATTATGCCTCAAGCAAATGTACTATAAAAAGGTAATAAGCCCCACATACTCCAAGCCAGGCAACCTAACGAAAAACGACAAATAACAAACCTCACTCCTCACAAAACAACCCCTCCTGCATAGTCCAACTTTTTCACATATTTTACTTGCACCTTTATAATGATCTGGCCATTTATCACAACCCCCCTGCTCCTGACCTCCTGCAGAAAATACAAACATTTCTACTCTCACTATATGACAGTTCTCGTTGGTAGCCAGGCCGGCTACGACCGATAACAATAGAACAGTGTGCAGTCTGCACACTGTTCTGTTTATAGGACCCAGGCAGGTATAGTGCATAAGCACTAATATGAGGCGCACTTAAGCGTTCCATGCTGAGAGCGCCTGTTACAGTACCCCCTTCTTAAGGGATACCCACCTGGGGATCTCAATAAGTGAAGGCTTATCAAGGGTAAGGGGTTTCACGAGTGAGAGAATTTTTTATATACCTTCTGTAAAATATAGCGAACCCCCCAAGAAAAAAAAAAACTTTATATCGCCTTTTAGAGAAATAACAAAGGCAAGGAAAGGGTTAGTGGTCTTGTTCAAAGACACAACTTCTGAAACTTGGCGTAGAGGGAATGAGCTCTGAGTCTTGCAAGCAGCCATCTGACATGTTTCCAGTGTTGCAATAGGTCACCTGAGCAAATAATTATGTCATCTAGACACACCACTACACTATGTCAGAAGGTCTCTTAAGACATCATTCAGAAGGCTTTGAAGAATTGGTGGAACTTTGCACGGTCTCAATGTCCATTTTTTTACCAAAAGGGGACAGACTCAATTTTTGAGGTGTAGGGACAGGTGCTGTGGAACTTGATGAAGATTCAGCTCGTCTCTCTCTTAATCTACGATCTATTGTGATAGCACGTTGTATGGTATCATTAAGGGATTGGGGAGATCTGCTCTAGCCAACTCATCCTTGAGTGGTTCGGAAAGGCCGAGATGAAAATGGTTACGGAGTGTAACATCATTCCACTCTCAATGGCCCACCTCTGAAATTCCGCTATGAAGTCCTCAACAGATCCTGTACTTGATTTTCCCAAGTATGTGGTTCTCCACGTTAATAGGATATGAGGGTAAGCACCTTAATCCTGTCATTGGGGAAGGTGCGAGGGTGTAATTCAAACATTAATTGACATGCATTAATTGAATTCTCTGTAGGTCTTTCGATCACCAGTAAAAGGTGCAGGTGGAATGACCTTAGGTTCAGGGGGAAAACAAGGCACATTGAATTTTGAGCAACTAATTCTTGCAGTGTTTGGTTCTCCAACTGCAGGGTTTGTACAGTTTGAACAAGTGCGTCTACCTTTTGAGTAAGGGCGACCACATGATTTGCAAGATTCGATGGGTTCATGATAAGGTTCTATTATTCTGTCCTGTGTCCCTGTCAGTCCAATTCCAGTGCTATCAAGCCCTCTTAGTTTGCAACATTGATCAATCGGCAGAGGGCTCAGTGCACATGCTGACAGCTTCTTGATCCACAGTGGTGTGGCATAGATGTGTGCACTTTACCATGGATCTTTCCCTGATCTGAGTTACCTGGAGCTGCAGATTATTTGTTATGCCTCCATTTGTATTCTTTACCCAGTTTCTACTGCATAGCAATTTATTTCAGTCATTTGTTCCCCTTGACATCTGCTTATCTCCTGCCACCTATTAACTGATACTTCATGCTTTCTCATAGTGAACTTTTAAATTGTAACACAACAATCTTTTGTCAGTGCCTTTGGCACTGACTTACTGTACAGCTAGTTTTGCATAGAGTGGCCTCGAACCTGGTCTTCTGGGGTCACTCGGAGGCTGTCTCGGCTCCTCCCTATAAAAACGAACCCCCTTCATGCAAGCTCTCTCCCATGGGGGTTAGTTCTTGTGGACACGCTCCCGTGATAAAGCCGGCGGCCATAGCCGCAGACTGTATCACTCGGCCCGATGCATGCGTCATTGTATGTGATTGACAGCAACGCAAGCCAATGCCTGCACTGCTTTCAATCAACCAATGAATGAGCCGAGAAGCCTGGCTGAGAAGCCAGTGCGTTCACGGCACAGGACTTTCTAGGTGGTCAGGTAAGTAAATGGGGGGGGGGGGGGGGCAGGGGGGCTGCTAATCCTTGAATGTTTTTATGTTTTTTCACCTTAATGCATAGAATGCATTAAGGTGAAACAATGTGTGCCTTTACAACCCCTTTAAGGAGGTAGAAGTGCTGCTCTTTGTTTCTAGTTATATTTGCAATTGACTATGAGCACAGTATGTGAAAAACATATTCTTTAACACTTATTTATTTGCTGTGGTATGGGGTTGGAGCTTTAATCAAACAATCAGCACTAGCCTACCTTCTCATTCTTTATACGCTGCATACAGAATGGATGTTTGTCTTTTTTGTTTTGACTATTTTATATACTGCTGGTAGTGATTGCATTCAAACTCTCTTTTGTTTAATGTCTTTTTTTTTTTTTTTTTGTTCAAACAATTTTGTTTAATGTCTTTGACAACCATGTGCTTACTTTCTGATATGACCATGTACTCCATATGGCTCATTTTAATAAATGTCTCATTTGTAGAAAAATAAAAGAATTGACCTGGAGGTATCTGCAAAGCACACCGTAATGTCTTTTAACAAAGATCATTTTTTTCTTTTAATCACTTCAGCCCCAAGAGGATTTGTCCCCTTAATAGGTTGTAAACCCATGCAACACACGTTTTGCTACAGGTAAGCCTATGATAGGGCTTACCTGTAGCTACCCTGGATATCTTCTAAACCTGAACAGTTTAGGAGATATCCCCTGTATTTTCATGTGCCAACGTAATCGGCACATGCGCACTAAAGCAATGGCATGTACGTGCCGTTGCTTTCAGTGAGTGTGCCTTTACAGCTTCTCCCACACGCATCACGGCTCCGGCCAATCACATACCCGTAAGTAACTCAGGGACGACATGTTGCCGGCCAGTGCTGTGTATGGGCACTGCAGTGGGGGCTTCTACCCAGGTGAGTATTACATAATGAGCTAGTATGCTATGCATATGCGATTTCCCAGTAACTGAGCAGGACCGTGGATTTGTGTGTGTGTACACATAGATCTACATCCTGTCAGAGAGAGGAGACCGATGGTGTGTCCCTGAAACAACTATTGGTCACCTTCCCCAGTCAGTCCTCTCCCCCCACAGTAAGAATCACTCCCTTGGGAACACATTAAACCCTTGATCGCACCCTAGTGTTAACCCCTTCCCTGACAGTCATTTTTATACGGTAATCAATGCATTTTTAAAGCAGGGATCGCTGTTAATGTGAATGGTCCCAAACATGTGTCAGAAGTGTCCGATGTGTCCCGCCGCAATATTGCAGTCACGATAAAAATCGCTGATAGCAGCCGTTACTAGTTTAAAAAAATAATAATAAAAATGCCATAAACCTATCCCCTATTTTGTAGCTGCTATAACTTTTGCACAAACCAATCAATATACGCTTATTGCAGGGTTTTTTTTAACCAAAAAAATGTTGAATACATACTGACCTAAACTGAGGAAAACATTTGTTTAAAAAAAATGGATATTTATTTTAGTAAAAAGTAAACCATATTAGTAAGTAATAAAAACCGCAGAGGTGATCAAAAGAATGCTCTATACCACCAAAAGAATGCTCTATTTGTGGGGAAAAATATATAAATAATTCATTTGGGTACAGTGTTGCATGACTGGGCAATTGTCATTCAAAGTGTGACAGTGCTGAAAGCTGAAAATAGGCTTGGGCAGGAAGGGGGAGAAAGTGCCCTGTAGGCAAGTGGTTAATGACCAGGCTATTTTCTGCGATTCGGCACTGCATTGCTTTAACTGACGAATGTGCGGTCAAGTGGCACAGTAAACATTTTTTTTTTACTTTCTGCTATAATACATATCCAAAAAATAAAATAAAACAACATTTTTCATCAGTTTAGGCCGATATATATTATTCTACTTATTTTTGGTAAAAAAATATTTCAACAGGCGTATATTGATTGATTTGCGCAAAAGTTATCGCATCTACAAACTACCGGATAGATTTATGGACTTTTATTTATTTGTATTGTTTTTACTGGTAATGGTGGTGATCTGAAATTTTTAGTGGGACTGTGACATTGTGGCAGACAAATCTGACCCCAAGTGATACCTTTTAGAGACCAGTGGCATTATTACATTGATCAGTGCTGTAAAAATGCACTGATCAATGTAAAAATGTCACTGGCAGGGAAGGGCTTAACACTAGGAGGGGATCAAGGGTTTAAGTGTGTTTCCTCTGCGTGTTTTAACTGTAGGGGGGTGGGCTTACTGGAACATGACAGAGATCACCGTGAATAATAGATCTCTGTCATGTCATCTGGCAGAACGGGGAATCGCCTTGTTTACATAGGAAGTTCCTCATTATGCCTCTCCTTACCACAATTACGGGTCATCGGTGGACATTGTGGCGTACACGCGGCCTCTATCCTTTTTGCATGGATCGATGTACAGGTCAGTTGGTTCACATAGGATAGCTGACCTGCTGCAGTATATCTGCGTGAGCTGGTCGACTAGAGGTTAATTTAGATGATTATGGCTTAGAGCATGGGTCCTCAAACTACGGCCCTCCAGCTGTTCAGGAACTACAATTCCCACCATGCCCTAGTCATGTCTGTGAATGTCAGAGTTTTACAATGCCTCATGGGACTTGTAGTTCCGCAACAGCTGGAGGGCCGTAGTTTGAGGATCTCTGGCTTAAAGCTAGTGAATACCCAAAATTCAGTATCTCAGAAACGAAAAATATTACATGACACCAATAAAAAAAAGGATTTTTATTACAGAAACGTTGGCTTACTGAAAAGTATGTCCGTGTACAGTATAATATGCACTTAATGCTTGGTTGGGGCTCCTTTTGCATGAATTACTACATCAATTAAGCTTGGAATGAAGGCGATCAGCCTGTGGCATTGCTGAGGTGTAATGGAAGCCCAGGCTGCTTTGAAATAGTGGCCTTCAGCTTGTCAAATTGTTGGGTCTGGTGTCTCATCTTTCTCTTGACAATATCCCTCAGATTCTCTATGGGGTTTAGGTTAAGCGCGTTTGCTGGCCAATCAAGCACAGTGATACCATGATCCTTAAACCAGGTATTGGTACTTTTGGCAGTATGGGTAGGTGCCAAGTTCTGCTGGAAAGAGAAATCAGTATCGCCATAAAGCTGGTCAGCAGAGGGAAGCAGGAAGTGCTCTAGAATTTCCAGGTAGAGGGCTGCCCTGACTCTGGACTTGATAAAAATCCAGTGGACCAACACTAGCAGATGACATGGCTCCCCAAATAATCAATGACTGTGGAAACTTCACACTGGACCTTATGCAACTTGGATTCTGTGCCTCTCCACTCTCCACCTCTCCACCTTCAGACTCTGGGACCTTGATTTCCAAATGATATGCAAAATGTAATTATATTCGACAAGAGGACTTTGGACCAACTAGAAACAGTCCAGTCCATTTTCTCCTAGCCTAGGTAAGACACTTCTGGCATTGTCTCTGGTTCAGGAGTGGCTTGACACAAGGAATACGACAGTTGTAGCCTATGTCCTGAATACACCTGTGTGTGGTGGCTCTTGAAGCAGTGATACCAGCTGTAGTCCACTCCTTGTGAATCTCCCCCAAATTCATGAATGGCTTTTGCTTCACAATCCTCTCAAGGTTTCGGTTATCCCTGTTGCTTGTGCACCTTTTTCTACCACACTTTTTCTATCTACTCAACCTTCCATCAATATGCTTGGATACAGAACTCTGTGAACAGCCAGCTTCTTTAACAATGACCTTTTGTTACTTAGACTCCTTATGGAGGGTGTCAATGGCTGTATTCTGGACAATTGTCAATTCAGCAGTCCTCCCCTATGATTGTTTAACCTACTAAACCAGAATGGCCAAAGTATATTTGGGGAAAGATATGTGAGAAAATATATTGTCAAGAAAAGAAAAGAATGCCACAATAAGCCGTAGAATGGACAGAAGCCATGTAATTTGAATATAGACATTGTTAAGGAGTACCTGCAGATGTAATCCAATATAGGAGTACACATGAGTATAATAACCTATTTATCTGTCAGGGAAGAATTATCGAGAAGATTTGACAAATATGCTAACATTCAATACAGACTTGCTAATTCACGCCTGCAAATTAGCGTACGGCACGCAATGGCAAATCAGCGTACGCAACGGCATATCAGCATACAAAAAGCATGATAATTGCCAGTATCCACAGGCCTATATAAGGACAGCAGCTCCTCTCACAATTTTCTGGATTGTCGTCAGCTTTCCTGTGTTCCTGAGCCTTGTGCATTTACCCTTGGTTTTTCTGTTGTGACCCGGCTTGCCTTTCTGATCGCCTCTCCTGGCTTTGACCACTGGCTTGTTCTACCAACTCTGCTGCTGTCTTCAATATATGACACCTGCTTGCATTACAGACTTTGCTATTTACTCTGTATGACTTCCTGCCTTCCTGTGTATGACTAGTTCCTGTTTGCTACCTGCATCTGCTCCTGATGGATCCACTGTGTTTGACTCCTGGCCTGGCTTTTACTACCATCTCCTGTATGCACTAATGCCAAGTACTATCGGTCCTACTCTTTAGAACCCATCTGGCAACCTGTGCTTCTTTGGGCACTGCACCTTCTATACCATCTTCAGGAGTGTACTGCACTTAGCCACAAGGAGAGCCCTCTCTGCATTTTGGCCTCCGACCAGGTATGTGACATTAAAATAAGAGAATATATTCAGCGCTTGGAAAAAATAAATAAAGTACCAATATATGCAAGCCAGCACTAAGAACAATTCATAAAAAGTCCCAAGTGTAAGTGAAATAAAAAGAGTGTGGCGCAAAATAGAAACAATAATAATAACAATAATGGTGACAATAAATATACTTATAAAAATATAAATTATTTGAAAATAATGTCCATGTGCAAGGAAGTCCATAAAGCAATGAATCCACAGCCTTAAATGATTTCCAGAGTGGAAAGTGAAAAGGAACACCAAAGAATATCCTCCACCAGTGTAAGATGGACTCTCACCTCTCTGCTTTGACCCAGATGGATCTCAAAGCATAATCTGTATAATCAGAAATCAGCTGACAGCCTCCATAGGCAGACGGATGGATAGGATAAAAACCATAGATCCGGATTCAATGATTTCTTAACATTCATACCACCATGTAGGGAAGAAAGGAAATAAATCTAGTGCTCTCTGTTGAAATAACTATTTATTTAAAACAATAGAGACTTCACTCACATGTAGAGACACTCTAAGAGCCGAGTGTCAGCATAGCAGCATGTAACAGCGTACCAAACCGTCCTACTGCAATCTGCGGTGATCGTGGGTGACGTTCTGCGTGGCTCCTCCTCCTTAGTGCTCCCTTAACCCACGCTGAGGAAGTCCCATCCACGGGATGTAACGCGTACAGGGGAAGGAGCCGCGCAGAACGTCACCCACGATCGCCGCAGATTGCAGTAGGACGGTTTGGTACGCTGTTATATGCTGCTATGCTGACACTCGGCTCTTAGAGTGTTATGACTCTGCGTGTCATTAGGACTCAGGACTACAGGTCTGGATCTCAGCTGCGGAGGTTACTCAGGTCACAACCACCAGATCACTCTATAAGTACACAGAGAATATGGGGTTTAGTTCATCACAGCCTCCACTGAGAACAAACGTATAATTGGCGTAGCTTATTGCAGCAACATGGATTTAAACAGAGAGCAAAGCAATGCAGTACACGGTCAGTAGATGGCTGAGATGCTGAGTGGTTAGTAACAAGGAAAGCTGTGAATGTTATGACTAAGGGCACTCTGCAGTCCCTATGGTGAGAGAGCAGCTAACAGATAGCAGCAGACAGATTGATCACAGTCCTTCTAGGCACAGCAATGTATATAAGCATAACAAGGCAGTATTGGCCACATGGGGTACTTGCGGTTCTGGTGAGAACAGAGAGGAGGTCCTTCCTGCAGGATACTGAGGTCCCTTTAGGGTTGAGAAGGTCCAGATAGGTTGCAGTCTGTGGATATGGGCACAAGCCGGATGAAGCTGGAGGCTCTCTTGAAGTGGCCAATCGCTGGGGTGAAGGAGTGCAGAGATCTGAGTGTCCTAAATGGGGTGTCCGGGTCCCTGGTGGCGGCAGGCGTCCAACAGGAATAATCAAACACCCTGCCGCCACAGCAGGGGGTTTAAATAGTGCGCCTGGAACGCGGAATACTCCGGGTCGCACTTCCGCGTTCCAGCGTGGAGCGCAGACGTCTGCACACCAGAAGTGACGCGGACGACTTGTAGAACGGAGCGCAGCTGTCAGAACAAGGTACAGCTGCGCTCATTCTATCAAAGGTAACGCAGATGGCGTTACATAGAGTGTCTCTACATGTGAGTGAAGTCTCCATTGTTTTAAATAAATAGTTATTTCAACAGAGAGCACTAGATTTCTTTCCTTTCTTCCCTACATGGTGGTATGAATGTTGAGAAATCATTGAATCCGGATCTATGGTTTTTATCCTATCCATCCGTCTGCCTATGGAGGCTCTCAGCTGATTTCTGATTACACAGATTATGCTTTGAGATCCATCTGGGTCAAAGCAGAGAGGTGAGAGTCCATCTTACACTGGTGCAGGTATGTGACATTACCCCAATGGGAACACACTGTAACAGGTTATTGATGTAAGGGAAAAAGTATGTCCTTAACAGAGATAACAAAATATATTTGATAAAATCATTAAGCTACCTGGTAATCATAGACCCTCATTGGTGGAAAGACCAGATTTTTACCACTAATTATGACAATCTTTCAGAATTTTAGAGGCTTTGGGATGGGTGATCCATACATGCAAGAATTTATTGTATCATTTTTGGGTGTAGTTTTTGCATATTGTGCTTGGGTATTCAATTTTGTAATAGCCTTGGTAAGGTTAGGGGCATCAGTGGATTTCCACAACTTTGTTATGGTGAGTCTTGCAGCTATTAGTACATTAGCTACTATTATACTTTAGTGTAAAGGAAAGATGTCAAGACTGTTGCTGAGTAATGCCATAGCTGTAGTAAGTTTGACAAAGTATCCTGTGATGGAGGCAATAAATGAGGATACTAAGTTAAAAAAAAACTGGGTATGGTATAGTGTTCTAATTTAGTCATTGCAGCACCAACATATTGGAGAGGAAGAGGGAAACAATTTTGAGATTTTGTAGGGGATTAAGTACTATGGCCTGGATTCACAAAGCACTTACGCCGATGTATCTCCAGATACGTTGGCGTAAGTACAAATGTGCGCTGTCGTATCTATGCGCTGACCCACAAAGCAAGATACGTTGAAAAATAGGCTTCAGCCGCCCGACGTAACTTTCCTACACCGGCGTATAATGGGCGCATATTTACGCTGGACGCATGTGGCACTACCATTGATGTTCGATACAAATATGCAAATGAGTCAAATACAGCGATTCACGAACGTACTTGCGCCTGGCGCATAATATACCCGGTTTGCGTAAGTCGTACGTCCGGCATAAAGTTATTCCCCATATTGGAGGTGCAACTCATGCAAAGGTATGCACCAGGGAACGAATGCCGTCGAATTTTACATAGTTTACGTTGTACGTGAATAGGGTTGGGCATAGGTTACGTTCACGTCGTAGGCAGTGATTCGACGTATCTTAGGCAGTTGTTTCAACGAGATTGTGAGCACTAGGATGCGTCCAAGGTGCGACGCATGCGCAGTTCATTTTAAGTACTTGTCTGAAGCTCGGCCCATCATTTGCATTGGGTCACACTTCATTTAAATGTATCACGCCCACTTCCAGCCCACTTCCACCTACTTTGACTTAGACCGGCTTACGCCGAATAATTTACGTTACCCCGGCTCAACGTTGGGAGCATTTGCTTTGTGAATTCCATACTTCCCTCTCCGCGCTGCACCGGTGTAGCGTAAAAGACATACGCTACGGCAGCATATATATGCGCCGATGTATGTGAATCCGGGCCTATCTGTTTAATATTTTTGGGGAATAGTCCCAATGTTCGATGCAGGAAGAAGCTGTACTGTTAGTTATCAAAGCTTTTTACCAGCATTCTTCAGAGAATTTTTGGGAAAGCTCTTTCTCCCATTTTAACATTAGGGATTTTCTCATACTTGGGATAAATAGAAAGAGACTTTATACCTCTAGCTTTCTCAGCTTTACTAGAGGTAAACTAGTTCCAGATCAGGAGAGGGATGTTAAAACCTTTATCTGGATTGGCAGTCATATTTGTGGAGTTTAATAATTAACATTGTTTTGTCTATTGGGAGGAGGTTTTTGTAAAAACGGTTAGTCCACTTACTCAACGTAATACGAGCTTTACAGTAGTCAAGTGCACTCATTGGTATAGGGATATTGGATGAATCGTCTAAGGCCCCGTACACACCATTAAATAAATCTGTTAAAATCGGTCTGACAGACCGATTTGATCAGATTTGTCTGCTGGGCTATTTTGGTTTGATCGCTGTACACACGATCAAACCAAAATCCCCGCCGGCAGACAGCGCGGTGACGTGGCGATGACGTTTACGCCGCCACGTCACCACACCAGGAAGTAAAACACTTCCGCGCATGCGTCAAATCCATTTGTCTATAACGTACTAACCAGCAGACATATCGGACGGACGGATTCCCAGCAGACAGATTTTAAAGCATGCTTTAAAATCTGTCTGCTGGAAAAATCTGTCTGTCCGCCCGTACACACAATCGAATTTGTCTGCTGAAACGGTCTGTCAGACCGTTTCCAGCAGATAGATTCGATCGTGTGTATGCGGCCTAAGTGTTGAAATCTTGAAGAAAGATATTTCCATGCTACCAAGGTAAGTTTAATAGATAGAAGTTTGTGGATGTTTACATTAGGAAACAATGTGCATGCTATTGTTTAGGCGAACAGATCACTCCCTTAAGGTAACACTCTTTAGATGGAAACCGATAATTGGTCATTGTTGGACAAGTATCAATCTTTTATATGATCAAGTAGTGAAGCATAATAATAATACTGGATATCATGTAGGTTCAAACCTCATTTTGCCTTAAGGGCTGTTATCGTAAACACATTTTTTTTTTCCTGTTCCATATGAGGTTTCTTAACTTTGCATTTACTTGCTTGAAAATCAAGAGTGTACGGGATGGACAGAGATCAGAAGTAATACAACATTTTGGGTAGTGTTTGCATCTGTTGGGTTTTTTGAAATCTCTAGAAATTTGTTCTAGTAATTGAGGGTAATTAGATTTGTATAATTTGCTAGAGAGAAAAGTAAGTCTCATGCCCAAATATGAGATGACAGTGCATCCCAATTGTAATGACATTTTTCATGTAGGGTCTCTTTCCTGGGTAATGTATAATATTTGTTATGGTTGACGTTATAATACCAAAGGTTTCCAGTATGTTTTATACATTTTGAAGGGAATAGTTAGGATCAGTCAGGGACAGGATAATATTGTCAGCAAATAACCCAATTTGATGCTTATTCTTTCCAATATTAATACCTGTAATGTATTATTTAATCTTAAAGTTGCCACTAATGGTTCTATCGCTAGAGATAAGTGTAGCGCTCACCCCCGAAGGAGCCGCTGATTTGAAGATGAGATCTACTCTCTTGGCTCATCTCACCCCTATTTAATCAGCTCAAACCCGCCCTTGACACATCGGATATCTGGCAGTAGGATATTGTGACCCACCTACTGGGCTGGAGTCACAATAACAGACATACAGTGTACAATGTGACAATGAATTACCTGCTGTGGTGGTATGACCCCTCCAGGTGAGAAAATACACTCCACACAATGAATGTGATTGATTATAAAGGGGTAAGTTTACTGTTAGGCCCCGTACACACGGCAGAGAACCTCGACGGGCGGAAAACATCGTCCTGCCCGTCAAGGTTCTCGGCCGGCCTGTCAGATTTGGCGACCAGCCCGTCAGGAAAGGCGACCAGCCATTCATCCCGACGGGCCGTCGAGCAAATAGAGAACCTGCTCTATAGCCCAGCAGACAAATCTGTCCCAGTCTATGTTCGCGAGCGTCCCTAGCGGACAGTCCTTTAGATTAACCAATGCTCTCGTAGCGGCCGGTTGGTGCACGTGAATTTGTAAACCACAGATAACGGTTACAAGGAGGAATCACCCAACAGAATGTCTATGACAGTAGAACGTGGTGGGGCTGATCGCTCGTCAGCGTCAGTCACTACTACGAAGCATTGGGATAATTAACTAGGCCTCTGAGTTTTAGCTACAGGCCAAACATATGTCCGTAACTGGTAAATAGAAACTGGGTGTCTGTGATAACCAGGTAGTCAAAAGTTGAGCAAGTGCTCTCTCATCCCACAGGCCGACCTGCCTGATTCCTTCTTGGGAAGAACAAAAGAGAACCCGCTGCTCCGATGTTGCTCCAGAACACACACAGGATCTCGGACCAAGATGTCCCACTGCTACAGTTGTCAGCTGGGCAGCCTCATCAAACGCCGGGAACACTGGCTTGGAGTTTGGGTCTTGCTTCCGTCTGGATTGCTGGTCCCTCGGCAAGTCTAGGCCCAGGCTTCCGGCCTAGGACACGGCAACCTCCGTCAGCAGCTCCGCACAGGAGAGATGGCAGACCAAAGAGAGCGAAAAAGGCGCCACTCCTCTTCCTTAAGTAACCTCCTCCACCGATCTAGCGGAACGTCACATCCTCCTGGAGGGCAAAGCATTGCGGGAATTGTAGTCCGTCTATCCTACGAGTCAATGGAGTCCATATCTCCTGCTACTTGTAGTCCCGCAATGCATAACTTGTATAACAGTATCTAACATATTTACAGGCTTAAGTAAAGTTCCAGCGGGGAGGCCTGTCACTAGACTCTAACAGGGTGACACGGGGAATCCCTGCCTAGTTCCATTCGTTAGCTTAACCACTTGCCGACCAGCCGCCGCAGTTATACGGCGGCAGGTCGGCACGGGTGCGCGAGAGCCCGTAGCTCTACGTCGCGCCTAGCAGACAAATCTGGCCACTAGGGGGCGCGTGCGCGCCGCCGGCGGCCCGCGCGCGCACCCCCCGCTCGCCCCCGAGTCCCGTGCGATCGCTCGTTACAGAGCGGGGAACGGGAGCTGTGTGTGAAAACACACAGCGCTCGTTCCTGTCAGCGGGGGGAAACGCTGATTTTCTGTTCATACAATGTATGAACAGAAGATCAGTGATTCCCCCTAGTGAGTCCACCCCCCCATACAGTTAGAACACAAATAGGAACACACTTAACCCCTTCCCCGCCCCCTAGTGTTAACCCCTTCACTGCCAATGGCATTTTTATAGTAATCCAATGCATTTTTATAGCATTGATCGCTAAAAAAATGCCAATGGTCCAAAAAATGTGTCAAAAGTGTCAGAAGTATCCGCCATAATATCGCAGTACCGAAAAAAATGCTGATCGCCGCCATTACTAGTAAAAAAATAATAATAATAAAAATGCCATAAAACTACCCCCTATTTTGTAAACGCTATAACTTTTGCGCAAACCAATCAATAAACGCTAATTGCGATTTTTTTTACGAAAAATATGTAGAAGAATACGTATTGGCCTAAACTGAGGAAAAAATATTTATTTTTTATATATTTTTGAGGATATTTATTATAGAAAAAAGTAAAAAATATTGCATTTTTTTCAAAATAGTCGCTCTGTTTTTGTTTATAGCGCAAAAAATAAAAACCGCAGAGATGATCAAATACCACCAAAAGAAAGCTCTATTTGTGGGAAAAAAAGGACGCCAATTTTGTTTGGGAGCCACGTCGCACGACCGCGCAATTGTCAGTTAAAGCGACGCAGTGCCGAATCTCAAAAAGTGCTCTGGTCTTTGGACAGCAATATGGTCCGGGGCTGAAGTGGTTAAAGTCTTTAGATACAATGTACCCTGACAAATGCCTTTTCCGCATCTAAGGCAAGGAGCAAAGAAGGCGTTTGACTATTTTCAACATGATTGATCAGGTTCATAATTCTTCTTGTGCCATCCGGTGCTTGGTGTCCTTTCACAAATCCAACCTGGTCTGGATCTGTAAGGTAGGGGGTATTTCTAGTAAATGATTAGCTATTATTTGGCGTTTAGTTTTAAATATGAGTTTAGTAAAGAAATTAGTCTGTAGATTATAGGGGAAGCGGAGTCTTTGCCAATTTTTGGGATAGTGATGATTACAGCTTCCAACATTTCTTATGGCATTATTTTGGTGGTCGTTGAGAAGTTGAACATGCTGGTTAAGTGTGGCGCTAGTATTTTATAGAAGGCTTTATAGTATTCACTATAGAGAGGCCATCAATACCAGTAGCCTTGTGTGCTGGGAGGGATTTAATGCCTTTGCGGGTTTCCTGTATTGGAATTGGTTGATTGAGTTTTCCTAGAGTGATAGGGTACATTTTTGATAAATTTACGTTATTTAGGAAATATCCTTTATATTTTGAGGTGAGTTGAAAAGTAGCTTTATTCCCTTTTAAATTGTACAATTGCTCATTATATTCTGAAAAAGTGTTAACTATTTCCTGGGGATTATACAAGGCTTTCCCTGATTGGTGATGAATTTGTTTCTGGATCTTATTTTTGTTCTGGGGTTGGTAAAGTAAAGAAGCCAACATTTTGCCTGCTTTATTACATTGAGAATAGTAACTTGTTTTAAAATGTTTTAAGGTATCTGTCATGATTACTAATTTGAATATCCCATAGATCGATCCTCTTTATAATAGTTTTCTGTAGAAGTTTTTGGTTGTTGAAGAATTTGTTGTGCTCCTGCTCCTAGTGATAGCATTCAGTTTATCATTAATAGCTTTTATTTTTTATTAATTTTTTCCCTGGATGCCAGTTGGATTATAGCAAACAAAAATGTTTCCTGCGCTCTGGTATTTCCTGCTATGGGGTGGCGTGGTCCGATTAAAAAGTATATTCACAAGTCTTGCAGCTCTCCTCAGAATTATGGGAATTCATACAACTAAAAAAAAGAGAGAAGAAAGGAGGGCGCGCCGACCTAGTGTAATACTGTATAACAGCGTTTTTATAAGATTAGTTATAATCAATGGTTATACTCACAAAATGTGTTGTAAAACACGCTTTGACAGAGGCTTTGTGTGAACACCACAATGTTGTAGATCAGGGGTGTCAAACTCAATTTCGTCGAGGGCCGCATCAGCAGTGTGGTTGCCCTCAAAGGGCCAGTTGTATATGGGTCGCACTACATACAGAATGCAGAGTTCAGGATTATGCTACATACACAGTACAGGGATTCAGGGGTTGTGCTACGTACACAGTCCAGGGATTTAGGGGTTGCGCTATGTACATAGTGCAGGGATTGATATATATCAGGTTGCAGGTTTTTGCTGCATTTTCTGTCAGTGCGCCAAAGATGAAGCATGTAGGAATTTTAGTGCGCTTTCAGAAAATGCAGAAAAAACACACAACCTAATTGAAATCAATAGGCCCGGCATTTTAGACTGAGCAGCCAATTTTTCCAGGGACCGGGGGATGTCAGCCCTACACTCTGTAATGTGCAGGGACACTGTGATTTAAATATAAAGGGGACTGCACTGTAATGATTATAGTGCAGCCCCCTTTATGTCACAGTGTCCCTGCAATCATGCCCCCCTTTTACTCTCTGCTCACTGTGCAGATCTCCAGTTCCTCCCGCCCCCTGCTTCGCTATATTAAAGTCCTCACAGACCCCCATTAGATCAGAGACCGCACAGACCCCCATTAGATCAGAGTCTGCACAGAGCACCATTAGATCAGAGTCCGCACAGACCCCCATTACATCAGAGTCCGCACTGACCCCCTTGTAATGCTGTGGACTCGGATGTAAAGGGGAACTCTGATGCAAGGGGGGTTCTGCCTACCAAAGCCTCCCTCTTGCATCAGAGTCCACAGATCACCCATTAAATTAATTTTATATATACACTGGGAGGTGGGTGAGGGTGAGCTTACTCACACCAGGATAGAGGGCCAGGGGCGGGCTGCCTGCAGCTGTGTTCAATCTTCCTTCACATTTTCCCGGGATGTGTGGGAGGGGCAGACACAGGAGGTGTGGGCAGGCCAGACAGTGTAGAGAGGCGGGAAGAGGAGGAGCAGTGTCTGAGCAGCTTCCGAAGAGCCAAACTCTCAGCGTTGATTCTGAGCTGTGTGTGAGAGACACACAGCTCAGCCAATCAGCCGCTCCGGAGCCCAGAGATGACACAGGCATGGCCGCATAGCGATAGGTGAGCGGCAGCCGCGACCTGTGTTATCCCCAGGCCGTGAGCGCCGCTTACCTCCCGCGGGCCTGGAACAAATGGTGGAGGCTGGGGGGCCACCTGACAAGGCTTGGCGGATTCAGCCCGCGGACCTTGTGTTTGCCACCCCTGTAGAAAGTGTTTCTTTCAATACTGATAAATGCCTCTCGTGGGATAGCATATAGGTGTTGTTTTTCCTTAAATTTGCGTTTGTGCATTGTTTCCCTGTCAATATCTCCCACAATGCAGGAGCGTGTTTAGACCATGTAAGATTGTGGATCTGAGCGTCAGTTTTTATTTTTTTTGTAGGAGGAATTTGTACGTAATGAAATAATCAATTCTCGAGTAGAGTACATTTTGTGTAAATTGGAAAAAAAGTTAAATCTTTTTCAGTGGAATGCAAACATCTCCACAGGTTGTATAAATTTTCTTGGGAGAAGGTATTGTTGAGGCCTATTCTTGGGGTGCGTTTTTTCTTGATGGTGTCCATAATTGGGTCAATTGCAGAATTAAAGTCTCCGCAGATAATGATGTGTCTTTTTTTGATTTTCCGGAATTTCTGTAAAAACATTTTTATGAATTACTGAGGGCATTTATCGGACGTGTTAACATTAGAAATAGTGAAGATGGTGTTGTCAATCATAGCAACAAGTATGATATATCTCCCTTGAGTATCTGAGAGTGAATCTAGCCATATAGATAAAAATAACCCCTTTTCGGCACATGTAGTCTTCTATGGTCGCTATATAGACGATTATTTTGATTTGGGATGGGTCCACTGATTCTATCACTGATTTTGTGGCCTACTGTAATAACAATTCCTTTGGCCTAACCTTCACCTCGGCCAGTGACTCTGAGTCCATATTCTATTTAGATCTTGAGTTATTCCATGACAACAACATTATTAGTGCTAAAAATTTCACTAAACCCACATCCGTTAATTCCTATCTTCACTACTCTAGTTGCCATCACCCTAGATGGATTGACAATGTCCCTAAAAGCCAATTCCATCGCCTTAGACGTAATTGCACTAGACTAGAAGACTACAAATCATTAAGTGCCAATCTTAAGGACAAATTTATTGCTAAAGGTTATCCCTCGAATCTTGCCGAAGCTGCTCGTAATATGTACAAACTAGATTCTTTACCTCAATCCCAGAAATTTAATTCGGCACTCAGTACCATGTCAAACACAAAAAAATGGAGAATATCATCAAGAAACATTGGCCTATTCTGATTCAGGATCCCCATCTTTCCTCATATATAACTGCCTTGCCAAAATTAACGTATCGTAGGGCTCCGAATATTAAAAGTAAGATTGCCCCTAGCAAAATTAAATCCTTAAGTAACACCAAACTAAAAAAGGCTCAAACAACTTACTTGTATCACCCTTGTAGGGATGTTCCAGTGCAAAAAGACTTAGGCCCAGATTCACAGAGCGATTACGCGTGCGCAACTGCTGTTGCGCGTGCGTAAGTCTAAATGTGCGCGTGCGTATAGTTGCACGCGATTCACAAAACAATATACACCAGAAATCTACGTTTTTTTGTCCGGCGTAATTGAGTTAGACATGCGCTTCCCTTCGCGCAAAACTGCGCTAGACACACCATTGATTTGCTAGTCAAATATGCTAATGAGGGAGTTACGGGGATCCACAAAAAAAACGCAGTTGCTGCGCAGGCTACGCGATGTGCGCAACAGCAAAATGTCCTGTCTAAAGTTAGAGCCCCTAAAAGCTGGTCTAACTTTTGAAAAAAAACGTCTACATCTCACAGAAAGCAACACCGTTACTGAGGAGCAGACCACACACACGTGTTGCACTACAATTTGACTGCCAACATGCTAGGGGCATCGTCGCTCATAGCTGCACTAGTGAATATAGAATGACCAAAGAAGGAGGAGGGCACGGAGGATGGCACGGGAGAGGGTATACCGCACCCGCATACACCTGTTTGGCATGAATGATTCAGAGGTCTTTCGCATCTTCAGATTCCCCCCTCATGCCATCCTGGAATTAACCACAACCCTGCAGGAGGACATCACCAGCCCAACACAACGCTCACATGCAGTGCAGCCACTGGTGAAGGTCCTGGCAACACTCCATTTCCTTGCCAGTGGCTCTTTTCAGCGTACAAGTGGAGTGGTGGCTGGGATGTCACAATCCTCCATGAGCAGATGTGTGCACCAGGTTGTCCCTGCACTCCTCACACGCATTGGCCAACCAAATCATAAAACCCACCACTGAGGAGCTGCGAATCAAGGCAATGGCAGATTTCTACCGAATTGCCAGATTCCCACGCACCATCGGGGCCATAGATTGCACACATGTGGCACTCCAGCCCCCCCATGAGACCGAGCACATGTACCGCAATCGGAAGAATTGGCATTCCATCAACGTACAGGTGATAGTTGATGCCCAAGGCCTCATATGGCACGTTCGTGCCAAACACCCCGGATCCACCCATGACAGCTACATCTACAATCAATGCCACATCCGAACGGAATTCGAACAGAACGTGTATGGGAACACCTGGCTGGTTGGTGAGTGACATGGGAGTCAGGCATGACTATCCCCTCCCGTGATGCACAACAGAAGTGGCACATGCATGACTAACATTCTCCTGTCTTATCCTTTACAGGTGACTCTGCATATGCCCTGGGACCCCATCTCATGACTCCTATCCGGAACCCCCAAACCCCAGGAGAGGAACGATACAATGAAGCACACATCAAAACCCGTGCAGTGGTGGAGCGCACCTTTGGCCTCCTGAAGTCACGTTTCCGATGCCTGGATAAGTCTGGGGGTACACTGTTGTATTCCCCAAACTTCGTGTGCCATATCATCGTTGCATGTTGCATGCTGCACAATCTCGCAGTGAGGAAGGGCCTGCAGATAGAGGAACGTGATGACCTAACCCCCCAACCAGACAATCAACCCCTAACCGAGGATACCCCGTCTTTCTGAGGGAAGAGCAGTCAGGAGACAGCTCATATTGGGCATCTTTGCACGTTAAACACACACATTAATCATGGCACAATGAGAATGCATGCATGCACACCACTATGGTCCCTAGCACACACACCCCCACATCCTCATCAAATTGGATTGGCACCAGTCCACCATGCAAGACTGGTGAGCAGTAACGCCACGTCAAGGCTCCAATTATGTCACTGTACATTCATACACCATTCACACGAACCTGGGGATCACTTCTCCCTGGTCCTGGGGAACCCTTCTCCACCAAAATTGAGGATGACACCCCTTTTCCAGCAGGAATGTCACACCCCCCACATTCAAACATCATTCACAACCCAAAATAAGCCAAAAATGTCAGCAAAAAAAAAAAAATAAGGCATAGAAAAAAAAAAAAAAAAGCAGAGAAACAAAAAAAAAAAATGCTTTCAAAACAAAGAAGGGGGAAAAAAAAAATTAATGCCCTCTGCCTGAGCCACGCCTGGGGCGCCCCCGGCCACGGCCCCGGACCCTCAGGGGAGAGCATGGGGGGGGGAAAAAGCCGGGGAAGGAGGAGCAGCCCCTGAGATCTGCCCACCTGGCGGCCTGCCCTCCAAGGCCACGGCTATTCTGTCCAGGGCAGCACCAAGTGTTGCCGTGTTGCCCTGGATAGCCTGGGTAAGGGCCCTCACATCCTGCCCCAACGCCTGCTGCTGTAGTTTGCAGGTCATTTAGGCAGGTTGTGGGGGCCCGGGAGTGGGAGTCCCAGGTTACCCAGCCTATCGTTGATGGAGGACAGGCTCTGATCCACCCGCCCCATAGTCTGGCAGAGCTGTCTCAGAAGGCGGGTCTGGGTGGCCAGGTTCCTTCTCAGACAGGCGGGCAGGAGATTGGGCGCCCCCCTGGTGCTCTGGGATGACCTCCTGGCTCCAGCTGATGGTTGTTGCCGAGGGGAGAAGGTGAGGCCCTTGTGAGGGGAGCCATGTTGGGGGGGAGGAGGGGGGGGGGGCTCACCCTTAGGGAGGGCAGGCTTCTTGCAGCCAGAGGGGAAGAGTCCGCTGAAACCAAATGGCCAGTGCCTTCCATGGACTCCTCCTCCTCCTCATGATTCTCCTCCTCCTCATGATCGTCCTCCTCCTGCCGCATGATCCTCCCCCTCCTCTTGTTCCTCCTCTGCGACTCTGGCCTTGGTTTGTGGGGGGCCTCATTAGGCTGCTGTCCTGGGGTTGGAGCGGTCAGTCCAGATGGCCCTGCACCCTCCTGCACAGCTGTGGATGACACAAAACATTCACAGGTTGGAGGATCCACACACTTGCCACATATTCCCTTTCACCCCCCTCCCCCACACATGCTACACACACCTGAGAGAAATAAAAACCTTACCTGGCACCGCGGGGACCGGACTTGTGTCAAAGCCTGGCAGGCCCTCCACTTCATGCCGGTGAAAGGTCAGGGCCACCACACGCTCGTCGCTCCGTCGCTGTAAATTTAACCCGGCATGGTGGGCCCCCCTCCTGTGCCCCTGGCATGGGCATTTATTGCGGCCAGTTTTTTTTTTCACCTCACGCCGAGGTCATTTATTTTATTTTCTTTTCAATCCCAGAGCGGGTCCGTGTCTCCCCCTCCCCCTCCCCCGATGAATTGACCTGCTCCGTGATCATATCCAATATCTCCTCTCCTCCTGGCCGGGGTGGTGGTGGCACTCTGCGGGCCGTGGAGAAAACGCCCCATAGTCGCTAATGGCCCGGGCAAGAATTCTTTTTTCCCCCACAGTAAAATTCAGCTTTCTTTTTCTCTCAGTCATACTTCCAAACAAACTCACTAGCAGTCACCAAAAATCTGTCACAAATACAAGCACAACCAATCAGACAAGAACACACACAAAGAGAAAAAGAACAGGCAAAAATCACACTAGCACTCAGCAAGAAACAGTCACCAAAAAATCAGAGCAAAAAATAAAGCAAGAAAACAAACGCTCTGAAATAATATCAATCAAACAAACAGTCTCAAACACTTATCAAAATACACTTTCACAAAACTACCAACAAGCACTAGATCACACAGAACACTAATCTGACAACTACAAAACACACTCTAACGAACAACAGAGCAAAAGCACTTGATTCAATGGGAAGGGACACAAAGGGATGTACTTTTGCAATGGAAGGGCGTTTGTGTGTGTCTATTTATGCTGTCTGCGTAGTTCACAACATTGCCCTAGTCCATTTCCAATATCACTGATTGCGCCGCTCCCGAGTTGTGAGCATGCGCACAACGGAGCTGACATGGTTTCCTTCACGCGCGCATGCGCGAGTCGGCCGGCCCTTCATTTGCATGGGGTCACGGCTCATTTCAATGTAACACGCCCACGTCCCTCCCAATTTGTATTACTCCTCCTTACGCCTCCGGAAAAAACCTTACGCTTGCGCAATCTCTTGCGTAAAAGCTACGTGAATCGCGGGATTACGCGGCTAGATTGCGCAAGTCTAACGGAAAAGTGGTGCGCTACGCCGGACTGATAATGCGCCGATCTACGTGAATCTGGGCCTAAATGCCTAACCTGTTCCAATGTTACACATGGAAAAAATAATTTTGTAGCTAATGATAAGACTTTTAATTTGAGTTCCTTTTATAATTGTTCTACGACATATGTTATTTATTGTATTTCTTGTCCCTGTGGCCTCTTAAGCCGCGTACACACGATCGGTTCAAACCGATGAAAACGGACTGAAGTTAGTTTTCATCGGTCCAAACCGATCGTGTGTAGGCCCCATCGGTCCATCATCCTTCGGTCCACAAACAGATGGTTTGTTTTAAAATTGAACCAATGGATGACTAACCGATCATTGGTACGCACGAGCATCGGTTAAAAATCCACGCATGCTCATAATCAAGTCGATGCATGCTTGGAAGCATTCAACTTCGTTTTTTTAATCACGTTGTTTTGTTTTACATCACCGCATTCTGACATGATCGGTTCATGAACCGATGGTGTGTAGGCACATCAGTCAGCTTCATCGGTGAACCGCTTAAAATGGTCCGTCGGACCGCTCTCATCGGATGGACCGATCATGTGTACAGGGCTTTATATGTGGGAAGAACGATTAGAGCCCTTCCCACTAGATTTGGGGAACATTGGCGTGCTGTTCATGCAGGTAACCCCAAATACAGTGTTGCATGTCACTTTGCTACGCATCATCATAAGGACACCTCTCTTTTGCAGGTGTGGGTTATCGAGGCTATACCTGAAACCCCTACCCTACTGCAGTCGAAAGATTTCAACGTCTTTGTAGACAAGAAACCTTCTGGATTTATTCTCTAAATACGATGACGCCCCATGGCCTTACTGAGTAAATAGAGACCAATAATATTATTTAATGTTATCTTTCTATTATATAACTTTCTGATCACATACAGTGCCTGCCGCCGAGAATGTGTTTTCAGCACGCCAGCATCGCGCTGAATCTCGGCGACAGGCTGCCGACATCTCGCACTCGCTGGAATAGTAAAAGTACATTCCAGCGAGCGCGTCATAGAAGCGACGGGGATCCGACGCGGATTCCCGCCAATTCTACACGTGGGCGGAGTTTGTTATGAATCCTGAAGGAGAAATCCCCGCCGGATTTTTTAAAGAAAAATCCGGCATGGGTTCCCCCTCAGGAGCATAACGGGCCCTTAGGTCTGTTATGGGTTGTAAGGAGACCCCCCTACGCCGAAAAAAACGGCGTGGGGGTCCCCCACAATCCATACCAGACCCGTATCCAAAGCACGCCGGCCGGCCGGTCAGGAAGGGAGTGGGGGCGAGCGAGCGCCCCCCCCTCCTGAGCCGTACCGGGCAGCATGCCCTCAACATGGGGGGGTCAGGTGCTCTGGGGTAGGGGGCGCACTGCGGCCCCCCACCCCAGAGCACCCTGTCCCCATGTTGATGAGGACAGGGCCCCTTCCCGACAACCCTGGCCGTTGGTTGTCGGGGTATGCGGGCGGGAGGCTTATCGGAATCTGGAAGCCCCCTTTAATAAGGGGGCCCCCAGATACCGGCCCCCCACCCTAAGTGAATGAGTATGGGGTACATTGTACCCCTACCCATTCACCTGCAAAACAAAAGTTTAAACACAAATAAACCACACAGTGTATTGAAATATTTTATTAGTTGGCCGCCGGGGGGGGGGTGTGTATGATCGCTTTTATAAAAGCGCCCCCCTCCGGCGGGCTTCTGTGGGGGGGTGGGTGCCGCCGTCTGGTTCTTTTCCGCCGCCGGGGGGGGCGCTTTGATAAAAGCGCCCACCACCCGGCGGGCTTCTTTCGACGTCTTCGGCGGCGGGGGGGGGTCTTCTCCCACTCTCCGGGGTCTTCTCCCGCTCTCCGGGGGTCTTCTCCCACTCTCCGGGGGTCTTCTCCGCTCTCCGGGGGTCTTCTTCTTCTTCAGGACTCGCCGCCGCTATCTTCGTGTGTTAGCTCAATTACTAGCGGCGGCGGTCCCCTCTTCTGCGACGTCGGCGTCTTCTTCTTCTTCTTCTTATTCTGCTGCTGTCCAGATGTTGACGCGACGCTTCCTCCCGCTGATATGCCCGGCGCGCGGCTCGCAGCGAAATATATAGGCCTGTCTTGTGACGTCGCAGTCCCATCATGCTCCGGTAGGTACCACGTGCTACCTACCGGAGCATGATGGGACTGCGACGTCACAAGACAGGCCTATATATTTCGCTGCGAGCCGCGCGCCGGGCATAACAGCGGGAGGAAGCGTCGCGTCAACATCTGGACAGCAGCAGAAGAAGAAGAAGAAGAAGAAGAAGAAGACGCCGACGTCGCAGAAGAGGGGACCGCCGCCGCTAGTAATTGAGCTAACACACGAAGATAGCGGCGGCGAGTCCTGAAGAAGAAGAAGACCCCCGGAGAGCGGAGAAGACCCCCGGAGAGTGGGAGAAGACCCCCGGAGAGCGGGAGAAGACCCCGGAGAGTGGGAGAAGACCCCCCCCGCCGCCGAAGACGTCGAAAGAAGCCCGCCGGGTGGTGGGCGCTTTTATCAAAGCGCCCCCCCCGGCGGCGGAAAAGAACCAGACGGCGGCACCCACCCCCCCACAGAAGCCCGCCGGAGGGGGGCGCTTTTATAAAAGCGATCATACACACCCCCCGGCGGCCAACTAATAAAATATTTCAATACACTGTGTGGTTTATTTGTGTTTAAACTTTTGTTTTGCAGGTGAATGGGTAGGGGTACAATGTACCCCATACTCATTCACTTAGGGTGGGGGGCCGGTATCTGGGGGCCCCCTTATTAAAGGGGGCTTCCAGATTCCGATAAGCCTCCCGCCGCATACCCCGACAACCAACGGCCAGGGTTGTCGGGAAGGGGCCCTGTCCTCATCAACATGGGGACAGGGTGCTCTGGGGTGGGGGGCCGCAGTGCGCCCCCTACCCCAGAGCACCTGACCCCCCCATGTTGAGGGCATGCTGCCCGGTACGGCTCAGGAGGGGGGGGCGCTCGCTCGCCCCCACTCCCTTCCTGACCGGGCGGCCGGCGTGCTTTGGATACGGGTCTGGTATGGATTGTGGGGGGACCCCACGCCGTTTTTTTCGGCGTAGGGGGGTCTCCTTACAACCCATAACAGACCTAAGGGCCCGTTATGCTCCTGAGGGGGGAACCCATGCCGGATTTTTCTTTAAAAAATCCGGCGGGGATTTCTCTTTCAGGATTCATAACAAACTCCGCCCACGTGTAGAATTGGCGGGAATCCGCGTCGGATCCCCGTCGCTTCTATGACGTCTTTGTCTCCATCGCGGCAAGCCAGCTCGGCGCTGGCTCCCGCGATGGGGCTCGTAGGTGGTCAATCTCGCCGAGAAAGGGAGCGAGATTGACACAATATCCCAGTCACCTACTGTACATACTTAATTTATCCATTTAACTAATAATTTATTCTTGCATATTTATCATGGTGAGTGCATGCTGACATATACACGTGATGATACAGGATTCCTTATGTGTATATGTGTGCATGTACTGTTGATGTATCACTCTGATGCATCAACTAGAGATATACTATATATTAAAACCCCCTCTCTTTGTGTATATATATTTGCATATACATGAATGTATGCTTATATATTACATGTGTATGTATAATTTATCATTTTTAATATACTTTTTACTATAACAATTTCACTCTTCCCCTTATATGCATACGTCTCTATGTACTTCGGAATATGAGGGAATATATACTCGTATTATCATTTCTGGTAATTTCACTATTTTCATCTCTTTATTATTTATTATTACTATTATTGTTTTTAATATTGATATTGATATCATTATATTTTACCTTTAGATTGCTATAGGTGTGTGGGTAGTGTTTTGTTTGTATGCATGTGCATATACATTTATGTGTATGTACATGCATGCTTACAGTATCTAAAAGTCCATAGTATCCATTCCCCTCTATTTTTTACATTTACATTTATATTTTGATTTTGATTATTATTATCACCATTATTCCCTATCTAATTCAATTATATTATTATCATTATTTTTCTTTCCCCTCCCCCCTTTCTTCATTCATTGCTTATCTATCAGTAATTATAATTTCTATTAATGTCCATTCATTGGCTCTGCCTGCACGTTCAGTGTATTTTTTAGTATATACTGTATATATTTTTGTAAGTTTTTTTTTTTAAATTTTAGGATTATTATCCATGTATTTTATTGTGTGCTCATCGATAGTATGCCCTGAATGTTTACTTTGAGTGTTCTCTGTGTTCATGCACCGCTGACCAATCACAGCACTTCTCCCCGTATATAGTACGTCCGTTTTCTATGGACGCCATGGATCTGATGAAACAGTGGAGGCTGTGAAACACATTATCCCATTGGCTGGCCCGGCTCCCCTTGTCACTTCCGGTGCGACAACGGCAGTTTGCACTCCACGCTGGAACGCACGCCATTTTTAAGCGTTTTTTCCATGTCCCTGTTCCCCCGTGGCTCCCCGAGGCTCCTGAGACATTGGAGTCTCATTACATCCAGCACTTTGCTGCTCAGGATTACGGATTGGAACCCAAGGAATCGCTGATGACCTACAGTGACACCGGGCCTGCATCACTATCCATTTGCCTGTGTTACCACTCATGTTTGTGAGTAGCCAATTTACTGTCTGTGACATATTATCTAATAAATCCTTGCTTACTGCACTTAGATTGGTGCATCTCTTTCTGTTTTACAATATTTTCCAGAGCTTGGTTCTGCTTCAGGGTTGCTGCCGCTAGTGCTTCTCATATATATAGTATATACCAGGACTATTCATTGGACTATTATTGGACATTTGATTTTACTCTCAGTACTTTTCTTTTGCATGGACCACATGATGATATGATATTTATTTTTGACTATTTCTGTATGCTCTTTAATCTACCACTATTTTTTTTATAATAATTGCAGTGATAACTCCCTTTTTTTTTTAGGGTTGTTGGAACAGAATATGCATGAACATTTGTGGTACGTGAATTTCGGAGGTTTGTCACTGGCAAGGTATGATTCTTGTATGAAAAGAATGTCACTTTTAAATTTCAATGCATCAGTCCAGACTGATATCTTTTTATGTGAGCTGTCGAGTCCTTTTGCATTTCAAGCCAGAACATTGCGTCATAGTCTGTGAAGTTGACAGTGAGAGGCAGCTTTGTATTACTGTAAATAGTCCTTAATATACTAGTACGGCTTTCCTGAATTATGTGGTGTTGATAAAAGAGGCAGGTAGTCTCTTTGGTGGCAGAAGTGAGCATTACAAACTTGTAAAATAATAAAAAAAAATCAACAACAGTTAATAAAAAAACATTAAGTTGCTGGGCAACTTGAGTGTGCTTCAAAAAAGACTGAGACCATTTAAAGTCTCATGACTTACAGATTTTTTTTTTTTGGATAATTATCTAATTAGAGTATGACACCATTCTAATTCACTGAGATACTGAATGTTGGGTTTTCACTAGCTGTAAGCCATTATTATCAAAATTACAAGAAAGAAAGGCTTGAAATATAGCACCCTGTGTATAATGAATCTATATAATATATGAGTTTCAGTTTTTGAACTGAATTACTAAAATAGATCAACTTTTTGATGATAATTTTTTTTAGATGCACCTGTGTGTGTGTGTGTGTGTGTGTGTACAGTGTGTGTGTATATATATATATATATGTGTGTGTGTGTGTGTGTTATATAATAAATATATATATATATATATATATATATATATATATATATATATATATATATATATATATATATATATATATATATATATATATATATTACTGTATATGTACACAAATACAGTATGTTCATTATTTAGCATCCTTAAATGTTAACAAATGGTTCTGTGCATTCTGAATATATTTTCCTGTTTTAATTTTTTGGGGTATTTTGAGTTTTACTATTATATATTAATAACTTAAATAATAAAAAATAAAAAATAACTTACAAAAATTGCATGAATGTTTATCTAGAAAGCTAAAATTCACTTGCCTAAAAACATTGCTTGATATTTAATGACTTGAAAGCTATTTGTCAAAAGTGTAAAAATTCTAAACGTAGAACGTTTATTTGATGATTGCCCATTTGGGATCTATGATGGCAATGAAATCATGAAATACACAGCATTTCCTTATCTGTGACTTCTACTGAAGGACATATAAAGTTATCTTGTTCTACAGCTTCATAATCACAGGGAAACTGTTTTAGTTTATTGTGCTATAATATTCAAAGAGATACATTACAATTGTGATAAGGTTAGCACTTCTGCTTACATAGATAAAAACTTAAGAAAAAACATGAGGATAAAGATAAGCAATGTTTATTTATTTTATTGGTATACCTAGCTAGAGGAAACATTAAACTATTAAAGAAGACATCTCAAGATCTAATTTCAGGGATCAATTGTTAATGGGGAGGTAAATTGACTCTGTTGTCATTTAAAGCCCAATCTGCAAAGTTAAGCATTAATACTCATTAATACCTGTTCCTTCTACTATTCACACCACACACTCGGATGTTTTCAAGAGTTAGGCTGTTCTGCATTTTGCACATTTCCAGGAGTGTGGGAAACCTGGACCACCTTTTTTGTTAAGGGCTTTTCTCAAGGGTTTATGAATTGGGCTGATATTCATGGGAGGTATCTGTTGGCTGTGGCTTAGTCCAGTCCAGGATGAACCTTGAACCCCATGGGCTTTGATTATAACTGCTTTTGATGATAGAGAGCATATTCACTAGAACACACACACAACTTTCGAATTCCAACAATTTATACAGTGTTTTGGGCTTCTAAGTAGTTTTATTAAATACATTTTGAATTAAATGTATAAGAGAAATGTCAGAATTGGTCTGGGAGTCAAGTGGTTAAAGTGTCATTAAACCCCAAACCTTTAAAAATGTCTCTACATGCTATTTTGCATTGTATACATAATAACTTAAGCATCGTCACAGTCCTTTTGTGTAAAGCCATAAAAACCTTGTTGATCCTGACATTTGCAGGTGCCACCTCCTTGTCCCTGCTGTTGCCCGAGATACTACAGATTCGTGATAAGCCCATGGTTCAAGATGAACATAAGTACTCGTACATCAGGTGTTTGTTTTCTCGCAAACGAACCCAACATATGGGGCGTTTGCTGGAAATGTGAGCGCTGCGGAATGCCCCATAATGCACTGTTAGATCGCAGTGCATTGATGTCTGATGATTGGCCAAAGCATTTATCTGACTTGCATGCTTTGGTCAATCACAGAGCGCACAGCTGCAAGCCATAATTGGCCAGGGGGACTAAGTCCATGCCGAACATTATATAAGGCTGCTTACAAAGAGGCCGTGTATAGTGTGTGGACGGAGCTAGATTAGGCAGACAAGTTAGTTAGTGGCGTGCAGGCAGTGTATTTATTATATATATATATAGTCTAGTATGTATATACTATATATATATATATATATATATATATATATATATATATACAGTTGTTCTCATAAGTTTACAGGCAGAATTTATGATTTCTTGGCCATTTTTCAGAGAATATAAATGATAACACAAAAACATCTCTTTCACTCACGGTTAGTGTTTGGCTAAAACCATTTATTATTAATCAACTGTGTTTATTCTTTTTAAATCATAATGGAAACAGAAACTACCCAAATGACCCTGATCAAAAGTTTACATACCCTGGTGATTTTGGCCTGATAACATGCACACAAGTTAACACAAAGAGGTTTGAATGGCTATTAGGCCGCGTACACACAATCAAATCTATCTGCTGGAAACGGTCGGCCCGACCGTCCCAGCAGACAGATTCGATCGTTTGTACGGGCGAGCCAACGGATTTGGCCAGCTGACAGATTTGAAAGCATGCTTTCAAATCTGTCGGCTGGGACCCGTCGGCCCGATATGTCTGCTGGTTAGTACGCTAACCAGCAGACATATCTTCTCGCACATGCGTCGAATGGATTTGACGCATGCGCGGAAGTAATTCACTTCCTGGTGCGGTGACGTGGCGGCGTCAACGTCACCGCCACATCACCGACACGTCAGCGCGCCGTCTGCCGGCGGGGATTTTGGTTTGATCGTGTGTACACAATCAAACCAATACATCCCAGCAGACAGATTTGTTCAAATCGGTCTGTCCGACCGATTTGAACAAATCTGTCTGCTCGTGTGTACGGGGCCTTAAAGGTAACTATCCTCACCTGTGATCAGTTTGCTTGTAATTAATGTGTGTGTGTATAAAAGGTCAATAAGTTTCTGGATTCCTGACAGACCCTTGCGTCTTTCATCCAGTGCTGCACTGACATTTTTTGATTCTGAGTGATGGGGAAAGCAAAAGAATTGTGGGAAAAGGTAGTTGAGCTGTATAAAACAGGAAAGGGCTATAAAAACATATCCAAGGAATTGAGAATGGAAATCAGCAGTGTTTAAACTCTAATCAAGAAGTGCAAAATTAGGGGTTCTGTTGAAACGAAACCACGGTCAGGTAGACCAACTAAAATTTCAGCCACAACTGCAAGCAGAATTGCTCGGGATGCAAAGAAAACCCCACAAATAACTTCAGGTGAAATACAGGACAGAAGAAATCCATTACTACTCAAATGCCACAAAGTATCCCACTTACAATACCCCAAACAGCACAGAGACAGCCCTCAAACCTTTTGGCACAAAGTCATTTGGAGTAATGTTGATTTTTGGTCACAACCATACATTTGGAGAGTAGTCAACAAGGCCTATGATGAAAGTTACGGAGGTAGATCACAGATTTTTTGGGGATATGTGATCTACAAAGGCACAGGAAATGTGGTCAAAATTATTGGTAAGATGAATGCATTGTGTTATCAAAAAATATTGTAGGAACATTTGCATATATCAGCCAGGTAGCTGCACATGTGACGTACTTGGACATTCCAAAATGACAATGATCAAAAACTCAAGGCCAAGTTGACCTGTCATTGGCTACAGCAGAATAAAGTGAAGATTCAGGAGTGTCCATCTCAGTCTCCTAACCTCAATATCATTGAGCCACTTTATTTTCAATTAATTCTAAGATCTAAATGTGCAGTTCATGCAAGACAGCCCAAGAATTTAGAACTGGAGGCTTTTTGCCAAGAGGAATGGGCAGCTTTACCATCTAAAAGATAAGGAACCTCATCCACAAATGCCACAAAAGACTTTTTGATCAGGGTCATTTAGGAAGTTTCTGTTGCATTTATGATTTAAAAGGAGTAAACAGAGTTGATTAATAATAAATGGCTTCAGCCAAACACTAAAGACAGTTTCAGCTAAACCCCCACTTTATGCGGTTTACCCCTGCACGCCTCCTCTCCCAGTAGACGCCCCATATGGAGAAACTCAGCATCCGGCGGAGCCAGAGATCCTGACGTCACCACACCCACAGCTGTGTTAGTCTGAGCCACGGCTGTGTGAATGTCTGTTTTTTAACCTACGCTTTAAAACCTTGTTTGATGTCAGTTGCCCAACTATTCGATTAAAGGGTACACTTTTTTTTACCAAAGTACTGCACCATGAAGTGTTTTTTAGCTTTCCTCTTCATACATATGGACCCCTGTATTGCTACATGAACCACTCCACGTGCACTGAGACAATGAAGGATTTTTTGCTAAACACATACCCAGCTGACCAGTGGATTCAGTGATGGAAGGTTGACCAGATCATTGCTGTTACCAGCAGGATATCTTTTGATACTGAGCCCATAAGATCTCCGTTAAAGATCCAACTTATCTGGTAAGCGGCCACTTTGCACTTTTAGTATCCTGTGTTTGCAGCTTGGAAACAAAGGAGGAAGATTTGTATCTTTGCTTGCTGGATCACCATCAAGCTTTAGGAGCTGTTCATAATTAGACTTTTCCTTTTCATCTTAATTGGACTTTGTTGTTCCATATGGACTTTTATTCTTTTATTTCAGAATATTTTTTAAAAATATTTTCCTTTATTTTTTGCACTGTGTTTTGCAATATTTTAGGTTGCGCATCTATTTTTACTTTTTCACATGGCTGACATAACAGAGCTGGTCAAGGCTCGGGCAAAATCTTGATAATGACGTCAGGATTCACCCATGCCTGGACCTGCACCCAGCTCAGCCTCTCAGCAAGCCGCTGAGAGGCTGAGCTGGCTCCTTCTGCCCCTTCCACAGCCCAGTGCTCCAGTGAGTGAGGGGGGCAAAGCAAAGAGTGGTGACTGTCACTGCCCCACATACATATACTACGGCAGGGCGGTCATTTAGCGCAAAATGACGTACCTGTACATGATTCTAATCTTCAGCTTTCGGTCACACGTGCACGCTGCCAGGAGCCCCCATCCCTATGTGATTGGACACAGTGGGAGCCAATAAGTGGGTCTGGCGGCAATTGTTTGTAGAGAGGCGGAACATCGCTCTGTCTATGTAAACAAGGAATACTGCTGGTATGTTGGAAAGGAGGATAGAAACATAGATCTCTGTTTTCCTTTAGTGAATGCTAGGGATGAGCCGAACACCCCCCGTCCGGTTCGCACCAGAACCTGCGAACAGACCAAAAGTTTGTGTGAACTTTAGAACCCTGTTAAAGTCTATGGGACTCGAACGTTTGAAATCTAAAGTGCTAATTTTAAAGGCTTAAATGCAAGTTATTGTCCTAAAAAGTGTTTGGGGACCTGGTTCTTGCCCCAGGGGACATGTATCAATGCAAAAAAAAGTTTTAAAATTGGAATTTTTTTCGGGAGCAGTGAATTTAATAATGCTTAAAGTGAAACAATAAAAGTGAAATATTCCTTTAAATTTTGTACCTGGGGGGTGTATAGTATGATTGTAAAGCAGCGCATGTTTCCTGTGCTTAGAACTGTCTCTGCACAAAGTGTAATTTCTGAAGGAAAAAAAGTCATTTAAAATCACTTGCGGCTATAATGAATTGTCGGCTCCCAGCAATTCAGAGAAAAGTCATTCATAAAAAAAAAAAAGCGTGGGGGTCCCCCCAAATTCAATTACCAGCCCCTTCAGGTCTGGTATAGATATTAAGGGGAACCCCGCCGTCAATTTAAAAAAAATAACGTGGGATTCCCCCCAAATATCCATTCCAGACCCTTCAGGTCTGGTGTGGATTTTAAGGGGAACTTTAAAACAAATTAAAAAAAGGCATGGAGTTCCCCCAAAAGTCCACACCAGACCCCTTATCTGAGCATGCGACCTGACAAGATGCAGGAAAAGAGGGGGGGGCGAGAGATCGCCCCCCCTCCTGAACCATACCAGGCCACATGCCCTCAACATTGGGAGGATGCTTTAAGGGTCTGTGACTGTCACTGTCACCTATATAAGAGCTGGGACCGAGAGTGGATTACCACCGCTGGATTTAAAAAAAATAATAATAAAGGACTTTTTCCACGGTGTGTGTGTTTTATTTTTACAATTCTTTACATGTTCTTAGTGAAATGGTAGAGGTACAATGTACCCCATTATCAATTCACATAGGGGGGCGTGGATCTGGGGGTCCCCTTTGTTAAAGGGGTCTTTCAGATTCCGATAAGCCCCCCGCCTGCAGACCCCCACAACCACCAGGCAAGGGTTGTGGGGATGAGGCCCTTGTCCCCATCAACATGGGGACATGGTGCTTTGGGGGGGTCACAGACCCCCAAAGCATCCTCCCAATGTTGAGGACATGTGGCCTGGTATGGTTCAGGAGGGGGGCTCTCTCCCATTCCCCCCCTCTTTTCCTGTGGCTGGCCAGGTGGCGTGCTCGGATAAGGGGTCTGGTGTGGATTTTTGGGGGAACTCCACACCAATTTTTTTTTATTTGCGGTGGAGTTCCCCTTAATATCCATACCAGACCTTAAGGGCCTGGTAATTGAATTTGGGTGGACCCCCACGCTTTTTTTTTTATGAATGACTTTTCTCTGAATTGCCGGTAGCCGACAATTCATTATAGCTGCGAGTAATTTTAAATTACTTTTTTTTCTCTAGAAATTACACTTTGTGCAGGGACAGTTCTAAGAATGGGAAACATGTGCTGCTTCACAGGCATACTATACACCCCCCTAGGTACGAAATTTAAAGGAATATTTCACTTTTATTGTTTCACTTTAAGCATTATTAAAATCACTGCTCCCGAAAAAACTGCAGTTTTTAAAACTTTTTTTGTATTGATACATGTCCCCTGGGGCAGGACCCTGTTACCCAAACAATTTTTAGGACTATAACTTGCATATTAGCCTTTAAAATCAGCACTTTATATTTCTCCCATAGACTTTAACAGGGTGTTCCGCGGCTTTTTGAATTTGCCGCAAACACCCCAAATTGTTTACTGTTCGCCGAACATACGAACATGCAATGTTCGAGTCGAACATGAGTTCAACTCAAACTCGAAGCTCATCCCTAGTCAAAGCACATCCCCCACAGTTAGAAACCACACATAGGGAACACATTTAGCCCTTTGATTGTCCCTGATGTTAACCCCTATTCTGCCAGTGTCATTTATACATGACATGACATATATATGTCCGTGATTTTTTTTTAGGACTGTTCACTGTATTGGTGTCACTGGTCCCCAATAAGTGTCATTTCGAGTCAGATTTGTGTGCCGCAATGTCGCTGTCCTGCTAAAAATCGTTTCTCGCTGCCATTACTAGTAAAAACAATAAAAAAATAAAAAGTCCCTATCCCATAGTTTTTAGACACATAGGGCTAGATTCAGGTAGATCGGCGCATACTTATGCCGGCGTAGCGCATCTCATTAGCGCTACGCCGACATAACTCAGAGAGGCAAGTACAGTATTCATTGCAGCACTTGCGCCTAACTTTGTGCCAGTATAACTTAATTTAGTCGGCTTAACTGTAAGTGGGTGTGACCTTATGCAAATTATGTTCAGAACATGGATTTCTGATTTCCAGCCGGCGTATCATGAAAAGAGCATGCACAGTACGTTCGTTCCCTTGTGCGCATGCTCACAACTAACGCCGGCCCAGCTTCCAGAGAAACTCCGCCCAACTGGTTTAACCGCAGCCTATAAATCGGCCCAGACAAGCGCCCGTCCGGCGCAAAGGTACATCCTGTTCCCCCCCCAGGGAAGGTACTTTTGTATTGCCATGGCTGCTGTCCCAAAAGACAGAAGGAAGAAAAATTTCTCAATGAGGGAGAGGGTAAAAGAAAAGCTGGCCCAGATTAGTAGGCATGTCAGGGGCACGGGAAGAGGGCCAGCATGTCCTGTACAGTTGACCCCGGAGGAGGAGGCCATCGCCCAATGCCTGCAGCATGAGCAGGTGGAGGGCATGGATGGGTACGACTCGGGCGACCAGTCCTTGAGGACAGGTAAGTGTGTTTTACCTACTATCTGGTGCGTAGCATGTGGGGGGAGGGGAAGGGAACATGTGACAAGTGTGTGGGTCCACCAACATGTGCATCTTTTGTGTCATCCACAGATGTGCAGGAGGGAGCTGGGCCATCGTCGGCTGCTGCTGGGCGACCCCCGCCATCGTCAGAGAGGAGTGCCCACACCTCTCCTCTGGAGGAAGTAGTAGAGGAGCACAGGGACCTCGAGGGAGCGGTCTACCTCGTAGAGAATCCCACCATCCTTGTACCCTCCCAATCCTCCTCCCCCATCAGGGTAACCCCCTCACCCTCCTCCCCCATCAGGGGAACTCCCTCACCCTCCTCCCCCATCAGGGGAACTCCCTCAAGGGCCTCCCCCATCAGGGAAAGCCCCTCAAGGGCCTCCCGTACCCACGGCTCCAAGCCTCTTCTGGTCCCCGGAAGGCTACTCATAAAACAAGGGGTGTTCCTGAGGCCCTCCAGGAAACCCTTGCCAGGGATCAGGCCCGGCAGACCCGCCATGTTGGTGACGTGTCTGTCCATATAAGGCGTCTGGTTGACAGCCTGGCACCGTCTTCGCAGCTGTTGGACAGCCTGCAAGATATGACCTGCAATTCAGCTGCGATTGTCACCAGCCTGGGGGAGGTGCAGGCCACCACAGCAGGCCTCACGTTGGAGATTAAGAGCCTGGCAGAGGCCATCGTGGAGGAGGGGAGGCAGACCATGGTTATGCTTGCACAGACCAATGCCATCCTCACCAGCATTGCTCTGGCTTTGGAGGGCAGGCAGCCAGCTAGGGAGGCTCCAAGGGATGCGCCTCCACCTCTTGATGCCCAACCCCCCCCCCTACCTGTGGCTTCCCCCAGGCAGTTAAGGAGCCGGGGTCGTGGCACTCGGAGAAGCCCATGTCAGGGCAGATGAGTGCCATTTTTTTTACTAGACTAATTTTTTTGGTTTATGTTCTACTCAGGGTATGAGTGTTTTGATTTATTTTCTACTCGGGTTATGAGTGTTTTGATTTATTTTCTACTCAGGTTATGAGTGTTTTTATTTTGGTAGTATCTGCACACGGTCAGTAGTGCAGGCTACAGTGTAAATGGTGTGTGAATGTGGGGGGTGGCAATCCTGCCAGTCACCCTCGGTCGTGGTGGAGAAGTTATCCCCACGACCGTATGAATGTCGTATGAATGGACAGCGACATCATTGGGGCCTTGACGCGGCGTTGCTGCTCCCAAGTCCTGCATGTTGAACTTGGGCTAATTCAATGTAATGTGGATGTGGTGTGTGTGATCTAGGAACCACAGTGGTGTGCATGCGTGCATTGTCTGTGTGCCATGATGAATGTGTGTGTTTAACGAGCAAAGAAGCCTACCACGAGGACCCTCCTGACTGCTCTTCCCTCAGCAGATGGGGTCGCCTCTGGCACGGGGGGACTGTGTGGTTGGGGGGTCAGGTCATCACATATGTCAATCTTCAGGCCCTTTCTCATGGCATAGTGGTGCAGAATGCAACATGCACCGATGATCTGACACACAAAGTTTGGGGAATACAACAGGGTCCCCCCAGACTTATCCAGGCATCGAAAACGGGACTTTGGGATGCCAAATGTGCGCTCCACCACTGCACGGGTACTTATATGTGCTTCATTGTATCTCCTCTCTCCTCTGGTTTGGGGATCCCGGAATGGAATCATGAGATGGGGTCCAAGTGCATATGCAGCGTCACCTGGAAGGGCAAAGACAGGAGGATGTTAGCTGTGCATGTGCCCCTCGTGATGTCTGCATCATGGGGTCGGACAGTCATGCCTGACTCCCATGTCACTCACCAACCAGCCAGCTGTCCCCATACACTTTCTGTTCGAATTCTGTTGGGATGTTGCTTTGACGGTATATGTAGCTGTCGTGGCTGGACCCTGGGTGTTTGGCACGGACATGCCATATGAGGCATTGGGCATTGGCTATCACCTGTACGTTGATGGAATGCCAATGCTTGCGATTGCGGAATATGTGCTCTGTGTCACGGGGGGGCCGTAGTGCCACATGTGTAAAATCAATGGCGCCGATGGTGCGTGGGAATCCTGCAATTTCGTAGAAATCCTGCATTGCCTTCTGCCGCTGATGTTCCTGGGTGGGTTTGATGATGTGGTGGGACATGCGTATGAGGATTGCGGGGACAACCTGGTGCACACGTCTGCTCATGCTGGATTGTGACATCCCAGCCACAACTCCACTTGTACGTTGTAACGATCCACTGGCAAGGAAATGGAGTGTTGCTGGCAATGGAGTACCTTGACCAGTGGCTGCACTGCTTGTGAGCGGTGTGTCTTGCTGGTGATGTCATCATGCATGGCTGTCGCTATTTCCTGGATGGCTTCAGGGCTGAATCTGAAAATGCAAAACACCTCCGAATCACCCATGCCTAAGACGTTTATGCACATGCGGTATATCCTCTTCCGTGCCCTCCTCTTCCTCAAGGCGGGGGACCCATTCATAGTGCTAGGACAATGGCTGCCATGTGTTGTCCTGCAAGTGTGGTTGCTCAGCTCGTCTGTAACGGTGCTGCTGAAGCTACTCTCTGGATGACTTGAGCAAGTCTCGTGCAAAGTTACCCCTGCTTTATGAGGGATAACTTTAGGCTGGCCATACAGCTTAAGCGCACCGCGCCTAGCCTGTGCCAAACGCGCGTATGTTCGGGAATCGGCTTTTCTCCCTCATTTGCATATTTGCATAGGAAAACAATGGGTACGCCAGAAGCTTTCGGCCTAAATGTGCGCCTACGATGTGCACGCGTAGGCATGTTATGCCGGTCGGGAAAAGCCTATTTTCGCGCCTAGATATGATTGCGCAAATTTAGACTTAGGCAGCACATCTCGAGATAGACCGGCTTAAGTCCTACCTGAATCTAGCCCTATAACTTTTGCGCAAAACCAATTAATATATGCTTATTGTGATTTGTTGTGATATGTAGCAGAATACATATTGGACTAAATTGATGAAGAAATTTGATTTTTTCACATTTTTTATTGGAAATTTTTTATAGCAAAAAGTAAAAAAATATTGTTTCTTTTTGTTTATAGCGCAAAAAAAGTAAAGATTGCAGAGGTGATAAAATACCACCAAAAGAAAGCTCTATTTGTGGGAAAAAAACTACATTTTATTTGGGTACAGTGTTGCATGACCGCACAATTGACAGTTAAAGTAATGCAGTGCCATATCACAACAAATGGCCTGGTCATTAAGGGTATAACACTTTCCAAGGCTGAAGTGGGTAACCCACTCTCTGCTTACGGAGCCCTGAGAACCGAGCGATCACGCTTGATCGCTCAGTTATCTGTGTTAGAGCCAGCAAGGAACAGATGCAGCATTGGAGTGATGCTGCATCGACATAGGTAAGCACAATTCTGCAAATAAAAAAAAAATCCATACTTCTCTTTTAAGGTATGTGCTGCAATAATAATTTTAAATACTGTATTTGCATTACACTTTAAATAAATATTACATTTATTGCAGAATGTGCCTATCCTACAATTAGCATGCCTGTTCTTGTGCATTCAGTTTCACAAATTATAGATGTAGACATACCACCATTTTATCATCTACAATCGTAGTAACCCAGGAGCAATTTATTATTATTATTATTATTATTATTATTATTTTTATTTATTTTTATTACACACCAAAAATAACATCTTGTGCTTTGTGAACCTGACCTCTTTATTGTTATACCGTGAATCCTGTCAGAAGATTTTGAATTCAGCTAAAAGGATATGTGATGTTTTATTTTTATCATTTACTATTAGATGGCACTATGCTAGGTCAAAAAGGGCACAAGTGGTCGATACTCCTTTTAAATTGCTCAAGCTTATCCGATTGATTTTATTCTGTACACACTTCTGTTTTCCTGTATACATGGTGTCAGTACAGGCTCTTAAGAAGATCTTGGAGGAGTAGTATAGGTTTTAAATCAAAGGTAAAGTAGTACATTTTGGGTGTTTGAACAACATAGGTGAAGATAACATATGACCCTCACTAAAATGATTGTATGGCCATATGCATACCTGTTTAAACTCTTCCCAGCTCTCTATCGTTTGTACTGTTTATTGCTGTATTTACTGGTGCCTGAAAATGGTAATCAATAGCCATCTGTGTGCACCTAAAGTTGACGTAAACCTTCATATATACCCAGCAAAGTGAACAGCCTCAGATGAAAGACAGAGAGGAAACAAATCTCCCTACATATATTTTAAATGTATATCTGCTGTCTTCAGCTTGCTACATTCTTTAGAAAGTGCACATTGTGTTAGAATTTTTTATTTCTGATCCAGCAGGGGGAGGGAAGTTTTGGCATACACTGTGTGGCAGCTGGAGGAAAGGCACCCCCTCCCCCCACATAGGCATAAGAATGAAGATACTTGCAGAGCTGTGCTGTGAACAGATCAGCTCTCTGCTAATCTATTTATAGCACAAACATTTCCAGATGCTTTTATCTCATGTGTCTGAGAACTTGTCAGAAGTTATCATGCTGATAACAGAAGAATGGAGCAGCATAAAGACAAGGGACATTGGGGTAAGAAAACACTACAGATATATGTGTCCATATCAAATTTCATGAGTTGGGCTTACATCCACTTTAAAGGTATATTTATAAAGCAGTGGCTTTTTACCAGATATTAACTGTTAATGTCATTCACTCTCATTTAAAACACACGCATCAAGAAGATGCAATGTTTTGAAAATTTTCAGATTTGCCAATTTGTAAATATGCCTCTTAGAGCCCATTTACACAGGTCCGACTTGGGATCCGACTTCAGGTCACCCCAGGTCGTGTTTTCTTGTACTACTTCAAACCGACTTGTAGGCTACTTGTACCCATTGATTTCAATGGAAGTCGCCTCCAAGTCGGATCCCTGTTCACAGTGAGGCAACTTTACAGGAAGTCGCCCCAGTGTGAACCTGTTCTAAGGCAAGCCCCTGCCTCCCACGGGGGAACTCCACGCCAAATTTTAAATAAAAAACCAGCATAGGTTCCCCCTCCAAGAGCATACCAGGCCCTTAGGTCTGGTATGGATTTCAAGGGGAACCCCTATGCCGAAAAAACGGCTTGGGGGTCCCCTCCAAATCCATACCAGAACCTTATCCGAGCACGCAGCCGGGACGGTCACGAAAGGGGGTTGGGACGAGTGAGCAACCACCCCCCTCAACATGGGGGGGTGGGTGCTTTGGGGCAGGGGGGTGACCTGCGGCCCCCCAACCCAAAGCACCTTGTCCCCACGTTGATGGGATCCCAAGCATGCCTGGTATGCCTGGTATAGGCCCATGCCGGTTTTTTATTTAAATTTTGGCATGAAATTCCCCCTGCTGGAGGTGACTTCAAGTAGAGTTGTAAGTCGCGCTGAAGTCAATGTTTTTGCATATAATTCCATATATTTAAAACAAAAAGTAAAGACTTACACAACAGTTGCCCATTCAGAGGTATCAGCTTTACACAGCAAAACAGTCACCAAAAGTGCTAAGCCACCTGGCTCTCAACAGCACCACTGCCTTTGACTCTGGTCTCTCAGACCATGGACTTTTCAGGCCCACTTAGCCTTAGTTACAGCCCACTCCTGGCCTCTAGATAGGCTTCTCCTAGCACCAGTGGTGTCCGGTGCACAATATTTGGGAGGACAAAACAAATGACCCATCCCCCAGAGGAGATGGATGGGATTGTGGTAATCAATGGCAGTCCAGAAGGATCCCACTGTAGACTTCTCCCCATAGCTCAGGGTCACCACCAGTGTCTCATTCACCATCTGCTCCATCAGGACCAGCACCAGCGAGCCAACTCGCAGATTCTACATTGCCTTAGCCTCCATGTTCGTCTCTCGAATAAATCACCTCTCCTGGCTGGAGCACTTTTCTCTTCAAACAAGGCTCTGTTTCCAAATGGAAGCCTTGAGCAATAATCAGGTGCAGCTTATAACTAATATGCACACCTGTGCACTCACATGATCTACAGGTTTCCAAAAAGACCTACACACAGGATTAAAAGCTCAGTACCACCCAAGACAATTTGAAGCCTTCAGGCTGCAGGCCTCAATCTGGGATTACAAAATACTTCAGTATGTTTTTTCCATTCAAAAACAAATCTGGAGCTCACACTCTGCCTTAATAAGGATCCTGTGTGCATTTTTATACTAATATATCTATATATATAGATATATATAGATAGATAGATAGATAGATATACACTATATTACCAAAAGTTTTGAGACCCCTGATTTTACACACATATGAACTTTAATACATCCCAGTCTTAGTCCATAGAATTGGGATAAAATCTTATGTAGCGGGGACAGTTTTTGCCTCTCCAAAGACATATTGATGTTTTACAATGTTATTCTATGGACTGGTGTTGTAAATAGGTGTTTGCCACCATCTAGTGGTGAAAATGTGGAATGGACTGCACCATCTTTTGTTTTTCCAAGAAGCATGGGAGGAGTGATGTGAAGGACTTACCCATGAACACTCGGGGCTGCAAGGCATGCTGGGAAGGTGATAAAAGGTTTGGTGGTGGCCATTTTAGCTCTCTCTGGTTCCTGGGACATACGCCCTGGAGGAGCTCTCTCTCTCTCCCTCTTTCGGTGCGATCTACGGAATTCCGGCCTACTTTCTGCAGAAGCAAGCCATCGATCTCAAGAAGGGTGACGGAGGACTTCAGATCGGCTCTGGAGGAGAATCAGACAACCGGATGATTGCTAGAGACCGGACTGAGACCGTGAGGAGTGAAGGCATCCATCCGCCTGGACCTCGTGTGGTGAGAGGGCTCATGCCCAAAGTCTTGTACTGTTTGACACACATCTAGGCTGCCTTGGTAGTGTTGCTGGGACTGATAGTTCCACGCTGTCGCGGTGTGCCATAAAGCCACACGTGCAAAGGCCTCAAGCCTAAACCAACTGTTGGTGCCGGTCATTGGAGTTGTGCTCCCAGGAGAGAGTGTACAGGTACCTCTCAAAGTTAGACTACAGTTTCAGTTTATTTCACACCACTCATTAACCAGAGAGCCCTTGGATTACAAATCTTTCTCTTAAATTGCTAGCAGAAGAAAAGAAGATCAGAGACTAGACTGTTCTCATTGCAAGGCCTTGCAGTACTGCTACCATTTACCAGACACTGTCTGAGGTGGGAACATTAAGTCCATTACACGCTGTGATCTTATTCTTGTTAGATGTTGTACGTTGCATAGCGTGTTTACTGATTTTTGTATGGTGTGCTGGAAGTGGGAAGGTGCGCAGTGTTGAGTTGTGGCCTGCGCACTAGTCCCACTTGGAGACGCCAAAGTCCTGCTGATAGGGGAGGACATTGGGGGATTGCTGCCTCTAATTTCCTGTAATATTTGTTGCCCACCAAATGTGTTCTCATGGTTAAGTACAGAATCTATTTCAGTAAAACTAACTGTTGTTTCAGCACAGCCTGTGTATGATTACTTTCCCCTTCAACACCAAAGCTTTATATCTGTATTGCACCACAGCTGTGTCAAGGGGAGTGAGACCAAAAATACTCGGGGTTGTCAAGGCAGAGTACAGGCCCAAATTTACAATCAGCCGCTCCTTCGGGGGTCAGCGCTACACGTGGGGGCTCGTCCGGGATCCCTGTCTCTCTGCAAGTGAAGCCCACCCCTCGGCACCAATATGGATCCTAGTACAGTGGCCCGGTGGTGTGGGGCGGAAGGCCCTCGCTCAGAAGCGAGCGTAGCAATCGCACTCCCGGGAGAAGCCTGGGAGAACGAACAGGTCAACAAGATTGTAAAGGCATTGTCCCCAATTAGGAAGGCCTGGGTGGTCGCAACCAGATCAGATGGTGAGACCTCCCATACTTATGCTCTATTGGAATGGAGGAAGGGAATTCCGGAGAACTTTAGAGGCTCAAGTGTACAGCTAGCTGGGAGAACCAAGTTTTACCTGACGCACCCAGAAGGGCCTGAAGGGAGCCCTGTCAACTCTAGCTGTGTTAAGCCAACGATGCTGGGAGTTAGTTTTGGGTCAACCCCAACCAAAACCGGTTCAAGGCCCCCTCAGGGGGGGGGAAAAGACTGTGTTTGACACAAGCAGGGGAGGTTCTCAGTCGGAACGACAACTATCTGACCTAAAACGGCAGTGCCGCACTATACAAGAAAGATTCAAGGAGGCCTCCGGCATGATCGCAGAACACATTGAAGGGTTAAGTGCCTCATGTAAGGGCTCGATTGGTAGTAAGCAAAGGTCAAGACCTGCCTCATTTCTCCAGAGACGCACCCACAGCCACTTGCCAGAGGTGACGATTCGGAAGGACTTCAAAATCGAAGGACAGATAGGAGAAAAGGAACAGAAGGGGAATCTGTCCTACACGAATCTCTTGCACCAGATGGAGCTGGGACTCCAAAGAGGCTATCTTGAATCAGAAATTGTAGAGGCTGTAGTCAACGCCATTAGCCCAGGCCTGAGTATCAGAGGCATGCTAGAAATGAAAAATGGACTGACTCTAACACAACTCAGGAGAATACTAAAGAGCTACTACAAGGAGGAAGGTGCCACTGAGTTGTATCATCAACTGATAAATATGGCACAGGACAGTCAGGAGACTCCTCAGAATTTCCTGTTCAGGGCCATTGAATTGAAAGACCGCCTGTTGTCCGCCTCCCAGGGGGAAGACTCAGATGAACACTTTGGGGCTGAACTAATTCAGAAGAAGTTTCTGAGGTCTGTGGCTACAGGCCTGAGGAGTGACTATGTCAAATTCCAGTTGAGGCAGTATTTGGATGATCCCTCCACTACAGATGAGGTACTCATTGAGGAGACCAATGAGGCAGCCAAGATGGAAATGGAAAGAGAGAAGAAACAAAGGAAGACTCAGTCCAGTACCACCGCAAGGATCAGATGGCACAAATCTGATGTTTCATCGAGCTCCCAGGAAGCTAGTGTCCTGACAGCGAACACTGATGAGATGCCCCAGTCTGAATTAGGAAAACTGTTTCGGGTGCAGAAAGAAATATTGAAAATGATGGCTTTGTTGACTGAGAAGCTGGAGGGACCACAGAGGGAGGAAGTCTCGACACAGAAGACCCCAGTGGATCATGCAGCCGCCCTGACTGAGAGACCGGCGAAGCTAAAGACCTGTTTCAACTGCGGGGGAGTTGGACACTACCGCCAAGTATGCCCAAGCCCGGCGAAGACTGAAACAAGGCGCCAAGAACCGGCGGAAAACTTCAGAGGGCCCCAGTGAAGGAGTCAGCTGGGCGCCCGGTCACAACAGTCAACTCCAAACAACCTCATGCATACCAGGTCCCTAGGGACGCATGTAGGCCGAATTCGAGCAAGCGCTCACCGAGGCGAGGTGTAAAAGTGCAAACCACCAAACAGGCTAATCTTTCCACTCCCCATGGATTCCCCCCTGAACTAGTGGGACCTTCTCCCATTGTCCCTATCCAAGTGGAAGGGATTTACACCAAAGCCCTGCTGGACACTGGAGCCCAAGTGACCTTACTCTACAGAGATTTCTACGAGAAACACCTCAGACACCTGCCACTTCAGAAGCTGGAGGAGCTGGAGATATGGGGTCTAGGGACTCAGAACTTCCCTTACAATGGCTATCTACCCATTAGGCTCACCTTCGACCCGAGTTTGGCAGGGAAGGCCGAAGTCTTCGATGCCTTGGCAGTGGTGTGTCCCCGTCCACCAGGGGCTGACAAAAGTTCCCTCATTATTGGGACCAACACCGACCTAGTCCGAAGACTCTTGACACCGCTTGTACAGACACAGGGTTCTCCAGCTGTAAAGATACACCCAATGTTAACACAGGTGTATCAGAATCTATTGCATGAGCAGAAAGCCCCGGCGGAAGGAGTGGGGAAAATCTGGCGTTTGGACAGAAGTGAGAAGGTGGTACAACCTGGTGAAGTAGTCTGCTTGAAGGCTTCTGTCAAACTGACTTGGAGACAGCCGGGACCTTTCATCGTCCTTGAGATGGACGGAGAGAAAGAGGCCAAAGAGTTGGAAATAATCCCAGAACTGCTATCGACCAAGTCACTAAAGCGGAGCAGAGGAAAGGTCTCAGTCAGTGTCCGGAACACCACAACGTCACCGGTGAAGATGCCAGCTAAAGTGTTGCTAGGGAAGGTGAAGCAAGCAACTCCAGTTTCATCGTATGGAATAATGGGAGGACAAGGGGGAGAGATCCCCATGGAAGAGTTCTATCCGAAAGACACCCCCCTGTCACCCGAGTGGATGGAGAGGGCAAAAACCCAGCTGCTGAGATGGAGGACGGCGTTTTCAAAGAGTGAGTTCGATGTGGGGCTTGCAAAGAGTGCTGAACACAAGATTCGGCTGGAGGAGGACAAACCCTTTCGAGAGAGGGTCAGGCGGATTCCATTGGGAGATCTGGAAGACCTGCGAGAACAGCTGGCTGAGTTGAAGAGGACAGGAATCATCCGAGAGTCCCGTAGTCCCTATGCTTCCCCAATAGTGGTAGTGAGGAAGAAGAATGGGTCGTTACGACTGTGCATCGACTATAGGACATTGAACCGGAGGACCATTCCCGACCAATACACCACACCCCGAATAGAAGATGCTCTACAGAGCCTGTCAGGAGCGAAGTGGTTCAGCGTGCTAGATTTGAAAAGTGGATACTATCAGATCCCTATGCACCCCGAAGATAGGGAGAAGACGGCTTTCATTACTCCTGTAGGATTCTTCAAATTCAATCGCATGCCACAAGGCTTGTCAGGGGCCCCGGACACTTTCCAGAGGTTAATGGAGAAGACTGTAGGCGACATGAATCTGATTGAAGTGCTGGTATATCTGGATGACGTGATAGTGTTTGGCAGAACACTGGAGGAGCACGAGGAGCGCTTGGAGAAAGTCCTGAGAAGACTTCATGATGAAGGCCTGAAGCTTTCCATGGAGAAGTGCCAATTCTATCAGCCGTCAGTAAGCTACCTGGGCCACATCGTGTCTGCAGAAGGAGTGGCCACAGACCCACAGAAGCTGGAAGCTGTCACCTCTTGGCCCAGACCCACAAATGTGACCGAGCTTAGGTCATTTTTAGGATTCTGTTCGTACTACCGTAGATTCGTGGAAGGGTTTGCCAAGATAGCCCACCCGCTCACTGAGCTGTTGAAGAACGAAGAGGGAGCTGATCTGGACTCGGGCAAACCTGGGAAACCAAAAAAGGGTCCTAGGAAGAAGAAAGACTCAATTGAAGATCAGTGGACCCCACAGTGCGAAGAGACCTTTAGACAGTTGAAGCGGAGCCTTACCACTGCCCCGGTCTTGGCCTATGCAGACCCTACCAGACCCTACAAACTGCATGTGGATGCCAGTCGAGATGGGCTAGGTGGAGTGCTTTATCAGGAGTACGACGGACATCTACGACCTATTGCTTATGTGAGCCGAAGTCTGACACCTGCCGAGAGGAATTACCCAACTCACAAGCTCGAGTTTCTGGCCTTGAAGTGGACGGTTGTAGACAAGCTAAAAGACTATCTGTATGGTGCTGAATTTGTGATCAAGACGGATAACAATCCCCTCACATACTTGCTCACTACAGCAAAACTAGACGCCACAGGGCATAGATGGTTGGCTGCACTCTCTGCATTTATTTTCAGCCCGAAATACCGACCAGGGATCGGGAATCAGGACGCTGATGCACTGTCCAGAAGGCCCCACTGTCCCCAGGACCCACCAGGAGGATGGACCCAGCTTACCCCTGAAGGTGTGAGAGCCCTTTGTGAGGGAGCGGAACAGCCAGTGAAGGGTGGAGCCCGGGCTGAGGAAGTTGGAGTGTCCGCTGTGGGGGTGCCTAGGTTCTACTGTGATGTCACTCAGATGCTGGCGGTGGGTTTACCTAAGCTGTCTAGGAGGGACCTCCGGAGAGATCAGCAGGAAGATCCCCTTTGTGGTCTGGTATTGGAGGCCTTAGAGAGCCAACACCCTGATCTACTTCTCCAGAGCGCTCAGAAGGAAGCTCGCCTGTTATGCAAAGAGTGGGATCGGTTGCAGCTACAGCAAGGAGTGGTATACAGAAGGGGCCCCTCGGAAGATCCTGAGGAGAAGTGGCAGTTGTTTTTGCCGGAGAAGCATAGGGAGAAAGTACTAATTGCCTTGCATGATCACCATGGTCATCTGGGATCAGAAAGGACTCTTCAATTGGTGAGGGACAGGTTCTACTGGCCATATATGAGATCTGAAGTGGAGAGTTACTGTCATTCCTGTCTCAGGTGCATACAGAGGAAGACCTTACCTCAGAGAGCCGCCCCAATGGGCCATTTAGAGAGCCAAGGACCTATGGACCTAATATGTATAGATTTCCTATGTGTGGAATCCGATCTCAGTGGACAAGGAAACATCCTGGTGGTCATGGACCATTTCACCCGATACGCTCAGGCATTCCCTACCAGGGACCAACAGGCATCTACAGTGGCAAGGATTCTAGTGGAAAAATTCTTTGTTCATTACGGCTTACCTCAGCGGATCCACTCAGACCAGGGGAGAGATTTCGAGAGCACCCTCATTAGACAACTGTTGGATCTACTAGACATAAGGAAGTCCAGGACTACTCCCTATCACCCACAAGGGGACCCTCAACCGGAAAGGTTTAACAGAACCCTCCTTAATATGTTAGGAACGTTGGCTGCTGAACAAAAACAACAGTGGAGTAAACACATCACAGCCATGGTACATGCCTACAATAGTACCGTAAGTGATGCTACAGGGTATTCACCCTATCGTCTGATGTTTGGACGAGAAGCCCGACTACCGGTGGATTTGGCTTTTGGAACCTCTCTGGACCACACCTCGGAAGCCTCTCACCGAGGGTATGTAGACAGATTGCGGAAAAGTTTGAAGGCTGCATATGAAAAGGCCCAAGCCACATCGGACGCAAGAGGAAGTAGAAATAAGAGGAATTTTGACCTCAAGGTACGGATTCAAGACCTACAACCCGGTGACCGAGTCTTGTTGAGGAACCTGGGTATACCAGGCAAACACAAACTGGCTGATCGCTGGAAGTCACAGCCATACATCATATGCAAACGTCTCCCAGGACTGCCGGTATATCAGATCAGACCAGAAGGGAGTACAGGACCATTAAAAATATGGCACCGGAATCACCTTCTGCCTTTAACAGAAGCAGTCAGAAAAACTCCACAACGGGAACTATCGCCTATGGCTGTGCCTAGACCTGTAACTAGGTCCCAATCGGGATCCCTGGCCACAGGAGGTAGTGAGGAGGAGGAGGAGATGGAGATAAGCTGGTTGTGGCCACCTGAAGTGCCAGGAGTTGATGCACACTGTTCACCTCACAGACAGGAAAAGGACACTGTAATTCTGAGACCAGAAGCCCCAGAATTTGTGCCACAAAATGAAAACTCTGAAGATCACCCACCCTTTGACACTGAAGTACAAGAGTGTGAAGTGAGAGAGGAGATAGTACCTACTCCCAAGAGACAAAGGGTTAGAAGAGAGATTCATGCACCCAAAAGACTGACTTATGATGTGCTGGGTGAAAGCTCTGACCAGCTCAGTTTACTGCTAAAAGAAATCCTGAAATGCCTGGTCTCTCTACTGTCAATTCAGAAGGAGAAAACCCCAACTCACTTGACACATCTGTACTAGGCACCATGGTGTCACCTGTGAGTGCACAGAACAGCTCCCCATCATATGAGAATTGGTGGGAGGCTCCTCTGTCAGTGTTGTGCAGCCGCATAGAGGCAAAAATGTGTAACAGAGCCAAATATTTTGAATGTCTTTGGGGACCAAAGAATCAAAGCAGGGGGAGTATGTAGCGGGGACAGTTGTTGCCTCTCCAAAGACATATTGATGTTTTACAATGTTATTCTATGGACTGGTGTTGTAAATAGGTGTTTGGCACCATCTAGTGGTGAAAATGTGGAATGGACTGCACCATCTTTTGTTTTTCCAAGAAGCATGGGAGGAGTGATGTGAAGGACTTACCCATGAACACTCGGGGCTGCAAGGCATGCTGGGAAGGTGATAAAAGGTTTGGTGGTGGCCATTTTAGCTCTCTCTGGTTCCTGGGACATACGCCCTGGAGGAGCTCTCTCTCTCTCCCTCTTTCGGTGCGATCTACGGAATTCCGGCCTACTTTCTGCAGAAGCAAGCCATCGATCTCAAGAAGGGTGACGGAGGACTTCCGATCGGCTCTGGAAGAGAATCAGACAACCGGATGATTGCTAGAGACCGGACTGAGACCATGAGGAGTGAAGGCATCCATACGCCTGGACCTCGTGTGGTGAGAGGGCTCATGCCCAAAGTCTTGTACTGTTTGACACACATCTAGGCTGCCTTGATAGTGTTGCTGGGACTGATAGTTCCACGCTGTCGCGGTGTGCCATAAAGCCACACGTGCAAAGGCCTCAAGCCTAAACCAACTGTTGGTGCCGGTCATTGGAGTTGTGCTCCCAGGAGAGAGTGTACAGGTACCTCTCACAGTTAGACTACAGTTTCAGTTTATTTCACACCACTCATTAACCAGAGAGCCCTTGGATTACACATCTTTCTCTTAAATTGCTAGCAGAAGAAAAGAAGATCAGAGACTAGACTGTTCTCATTGCAAGGCCTTGCAGTACTGCTACCATTTACCAGACACTGTCTGAGGTGGGAACATTAAGTCCATTAAACGCTGTGATCTTATTCTTGTTAGATGTTGTACGTTGCATAGCGTGTTTACTGATTTTTGTATGGTGTGCTGGAAGTGGGAAGGTGTGCAGTGTTGAGTTGTGGCCTGCGCACTAGTCCCACTTGGAGACGCCAAAGTCCTGCTGATAGGGGAGGACATTGGGGGATTTCTGCCTCTAATTTCCTGTAATATTTGTTGCCCACCAAATGTGTTCTCATGGTTAAGTACAGAATCTATTTCAGTAAAACTAACTGTTGTTTAAGCACAGCCTGTGTATGATTACTTTCCCCTTCAACACCAAAGCTTTATATCTGTATTGCACCACAGCTGTGTCAAGGGGAGTGAGACCAAAAATACTCGGGGGTGTCAAGGCAGAGTACAGGCCCAAATTTACAATCAGCCGCTCCTTCGGGGGTCAGCGCTACACTTAGGAACAAAGAAAACGGAGGAGAGAGAAGTTTGCTTTAAGATCATATTAAATAAGGGCATTAGCCAGTGCATTCCATTGGAAATAAATATTAAAGAGCAAACAAAAGTCCTGGATGCGTAAAAATGCACATAAAAGCCTTAAAAAAATACAAGGCTGAGTGAGCATCATCACTATTCAGACTTTACAAAAAATGCAACAAGAAATGTAAGGGCGCAATTAGGGTGGCCAAGATAGAACATGGAAGACACATAGTGGAGGAGAGACACAAAAAATTCCAAGAAAGTATATACACAGTAAACAAGGGAGGATATTGGCATATTTGGCCCCGAAAAGAATGAGCAATGGAATCTGGTTACAAAGGATGGTGAGATTAAAATGGTATTGAATTTATTCTACTTATTTTTTCGGTCTTCACAAGGGAATCGGGGGCTTCAGTAACTAAAACTGTAGTGTTTATCCTCATCACACATTACAGGAAGCACCCTCATGGCTAAAAGAGGACAGAATTAAAAATAGACTTGGAAAACGTAACATTAATAAGTCACCGGGACCAGGTGACTTGCATGACTTAGGGAACTCAATCAAGTAATTGCCAGAACATTGTTCCTAATTTTTACTGATAGTCTACTGACTGGAATGTTGGGATCAGGCAGAAGTGTAGTCAAGGAACAAGCCAAGGGTTGATAACAAGCAATAGCAAATATGGACGGCAGCAGGGAAGACAGGAGAAAGATACAGGCTGAAGATAGCACAATATTCTGGCAAGGTGGAAGTGCAGAGACATGGCTTATATCAAGAAGTTTGTGGGAGGAGCAAAGAGTTCAAAATCAGGTCCTGGGGCATGGCCGCGGCATGGACGTGTGTGTAAGGAGCTCCGTTCGCTCGCCGATTCTACAGCACCTACAACAGCCCTCTCCGGGTTTTTTTTCAGCCTCAACGCTGCCAGCCAAACAGCAGAAGCCCTCACCGCAACCCCAGCAGGCTTCCCAGCACCGATCCGGATCGCTGGACCTGTATTTTTCAGAGCGGGGACATGCCACATTCGGGACTCCCAACCACACTCGGGACTCCCAAGATGGCGTCGGCTGGCAAGTACAAGGCCGCGCACGCGGTCTCCCCTATTCCCTCACTGCAGCCACCTTCTCCTTCTCCCTCGTTTCCTCCCCCCCGGTGACACTGGGTGAGATGGTGGGCGATGCAGACCTCAGAGCCCAAATCCTGGCTCTCCCCATAAAGGCAGATTCAGAACTGTTTGCTGGCAGGGTAGAGAAGGCCCTCAGACAGGACATTGAGGCATTGCAGACGGACACTGATCACATTGGGGGTAGAGTGGAAGATTTGGAGGCGCAATGGGATGTGGTTTCACTGGCCCTGCAGTCTTTCCATGAACACTGTAAGAGACAGGACCATAGGATTGATGCCTTGATCGATCAAATAGATGATTTTGAGAACAGGAGCCACAGGGTGAACATACACATTAGGGGAATGCCTGAAGCCACTGGCCCCAGAGATATAGTGCCCTCCTTGCAGGGCCTCTTTAAACAGGCGCTCCCGACCGCATTGAGATTGATCGGGCCCATAGAGCACTTCGCCCACTGTCCGACGACCCAGATAAGCCACGGGACATTATCTGTAAATTGCATAAGTATTCCCTGAAGGAAAGTATAATGGCTGATGTCAGGGGTGTGTGCCACATGGACTTTGATGGGGCACAGCTGTCCTTTTTCCGGACCTCTCCAGGCGTACCCTGATGCAACGCCGAGCTCTGAAGCCGTTACTGGCAGCCCTGCAGAATGCCCAGCTTCCTTACAGATGGGGTTTCCCTTTCCAACTTTCAGTTACTAAGGATGGCCATCAAGTTATTCTACGCAGCATGGATGACCTACCAAAGTTTTTGCAACAATTGGGCCTCACAGCCATCGATGTCTCAGACTGGAAGCAGGGCCGGCCTACTAATGCCACTTACTGTGATTGCCAGCAATAGATGGGGGCGGTGGACACATTTTTGTTTCACCTGTGCTGTTTATACTATATGCTGGGTGTTTGGTGTGCTCCTGTACCTTTTAGGAGGGGTGGCTCCCCTTCGGTCCACCTGCCCTCATCTATCCATTAAAATGCATGTGCATCTACTATGGGGACACTCACTGTTTAGTGAGGGTGCCTTGGTGCGGCTCTGTGTCGTACGCATGCGTTTGCAAATGCGTGCGGACAAAACCCCTGTTTTTAACGCATACTGTTAGACAGGTTAATTTGGTTGTTCTGCAGGCTGGTCGGTAAGGAGGCCTGTTTTTTTCCTGGGCATTCCCCAGGTTTTGTTGTTATTAGGCCTTTAGGCGCCCTGTGCGAGAAAGCTTTATAGCTCCCCCTAGTGACCACGCCTCTCAGTAACCACGCCCTGCAGTAACCACACCCCTCGGTAACCACACCCCTTGGTAACCACACCCCTCAGTAACCACACCCATTTTACCAACACCGGCTCCATTTAAAGCCTTCCATTCCGTTATGTTCCCAAAAAAAAGATTACAAGCTATGATAAAAATACAACTTTTATTCACAAGCTATAATAACGCCACCTATACTGCAAATCACACGGTATAATAACTGTATATCACTGTAACGGTCACCACCGCTTACGACTTTCCATCCAACCATGACAAGCTTATCTGACACACTCCGACAATATTGCATACACGATCCATATCCTTTCCCAGAATAAGACGAGACAGAGCTCCGTTCTTGCTTCCAAAGATATGACAATTTATTAGTATTTTCTCAGCTTCTTATACAGTCTCAAGCATAATGCAGTTAATCACAGGACAATGCAATCTCCAACCCCCTTCACACCATGGGGGGCTTCAATCACACTCTAAAAGGCATTCAGGTAAGCTAACCATGTAGACCGGTCGGCACCGCATCTTCAATAGGGTTCAATTAACCTTGAATAGTAGCACAGACATCTAGTTGAATAAGTTCTCTAGACAGCTTTATCACACAATGGCAGAGTCTTGTGAGAGTGGGTGCAATCCACACCTTCAACGGAATGTCTTTTCAGTGAATAGCCAACACTTTAAGATATTTCAATAGCATATTGTACAAAGGTATGACTCACTCTGGTCTTGTAGACCTGAATTAACACCTTTCAAAAGCATGTGTGCCCAGATTGCATAGCTAACAGCTGTTGATTTTTGAAGACATCCTGCAAACATGAATTATTGTTAATGTCCCTTATTAATGTCTTCTGTAATATATGAATTATGATTCTTTGTCACTCTATGGCCCTAGTGGACATAAGGTGACCCTAGACATAGGAATATCTCAGTCTGTCACGGGCCATTTCGTTACATCTCTCCCCTTTCGGTGGGAGATGGACACAGGTGGTAACCCCAAACGGGTTGACTCCGAAGTCCCTCAGTAGGTCCAGTCCTCCAATGCTGGTCTCCATACTGTACCCCAAATAAATGGCTCCAAACTGAGCATTACTCACCCCGCCAACCTCTGCCTCTCTCAGATAACACGCCTGCCGCTGGGGAGAAGGCAGGGTGGCTGGGCTCAGTCCATCATGCTGTTGGGGGTCTGGGCCAACTGCCCCCCTTCCTGGGGTGTACCAGGGGAGACTGAAGTCCCATCCACTGGTGCTTGGTGAAAACCCCCCGATGCTTGCAAAGCAAAGCCGACATCCTCCTGTCCCAGTCCTGTACCATTTTCTGGGGTTGTGCCAGTGGAGACTGAAGTCCCATCCACTACCCCAGGAACCCCCTCTTCTGTTAGTGAGGAGCAGAGGCCTATGACACTCTGCTCTGTTGCCAGCTCTTCCGTTGGGTTCCTGTGAGTGGAGACCACAGTCCCATCCACTACCACAGGGTCCCCCTCTTCTGTTAGTGAGGAGTAGAGGCCTATGACGCTCTGCTCTGTTGCCAGCTCTTCTGCTGGGTTGCTGTGAGTGGAGACCACAGTCCCATCCACCACCACAGGGTCCCCCTCTTCCATTAGTGTAGAGCAGAGGTCCGTGACCCTCTGTTCTGTTGCCAGCTCTTCCGCTGGGTTGCTGTGAGTGGAGACCACAGTCCCATCCACCACCACAGGGTCCCCCTCTTCCGTTAGTGGAGAGCAGAGGTCCGTGACCCTCGGTTCTGTTGCCAGTGATTCAGCTGGGGGTAAAAGCTTTACCACCTCAGCTTGTTGTTGGAGAGAGGGGCCAACCGCCCCGGCTCTCTGGAACTCCACACCATCCCCTTCGGCTTTAGGGATGAAAATCTCCATATTTTCCACTGCCGATTCATCAGCCATGATTTCACAGTTATCTGACCTTTCCTCATAGTCCCAGGCAATGGGAGCCCCATCCTGCTGCTGAGCGGAGTGTAGGCAACCTCCAGCTCCCATTCTTGAATGGCCAGAAATTCTAAATCTTCCTGTGACCAGTGGCCTCCCGAGATATTCAATTTCTCCTCTCTGTGCTCTATTATGTCCTCCAAGCGCCACTCCCGATCATCCCCAAAGTCGGGATCACTGGACATCCTCCAATACAACAATCCCAGGCCATCATAGTCATAGCCTTCTGTGGGGCTGTCATCCGCTGACCACGGGCACTCTTGGGCTACATACCACCGGAGGGCTCTGTAGCTCTCATCCAGCTGCATCTCTGCCCGGATCAGCCTGCTTAACTAAGCTGTCCACTCCTGCTTTGGTTGTTTCCCCAACAACAGCATTCGTACATCATACTGCGGCCAGTACCTTGCATAGATGGAGGGCAGGACCTTTCCTTGGTTTTGCTGCTCCCGAGCTAGTGCTTCCTTCCAGAGTTGGCACCGAATCACATCCGACCATTCCAACAGGACCTCCTCTGATACTGGTCCTCTATGCTGTATCCGCATCTCTTGTAACCTTCTTTGGAATTCCTCTTCCATGGAGACTGGTATCTGCACCTCTCCTTTCCCTTTAGCTGGTGCTGCTGTGACTTCAGCTGCTGCAGCACTTCTTCGCTGTAGCAAGGTGGCATTCAGAGCTGCAATAACTCGGTCCCTGATCTCCGGTGGAGGGTTAGGACCATAATGTGCCAGTCTTAGGTTAACAGCCCGATCAAAACTTTCTTCCTCGGGTGTCCTGTCCGTTACGGCGTGCCTTTTAGCTCTATCCATTTCGACCAGTTCTGCGATAATGTCCCTTTTCTTACGGTTGCTGGCCGGTCTGCCCCGGCTCTCCAGTAAGTCCATGAGGGAAGAGAGCCTCATCCGTTCATACACCGTCTCCATTGTCATGTGTTCTTGTAGCCGTCCTTCTGAAGATGGAATCATCCCACTGCTGTGCCACCAAATGTAACGGTCACCACCGCTTACGACTTTCCATCCAACCACGACAAGCTTATCTGACACACTCCGACAATATTGCATACATGATCCATATCCTTTCCCAGAATAAGACGAGACAGAGCTCCGTTCTTGCTTCCAAAGATATGACAATTTATTAGTATTTTCTCAGCTTTTTATACAGTCTCAAGCATAATGCAGTTAATCACAGGACAATGCAATCTCCACCCCCCTTCACACCATGGGGGGCTTCAATCACACTCTAAAAGGCATTCAGGTAAGCTAACCATGTAGACCGGTCGGCACCGCATCTTCAATAGGGTTCAATTAACCTTGAATAGTAACACAGACATTGTTGTGGAAAATTCTATAAATGTATGTTGTCAGATGTCCCCCCAGTGTCAGTTTTGCTGTAATGCGCTCAGGTGAGCGTATTCACGCATACAGACGTTGGTGGAAGGCCATTGGCGCAACACCTTTTCATGGACAACAATTTGCGAGCTCCTTTTAGGGATGTTCATTTATGCCTCAGCAAGGAACTGGCCACTTCTTGTCGACTGCATTAAATGACTCTGAGTGGACAGATCTGCGTACATGAAAACTGTAGCATAACTATACAGATTTTATGGGTATCTTATCCATGATTTTAGTATGGTTGGCAAAGATGGCGACAGTTTGGCTTGCAGATGGCTTTGTGCTGAGCCATGCTTTCTGAGTCTTTTGTTTTACATAGCATGGCTCAGCACCCAGCTGTTTTGCACACCTCACTGCTAGCATTATTTTGAATCACATGTCTGTGATTGGTTCTTTTGAAAGTATACAAACATGTTTGATTGGCTGTTTTGTAAAGCCACCACCTTCTTTTGTTACTCTTGTTGACACTATAAATAAATGGAGCTAGCTGCTGCTAAAGGGAGAGATGCTGGGGAGCGATGGATGAGAGCAAGCTGTTGTAATGTCTCTTGATTGGTATGGATGGGCATAGAATGTATGGTGAGTAAATCTTTTAGCTTAAACATGGCATTATTTCATTTAAGATAGGGAATGTGCTTTAGAGCACATGTCAAGATGGCGGTGTGCTTTGCACACCCCCGGATTGCCATTACAGATGGCGACCAACGGATGGGACTATTCATGTTTTTTCCTATGGCATCAGATGGGGGAGTTGGGGTGCATTCTGATGCATCGGGAAAAACATGCTTTAAAAGAAACAAAGTTGACATCTTTTTGAAATAATGCTCGAGTTTGATTGTGTGTGTGCACATGTGAAATCGCTGATTGTATGTCTGCTGTGTGATAGATGTATGAGGTGTGTGTGTGTGTGCACATGTGAAATCCTGATTGTATGTCTGAATTTGATAGATGTATGAGTTGTGTGTGTGATTCTAATTGTATGACTGTTGTGTGATAGAGTTGTGTGTGTGTGTGTGTGTGTGATGATAGTTGTGTATGACTGTGTGTTTATGTGTGTGACCGTGTGTGTGATTGCGTGCGTTTGTGAAATCGAGTGGATTTGATCGTGTGTGTATGTATGATTCGTCATCGACTGGAAGCTTGCTTTGTATGTCTAAATGCTGTTTGAAGTGTGGCTGAACAGTTTTGTAAGTAAGTGAGTGAATTGATTGTTTAACCAGATTGAAAATGCTTGAGAAAGCTAAGTTTTGTGTGATGTATGGAGCAGACATTTTCTATTGTGCAAGATGGCTTCTCTGGCCATGCGGCTTTGGTGGGGGAGGGGCAACTAGTGTTGGGCCTCTGTGTTTCTTGAGTATACAATTTTTAGAGCAAAGTCATGTGTAATATGTTCATGATCTTTATGAGGAATAGAAATTGATAAATTATGCATTTTTAAGTGGCCAGACAATAGCAGCTGCTGTTAGCATGAAAAAAAAAAAGTTTTTATTTCGGAAGGTTTTAAATGTAAGCTCACTGTATATATTTTTTAAATGGCTTGTTTACATGAGCTTTGAGAAAAGAGTTTTTTGTTTTATGTTTCATATAACCAAAATTTTTTTGAATGTGCTGTTTTAATTGGCAAAAGGTCAGCTTTGAAGCAGCCTAAAATGCGGCTCGTGAGGGGTTCCCACCATCCCTGTGCTGCGCTCATTATGAGGGGTTCCCACCATCCCTGTGCTGCGCTCATTATGAGGGGTTCCCACCATCCCTGTGCTCATGAGGGGTTCACACCATAAAAAGGTCAGATTTGAAGGAACCTAAAGTGTGTGCCTTTTAGGTTGGTTGTTGTTAGAAAATGTTTTTATTGTTTGTTTTTGATGATCAATGTTTTGTCTTTGTGGAGAAGGCAGGTTTAGAAAAACTGCATATGGCGGCTATCTTGTTTGCCTGCCATGGTCATCAGTGGCCATTTTGTAGGCGCAGTCTGTTTGCTCTATGGGTCACCCAAGGGGGGAGGTGCAGCCACCTCTCCTTTGGGTGTGGTATTTCTCTGGCTATTTTGCTGGTAGATTTTAGCAGCCTTTGGGGCAGATTTTTATGTTTAGTGCGAATTGATTAGCGCAGTATTTTCTGTGTTAGGATCGGGTGGAGAACATTTTTGTTTTCCTTTATATGTGTGTGTGTGTGTGTGTGTGTGTAGTACGGTATGTCCTGTGGTAAACAGGTGATTTGGAAGCAGTTAAATTGTTTTTCTGCAAGCGTAAATGGCGCCATTGTTGCTTGGTTTGTTGTCGGCCATTTTGTGACTAAGTGTAAAGCGCTATCTTTTGAGTAGCGTTTGCGGACGCTAGGGCCAATATATACAGGATCTGACTAACCTGTTGGCTGACTTTGCAGTGTAAAAGTGGAGACTTTTTGTGTAACATTTCATTTTTGAATGTTACTGGCGCTGACTGCATTTTTGGCACAGCAATGTGCGTTTGTTTATGTTTAAATGTTTGGGAGTTGTTCATTGTTTTTGAATAATGGTTGGTATCAGGGGGGGATCAACTCCCATTCTGCAGATGGGAGGAGATGGTTTTACCAAATGGTTGAACCAAAGGTGTTTTGTTTTTAAGAGGAAAAAACGCAGGAGATTTGAGTTTTGGCTTTGTTTACTACTTTATAATACTTCCAGGGGATATATGTGGTCCATGGAGTTTTTTGATGTGTTGAGACGAGGCAGTGAAGACAGACTTCCCCCCTCTCTCCATCTTTCTGTCATTATGTAAATATATCAGATTTGGGTTTTAAGAGCTGAGCATACAACAGGATGTCCTTTTTCAGCATTTATATATAATCAGGAAGTCAGTGGGAGGAGTTTTGAAGTCTTCTGAAAGATGAGCAATGAGATTTGTGTCCTGAAAGGACAACAGAAATATTTTGGCATTTGAAAGAGTGTTTTAAAGTTTAATTTCAGTTGTTTTTGTGAAGTTTTATACTGTAAATACAGTTTGGGTATGTGAGAACAAACAGAGGGGCGTCACCATTATTGTTGTATCATGTAGACGCAAGTAGAAAGAAGCCATAATATTGTTTTGAAAAGTGGAGGATTTCATGGTGCTTTGTAGGTTGTCTGACGAACACATTTTAGGAGGCTTTATATCGTGATACAGATCAGGCCGTGTATGATAGTCGGAGATCTTATTAGCGATTATATTAGCATAAATGTGTAGAAGTAGTACGCTACTGTCCTGCTCAGGCCGTGTAGAATAGTCGGAATGCAGGCATCGGTTTTGATGATAAAGGCGCAAGTCAGAACCGCTCCGAAAACAAAGCGCGGTGTGTTCTGGACGCAGAGCTCACTAAAAAAAAAGCGATTTGAATCGTCATGGGATGTGCCGCCCATGCAGTGCACCAGTCAGACAGCTGCACCGCACATGAGGTCTGGGTTAGGGGCTCCGGACAAGAGACCCCTTAAAGAATGTCATAGGTGGTCAGAGGGTACAGTAAGGTGTACTCCTTTGGAAGGTACTCTGGATGGAGGTATGAGACCTCAGAATAAAGATACCTTGGATGTAGATCTGATGTGGTTTCAGAAATCTGTAATGATGAGTGTGGATGGAGGTGTGGTACGCGCCTCAGGAGAACTTTGTATAGCTGGTCTATGCAAGTTTCTCGCGCTGTTCTCGTATTTTTCCATTGTATTTTCTTGTATTGCGGAAAGAGTGAAGGCAGAATTTGTTTGTTTGTTTTTTCAGTTTAGTTTTGAAAGCTATGAATATCTCCCCCACATTTGTATTTGAATGTTTGTATGTAGTAACGTGAATGTTTTTTTCGAACTTACCGCGGCGATCTTCTGACGCGTCGCGGCTTTTGTATTTTTGTAGGAACAGGAAAACTAAGGGTTAAGGGTTACAAAGGTTTTTGTTTAAATCGGTTTTGGGAAGAATGTCATTGACAATGTACAGGAATGTCATTTTTGTTTGCCATTCTCTGCAGGATAAATATGAAGGATGGAGTAATGATTTCTGCTTATAAGTATTTTTCAGGTCCAAAGAGTTTCCGGAAGTGTTTGTACATAGAGAGCAGGTGTATGTAGACAGCTGTACACATGGATAATTACGGGTCTAAGGAGGTGAAAGTATCATAGGCTATTTCATTGTTTCTTTTTATCTTCACCACACATTTCTTCCTCCAGTCTGTAATGAGGAAGAAAAGGGGGGAGGGGGTGGTAAATAAAATGTAAAGGTGACAGTTCTCCGAACTAATAACACTAATCTTTCTAATTTTAATCAAGTTTGTGCCAAGATTGTCTTTCTTTGATAGAATTTGAATCGGCAAGCAGCAGTCTGGTGAAGTAGGTTCCCATTTTAGTTGTTAAGAACCTGTCAATGGTTCCGGGTATTACAGGCGCTGGTAAGCGATTACAGGCAATGGTAAGCGATTACAGGAGATGGTAAGCGATTACAGGCGACGGTGAGCCACGCACAGGTTAAGCAGCGACCACAGTTACGAGGTCTGGGTTGTTGTCATTGAAGGTCAACCAAAACCAGGGTCGTACTCCCTCAACTGTCACTCTCATTCTTGGGTGATGGGGTGGGTGCGATCACTGTAATATGGACTTCACAGGGTTCAGGAGTCTCTCCTGGACCCCGACACGGTAATTGGTTTTCATTTTTCCCCAACCAGGTGACTGGGTCGTTTGTAAAGAAGCTTGATGGATGAGACGACGCCAGCCACTGCAAGAAGCGGCTCAACCACATCAAAGAAATGAGGAGTATCTTTGTATATTTTGTATTTGTTTGTTTAGTAAATTTTAGCAAGAGTAACGATGGAAAGCATCCCAAGTTATTATTTAAAGTGTATTCTATGACTAATTAAGAAGACGAACGGGACCGATTGCTGGGTCTGTTCTGAGTCTCCGTTGAGCTTTAGTCCCCAGCGATGACAGTGGTACATGCTAAATTATGAGGATTATTGACAAACTAGTGGAGACTCCAAACAGACACCTGTCAATGGAATTTATTAATATGTTTTTAGAGGGTAAAATTGATTATTGTTTTTATGGCTCCGCCTCTTGTCGGTTGGGTATCAGGACCGGGTAGTCCACAAGTGTGTAACTTTAGTTTGGTGTTTATGCAGATCTATAGCTTATAAGGTAATTCCCCCAATGCAAGAGGTTCATGCGTGGTGGTGAAGCTGTCCCTGTCCTATGTCGTGGCCAATTGCGAGGATCTGATGGCGCAAGAGAAATTGGGAATGGCGGGGACAGCTAGAAGGGAATTGTTCACCAACCCGGACTAGGTCTGGGCACGGTTCCCTGCATATACAAGGTGGGGGGGCTTGAGCTTATGATACGTTTGAACAATTCACACCTATTGAGGATGGAATGTTTCATGTAACTGTTGAAGCTACAAGGAAGTTCTGACAGTCCAAGGGGGGGTTTCTGGGAATTTACAAGTAAATATTGTTATATCTGGTTCGGGGGATACTGGGAATTGGAGTTCAGGCCCATATGGATAAGGTTTGGATCCCTACAAGGCAAAGCCAGAGCTGTAACTGAGTGACGGTTGGGAGTCCTTTGAAGGGTCTGGGAATCTGAGGGGATTTAATTCTTATTTTTCAGCAGATCATGGTTGATTGAAATGGGAATATATGTACTCATGACGTTTTTATTTCTATTCTTTCTATGTAGTGATGAGCGCTCCTGTTGCCTGATTGGACACGTGACCAGAGCCGGAGCAGATGACCACGTACCAGATGAGACGTCCCGAAACCCAACTGTACCAGATGAGACGCCCCCGGAGCCGGACCCACGGACAAGACACAGAGGATCCCTACCCAATCTGCGATTACTACAGCTCAAGTTGTGTCCTCCTTATGTCATGTCTCCTGAAGAACAGAGTCTACATGTCAAGCCGTGTTTTCCTTTTTATGGACTGTAAGGACTGATTCGTTTCCAGGTGTAAAGAAGATCATCGCGGGACACTTGGGAGAATATGACAAAAAAAGGAGGGACTGTTGTGGAAAATTCTATAAATGTATGTTGTCAGATGTCTCCCCAGTGTCAGTGTTGCTGTAATGCGCTCAGGTGAGCGTATTCACGCATACAGACGTTGGTGGAAGGCCATTGGCGCAACACCTTTTCATGGACAACAATTTGCGAGCTCCTTTTAGGGATGTTCATTTATGCCTCAGCAAGGAACTGGCCACTTCTTGTCGACTGCATTAAATGACTCCGAGTGGACAGATCTGCGTACATGAAAACTGTAGCATAACTATACAGATTTTATGGGTATCTTATCCATGATTTTAGTATGGTTGGCAAAGATGGCGACAGTTTGGCTTGCAGATGGCTTTGTGCTGAGCCATGCTTTCTGAGTCTTTTGTTTTACATAGCATGGCTCAGCACCCAGCTGTTTTGCACACCTCACTGCTAGCATTATTTTGAATCACATGTCTGTGATTGGTTCTTTTGAAAGTATACAAACATGTTTGATTGGCTGTTTTGTAAAGCCACCACCTTCTTTTGTTACTCTTGTTGACACTATAAATAAATGGAGCTAGCTGCTGCTAAAGGGAGAGATGCTGGGGAGCGATGGATGAGAGCAAGCTGTTGTAATGTCTCTTGATTGGTATGGATGGGCATAGAATGTATGGTGAGTAAATCTTTTAGCTTAAACATGGCATTATTTCATTTAAGATAGGGAATGTGCTTTAGAGCACATGGCAAGATGGCGGTTTGCTTTGCACACCCCCGGATTGCCATTACAACATCTAGTTGAATAAGTTCTCTAGACAGCTTTATCACACAATGGCAGAGTCTTGTGAGAGTGGGTGCAATCCACACCTTCAACGGAATGTCTTTTCAGTGAATAGCCAACACCTTAAGATATTTCAATAGCATATTGTACAAAGGTATGACTCACTCTGGTCTTGTAGACCTGAATTAACACCTTTCAAAAGCATGTGTGCCCAGATTGCATAGCTAACAGCTTTTGATATTTGAAGACATCCTGCAAACATGAATTATTATTAATGTCCCTTATTAATGTCTTCTGTAATATATGAATTATGATTCTTTGTCACCCTATGGCCCTAGTGGACATAAGGTGACCCTAGACATAGGAATATCTCAGTCTGTCACGGGCCATTTCGTTACAATCACACTCTATAATAACGCCACATATAAAGTAAATCACACGGTATAATAACGCCACATAAAATAAATCACACTCTATAATAACGCCACATATAAAGTGAATCACACGGTATAATAACGCCACATATACTGCAAATCACACGGTATAATACCAGCACATATAAAGTAAATCACACGGTATAATAACGCCACATATAAAGGAAATCACATGGTATAATACCACTACCTGTAAATTTACAATAAAATATTTTTTAACTTTTGTATTTACTGTTCCTCTACCCTATTTAAAAAAGAAAATACAAAACAGACATTAACCTCCCTAGCGTTATGATTCTGTCTGGAATTTTGTACCAAAAGCGTTGCAATTGTTTTGCAAGGAAATGTGGTGTTATGTATTATAGGCCTGCAATTCTTAGTAAGTACTTACTTAAATCTATCTAAACAAGAGTCTAATATGCATCCCGGGTATGATTTTTTTTTTTTTTTTTTATTAAAAATTATAATATAATAAATAATTATAAAAAATTATAACAAATAATAATATAATTATAGTAAAAATTATTCAATAATGTAATCAAATCAAAATCACTGAAATTTGCTCAGTTGCAGAATTTTTGCTGTCATAATTTTTTTTTTTTATGACAAATTTCCCCACAGATCGCTATCGCTAAATTCTGCAAGTGATTATAATTTATTATCGCTGTTTTTTAGCTGCTCTAAAACAATTTTTGCCATAAAGGGTTTTGGTTGCTATGGGCAATCTACAGTTTGCAGGGAGAAAGAAAAGTTTTTATTATATAAAATGACATGCAGGGCACTGGGCAGACCACTAGGGACATGGGGGGTGTGTATTTTTTACATACAGTACTGTAATCTATAAGATTACATTGTACTGTATGTAAAGTGTTTGTTTACATTTTTGAATTTGGCGCCGTTCTCCGTCCCCGTGCGACGTAACGTCGCAGGGAACGGAGCTCGGCGGCACACGGGGACGCTGTGTGAATCAAGCGAGCACCCGCTCGCTCACACAGCGGGGATGCATCGCTGGATCCAGGGAGAAGGTAAGTAAACAGTCTCTGGATTCTGCGAGGCGAGCCCGTGTCTGACACGGGATCAACAATAGTAGCAGCAAATTTTTACCCCGTGTCAGACACGGGAAAAACGCCAAGGAGGTTAAGCAGTACACTGCACTTATAAAAAAAGAATTTACTTACAGAAAAAAGTTTTTACATCTGCTGCCTGCTTCTGTGGATTCTTGCCTTCTTTTGTCTTCTCAGTGCGCATGGCATATGAGCTCCTCATAGCAAGGCAAGGACAGCCACCCACGCCGTCTTTCTGGCAGAATGCGCCTGTGGCCTGCCAGGTGTACCTAGAGCATTTTCTTACCCGGGGGCGATCCTATATCTTCCCCCCACCTGGTAAAATGTAAAAACACCCCACTGTGCCCCTTGCATCCTTCAATATCTCTGTCACTACTGTGTACCCCCTCTCCACAACTGCACCAATAGACCTCTCTACATTACACAGCACCCTGCACCTCTGGATCCCTTTACATTACACAGCACCTCTGACCCCTTTACATTACACAGCACCCTGCATCAATGGCCCCCTTTACATTACACAGCACCCTGCATCACTGGACCCCTTTACATTACACAGCACCCTGCATCACTGGCCCCCTTTACATTACACAGCACCCTGCACCTCTGAACCCCTTTACATTACACAGCACCCTGAACCTCTGGGCCCCTTTAAATTACACAACCCCCTGAACCTCTGGACCCCTTTACATTACACAGCACCCTGAACCTCTGGGCCCCTTTAAATTACACAACCCCCTGCACCTCTGGACCCCTTTACATTACACAGCACCTCTGGACCCCTTTACATTACACAGCACCCTGCACCTCTGGACCACTTTACATTACACAGCACCCTGCATCTCTAGACCCCTTTACATTACACAGCACCCTGCATCTCTGGACCCCTTTACATTACACAGCACCCTGCATCTCTAGACCCCTTTACATTACACAGCACCCTGCATCTCTAGACCCCTTTACATTACACAGCACCATGCATCTCTAGACCACTTTGCATTACACAGCACCCTGCACCTCTGGACCCCTTTACATTACACAGCACCCTGCAACTCTGGCCCCCTTTACATTACAGAGCACCCTGCACTTCTGGACCCCTTTACATTACACAGCACCCTGAATCTCTGGACCCCTTTACATTACACAGCACCCTGCATCTCTGGACCCCTTTACATTACACAGCACCCTGCATCACTGGACACCTTTACATTACACAGCACCCTACACCTCTGGACCCCTTTACATTACACAGCACCCTGAACCTCTGGGCCCCTTTACAATACACAGCCCCCTGCACCTCTGGACCCCTTTACATTACACAGCACCTCTGGACCCCTTTGCATTACACAGCACCCTGCACCTCTGGACCCCTTTACATTAAACAGCACCCTGCATCTCTGGACCCCTTTACATTACACGGCACCCTGCATCTCTGGACCCCTTTACATTACACAGCACCCTGCATCTCTGGATCCCTTTACATTACACAGCACCCTGCATCACTGGACACCTTTAGATTACACAGCACCCTGCACCTCTGGACCCCTTTACATTTTACAGCACCCTGAACCTCTGGGCCCCTTTACATTACACAGCCCCCTGCACCCCTGGACCCCTTTACATTACACAGCACCTCTGGACCCCTTTACATTACACAGCACCCTGCATCTCTGGACCCCTTTACATTACTCAGCAACCTGCATATCTAGGCCCCTTTACATTACACAGCACCCTGCATCACTGGACACCTTTACATTACACAGCACCCTGCTCCTCTGGACCCCTTTACATTACACAGCACCCTGAACCTCTGGGCCCCTTTACATTACACAGCCCCCTGCACCTCTGGACCCCTTTACATTACACAGCACCCTGCACCTCTGGACCCCTTTACATTACACAACACGCTGCATCTCTGGACCCCTTTACATTACACAGCACCCTGCATCTCTGGACCCCTTTACATTACACAGCACCCTGCATCTCTGGACCCCTTTACATTACACAGCACCCTGCACCTCTGGACCCCTTTACATTACACAGCACCCTGCACCTCTGGACCCCTTTACATTACAAAGCACCCTGCATCTCTGGACCCCTTTACATTACACAGCACACTGCATCACTGGACACCTTTACATTACACAGCACCCTGCATCTCTGGACACCTTTACATTACACAGCACCCTGTATCTCTGGACCCCTTTACATTACACATCACCCTGCATCTCTGGACCCCTTTACATTACACAGCACCCTGCACCTCTGGACCCCTTTACACTACACAGCACCTTGCACCACTGGGCCCCTTACATTACACAGCACCCCACAGCTCTGGACCCCTTTACATAACACAGCACCCTGCACCACTGGATCCCTTTACATTTCACAGCACCCTGCACCCCTTTACATTACACAGCCCCGGACACCTGTATGTTACCCAGACACCCCCTAACAGTTCTGGACCCCCTGCATGTTACGCAGACCCCCGTACAGTGCATACCCCTCCCCCTACAATACAGATCCCCCTCTACAATACAGATTCACCCCTACAATACAGACCCCCCTACAATAGACCACCCCTACAGTGCAGACCCCCCTACAATAAATAACCCCTCCCAAAATACAGAACACCCCCCTACAATACAGAACCCCCCTACAATAGACCACCCCTACAGTGCAGACCCCCTACAATAAAACACCCACACACAATACAGAAAACAACCCCCCCTACAATACAGATCAACCCCTACAGTGCAGACCCCCCCACAAGAAAGAACCCCCCCACAATACAGAAAACACCCCCTACAATGCAGATCAACCCCTACAGTGCAGACCCCCCTTCAATAAAGAACCCCCCCCACAATACAGAACACCCCCCCCAAAATACAGACAAACCCCCCTTCAGACCTGTAAAGCAAGCAGGCTCAGATAACCTGCTTGCTGCGTGCTGCACACACAGCACAGACAGTACAGACAAGGGGGAGGCGGCTTCCCTGCTCGGCTGCGTGACTGAGACAGTTACAGGCAGCCAAGACTCAGACCCGCGGAGCTGCCTAAGGAGAAGGGGGATTACTGCGGCCAGCTAGGTTCCGGGTGTGCCGACGGCTCACTGGGATGCGGCTTGCACGGCACCCCCCCTGCAAAGCCAGGCACCCGGCACGACGCCATGCCACCCGGCAAAGTCCTCTTCAGTCGCGGGGGGCCACCGGCCTGACACCCCCAGTGTGCGGCACGCCCCCCGCCCATTACTTAATACGCGGGCGAATTAAAGAAATTGTGCGGACACCAGGCGCCCATGTTGCTATGGCGCCCTGTGCGATCGCACTGTCCGCACACCCCAAAGGCCGGCCCTGACTGGAAGACTGCTCCAGAGATTCCCCGTCGTAAAGGCCGCAACAGGCATCGATCTTGATTGGACGATCCCCAAAACGCCCCGGTGCCCCCCTCCGCACTCTCCTTCTCAGAGTTTTTTTTTTTTGCTGCTGTGGTATTTTTTGTATTGGGCTGCAGCACCTCAACAGTCACTCTGCCCACCTGAGGCTATGAGGCAGGCTCCTTCCCCCATGTAGGTCGACTCTCTAGAGTCATGTCCCATGTTTGGGACCCGTGTTGCTCGCTGACCCTCCCCCCCTGCTGGCTTGCCGGCTGGGTGGGGGTCCACGATTAACCAGATCTGGATGCCCTGAGAGGCTTTTGAAGCGACTCCCTTATGGGGGTTACTGCGTGTTCTGTTTTTGTTTTTATTTTCCTTGTTCTCATGTTTTCTTTGTTGTCAATGTTTTTATTCAGTTCTCATTGCTTCTCGAATCTGATTACTGCAGGTCTCTATGCCCTCCTGGCTGGGGAATACGCCATGTTCACTCTACCCAATGGCCTCCCTGAAGGTGGTTTCCTATAATGTCAGAGGGCTGGGATCTCCCAACAAGCGCAATAAGTTGTGGCTTGAGACTAAACGCCTGGGGGACACATTTTCGCACTGACTCTGTCCCCCGCCTACCCACACACCTCTACTCCCAGTAGTTCTTAAGCAACTCCTCTCGTTCTAAATCGAGTGGGGTCACTATAGCCGTGCATAAAAACTGCCCCTTTATTCTGTCCAACCAGTTAACTGACCCAAATGGCAGATTTGTTTTTATTAAGGGGAGCATTTTGGGTCGTACATTTACCTTTTCAACAGTGTACGCACCAAATTCCGGCCAGCTTACCTTCTTGGATTCCCTTCTGGACTCCCTCTCCCATTTTAGGGAGGGCCAGCTGATTTGGGGGGGGGGGATTTCAATGTTAGCCCAGATCCCGCGATGGATACATCTGCGGGCCGCTCTGCCCACTCCTTTGCTTTCCTCAAACACTTTAGGAAGACCTTACAGGCCCACCATCTTGTGGATTGCTGGAGGGTGCTCCACCCGAAGGTGAAAGATTATAGCTATTATTCGGCGACCCATGCGGTCTATACCCGGATAGATCTGCTGCTGATGGTTCCATCACCATGTCGGACCATGCCCGGTGTCCCATCCACTTGCTTCTGATGCCAAGTCTTGGACTTGGTGCCTGAACGAGAATATCCTGGATGATGATATAGCACTCAAAAGCGTCTTCGATACTATCACTCATTATTTTTCTGAGAATTCTTTGGCGGAGGTGGGGGCGGGGTCAATCTGGGAGGGCCACAAAGCTGTAGTTCGAGGGGAGCTTATATAACAGGGAGCATGGTTAAAAAAGGCACGGGAAGGGGACTTTCAATCCCTTTTGCGGGAAAATACAACTGCCAGAACTCAAACACAAGCAACGTTTAACGTCGAAGCTGGCAATCGACCATGAGGCTCTCCGCATGGAGCTTGCTACTTTATTGGATACCCGTATACGTGATTGTTTATGCCGTGTATCGCATACATTTTACGAGTACGGTAACAAATGTGGGTGTTTGCTTGCCAGGGCCCTGAGGAGGCAGCGGGACTAGGGTCATGTGCATAAGCTTCAGGTTGGGATGGGCCCCCCAGTGGTTCACCCCTCTAAAATTGCGGCCGCTTTTAGAGACTACTATGCCCAATTGTACCACTTACCTGCCACACTCCCTGGCCTGACAGCAGTGCAGAAACAGGACCGCGTCCTAGAGTATCTAGCTGAAGCCTGTGCCCCCCAACTTTCCCTCCAACAAGTAAATCCCTTAAAACTCCCATCATGACACAGTCCACGCGGACTTGCAGCAAATTTGACAAAAAATGGTCACTGTTTATAGAAAAATGCCTGACATCCTCGGAAAAGAAAGACTTACAGTCCTGTCCCTTCCTTTTTACGGAAAAGATCTGTTGAAAAGTGGGGAATCACTGTCCCCATTTGACCCGGTTTTGGCTATGTGCTTATCAATACACTATATTTCCATAATGTTTGCGGGGTCGGGCCACTGCGAAGGGATGGCGTTCTCGCGGCCCCTTCCCAGTCTCCCGCCCCAGAACTGGTATTATTACATTTCTTTTGGATCATTTCTCATTCATCCTTTCTCTTTTGTCGGATCGGCTGCTTAAGAGATATCTCTACAACACTCTCCCTACCATTTTACCGTTTTACCCCTTCACCCTTCTCCTTTCTCCTCTCTTTTGATCTCTCCTACTGTACTTACTCTTCTCTAGCGCATTCTTTTTTTTTAGTTAACCATGTTTTCTTCCTATACGTTGTACCTTGTTTTGTTCTCGCGTAGCAAACATTGTCAAAAATTGGAGTTATGTGTTTGCATTTCTTTTGTGTAGTGCCTTTCGAATTTCTCCTAATAAAACATTTATTGAAAAAAAAAAAAAAACTCCCATCATCTCGGAAGAGTTGGAAATAGTAGTAAAAGGCCTGCCGACAGGGAAAAGCCCTGACCTGGATGGCTATACAAATGCTTACTACCGTACCTTCCTTCCCCTACTCTCGGGCCGTATGTTAACCTACTTTAATGCACTGGCATCGGGCACCCTTATGCCCAAGGAGGGCCTGCTGGCCCACATTTCAGTGCTGTCCAAGAAGGGGAAGGATCACGTGGTTCCTGGTAGTTATAGACCAATATCGCTCTTGAACACCGACATCAAAATCCTAGCAAAAATCCTTGTGAATTGTCTCCAACCCATTCTTTCCTCCCTGGTCCATCCTAATTGATTCAATGGGTACAGACGCAGGCTGACCATCCACCCTGTCTCCTACTCTCCACTGATGCAGAGAAGGCGTTTGACAGAGTGGATTGGACGTACCTTTGTGCGGTGTTGTCTAAGCTGGGGCTTGGCCCAAAAATGCTTTCCTGGGTCTCCTCTCTGTACAGTAGCCCAGAGGGCCAAAGTTAAGGTCAATGGAGTTCTTTCTGACTCTTTCCCTATTGGGAATGGGACCAGACAAGGCTGCCCGTTGTTCCCGTCTTATTTTTGCCCTCACCCTGAAACCCTTCCTTAACAGGATTCATTCTAATCCTAACATTAAGGGCTTCCGTGTTGGCTACCATGAACACAAACTCTCCGCATACGCAGATGATGTCCTCTTTTATGTAGCTGATCCTCTTATCTCCCTCCCCAACATTATGGCGGAGTTGCAGACTTTCGGTTCCCTCTCTAATTTCAAAATTAATTTCACTAAGTCTGAGATTTTGTCGTTGAGAGTCCCCCCTGACCTGCGTGCACGGTTGCAACCCTCCTTTCCCTATGTGTGGTGTGCCACTCACATGAAATACCTAGGGGTCTATCTTACCCCCCTTTATTCACAATTGTATGCTAGTAACTACACCCAACTGCTTTCCACTCTTAAAGCGGACCTGCACTGGTGGGATAGGGAGGTATTCTCGTGGATGGGCCGAGTCAGTGTGTTAAAGATGAATGTGCTCCCCCACATTTTGTTTTTTCTCCAAATGGTGCCTATTTCCTTACCTAGGTCTTTTTTCCTAAGCCTCAACAGTGCGTTTTTTGGGTATATCTGTCAGGGCCAAAGCCCTCGTTTGGCTCTCCATACCCTGCAGAGACCAAAGCAGTTGGGGGGTCTGGGTGTCCCTGATGTACACAAGTACTATGAGGCCATTGCCCTTCAGTGGATTTTGGACTGGCACCATGGTGTGTCCACTAAGGTGTGGGTCCATGGCCGGCCGTAATCTGTCCCATGCTCCTTGTAAAATGGGTGTGGAGTGTTGTGCTTTCCCCCTCCCTTGGACTACAGGAGAGTCAGGATGCTCACTAACACACAGCTCCTTTCTCTATCTGCAAAGTTAAGAGCATCCTTACTCTCCAGTAGTCCAAGAGAGGAGGCAAACACGACACTCCACACCAGGGAAAAAGCCTTGCATTACTGTGTGGAGTTACAGACAGAAGAACAGAAAGTGAGGATTTCTCTGAAGAAATAAGGACATTTAAAAGCAAAATCGAAGGATGAGGTAAGTGAAGGAGGACTGCACTAAGGTAACGGAAGCTATTTAGGAAAAAATAAATTACCTTTACATCTCCTTTAATTAGCGCTATGGTTACTGAAAGGGAGAGCAGTGATGGTTGCGGCTGAATCAGTCCCACTTTTCAGTGGACCTTCCCCAAACATGTAATTGGTATTTTTTAATTTCAACCTCAAGGTCGCATTATTAACCTGTTATTGTATAGTATTTAATTCTTTATTTTTTTTAGAACAAAGAATAGTCAGTATTTGCAGCCTAACTACAACACCAACAATAAAACTAAACATACTAATCGGCATATAACACACACCCTAACTTTAAATTTCAGGAAAAAAACTTTCCACAGCCCCCTGCGTATAACACGCACGCACAGTTGACCCTCTATTTTCAGGGTAAAAAAGTGAGTGTTATACCCCAATAAATACAGTATATATTTTACCTCTCCTAATTAAACAGTGATAAATGTGTATCTAAAAATAACATGCTGCCTAAAGATACATGGGTAAAAGCAGAGGAAATGAGAGTAAGGACCAACCCTCAAGTGGCATGAAAAGATGTAAAAAAAGTGGTTATAGACATGGTTGTCTTTATTCTAAGTCTAGAAAGCAAATTTTGAGGATTCTGTTTTTCGTTGTAAAAGTTTTCATTCCATTTTTAATTGGCAGGATAGCTGTACAATTGACATATTACAAAGACCACTAGAGACTGCTCACATATTACAAAAGACTGCCATAGACAGGTCATATGAAGCAAAAGTCAATCAGAGACTTCCCACACTATTATTCTCAATTTGACTGTTCTTCCAATAAGGCAATTCTGTAGACTGTCTAGGCCACAATAATTTCTCTTAATCAATACAATAATTAATTGCACTATTCTAAAATAACATTTATTAATAAAAACGATATGCCTTAATTACTGTGTCACAAGGGAGTGATTTACACACATGAACCTCAGATCAAAGTATATTGAGGTAATAACCCCATATTAATTTTCATGAACTACATACTTATTCTGTGCCGGCCACTTAATACAGTTTGGAGGCCAAAGACAGCCAGGCAGCTAGCATTTTCAGAAGAAGCTCCACACATTCAGGCTCCAAATTTCCACCAGTATGGACTTTGGTCAAAAGCCATATAGATGGTCATCCCTTTTTGCAATCATAATGATTTTGCTAGTCTATGAGCTAATTTCCCCAGTTCACAATCTTTTAAATAAAAAAATAAAAAACTTTCTACCTACTCTACCACCTATATTCTCTTATGTAGAAAATAAGCAGTTAACCTGTTGCTACCCAACCTAACAAAGGGTGTTATGCCTCTAAAAACACCAATTTTAAATACTCAGTGCAATCTTACCATGACAACAGTATTAGTGTTGCTCACGAATATTCGCATTGCGAATATTCGCTACGAATATTGCATATTCGAGTATTCGCGAATAACTCGAATATCGCGGCGAATATTCGCTATTTCGAATATTCGTATTTTTAAAATTTCGCAATAAATTTCGCAATAAATTTTGCAATAAATTTCGCAATTAATTTCGCAATAACGAAATTTCGCAATTTTTTTTTTTTTTTATAAAATATAGCGAATATTCGTAAATATCGAATATTCGTGATATTTTATCCAAAAAAAAAATAGCGAAATTTCGCAATCATTTTCGCTTTCGCATATGCGAAATTTCGCAATTTTTTTTATTTTATTTTTTTATATAAAATATCACGAATATTCGATATTAACGAATATTCGCGATCGCATATGCGAAATTTCGCTTTTTTTTTATATAAAATATACCGAATATTCTTTAATATCGAATATTCGTGATATTTTATATAAAAAAAAAAAAAAAAACGCGAAATTTCGCATTATCTTCGAAATATTCGCGAAATATCGTGAAATCGAATATGGCGTATTCCACTCATCACTAAACAGTATATGAACAATAGTGGCACCCCCTCCCCCAATATTTTTTTTTTTTTAAACAATAGATTTTTATTGAGATATTGCCATGTTATACATAGGTAAAACAGTTGGAAATTACAATTGGATTGTTTCAAAATCACAAAACAGTAAGAAGAGAACATCATGCAGCGTAACAGCGTATAGCTCTCGTATAAGGGCTACATATTCCTTTATGGGACAACCTCCACTTGAGGTTAGGCCTGTCACCCCTTTCGGGTTCAAACTGTGAGCAGGCTAAGCGCAAATGTAATAGTATGCAGCCTGTCCAGGACCTTGACGAGGGTCCATGGTGCTATTCCGTTCTGTAATCATTCTCTAAATACAGCAGGGTTCAATAAGAACAGTAACAAACTATGAAACCAGTCAACAGTGACCGTCAACATTGATCTAACATTGGTAACCAAGGTCATACCTATTTCCAGGTCCTACCACTAGATGTCAGAATAATCACAATTTCTCAAGATCAAGATCAGAAGTGTATGAGTCACAAGTGTGAGGGGGCATATGGAGAGTTTTTCCATATTCTCCAATGTTTATGGAAGTTGGGAGATCTCCTTTCTGTGTATGCAAGTATTCTTTCCATGGTGTACTGTGAGTTCACTCTGGAGATCACTTCAGCAATACTCGGTGCTTGTTGGGAGCGCCATTCTTTTGCTATTGAAATACGAGCTGCAAATAATATATGCACAACCACTTTTCTCGCAAGCGGTGGAAAGTTCTCAATACCCAGGCTCAGTAACGATAATGCAGGGGTAAGCGTGAAGTTTACTGCCGTAACTTTCATAATAATCGAGTGCACCTTCTTCCAGAATCCCTGAATGACAGTACAGTTCCAGAAGACATGGATCAAGCTCCCTGTCTCCTGGCAGTCCCTCCAGCACAAGGGTGTAATAGAACTAGACATTTTATGTAACCTAGCAGGAGTTAAATACCATCTATGTAACACTTTTTGTGCATTATCCCAGTGGTCCACACAAGCTGAAGATTTTCCATTGTATTTAATAGCTTCGTGCCACTGGTGCAGGGGAAATTCTAATTGGAGGTCTCGTTCCCATTTTAACATGGTAGGGCTTTTGTTTTGAATATATAGGGGAGACGCAAATTTATAGAATAGGGATATCCCCTTCCTTTTTTTGGAAGGTTTATTCCGTAGAAAGTCCCAAAGGATCTGCGGGAGTTCAACGGGCCTTCCTTCGTTAACTTTAGAGTAGTGTCGCATTTGAAATATCCTGTATCTATCCATAGCATTTTGTTGATTCGGAGGGGGCGTAGTGTATTGCGCCCCGCCTCTTTCCATGTTTTAACAGCAAAGTTCGGAATGAGGTATTCGTATGCTGCCAACGGGATATGTAGCTTTTGGACAGGGACGTCAGTAAAACGTGTGTTTGTGAGGGCAGACCATGCGTTAACAGTAGCTTGGATGGTCGGGTACGGTGGGGTACTCGGATTGTGGTGTAAGCTAGCAGCTATCGCCAGTGCAGGGAGGTCGTGGCCAGGCGTGACCGCGTGCTCAATTATTGACCATCGGTTGTCAGTTTGGCAGGAGAACCAGTAGCGCATCTGGTCCAAGATTGCCGCTCTGTAATACCATTGGGCGTCAGGCAGCCCAACCTCCCCCAAGGATTTGGGTTTGTAGAGCTGTGCTAATGCAACTCTAGGCTTCTTGTTGCCCCAAATAAATTTCCGCAGGGAAGTTTCTAGTTGCGTAAAGAATTTCTGAGGAATTGGGATGGGCAGTGTTCTAAAATGGTACAGTAGTTTAGGGAAGACTTGCATTTGGTATGCAGCTATCCTGCCTAGCCACGAAAGGTGCAGAGCTCCTATTTGGGTAAGTTCCGCCTCCACTGTAGAAAGTAGGGGGGGGAAGGGGGGGGATCTGTCTTTACCAGTTGCTGGCTTTAAATATAAATTTCATTCGAAGAGGCCGTTAGTTGGATACCCAGGTAAGTAATTGAGGGGGGGGTCCCAATTGCAAGGGAAGATGTTTTGAAGGCAAATTCTCTCAGCCTTAGTCAGGTTCAGAGTTAGGGCATGACATTTGAGTGCATTACTTTATAAAAGGAGACTTGACCGAAGTTATATAGCAGCGACTGGATTGTAGGCAGGGATTTAACGGGGTTGGATATAGTGAGTATTATATCATCGGCAAACAGCCCTATCTTGTGACTTACAGAGCCAGTTTCTATACCTGTTATGTCATCGCTAGATCTAATGTATTCCGCTAATGGTTCTATCACCAGGGAGAATATGATAGGGGATAGTGGGCAACCCTGACGTGTGCCGTTAGAAAGAGTAAAGGGGTCAGATAATAGGTTGGAAGAGTAGACCCTGGCTGTAGGGTTAGTGTACAGTGACATGATTGCTGAGTGCATTAATCCCGATATACCAAATTTATGCAAGGTCTTCGACAAGTATCCCCAATGGACCCTATCGAAGGCCTTTTCCGCATCAAGGGCCAGGAATGCACTAGGAGTTTGCGTGGCCTCCGCCAGTCGTAGGAGATCTAACATTCTCCTAGTCCCGTCCGGAGCCTGCCGTCCCTTTACGAAGCCAACTTGATCTAACCCAATAAGGGAGGGAGTGATATCCATTAGTCTATTTGCAAGAACTTTGGCGTAGATTTTCAAATCAGAGTTTAATAATGATATGGGCATGAAATTTTGCGGGGTCGTTGGGTTCTTGCCAGGCTTTGGCAGTGTGACTATGACTGCTTGGAGCATTTCTGTAGGGAATGATCCTGAGGAGGCTGCAATATTATAAACCTCCACTAGGTGGGGGGCGAGTAATGTGGAGAATGCCTTGTAGTATTCGGCGGAAAATCCGTCTGCGCCTGGGGATTTGTGCATGGGCAGTGATTCAATGACATCCACCACCTCCTTTTGTGTTATAGGTGAGTTTAGTTTCTGCAGTGTGGGGCTATCCACAGAGGGTAGGTGCACCCCCTGCAGGAAGCCATCTATTTCCCCGTCCGTCGGTTGGTGAGTGGTCGTGTCTGTTTTCAGGTTGTATAACACTTCGTAGTAGTCCTTAAAGACATTGGCAATATCTTTTGGGTTGTAGTGTGTCGTGTCAGTGATGTGATGTTTGATATGCGTAAGGTTGGAGCGGGCCTGTCTTTTTTTGAGTTGGGGGCTAGCAATTTTCCTGCTTTATTATTCTGCGAGTAATAGGTAACTTTTAGTCTCTTAAAGAAGGTGTCGTAATCTGCCCTGAGTACCTGCCGCAATTCCTCGCGGCAGGCATTCAGACGCTGAAGGACGCCATTGGACCTAGTTTGGGGATTTTTATGTAACGCTTCCAAATCCGTTATGGATTCCTGCAGACGGGCCATCCGGTGCTGCTTCTTTTTCTTTTCTCTAGAGGCGACCTGTATAAGGGCGCCCCTAGCGAACGCTTTGTGTGCACACCATGTTGTCATAGGGGAGCATTCGCCATTGTCATTAATAAGGAAAAATTATTTTAGCTTATCGCCCATTTCATCCCTAATGTTGGGGTGCGACAGTAGAAAGGTATTGTTACGCCATAGTGGTCTATGGGATTCGTTGCTGGCATCCACAACCTCTATAGCCACGGGCGCATGGTCTGACCACGTGATGCTGTGGATGTCAGCAGTCCGAACCTTTTGCAACGTATGAATATCAGTCAAAAAGAAATCAATTCTGGAATAGCTGTTATGTACAGTAGAGTAGAAGGTGTAATCCCTCTCGGTAGACCTCAGGCAACGCCACGGATCAAATAATCCTTCCTCATGGCACAGTGATCCCAGGGAAGGCCTCCACCTGAGGGCCACCGAAGAGACATCCAGCTCCTCATTCATAATCATATTAAAGTCACCGCATATTATTTTTTTTTAAACAATGTTTTTTATTGAGGTATTAGAAAAAGTGCAATACATGGAACAAAAAATGCAAAGATATGCAAAAACATTAAACATAAAAGGTACTTGCAAATGTCATAGTGCACATACATAGTAGCATATAGCATACAGTAATACTTCGTATGGTGATTATATGTAGTCGGACTAACCACGACAGGGCATTGATATGGCGCAATAGCCCCCCCCTTCAGTAGAGGCCCTACGCGAGTGGCTCATGAAAACGGAGGAACCCGGACCCAGACCCAGACCACCTCCTCCAATCCCTCTCATTTGGTCAGAGTGGTAGTCCCGCCCAGAGCCCCGGGCCCCTGTGCTAAGCGAGTGTACGGGAGGGCCTAGACCCCTATGTATTTCCATACTATAGGTATAAACCACAAAACCATAGAAGTTCAGGTGTCTCTCATGCAACCATGTATTAAATATGCTTTTAAAGAGATAGTTTCAAAACATAAGGAATAAATAAAAGGTCAATCTGAATAACAAAACAAAACAAAACAAAACATATATGCCCAATTCGCCCAGAACGCACAAAACGCACAAAACCTCCATTATTGACAAAAATAGTGGTCCGCTAGGTGACCACTCTAGTTCAAAGACCTGTAAGGTTTGAGTACCATTGTTGCCAGGGGGACCATGCTGTAGTCATGGCTTCAGAGGAACCCATTGTGTACGAGTGCATAATCTCGTATTTGCCCTGTGTATGCATTGTGATAATTACCTCATTAAGTGAAGGCGGTATTTCGTTCTTCCAGTGGCGCAGGACTACCAACCTTGTGGCCAGGAGGAGGTTCGACACTACAGTTCTGCAAAAGGTGGGAATTTTGTCAATTTCCAGTGATAGTAATGCCAATCCCGGGGTCAGCGGATCAACTGGATCCATGATGTCCTTGACTATCCCCCACACCCCAGACCATAGGCGACTCAGCTTCGGGCAAGACCACATAATGTGGACCAATGTACCTGTCTCCCCGCACTTCCTCCAACACAAGGGAGATGAATCCCTATATATTTTAGATAGCCTATAGGGGGTGAGGTACCACCTCAACAGCAGCTTTTGGTGCGTTTCCATCAGGTTAGTGCTCTTAGTAGAAGAGTACACAATCTTCAAAGATTTTACCCACTGAAGGATAGTGTATTTCCTCCCCACATCTCTTTCCCAGGCCTCCATATGTTGCATTTTAGATAGTTTATGTTTCTCCTGTAAACCCATGTAAAATATCGAGATCCCTTTAGGGGTGACTTTGGGTTGTTGATAGAATTGGGAGATGTTAACAGGGAGTGAGGTGAGAAGGTATGTGTTCCTTTTAAACATGTGTGAGAGCTGGCTGTATTTATACTGCTCAGTTGCTGGAAGCTTGTATCTATCCTGCAGCTCCTGGAATGTCACAAGTGAGGGTCCCTCTACTATATCTTTCAGTTGCCGAATACCCCTGGATACCCACCCATCCAGGTTGATATCAGGTATTATGTTATGTATAGCAGTAATAGGGAATTGCAACGGAGACACTGGTCCTGACCATTCGTGGAAACTGCGGAGGTGGCCCCAAGCCCTAATCGACGCCCTGATAGTTGGCGCGATGGTAGGGTCCATGTTTTCGCTTATGTGTGATGTTAGTAGAAAATCTCGTAGTGTACCTCGTTTAATTTGGGACTGTTCCAAGTCCACCCACAATGCTTCTGAGGCAGGCACCATCCAGTGCTGCAGTTGGGACAGAGTGGCGGCAAAGTAATAACCTTGTAGGTGGACGTGACCAATACCCCCTGCTTTTCTGTGTTTTGTCAGTTTACTGAAGGCACATCTAGCCCGCTTTCCCCGCCATAAATATCTGTTTAGTATAGATTGTAGGGACTTGAAATAGGGATTAGGGATCGGAATAGGCAATGTCCTGAAAAGGTACAGGAGCTGAGGTAGCACCTGCATCTTGAAGGCTGCCAACCTGCCCAGCCATGACAGTTCAGTTTTGGCCAGGTCGTCTAATTTAGCCTGGAAGGAGGTCAGGAAGGGGGTGTAGTTGGCTTGTAGTAGCCCTTTGGAAGTGGAAGTTAGGACAATTCCAAGGTATTTAATGCCTTCCTCCTTCCATACAAATGGGAACTTCTGTTCCATTCGTAGTTTGATTTCCCTAGGGACTCCTAGACCTAGAATATGTGATTTTGATTCGTTTACTTTGTAGTATGAGATTTCGTTAAATGCCCTCAGTGAAGAGTATATTGTTTCAACAGATTTTTCTATGTCAGTGACCATCAGGATGATGTCGTCTGCGAATAAGCTAATCACATGGTTTTTCTCTCCCACTTGGATCCCAGAGATTCGTGGGTGCGACCTCAGATGGGAAGCCAAAGGTTCCATCAAAAGGTTGAATATCAGAGGCGAGAGTGGGCACCCTTGCCTTGTGCCATTAGTGATGTCAAATGGTGTGGAAAGAGTACCTGCCACTAGTACCTGTGCAGAAGGATGTGAGTACAATGCCATTATGGCAGAGTAAATGTGCCCCTCGAAGCCAAACCTCCCCAGGACCTTTTCCAAAAACCTCCAGTGAATCCTGTCGAACGCCTTCTCCGCATCCAGCGCAAGGAGCAGAGAAGGCGTTCGACGACGCTCTGTTATATGTATGATGTTCAGTAGTCTCCTGGTGGCGTCTGTCGTTTGTCTCCCCCTTGTAAAGCCTGATTGGTCCACATTAATTAACCCCGGGAGTATGTCCACCAGTCTAGCAGCTAAAAGTTTCGCGTAGATTTTGACATCGTTGTTCAACAATGATATGGGCCGAAAGTTTTGGGGTGTATCTGGATCTTTCCCCGGTTTAGGGAGAGCCACTATAGTGGCACTTAACATTTCCCTTGGAAACGAGGATGAGGCAGCAGCGGCATTGTACACCTGGACCAAGTAGGGGCTGAGTATGTCTTGGAATGTTTTGAAGTATTCTCCAATAAATCCGTCGGGGCCCGGGGATTTATTTGATGGGATGGACTGTATGGTCCTCTCCACTTCTTCTACAGTAAATGGGGAGTTTAGTTCCAGTAGTTGGTCAGGGGTCAGGGAGGGAAGATTAACTTTCTCTAGGAATGCCACGATGGCTTCCGAGGATGGTTGGGTAATCGTTGGATCATCCTTGAGGTTATAAAGCGACCCGTAATAGTGACTAAAGGCGTCAGCTATGGCTTGAGGATGAAAATGTTTTACCTTTGTCTCTGGGTGGTGAATATAGGGAATCTTAGATTTAATTCTGTGTCCTTTAAGTCTGTTCGCTAGAAGTTTGCCCGCCCTGTTACCACTAGTGAAGAAAGCAAGCTTAAATTTCCTAGAGGCTTTTTCATAGTCGTCAAGAAACAGTGTCCTGAGGTCAGTGCGTAGATGGGTTAGTTGTTCAGTCAGGGAGAGGGATGGTTTAATTTTGTTCTGTGATTCTAAGTCATTTATTCGGGCTACTAGGGTCAATGTGCGCTGCTGCCTTTCCCTCTTAACCCTAGCCCCTTGTTGAATCATGACCCCTCTCACACATGCCTTATGCGCATTCCACAAGGTGAAGGGGCTAGTAACTGATCCTTCATTGTTAGCAAAAAATTCCCTGAGTTTCGTCTCAATGTATGACCTGGTCGGACCGCTCCGGAGAAGCATGGGGTTGGATCTCCACATGCTAACTGGAGTATTGGGAGGTATGTCCCCCACTGTCATTCCCACAGAGGCATGGTCCGACCACGTGATGGCATTGATTTTAACAAATTTACATTTCAGGAGAAGCCCCTTGTCGACCAAGAATAGGTCTATCCTGCTATAGGACCTGTGGCGGGTGGAAAAGAAAGTATAGTCTTTTTCATTAGCATTTAGGCATCTCCATGCATCAAAAAGTTCATTCGACCTCAAAAAGGGAGCCAATGACGGGGGAGTGCGCTTTGGTGAGGAGGTGGAGTCCATGACCGGATCTGGGATGATATTGAAGTCCCCACAAATCACCAACAGTCCCTTCTGTTCTTCTCTAATTTTTTTGGTGACTCTCTGTATAAATTTGGTCTGTTTTGTATTGGGGGCATAAACCGCCGCCACTGTATAGGATACAAGGTCGATGTCACACACCAAAATCACATATCTCCCCATTGGGTCGATAATGGCTTTATGCAAGGAAAAGTGAACAGAGTCTCTCACTGCGATCATTACTCCTTTGGATTTGGTGTCGGCGTTAGCAAAGTAGGTGACCGGATAATTGGGATGTGAGCATTTCGGAGGGGCTGAGCTGTCGAAGTGGGTCTCTTGGACACAAAGGACATCAGCCTTCTGTTGTAGGGCTTCTCTCCATAAAGACCGCCTCTTTGCCGGGTGATTTAGTCCCTTGGCATTAATTGTCAGGAAGTGTATCATGTCAGCATGCAGTTGGTGTGTTCAAGTGTGGCTATTAACATCAAAAAGGTACTCACTGCGGGTGGCTCGTTTAGGATATTCATTCGCCAGCAGCCAAGGGCCAGATACTTCTCCATTTCGTATGAGGCAGGGGGGTCCGGCGTCATCATCTCCCAAATGGGAGGGAAGGTTTCGGGTGGTAGGGCAAAAAAACGTGCAAAGGGCAACATCAAAAAAGAAAAAAAAGAAGTAACGTTAGAATAGGTAACAAAGAAAGGTAATACTGGCATACCGCCAGAAACTAAAGAAAGTACTGTGTGCGACTTTCAAGAGTCGCTCAGTGGCCAGGTGTGAGGGATCCTCAAGAATAAGGCCTACGGAGGCAGCTCCACCTCAGCGGCCACATCGTATCAATGGAGATCTCCGGGGTAGTTAGTTATGGGTCTTGGCATTTTTGCGGCCAACTACATGCCACTCATTTTCAATCCTCCTGGCTCCTCCCCCTTGACGTATGGCTTGTTGGGGCTCAGGAAGAATCCCCCATTCTTTGAGCAGGGCCATGCCTCTATCTAATGAGTCCATCACATAGTCTCGGTTGTCTTTCGTGACGATGAGCTTGGTGGGGAACCCCCACTTGTACACCAAGTTGTGGTTCCTGAGAGCCTTCGTTATGGTGGCAAGGTTTCTGCGTTTTTGCAGAGTAAACTGTGACAAGTCCGCATAAAACTGAAGGTTCACGTATTCTGGTGGGAAGCTGTCCCTCTTTCTAGATGCTGCCATTAATTTTTCCTTTGTATGATAAAAATGTAGGCGCAGGATTACATCCCTAGGGACATCATCAGCTAGGAATGCAGGTTTAGGAAGCCTGTGGATTCTATCAATAGTGCAGTCTAGCTCAGATAGGTCAGGCAGTATGGCAGAGAATAGATGGGAGGCATATTCACGCAGTTCCTGAGGCCTAACAGATTCTGGTACACCTCTCACTTTCACATTATTTCTTCTTGATCTATCCTCGATTTCTGCCATCTTTGTTTTCATAACCTCAATATCATCCTCTTTGTTATCGTTTGCGTCCACTAGGTCATTAATGGTGGAGGCGAATTCCCCCATTTTGTCCTCTATATGAGACACTCTGTCAGCCACCCTTCTGAGTTCTGTACTGAACTTGTGAACACAAGATATCATATCTGAGTGCAATGAACCCCGCAGCGAGACCAGCATCTCTTTCAATACAGTGTCCAGGACTGGCTTATTAGCTGTGGGGAAACCTTCAATGGAGTCTGGTAGTTCCCTTGTATCTTCCCCTGATTCTAATAGAGAGCTCACCTCGTGTGCAGTCTCCATCGCATCCATCCTGAACCTGGTCTTCTCAGGGCTTCCAGATGATGGTGTAGCTGGTGGGGATGTCAGGTTCCTAGGAGGGCTGCTCCTCTTGTTCGGGTTCCCTTCGGTGGCTGTGCGCTTCTGAGGGCCTGGAAGCGGCGTGGAAGAGGCCCCGGCGCCATCTTGCCTGCGCTCCATAGGGAAGAACTCGGTGAGTTTAGAGGGCCGGTTCCCCGCGGACTTGCGCCGAGTCATGACCAGGGTAGGGTCTGCAGGGTGACCGGGTCTGGAACGCCGCTTTAGTGAAGGATTTTTCCCCCTCGGAGGTCTGATATGTGCCGTGTTAGAGCCGCTGGTGCCGGAGCTCTGCTAGCACGCGTGCATCTCCGTCCTCGGCTAGCTCCGCCCCCGTCACCGCATATTATTAAACAACCTTTCCGCATTTGTTTTGCTTTCTTAATAACTTTTCTAATAAATGACAGAGGCCTTACATTGGGTGCGTATACGTTTACCAGCGTATAGATGGTATGGTTGATTTCTGCAACCAGTATGAGGTAGCGTCCATGAATGTCAGCATAGACCTGTAATAAAGAGAAGGTTAGCGTATCCCTACAGGCTATCAAGACCCCATTCTTTTTGGAGCCATTCATGGCAGTAAAAATGTGCGGAAATTTGAAATGTGTGCATTTCGGGGGGTTCGTACTAGAAAAATGAGTCTCCTGTACACATAACACATCACATTTGGCATCTAAGGCTGATTTCCATAGGGTTCTGCATTTAAATGGGCTATTTAATCCCCTCACGTTGTGTGACATCACTTTAAGTGTCATTGTTCAGATAAGTTGAGCTGCATCGCCATCTAGCGGTAGGATTGAATATTGACCAGGATTGTCTTGGTAGGTTGAGAATGCATAGGACTAAACTAAACAGAAAGAAACAGAAAAGAACAAGTGTCATTGTGGCTTTTGAACCAAACAAAGTGCCATAGCAGCTAGGCCGCTGGTTGTGCGGCAAATACGTTACGGAAGGCATCTCGTAACCAAAATGGGGAGAAGTAATAAAAACAAAAAAATAAAAATAAACAGCCGAACACCGGGTGCCATATAGGCGGTGGAAAATAACATCTGAGACACCAGGATCAGACATGGCTGAGAAAAAATGCAAAACAAAAAAGAGAAAATGAAGAACAAAGTAATAACTGTGCCAGCCTCTGGTGAGCATGGTAAGGTAGACTTCAGGAGAAAGCATCAGACATTCTGGTAGACTTGCAGGTAGAAGTTACTTATTCCTCCTGTTCTGCCGTTGGGAAGTGCGATTCTGGAGAGAAGGATCAGGTTCCGCAGGCATACCTTCAGCAGGGATCAGACGCCATTTTCGGAGGAGGCCGAGACCTTTGTCCAGCGACGTGATCGAGTGTGACTCGTTGTTCATGTCCACCATCAGTTTAGCCGGGAAGCCCCATTTGTAGAGGATCTTGTGGTTCCGTAGAATTTTGGTGATGGGGACCAAGTTGTGTCTTGCAGCCAGTGTAGCTTGTGACAGGTCAGCATAGAGTGCGATTCCAGCAAATGGATCAGGAAGTGCAGGGTGTTGCCTGGCATAGCGCATAAGCTGGTCCTTAATGTGATAGAAGTGGATCCTTGCAATCACATCCCTAGGTACTTGGTCAGGCAGGAAGGATGGCTTGGGCAGCCTGTGGGCCCTATCTATAACAATGTCGGCAGGGCTCAGAGTGGGGATGGCTGCCGTCATCAGCTTTTGTAGATACGGTGTAAGCTCTGCCGGTTTGACATTTTCAGGGACCCCGCGGAATTTAATATTATTCCTTCTTGCCCTGTCCTCTAAGTCCGCCATCTTGAGGCGCATAGATTTAAGCTCCTCTTTCACCTCAAAGTGAGCATCCACCAGCTCATTATGTGCCATAATGAATTCCTCCATTTTCTCCTCCACATAAGCCACTCTGTTGCTGACTACAGATACTGCCTTGTTGGTAGACTGCATAAATGCTGTCATGTCACACTGTAGGGCCCCCCTTAAGGTTTGCAGCATCTCTTTCATTGTTGTATCAGTCATTGGCTGCCCTGACGTGGGGAATGCATCAAGCTGCTGGGCATATGAGGAAGATTCCTCCATTTCCTCCCCTGCAGTGTCAGCGCTGTTCTGGGTCCCTGAATCATCCCCAACTCTCCGTTTCTGCTTGACTGGGCTGCTAAAGGGGGAGGCTGGTGCTGGGTGGCCATGGATATGTGACTCACCCGAGGATAGCAGAGGATTTGATGCAGCAGCGTGTGTAGGATCCGGAGCGCGGCTCCCCGCACCGGCGCCATCTTGGATTTCTCGGCTCCCGGCTGGAGGGAAGAAATCCGTAAGTTTTCGGGGTCCTTCCCTTTCCTTTCTTTTGGACATTGTGTCCACAGTGTTCCCCCTCTTCTGCTGTACCCTGCAGGTGCTTTAAATGTGTCCTGACGTGCTGTGAGCCGCGTTGATTCACCCGGTGTGTCAGAGCTCTCTCAGCACACGTCCATGAGCTCTGGCTGCCGGCTCCGCCCCCCCTACCCCAATATTGACACCCTCTGCTATGCAGGTTATGTCTGAACACCACAAATTTATTAATGCAACAAATAATGTTATGCCTCCAGAAACGCAATATTGCAATATTACAATGGAAACACTATATGACCAAGGGTGCTATCCCCAATGAAATTATGTCTGGTAAGTGACACACTATATATATATATATTGATAAAACCTCCACCAAGGTGCTATTCCAATAAGCCATGGTATGCCTTTAAATAGTTCATCACATTTAATTCTACACCAGCTGCTCCACCTGCTTACCTTTATTATATAACCTACTTCTAGTATATGTCAATAAATGCTTTACGCCGACAATTCCCTCCAGATTTTACAAAATGTGCACATGTTGAAGTGTGGATTGAACTTTATATTTATTTATTTATTTTTCTTTTCAATATTTGTATTGAAATATATGAGAAAATGGTGAACAATTTACAAAGAAAATGCATATTTTCATTAAGAGCGGGGAAGGCCTGCACCAATATCTTTATAAAAATGAAAACAACTGAGTAGTAAACAGAACAATGTGAAATAATGTGAATACTGGATAAATGAGTATACAATGCAGGATTATATGTTTTGAAGGAGGGGGGGAAGGGGGTGTTATGGGGAATACAGTGGGGAGAAGAGTAGAAAAAAGGCGGGGAGCAGGGGGGAAGTAGGTTCAGATAAGGGAGCGTATATCAATATGGTGTTATTGGATGAATCATTTCCAGATGGCTCGACTCAGTCGGGGGGGAGAGCATAAGATTTGCATTTCACGAGAGAGTCGATGTTGAATGGAAGGACCTGACATGTGCCATTGACTATATAAGAGTTAAGAGCAAGATGCTGCTCTGCAGTCCGATTGACAATATTGCCATTGGTCCTAAAATTAGTTTAGTTTAAAATAAGTTTTAGCGAAGCGGTATTCCATGCACCAGTGATCATTAAAGCGGGGTTCCGGCTAAAATGAATCACATTAAATAGTCCCTAAAACATATCAATAGCCCCCCAATTGTTCCAGAAATCATTGCAAACACTTGCCTTATATCCTCCAGCTCATGTTGTGGCCGTATCCATCATATGTGTGGGCATGTGAAGCCCAGCTCCTTTTCTTCCTGGTTTTCAGGGAGAGGTGCATTTCGGGGGCGATTTTTAGGCACAGTAATGCCCAGAGTGTCTTGGGAAATGAGTGTCATAATTTCCCAGGAGGCAATGGGGTCTTAAGTTGAACCACCTAGAACCAGGAACTAGGCAGATTACGAATACTGCCTAGTAACAGCCAGATAGCAGTGAGTACATTTTTTTTTTCTACATTAAAGGCAAGCTGTTAATAGAAAGATCATTTTTTAGCGTGGAACTCCACTTTAATTATGTCAATAGTCACACCTAGAGTGGGTGCAGATTGTTGTTCCCAGAGGTGGGTGATGGAGAGACGAGCAGGAATTATAAAGGGGAGAAGAGCGTGCATACATTAACCACTTAAGACCCGGACCAATACGCTGGCAAATGACCCAAGGGGTTTTTGCGATTCGGCACTGCGTCGCTTTAACAGACAATTGCGCGGTCGTGCGACGTGGCTCCCAAACAAAATTCGCGTCCTTTTTTTCCCACAAATAGAGCTTTCTTTTGGTGGTATTTGATCGCCTCTGCGATTTTTATTTTTTGCACTATATACAAAAATAGAGCGACATTTTTGAAAAAAAAACAATATTTTTTACTTTTTGTTATAATAAAAAACCAATAAACTAAATTTTAGTCAAACATTTAGGCCAACATTTATTTAGCCACATGTCTTTAGTAAAAAAAAAAATCGCATTAAAAAAAAATTAGCTACCTAGCGGGAACAGCGACACTAATACAGCGATCAGAAAAATGATCGCTTAGTGATGCTGGCAATAGGGAGTGAAAGGGTTAACTAGGGCAGTGATCAAGGGGTTAAACTTTATTGGGGGGGGTGGGGGGGCTACCCTGACACTAACACTGACTGACTGTCACACTGTCTGTCACACTGACACTAAATACAGTAATCATACATGTATGATTACTGCATTCAGTGACACTGTGACAGGGGGGAGGGGGGGGCGATCGCGGGGGTTAAATGTGTTTGTGTCTGTGTGTAAGTGTGCTGTTTTGTGCAGGACTTACTTGGTGTGTTGTGATCTCTCCTCAGCGGTGCTTGAAACAAACGCCGAGGGAGAGATCACGTCGCTTCCTCCTTCCTGTGTTTACACAGGGGGAGGAAGTGACAGGGCGGGCGGGCGCGCGCATTGGCTGGGAGCGATCCGGAGGGGGCGGATGAAAACGGATAGCCGCCCCCACTTGTCGGATCGCTCCTGCAGCCGCGCGGACCGCCGCATGTACGGGGGGGGGGGTCCGATCGGACCCCCGATCCCCCCCAAGGCACCAACGTATATATACGTTGATGTGCCTGTCGGTGCCATTCTGCCGACGTAAATGTACATGCGGCGGTCCTTAAGTGGTTAAATTAAACTACACACAAAAATGCCAATGAATCAATATGTGCATTAATGGTGCATTCAATAAAGATACATTCTAAAATTATTTCAGTGAAAAAAAATCATATATTTAACAATTGTCCATGTGTAAATCGTGAAGTGTTCAACTTCCTAAAAAAACACAGTGGGCCAGATTCACGTACATCGGCGCAGTTTTTGACTGGTGTAGCGCACCTTCTTTACGTTAGACTGCCGCAATGTAACGGCGCAATCACTGTATTCTCGATTGATTTGCACAGAAATTAGCGCCTGTGCAACGTAATTTCAGAGGCGTAAGGCGGAGTAATTCAAATTGGGAAGGACGTGGGCGTGTTACATTGAAATGAGCCGTGACCCCATGCAAATGAAGGGCCGGCCGGATCGCGCATGCGCGCATGAAAAAGACCATGGTCAGCACCTCTGTGCGCATGCTCACAACTCGGGAACGGCGCAATCAGTGAAATTGGAAGTGGACCCGAGCAACTTTGTGAACTACGCAGACAACATAAATAGACAGACAAAAACGCACTTCCTTTGCAAAAGTACATCCCTTTGTAACCCTCCCTATACAGCAAGGTGCTTTTGTTCTGTTGTTTGTTGCGTTGTGATTTGTCTTTGTTATATTTGTTGACTGTTTGATCTAGTGTTTTGTAGAAGATATTTGAAAGTGTTTTTTGGTGACTGCTTGTGAGACTTTTTGGTTGATAGATTTTTGTTTGTTTGTTTTGTTGCTTGATTTTTTCTGCTTTTTTTTGTGAGTGATTTTTGCTGATTGTTTGGGAGAGAGTTTTTGTATGAGTATGACTGAGAGGAAGAGGAAGTTGAATTTTACTTTGGGGGAGAAACAAATAATTGCCCAGGCCATTACCCAATATGGGCGTTTCCTCCACGGCCCGGAGAGTGCCAACACCACCCCGGCCAGGAGGCGTGAGATTTTGCAGCACATTACTGACCAGGTGAATTCAGCGGGGGGGGGGGGAGACCCGGACACGGCCGGGGATTGAAAAGAAGATCAATGACCTCCGGCGTCTGGTCAGAAAGAAGCTGGCAAAAATGGCAGCCCATGTCAGAGGCACAGGAGGGGGCCCACCATGCCCTGTTAGGCTGACAGCGGAGGAGCGTGCGGTGGCCCACACCTTTCATAGACAACAGGTGGAGGGCCTGCCTGGCTATGACTCCAGTCATGAAGGCGTGATGCCAGGTAAGGTTTTTTTGCCCTATCAGGTGTGTAGCATGTGGGGGGGGGGGGTGAAAGGGAATATGTGGCAAGTGTGTGGATCCTCCAACCTGTGAATGTTTTGTGTCATCCACAGATGTGCAGGAGGGTGCTGGGCCATCTGGGCTGACCGCACCATCCCAGGGACAACAGCCTGATGAGGACCCACCAACAATGCCGAAATCCTTGGAGGAGGTTGAAGAGGAGGAGGTTGAGGTGGAGGAGTTTGAGGAGGATGTCATGTCAGCCAGTGGATTGCTGTTTTTGGAGGAGTCTTTCTCTCTGGCTGGCAGCAGCCAGCCCTCCATAAGGGCTAGCCCCTCCCACTCCTCCCCCAACAGGGCTCCTCTCCCAAGGGCCTCCCCTTCTCCCCGGCCCCAAGCCTCAGCTGGAGGCAGGAAGTTGTCCCAGAAGACCAGGGGGGTGGCCGAGGTTCTGCCCGCCAATCTGAGAAGGGACCAGGCCCTTCAGACCCTCCATATGGGACAGGTCAGCCAGACTTTGGGGCGGATGGAGGAGAGCCTGTCCTCCATAAAGGATACACTTGGGGACCTGGACTGCCACTCCCGGGCTCTTACAAACTGCCTAAACGTACTGCAGACTACAACAGCAGACGTTGGGCAGGATGTGAGGGCCCTCACTCAGGCTATCCAGGCCAACACGGCAACACTAGGTGCTGGCGTGAACAGAATTGCTGTGGCCTTGGAGGGCAGGCCGCCAGGTGGGCACAAACCAGGGGCTGCTCCTCCTTCCCCGGATTACCCCCCCCCTCCCCATGAGTCTCCCCTGAGGAGCCGGAGCCGTGGCCGTGGGCGCCCCAGGCGTGGCTCACGCCAGCGGCATTAATTTGTTTTCCCCCTTTTTTTTCATGTTTTTTTGGGGGGGGAATTTTTTTTTTTTTTTGCTGGACATTTTTTTTTTTTGTGTTGTGAATGTTTTTGGAATGTGGGGGTGATATTCCTACCCTCAGTTTTGGTGGAGTAGGGTTCCCCAGGACCAGGGAGAAGTGATCCCCAGGTCCGTGTGAATGGTGTATGAATGTACAGTGACATAATTGGAGCCGTGGCGTGGTGTTGCTGCTCACAAGTCCAGCATGGTGGGCTTGTGCTAATCCAATTAGATGAGGATGTGATGTGTCTGTGCTAGGGACCACAGTGGTGTGCATGCATGCATTCTCATTGTGCCATGATTAATGTGTGTGTTTAACGTGCAAAGATGCCTAATGTGAGCTGTCTCCTGGCTGCTCTTCCCTCAGACGACGGGGTAGCCTCGGTTAGGGGGGGATTGTCTGGTTCAGGGGTCAGGTCATCACGTATGTCAATCTGCAGGCCCTTTCTTACTGCGAAGTTGTGCAGCAGGCAACATGCACCGATGATCTGGCACACAAAGTTTGGGGAATACAACAGGGTCCCCCCAGACTTATCCAGGCACCGGAAACGTGACTTCAGGAGGCCAAAGGTGCGCTCCACCACTGCACGTGTTTGGGCGTGGGCTTCATTGTATCTTTCCTCTCCTGGTGTTTGGGGGTTCCTGATAGGAGTCATGAGATGGGGTCCCAGTGCATATGCAGAGTCACCTGTAAGGGAAAAGACAGGAGGATGTTAGTCATGCATGTGCCCCTTGTGATGTGTGCATCATGGGGGGGACAGTCATGCCTGCCACCCATGTCACTCACCAACCAGCCAGGTGTCCCCATACACGTTCTGTTCGAATTCCATTCGGATGGGGCTCTGATTGTAGATGTAGCTGTCATGGCTGGATCCGGGGTGTTTGGCACGGACGTGCCATATGAGGCCTTGGGCATCGACTATTACCTGTATGTTGATGGAATGCCAATGCTTCCGATTGCGGTATATGTGCTCTGTCTCATGGGGGGGCTGGAGTGCCACATGTGTGCAATCAATGGCCCCCACGGTGCATGAGAATCTGGCAATTCTATAGAAATCTGTCATTGCCTTCAGCTGCAGGTCCTCAGTGGTTGGTTTGATGATTTGGTTGGCCATGCATCTGAGGATTGCAGGGACAACCTGGTGCACACATCTGCTCATGGAGGATTGTGACATCCCAGCCACCACTCCACTTGTTCTTTGAAAAGAGCCACTGACAAGGAAATGGAGTGTTGCCATGACCTTGCCCAGTGGCTGCACTGCATGTGAGCGGTGTGTTGGGCTGGTGATGTCCTCCTGCAGGGTTGTGGTTAATTCCAGGATGGCATAAGGGGTGAATCTGAAGATGCGATACACCTCAGAATCACTCATGCCAAAGAGGTCTATGCGGGTGCGGTATATCCTCTCCCGTGCCCTCCTCCGTGCCCTCCTCCGTGCCCTCCTCCGTGCCCTCCTCCTTCTTTGCTCATCTAAAGTCAGTAGTATAGCTATGAGCATGGATGTCCCTGGCATGTTGGCATACAGATTGTTGTGCAACACGTGTGACTGCTCTGCTCCTCACTAACAGTGTTGCTTTCTCTGACATGTAGACGGATTGTCTAATTTTATACCACCTTTTATATCAGGGATCCTCAAACTACGGCCCTCCAGCTGTGGTAGAACTACACATCCCATGAGGCATTGTAACACACTGACATTCACAGACATGACTAGGCATGATGGGAATTGTAGTTCCTGAACAACTGGAGGGCCGTAGTTTGAAGACCCATGTTTTATATGGTCTAATTTTAGACAGGCCGTGCAGCTGTTTCGCACAACGCGTAGCCTGCGCTGCAACAACGTTCTTTTGTGGATCCCCGTAACTCCCTCATTAGCATATTTGAATAGCAAATCGATGGTGTGTCTAGCGCAGTTTTGCGTGGACGGATGCGCCTGTCTATCGAAATTACGCCGGACAAAAAAAAGTAGATTTCTTGCGTATCTCGTTTTGGGGATGCGGTGCATCGAAACGCATGCGCAAATTTAGACTTACGCCGCGCATCTCCTGTAACGCCTGCGTAATCGCTGTGAATCTGGCCCAGTATGTGCAAAGGTGTGCCCAATAAAGAATATATCATTCAAATATATTCAGTGAAATAATATCTGTATATTTAAAACAAGTCTAAATGTAAGTAGTGAATAGAGTTGAGCGGACACCTGAATGTTCGTGTTCGGCGGGTTTGGCCGAACTTCGAAAAAAAGTCCGGTTTCGGGACCCGAACTTGACCCGAACCCCATTGAAGTCAATGGGGACCCAAATTTTTGACTACTAAAATGTCTCTAAAAAACTAAGGGAAAGGGCTAGAGGGCTGCAAATGACAGCAACATGTTGGTAAGAGCATGGCAAGTACTTTGCAATCAAATGTGGATAGGGAAATAACTTAAAATAACATAAAATACATTAAAAAAAATTGTTGACAAGCAGGAACCTTCCCCAATGATGGGACACTATTCCTCCCACTGATACCAATGATGGGGCACTATTTCCCCCACTGACACAAATGATGGGGCACTATTTATCCCACTGACACAAATGATGGGGCACTATTCCCCCCAATGATACCAACGATGGGGCACTATTTCTTCCACTGACACAAATTATGGGGCACTATTCCTCCCAATGATACCAATGATGGGGCACTATTCCTCCCAATGATACCAATGATACCAAATACCACTCTGTGGTCACCCATATCCTAGTTACTGCTTGATCTCCATTCCCAGTGGATGCCTTGTAAGGAGAAAAATGTCGGGTGGAGCATAACCTGTGACTCTATCACGCTGAACAGCCAGCTTGTCTGATCCACGGTAAGCCAGTGTTATCCATGTGAAAACTAAACCTTTGTTTTGGAAAATACTACACCATGAAGCCTTCCTCTGTTCTGTATTGATCAAGGTGTTTTAGACACTTTTTAACCAAGGAGAGATTCTGGATTCAAAGCCTTTTGGAGTGATCTGCTTTGATAGCCAAGGACACATCACCTCTCGCCATGGAAACCAAATTTTTGAAGTACCAATTTCAGTTATTGCCAATGGTCAAACAACTACTCTGCGTCTAAGGAGATCAGCAGAAAAGGTGTTTGGTGATGCTCCGCCCATTGGATAAGGTCTATAAACCTACAAGTTCCATCTGAGGTTTGGCGGTATGGGATAAAGCCCACCTGATCAGAGAGGATGAGTGAGGGCATGTAGGTAGCTAGATGGGTGGCTAAAAGCTTGGCGTATTGTTTGACGTCTGTGTTTAGGAGACATATGGGGCGATAGTTGGCGGGCTCATGGTGAGGTTTACCCGATTTGTGAATGGCTACTATTACGGCTTCCAGAGATTCGGATGGGATCTCTCCAGCAGTAAGAAAACGAAGGCATTACATAGGTGAGGTGTAATTTGGTCTGCAAAGGTTTTTCAGTAGTCGTTAACGAAACCGTCCGACCCTGGGGCTTTATGAGAGGGGAGACTTCTGATGTCTTCAGTAACCTCTTGGTGGGAAAATGATTGGGAAAGGGATTATAGTTGCTCTGTGGAGATGGAGGGAAGTTGGAGGGGGGATAGGAAGGTTTGTATTTGTTGAGGTGTAGGCTGAGATTCGGAGGGAGAGAGAGCTAGATTATAGAGTTTGGAATTGAAGGAGCTGCAACAATCAGCAAAGTCCTTTGGGTTGGTTACCTTTTGTCGCTTATCAGTGAAGAGTAATGGGATTTTGGCTTGAGCAACTCTGCGCTTCTATTGTTGGGCTAGGAATTTACCACCCCTATTTCCCTGGGAATACCAGATAAGGTGGAGTTGTCTGATGTAAAAGTCGTACCCTCTTTGTAGGTAAGAGCAGAGATCATTTCGCAATTTGCTAAGTTCTGCAGCAGTGGGTTGGGAGGGGTTTAGTTTATTTAAGGATTCAAGTTTTTTGATGTGTTCTAGGAAGGAGTTTTTTGATGTGTTCTATGAAGGAGTTTTTTTTTCTTTTCCTGGGAACCCGATTTAAAAAATATGCCTTGTTTGACGAACTTATGGGCATTCCATAGGGTTAATGGGTTAGAGACAGAGCCCACATTAGAGGTGAAATAGGCCTCGATCTCCGAACTGACCTGTTTCTAAAATTCCAGAGTGTTAAAGAGAGGCGCATTGATTTGCCACAAAGTATGTCGGGAGTAGTAGGTGAGGTAATTATGGTGATGGATACTGGTGCGTGGTTGGACCCCGTAATAGTACCGATAGTGGAGGCTGAGATTTTTTGTAAAAGGATCTTGGAGGTCAGAAACAGGTATATCCTGAAGTAGGAACATTGGGTATGTGAGTAGAAGGAACAGTCCTTCTCAGTACCATTCTGGCATCTCCAGAGTTTATAGAGATGTTCAAGAGAGATCAGGGAGGAGAGAGTTGTGGATTTCTTGCGCTTAAGATTTGAGGAATCAAGTTAGGAATCTATGACTTTGTTAATGTCACCGCAGAGCACAATTTGGTCTCTGGGATAGTGCTGTATTTTTTGTATTAGGGATTTATAGAAAGGTCTCTGGTGAGTGTTGAGGGCATAGATGTTGACAATTGTGAGAGGGTGATTGTTAAATGAGGCACATAATATCAGATATCTACCCGCATTGGTCTTGCTTAACTTGGGAGACGGATAAATAAACTGAAGAGCGAACTGCTATCATGACCCCCTTACTTTTTTTTCAGCTTGTGCATTAAATCAATGCGGGAAAGCATTGTGGGAACATTGGGGTGATTTAATTTCTAAAAAATTGCATCTCCTTTACACAAAGGATATCTGCTTGTTGTGATATGGCCTCACGCCATAGTAGACAATATTGAGGACATTTGGGATAGACACTGAAGATACTTATATGGTTCTGATTAGGGGATTCCCCCTGCTCAAATAGGAATAGGGAGGAGGGGAGAGGACACAAGTGCTACAGACATACAAAGGAACTTATGTGTGAGTATGATCTGGGTGGAGGTCTCTGGGGTAAAGAGAACTATGCACAAATGTACAATAGCAATAACAATTTAATGTAAAAAACAAACAGACAATGAGGTCAATGATAAATGTTAATGTTGATAACAAGGAGCACAGATGTAGAACTAATGGGTGTTCTTACCACACAACAACAGTGTAGTGTAGAAAAAAAGAAACAACAAAGCAACTACTCCTCCACTGCTACTAGGATATGCAAAAGTCAATTACAGCCTTAGGTGTGCTACTCCTACAGGGATAATGAGTAGTAGGGCATGCTAACTGGAGTGTGAGATTCCCAGGGGTTGAAGATTTTGGAGGAAGAATTGGGTTTCAAAGTTGGTTGGAGGCATGTGTGAGATAATGCCCCAATTATGCAGCTTCTTGAGCCCATCTTTAGGGGTTATGATTAGAACATGTTGATTCTGGTGAGTCACCAGTAGCTTGGTGGGGTAGCCCCATCTATAGGTGATTTTATGCATTGATCAGGAGAGAGGTGACTGGAGAAAAAGACTTGCATGCTTGGGATGTGGCTGCCATGATGTCATTATACAGAGAAATCTTGGCAAAAGGTACTGGTAGGGAGTGTAGAGATCTTGCCACTCTCACAATGTTATCTTTAGTGTGGAAAAAGTGAACCCGTGCCGAGATATCTCTGAGGAGAGATGCAGGTAGATGCTGTGGTTTGTGGATTGTGTGCGCTCGATCAATGAGCATATCATTTGTGTTTAGCAATGGGATTATTTTGGGACTCAGAGGTGTGAAGGGATTCAGGGACCCCCCTTACTTTAATATTATACCACCTGGAGCGGTCCTCCAAATCTGCAATTAGGCAGAGCATGTTTATGGTCGCAGCTTGATCATCCTGTGTATCCATTATGGCGCTATGAGCTTTGGTAGCGTCACAGAGGTGTAGTTAAATTCGAGCAGTGCGTTCTTCCAGGGAAGTAACTTTGTTATGTAAATGGTTAATAGATATGCTAAGCCCACATAGGAGATCAGCCTGCAGGGTGAACAACATGGCTTTGAGGGAGTGCTCAGAGGCTGGGTTGTCAGTAGTGGAAAATGCAGCCAGTGACTGTGTATCTGGTGAGTATGCTGTGGGACTAAATGTCCCAGCTCCAGTGTGCTTCTTCACTGGGGGCTGTTTAGTAGGAGACAGGTCTGGGGAGTCAGCAGACGCTTACCTCTCTCTCTTGATGAGGGTACTGGCTCTTGGAGAGGGAATTCTGGTTACTCCATGTCGATAGGGGAGAGTTCAGATGCTGCTGGCTGGTCACCTCGTTCCCGGACGACGCCATCTTGGTCAGTTTGCTGCAGGGGCTGCATGAGGAACTCCAGCAGATGGCGAGATCCCTTAGCCTGGGATGTCTTGTGGGACATAGTCGGGTGGGTGGCCGAGTGTTCCCCTTCTGTCTGGGGGACTGAGGAAGTCGCTGGGCAGGCTGGATGTCAGTGTGAAGGAGCAGAGCCCGGGGATTATGCAGCCATCTTCTCCTGCGGCCAAGCCATACTATATTTACTTTTTTTTATATATAGTGTGCCACTTACCAGACATAATTTGATTGTGGGTATATCGCAGTCTTCCATATTCTCCAAAAAATATTATTAAAAAGATAAAGACAAAAGCTTCATCATGTATATTATTTAAATTAAGGTGAAAGTAATACATTTCTTACTACTGTGCACTCACATGTTATTGTGCACTATAGCCTGGTTACCATCAAAAACACACACATAAATAACCATGCTGTGCCTTTAAATATTTCATCACTTGCACCCCTTAACAATCTGCACTACCTGCTCACCTTTCTAATATGATCTACACTCAGTATAGATAAATTAGCACTTTTTTGCAGATGATTTTTCTCCAGGTAAGGTTGCACTCTAGATGCATGAAGGAAGTTGTACAATAGTATACCAGGCTCTCCAAAACATGCACTCGAACAAATACAAGGCTTCATCCTGCAATTTATTTAAAAAACAGTAAAATGTATTAAAAACTGATTAATATGCACTTACATGCATTTGTGCAATGCAAGAACGTAGCACATATAAAAGCTGTGCATAGCTCATAGCTGAGGTTCTCCAAAACTATTAATGATTTTGTTGTCCCTCACAGATCTCTAATGTAACACTGTCTTTCCTGAAGAGTGGCGACCAAAACTGAACTGCATATTCATAAAGTGGCCAAACCAGTGTTTTGTAAAGGGGTAAAATGATTTTGAATGTATGCCCTTTTTTAATTCATAGGAGTTATTTTCTTGCTGTAACTTGGCATTGCATGCTATTGCCAAGTCTGTGATCTACAAGCACCCCAGATCTTTTTCCAACACTGATACTGCCATAAGAACCCCTCTGTGCATTTTGCTTGTGTATTTTTTGGCACCCAAGTGCATGATTTTACATTTCTCTGTATTAACCACTTAAGACCCGGACCTTTAGGCAGCTTTTTTTTCCCCACAAATAGAGCTTTCTTTTGGTGGTATTTGATCACCTCTGCGGTTTTTATTTTTTGCGTTATAAACAAAAATAGAGTGACAATTTTGAAAACAATACAATATGTTTTACTTTTTGCTATAATAAATATCCCCCAAAATATATAAAAAAATATTTTTGTTTCCTCAGTTTAGGCCGATACATATTCTTCTACCTATTTTTGGTAAAACAAAATCGCAATAAGCGTTTATCGGTTGGTCTGCACAAAATTTATAGATTTTACAAAATTGGATTGCATTTTTATAAAAAATTGTTTTTACTACTAATGGCGGTGATCAGCGATTTTTTTCATGACTGCCACATTATGGCGGACACTTTGGACTATTTTGACAAATTTTTGGGGCCATTGCCATTTTCACAGCAAAAAAATGCATTTAAAATGCATTGTTTATTGTGAAAATTACAATTGCAGTTTGTGAGTTAACCACAAGGGGGCGCTGAAGGGGTTATATGTGACCTAATGTGTGTTAACAACTGTAGGGGGTGTGGCTACAGGTGTGACATCATCGATTTTGTATCCCTATAAAAGGGATCACACGATCGATGACGCCGCCACAGTGAAGAAAGGGGAAACCATGTTTACACATGGCTCTCCCCGTTCTTCAGCTCCGGGGACCGACCACGGGGCTCCAGCGGCGATCAGGTCCGCGAGTCCCGCGGTCCCGGAGCTTTGGACTGGGTCATGGGAGCACGCCGCGGGCGCACGCCCACGACCCATGGCTGGGCACTAGCACAGGACGTACCTGTACGTGCATGTGCCCAGCCATGCCATTCTGCCGACGTAAATGTGCAGGAGGCGGTCCTTAAGTGGTTAAACCTCATCTGCTATGTAGCTGCCCAACCCCCTATTTTGTCAAGATCATCTTGTGCTGAACCACTAAATTTGAGCAACTTCTTTATCATTATTAAATAATGGGTTTACGTAATGGGTTATACTGTAGGCAAAAGGGAGAGCCATTGAGATGAAGTGAAGGAGTATAGGAAGTCCCTCTCCCATTTTAAAGGGGGGTCTGTTTTGGTAAATGACAGTTTAAGTTATATAATAGGGAAATACCCTTGCTATTTTGCTGAAAGATAGTATAAAACTGGGCAGTGAGAGTTTTTTGAAGACTAGGCAGGAAGTAAGAGATAAGCTTACCAGTGGGGTCACAGACAGAAATAGTAAAATTTTCATAGTCCCATTAAAAAAATGTCTGGAGTTACTGTAGGTTTTAACTTTTATAAGGCTGAGCATTTGAAGCAAACACAAATCTGAACAGTATGGCCCCGTACACACGACCGAGCTTCTCGGCAGAATCCAGCGAGAAGCTCGCTGGGATCCATATTCTGCCGAGAAGCTCAATCGTGTGTACGTTTTCGCCGAGCAAACTGCCGAGCCAGGCGTCGAGCCAAAATAGAGAGCAGGTTCTCTATTTCCTCAATGGGCCATCGGGACTAATGGCTCGACGCCTTTTTCGACAGCCTGGTCGACGAACTCGACGGCCGGCCGAGAACCTCGTCGGGCAGAACGATGAGTTTAGCCCGACGAGGTTCTCGTACGTGTGTACGCGGCCTATGTCTGGCATAAAGCTTAGCCCTTTTATCACTTCAACTAAGACAAAAATCAATGTGTCTGATCAATGTATGTTTAATGTGATAATAATCGAAAACTGAATTGGCAGTATGGTTGTATGACACGCAAATCATTTTTACAAATATTTTAAACTCTCTGAGTCAGAGCTCACATCAATACAAAATCATTCAAAATGAATTGTAAAAGATAAACAGGACAGTCCATTCAGGTGTTTATTTATTTTATTTTTTATTTTAAATGAGAAAAAATTGTTTGTGATGAGATGTCTGCTTATTAAAGTCTTTAGAAACAGGAAAATGATGTACCTTATGGACTTTGGAAAGATTTAATCTTAGTATGCCTGCTAGATTACATTATAAATGCATAATTATAATCATTGCTTTTACAGTTTAATGATAATCAGTCAATTACAGTGATTGCTTTATCCTTGCCAAACCATTCCCCTTCTGACCCCACCACAATTTTATATGATTACGGGGGACAACAAAGTTAGCATTTAATAGCGGTTATACTTTTATTTTTAACCCTTGTCAATAAGCAGTTTTCAAAAAAACAAGGACATTAAATTCTATCTCAGTCTATAAAAATATATGTTGAAAATAAAAATTGTTGTGCAATGGCATATCTGCCTCATGAAAACTAATATAATAATTTTAGTAGCTATCCAGTACTTATCAAAAACTATATTTTATAATACAATTGTTGCCAATTAAACAAGACTTCCAGTTTTAGGATGGAAAAGAGGATTATGAATCATATAAAACATTATTGCATACTGTATATTCTTAAAAGAAATTGATATGATCTTTCAGTTTTTGTTGTTTGGAAATAGTGAAAAGATCCCCCTGCCAAGGTGACAATGAATGAATGAATGAATGAATGAATGAATGAATGAAAAACTTATATAGCGCGACACATGCAAACTAAATCGCCTCTGGGCGCTCGTTGTTTCTGTCTCTCTTGACATCAAAAGAGCAGAGTTTTAATCTGACTTACAATCTTACAAAACTGTAAACTTGTGTAGCTTGTGTATTATACTATATATACTTTGTGGATATGAGTATATATACTATATATACTCTGTGGATATGAGCAGCACACAGATATTATGTGTATGGAATCTATTTGTCCGCATATGATAAGTTTGACAGTTACATGAGTGAGTATTTGACTACAGACACATTACACTGAGATTGCAGTTTTTTTTTGGCAATATGTATTAAAAAAAAAAAAAAAAAAGATATCTCAGGTATACACCAAATATTCTGTACCAATATTATAGGACATTGCTTGTACCACCATTTTCGGCAATTCTGTATACAAAGAAACCAGAGTTTGGTGGGATCTTACGGGCTTAAGACAATATGTTGGTAAATCCATGATTCCGACAGGGTTAAGTATATAAAAAAAAAGTTTTTTTCCCTAATATTTTCGGATGAATTTTTGGTTGAATGGAATAATATTCTTTGCTCGGTGGATCTGATGAGGCTAATAATTACACATAAGGAGAACCTGCTTCTTACTATCAATTCAGCGATAGAGTCCACCAGAGACTTAAAGGCTTATCAGGCTTTAGAATTGGGTTCAATGCTCGATGAAGATCTTACTAAATCCTTGGACAAGCTGGAACAGGATATTATGAATACTAAGAGACAAAAGTATTTAAGAGATGTACAAGGTTATCAGCAAGGCAATGTATACACATGTAACAGATCTGATAGACCCCATTCAATCCTTAGGAATAGAAGGAGATACAAACGGAAAACCCAGAGACATGTCAACTTTAGCTCTACGGACTTATCAGATACACAGTTGGAATAATCGCATACCTCTGATGGGAGGTCTTCTCTGACATATAGGAGCTCAGACTCTTCAGTTTTTGTAAAAGGGCATACTGGCAAAAAAAAAAGACAGCTCGTGACCCCGGAAACCAAATCCAACAAGAAGAAAAAAAAAGAAAGACATCAAAAAGACCCAATTATCCCTAAGCAACCAATGAACTAGAAAGACAGACACAGATGGCACTGGCAAGCAACATTTTGGATGTAAAAAATATTGCCAATCTGTCACATATTGCTTTGTCTGCTTCTGAGGTAATGCTTTTATCTAAAGGTATTTCCTTTTGCCCCCCTCTGTTTATTTTGATGTATAAAAATATTATTGGATGTTGAGAGATTTGTTCACAACATTTTGTTGAGAAAGCATTTTTCTTATCCTGCCGATTCAGCTGTGGTCTCTCATAGGGTTTCTTCTAACACAGATTTTGAAGGTACCTTTAACAGGACCTAATTGCTAGGTCCAGCCTTGAGAGACTAGAGGGAATGTATGGAATAGATATGGACAGTATACACAAGGGAAATAAATATTTTTACCCGGGACATGTTAGAAGCACCGCGGTTGAAACGTTTCAAGCACTTGTTGAAAGGGACCTTATTCAGCTTAAAGATAATGTGAAAACTGTCTCTGCCTTTAGTAAAGATAATTTTAATACATTTAAAAGATCTGCACTTAGGAAACTTAGATTTCATGATGATATAATAATCCGCAAAGCAGATAAAGGTGGATCAGTTGTCATTCTCACTGCTGAAGATTAACCACTTGACTACTGGGCACTTAAACCCACTTAATAACCAGACCAATTTTCAGCTTTCGGTGCTCTCACATTTTGAATGACAATAACTCAGTCATACAACACTATAACCAAATGAAATTTTTGTCCTTTTTTTCCCACAAATAGAGCTTTCTTTTGGTGGTATTTTATCACCTCTGCGGTTTTTATTTTTTTCACTATAAATGAAAAAAGAACGAAAATTTTGTAAAAAAATGAATTTTTCTTCATTTCTATTATAACATTTTGCAAAAAAGTAATTTTTCTTCATAAACTTGGCCTAAAATGTATACGGCTACATATCTTTGGTAACAAAACAAAAAAATTTTAGATATTATTTAGTCTGGGTGAAAGTTATAGGGTCTAAAAGCTATTGGTACCAATTACTGAAAATTGATCAATTTGATCACATCTGATGTACTGACATCCTCTCTCATTTCTTGAGACCCTAACATGCCAGAAAAGTACAAATACCCCCCAAATGACCCCTTTTTGGAAAGAAGACATTCCAAGGTATTTAGAAAGAGGCATTGTGAGTTTTTTGAAGTTGTAATTTTTCCCACAATTCTTTGCAAAATCAAGATTTTTTTCATTTTTATTTTCTTTCCACAAAATGTTCATATTAGCGGGTTATTTCTCACACACAGCATATGCATACCACAAATTACACCCCAAAACACATTCTGCTATTCCTCCCGAGTATGGCGATACCACATGTGTGGGACTTTTACACAGCGTGGCCACATACAGAGGCCCAACATGCAGCGAACGCCATGAGGCGTTCTGGAACACCCAGACCAATTCTGACATTTCTCTCCTACATGTAAAAATCAACACTTATTTGCTAGAAAATTACATAGAACCCCAAAACATTATATATGCTTTTTTAGCAAAGACCCTAGAGAATACAATGGCGGTTGTTGCAACTTTTTATCGCGCATGGTATTTGCACAGCAATTTTTCGAACACATTTTTTTTGGAAATAAAACAGTTTTGTGCTTTTAAAAAAACAAAACATTAAATTTAGCCCAATGTTTTTGCATAATATGAAAGATGAAGTTACGCCGAGTAAATAGATACCCAACATGTCACCCTTCAATATTGCACACGCTCGTGGAATGGCGCCAAACTTTGCGACTTAAAAATCCCCATAGGTGACGCTTTAAATATTTTTACTGGTTACATCATTTTAGTTGGAGAAGAGGTCTAGGGCCAAAATTATTGCTCTCGCTCTAACGTTCGCAGCGATACCTCACATGTGTGGTTTGAACACCGTTTTCATATGTGGGCGGGACTTGCGTATGCGTTCGCTTCTGCATGCGAGCTCACGGGGACAGGGGCGCTGTATGCCCAGAGTATTGCAGAGTATGCCCAGAGTATTGCAGAGTATGCCCAGAGTATGCCCAGAGTATTGCAGAGTATGCCCAGAGTATTGCAGAGTATGCCCAGAGTATGCCCAGAGTATTGCAGAGTATGCCCAGAGTATTGCAGAGTATGCCCAGAGTATTGCAGAGTATGCCCAGTATTGCAGAGTATTGCAGAGTATGCCCAGAGTATTGCAGAATATGCCCAGAGTATTGCAGAGTATGCCCAGAGTATGCCCAGAGTATTGCAGAGTATGCGCAGAGTATGCCCAGAGTATGCCCAGAGTATTGCAGAGTATGCCCAGAGTATTGCAGAGTATGCCCAGAGTATTGCAGAGTATGCCCAGAGTATGCCCAGAGTATTGCAGAGTATGCCCAGAGTATTGCAGAGTATGCCCAGAGTATTGCAGAGTATTGCCCCCCAGAGTGTTGCCCCCCAGAGTATTGCCCCCCATTGCAGAGTATTGCAGCAGGGATGGCTGAGCAGGGAGGGATGGATGAATGGATCTGTGACTACATTTGTCACAGATCCAGCCCGCAGCACTGGCGCTGCCATCCGCTCCCTCCCCTCTCCTCTCACACTGTACCGATCGGTACAGAGAGAGGAGGGAGGAACCGGCGTCATCAAATGACGCCGGTCTGTTTACATCTGATCGCGCCGTCATTGGACGGCGTGATCACGTGGTAAACCGCCGCTATCAGCGGACATTCCCATGTGCGCGCCCCAGGGGGCGCGTGGGAGCGCGACTCTGGAATCACGTTATATAACGTGATCCCAGAGTTAAGCAACCACCTTGCTGCCGTTATTTTTCGGTAGGTGGTTGCTAAGTGGTTAAAGAAGTGAAGCTTTACATCAATTAAATGACACTTCCACATACCGTGTATTAAAAGTGGATCCAACTCATAGGTGTGCGCAGCCTATTGTATTAGGGTGTGCACCCCAAAGCCAAAACACACACTACCGATCGCTCACGGTGTTCATTCGAAAAGGGAAGGGGCCAGTAAATTACATATTTACTGGCCCCTTTCCCACTCCTTCCCCACTCCTAAAACATTCCAGCAGCAACAGCCGATAGGAAAAGCTGGCTGTGCTGCTGGGAAAAGATGGGAGCCAGGGCAGTAGGGGGAATCTGTGCTGCACAGGGTGATTAGGGTGTGCCTGGGCACAACTGGCACACCCTGTGCGCATGCCTATGATCCAACTATAATATATATTTTATATATATATATATATATATATATATATATATATATATATATATATATATATAAAATTATAGTAGTTGAAATGATCCCAGGATTACCTTTAATTTATTGCCATTAAGTAATACTCACATAGTTGAGGGTCAATTTATGTACTAAGGCAAAAGTAAGGCCCCTTTCACATGTCCGCTCCGCCCATCCATTCATTACAAGTCCGTTTACGGAACCCCTATGGGAGCGGATCCGTTAGCGGATGTTGCATCCGCTAACGTCCGCAAGATCCGCATCCGTTTTTTCGGACGGAAGAATGTTCTATTTTTCTTCCGTCCGGCCAAACGGATCGGATGCAAATGGACAGACGGTCCGTTTCCATCCGATTCCCCATAGGGGAGAGCGGAGGAGAGACAGGGCCCTGTCCGCCTGACAGCTCAGCGGGATCCCCCGCTGAGCCGACGGACACACGGAGCGGACCAAAAACGGACCGCTCCGTGTGAAAGGAGCCTTAGAGTAGGGAATGGTCAGGTTCATTATAAAAAGGGGTGATAATTAGCATTTATCACTATTGGAAGTGGTGTTATTGAAAAGAGCGCTTTTTAAATGAGATCCTGTAAAGAAAAGAGACTGGAACATGACTGCATTAATGCTGCTGCTTTTTTCTGTCCAGGTCATAAAACACTTAACAGGAGGTCCTATTCTGTTCAAGGACAAGCAGAGGTATATTTGACACCTTGAATACAATTCTTTGATAGAAAGCTATTACAAAATGCTAAAAATAAATATAAAACAAACATTTATAAAGAAATTAAAGGGGCCCTATAAGATGTCAAAATATAACTTTTACCTTATTTTTTTTGGAAATATTAATTTTGTCTATGGTCAATAGTAATACAACAACAGACAGATCTTCATAGTATCTAAAGGCTCTTCACACTTTTCCCCTCACAATTTATCAGAAAATATGCACCCCTCATATACAACAGAAATGTATTATTTCTCCTTATTACCATTTTTTTGACAGTTTTTCAATATTTTTTACACTTTGAAATCACATCTTGCCTTATTGAACTTCCATAAAATAGGGTGAGGTATTGAAAAAAAAAAATCTTTTACTGATCTTCATAAATATATCCTGATATTTTTACACTTCAGTGACTAAAAATAAAAAAACATTTTATACTCTGCTACATCTGCCATTCTAATTGTGTTATAGAAAAAGAGAGAAAGTTTTTTTGGTTAACAATGTACTGTGATTAGTAAGTGTCCTGCATACATCTCTGGAACTCATTACCTGGTTATGCAGCACTTGTCAAAGTTTCCCTCTAGGGACAAGCAGGTAGGAATGTCATTTTGGATACATTATTAAAAGCTCAGAGGTGCTTACAAATTATCAGCATAGCATCCCAATGCTCTAGTGATGTCCTCTACAGTAACAATATAAGAAAATCAACACTAACCCTTGCTCAGAGAAAAAAGTACAAAAAAAGGAGTCTGGTGCATACCTGCACATAAAAGTAGTATATGGGAAAAGATATGTAGCATTTTCATTGCTGCTGCACATTTGAATAATTCAGTGTAGCCTGGTCTCCAGGGCACCATTGTCTTCAGTAAAGGCAAATCAGCAGCCTGGACAGCCTGTTAAGAGGACTCCAGCCTGCTGACTTTTTTCTGTAAATCAGGATTAATGAGGAGGTAGAGGAAACCCAAAGCCCAATGCAGCAAATGCTGGCAGCTAACTTGTCTCAGTAGCCTGGCTCTGAAGTGGTTTCTGCCTTGATATCCTCAGGCGTTCTCCTGTACAAGCCATCAACTTGTTGCTAACTAGCTATCACCTGGTTTTCACTAAAGATACTGTTTCTTTCCCATATTTTCTACTGTTATTTCACATAATACATTGTTTTTTTTTCCTTTTGTTCCAAACATTGAAGAATGTAATGTACATAAAAAATTATAATGCCATTTAAAATTGTAGGCTTTATGTACAAGCAAATTAAAACCTACAATTTCTAAATGGCATTGTGTTTGATGCTTTAGAATTTTTTTAAATTATTATTTTAAATTATGTTTTCCTGCTGAAATAAAAAATAAAAATGAAAAAGCATCAATTGATTATGTGAATTGACAGTAGTACAAGAATAGTTTTAGTGATCTCCAGATGAAAACATAGGCCCGGATTCACAAAACACTTACGCCGACGTATCTCCACAAACTTAGATACACCTAAAAACAGACTTCATCCCACCGACGTAACTTGCCTACGCCGGCGTAGAGTGGGCGCATATTTACGCTGGACGCATGTGGCGCTCCCATTGATTTTCTATTCAAATATGCAAATGAGGGAGATACGGCAATCCACGAACATACTTGCGCCAGGCGCATGATTTACGCGGTTTGCGTAAGTTTTACATTCGGCGTAAAATTATTCCCCATAGATGAGGCGCAAAGGTATGGACCAGGGAACACAAGCCTACATAATTTACCTTGGATGTCTGTGAATATGGGCCGACGTGGGTCTGGCTGGGCGTATGTTACGTTCACGGCGTACACAGTGATCCGGCGTATCTTAGGCAGTTGTTCCGACGTGGTTGTACGCATGCACACGGGGATATGTCCATGTCCCGACACATGCGCAGTTAATTTTAAGTACTTGTCTGGCACCCGGCCCATTATTTGCATGGGGTCACGCTTCATTAACATGGATCACGCCCACTTCCAGCCCACTTCCACCTACTTCCACTTACGCCGGCTTACGCCTACAAAATATACGCTACGCCGGCGCAGAGTTGGGAGCATTTGCTTTGTGAATTCCATGCTTGCCTCTCCGCGCTGCGCCGGCGTATCGTAAAAGAGATACGCTACGGTGGCATAAATATGCGCTAATGTATGTGAATCCGGGCCATAGAGTATATAATGGTACAGTACAGTGATACAACCAATAGCCTCTCCTACTCATATTATAACTAAGTATAGTGTGTATTTCTTTAACCACTTAAGACCCGGACCAATACGCTGGTAAATGACCCAAGGTGTTTTTGCGATTCGGCACTGCGTCGCTTTAACAGACAATTGCGCGGTCGTGCGACGTGGCTCCCAAACAAAATTTGCGTCCTTTTCTTCCCACAAATAGAGCTTTCTTTTGGTGGTATTTGATCACCTCTGCGATTTTTATTTTTTGCGCTATATACAAAAATAGAGCGACATTTTTGAAAAAAAAACACTATTTTTTACTTTTTGTTAAAAAAAAAATCAAATAAACTAAATTTTAGTCAAACATTTAGGCCAAAATTTATTTAGCCACATGTCTTTAGTAAAAAAAAAATCGCAATAAAAAAAAATAGCTACCTAGCGGGAACAGCGGCACTAATACAGCGATCAGAAAAATGATCGCTTAGTGACGCTGGCAATAGGGAGTGAAAGGGTTAACTAGGGCGGTGATCAGGGGGTTAAAACTTTATTAGGGGGGGTGGGGGGGCTATCCTGAACCTAACACTAACTGTTTTTTACACTGCCTGTCACACTGACACTAAATGCAGTGATTAAATCACTGAATTCAGTGACACTGTGACAGGGGGGTGGGGGGGGGGGCGATCACAAGGGGTTAATATGCCTATGTGAGTGTGTGTCAGTGTTGTGTTGGTGCACACTTACTTGTGATGTCTTCTCTCATCAGCAGCGCTGGGAAACAGCGCTGCGATGAGAGAATACATCATTTCCTCCTTCCTGTGTAAACACAGGAGGAGGAAGTGACAGGCTGGGAGCGCGCTCCCATTGGCTGGGAGCGATCGCGGGGGGGGCGGATATCACGGACATCCGCCCGCAGATCCCGGATCGCTCCCAGAGGTAGGGGGACCCCCGCACGCCGCGGAGGGGGTCCCGATGGGACCCCCGAACCGCACTCAGGCGGGGACGTAAATTTACGCCCTTGTGCCTGTACGTGCCATTCTGTGGCCGTATATGTGCGTGCGGGGGTCCTTAAGTGGTTAATGACCACTTTAGAAGAAATTACATGAACAGATGTACCTGAAAAAGTATATTAGAGTTGGCTACCCTAATATGAATATAAACAGTTGTACATATGCATAAAAGTGCATATATGTTTACAATTACATTGATTGTATATAAAAAAAAAAAGTCATAAAATACAGAACTGGAACAGTGACAGTCTCTTGTGTGTGATTTTGTTAAATTTTTAAGGGACAGCTCCTACTCCCATAACTTTTTCATAAAGGATAATCAAATAACCAATGATTTCCACTGGGCTACAGTTGGGGAAGATGTAAACATATATTTATTAGCTATAGATTTGTGAACCATAAACATTAATATTCTAGTACAGTATGGTTAAAATTCTTTGCCTAATATAGCAAATAAATAAACATTAGGTGTAGAGGGAACAGGAAGTTGCAGTACAGTTGTGAACACAGTTACCATTTGCTACTAGAAGTCAGATATTATCCAAAATGAGGTGCATAAATTCTGAATGAGGTCCATTACATGGTATACAATTGGAAGTGACAATGCAGTTAAACAGGTGATAGGTATTTTTGGTGTATAATATACACTCCCAGATAGAAAGCAATTGTGCTGTAACTTTGAAAATGGCTTGGTAAGCTATAGTTATAGCTAGACTTGCCAGGCTTTGTTGCACAAGTTCGCATTGCATGATTCCAGATCAACTTTCTTTGCAAACATTCTGCAAATCTGCTGCAAATTCTTGTTCAGTTATGTTGTGCAATAGTCATCCCACCACAAGGGTCACTGTGGCTAAATTTTAATGTTGTAGCTCTTGATGCAGACTGACCATTGAAACTTCACTCTTGCTACAAACTTGCCATGCAAATGTTCTACAAATTGGAAAAGCGTCAACTTGTGATTCAAGTGCTCTGCAAGTGTGCAAAAATTTGAGTATAGCCTCCTATAAATAAGTTAATAATCAATAAAGGTGTACCATCATCCGGGAAAGTATGTAACAACAAAAGAAAGTGGGGCAAGAGGGGAAAAGGGGGCCGTAGCTGAAATTGACCCCTAAAACATTCCCTCCCCCTAAAGGTTGAGGACTATCTTGGTACAATAAAAATTAACATACATGTAAGGTAAAAGACACATTTATTACATAAAAAAATTATACAGTTAATACATGATTAAAATTGAAAAGACAGAGGCCAATGATGACTCGAGGCCGTTTCTGTACTTTACAAACAAATGGAATGATCTGAGTCTCGACTAGTTTCGTGGTATAACCACTTCTTCAGGAGAATCATTCTACAAAACAATACAATAGAAATTAAGACAAGAAAATTGATAGAAAAATTCAGCTCAAAATTAGGATAAACAATAAAAATACAGATACATAAACACTGGCTTACCCCCATATATGGTGGTCAAGGGCGGCACCAGCTGGCCGGAACTAAGTACCCTGTGCGGTGGACTGGGGGAAGTAAGCGAAGATCTCTAGGGGGGCATAATGTAAATAAGTAATGAGGTGATGGGCACTGGTGGAATGGGGAGGGGGAAGAAATAGGAAGGGCAGAGGGAGTAGGAAGGGGGAGAGGACAGGAGAGGGAAGGAAGGCCATCACCCATGTGAGAGGGAAGGAAGAGGGGAAGAGGAAGTGAGGGGCCGGGTGGGGAAAGGGAACAAGGGGAGGGGGAGGGCGGAAGGAAAATGGAGGGGGGAGAAGGAAAGAAGGAGATAAGAAGATAAAGGAAAGGGGAAAGTGTGTGTGGGGGGGGGGGTTTGGGGGGGAGGAAAACAGGGAAAGAAGCAGTTAAAGGAAGGCATGGGAGCGGAGGAGAAAAAGGGGGGGGGGGGGGGAGGGAAAAGGAGAAGGTGGGGGGGATGGAGGGGGGGAGAGGGGAAAAATTGCCTAACACCTAAGTTAGATGAAATTACAAGGAAGGCAAACAACAATAAGCTCACCAGTAGGTAATGATGGATTACCAAAATGTATGATGGTAGACGGTGCTGCGTGGGCAGAAGCATGATTGAGTAGGGTATAACCACTTGTACTGGTAGGTGGACATACAGTGGGTAAACGGTATGTATAAAGATAGAAATAACAAACCAATTAACTGTAAAAAACAGATTGGTAAGGATCTATGGGTAAAATAGGGAGTGCAGTAGTGGTTGCAATAGGGGCTTATGGGGCAAGGTAGCGCCAATAAGGACCAAAACCGTACCTAAGGGGAACTGCTAACAGGCGATAGCAGCCTCCAGCCTCTGCCCGCATAGTATATACATCCATGGAGAGATCTAGGCATGCTCATTGATGGGTCAGAGCCCATTATATGAGCTCCCCAACCTGGAGACGCCAGGCACGCAGCCAGAGAGGCGGCGTGTGACGTAGCCAGGTCAGTTTCTCCACGTGACGCGGGTGCATGATAGATGCTGCCACGCATGCGTGTTTGGCCCGGGCTATGGAGCCGTGAGCCCAGCTCGGGGAGAACAAGAAGGGGATGACAGGTAGTCACCCCTGCCAAGAGAAACACTAATTCACCGCAAGGGGAAGTCTTCCGGATGGCAAGGCCGCACAGCGCCACCAGGGGTTGCCAGAAACAATATATAAACCAACATAATAAATTAAGATGGAATGAATATAAACTAAACAATAAACAATGTAAGGGGGAGGAGTATATCCCCCTAATGCGATTACCTAAATGTGGGTAAAACATATGAGGAGATGGTCACGGCATTACGGCTAGTGGGTCATAAGGACTATCAAGGGGCGTGGCCTGGACATGCAGCGGTGAGGACGTGTTCTTCTGGAGCTCCAGCGCCGGCACAGTGAAAACCTGCTATATTGCTACTTTTTGAAACCCCACACCTGCTCACCATGAGGAAGAAGTCGGGTAAGACTCTTCCTAAACCAGGAGCGTCCTCGGGCTCCATCAAGAGATTCCTCTCCATGGAATCGGGAGACGTGGCGGACGCAGACGGCCTAGGCCGCACCACACGTGCTACTAGCTCCGGGGCGGGTTCCGCCCCCCGCCGCAAGTCGGAGCACAGGCACCTCTCTCCAGCCTCGTCTGTCTGCTCGGAGGGTGTGGAGAGCTCCCCTGGCCGCTCTAGTGTTGTGGCTCTAGCGGAGGACTTCCCGACCAAGGCTGAATTTGCCTCTATGTTCCGGGGCCTGGAGCGATCGATCAAGAAAGATCTCGCCGCGGTGAGAGGGGACTTGGCGCTGGTCTTGGAGCGTGTGGAGGAATCGGAGCTCCGCCTAGATCGCCACGCGGCCGCCATTAGAGATCTGCGATCCACCACCAGATCCCTTGCTATTGCCCACAGGATGGCCCTTTACAAGATCGAGGACCAGGAAAATCGCTCCAGGAGAAATAACATTCGCATTAGGGGTCTCCCTGAGGCGACAGGTGATGATGACCTCCTCCACTCGGTCCGCGGCATCTTCAATGGTATGCTAGGCCTCCCGGCTGACCATTTGCTCAAGCTGGACAGAGTCCACAGGGCCCTGCGTCCCCGCAATCTCTCCTCTGACACCCCGAGAGATGTCATCTGCAGGCTCCACTACTACGAAGAAAAGGAGCGGATAATGCGCAAGGCCCGGGAATCTACCTCCCTGGACTTTGATGGGGCCTCCCTGTCTTTCTTCCCTGATCTTGCCAGGGAAACTCTGGATCGCCGCCGAGCACTGAAACCCCTGACAGAGAAACTCAGAGCCGCCTCTATCTCCTACCGCTGGGGCTTCCCGTCGGCTCTAATTGCCCATCATGGAGGTAAGACTGCGGTGCTCCGCTTTCCAGAGGACCTGGAAAAGTTTTGCTCTGAGCTTGATATCTCCCCGCCGGAGCTGCCCGGTTGGCAGGATGTTATCCCCCCCCTCCCTGCTGCACCGACCCCTCAATGGCGAAATGTGGGACGTGGTCGCAGGTCCACCAACATGGAAGCCTCCCCGCCTCTAGAGTGAGACCTGTACTACCCGATGAAAGACCTTCTGTCATTGTCTCAGTCCTGTTTTGCCGCTCCGGCCTGGCTATATTTTTTCTAAGTATCTGACATGGATCCCTCATCTGTCATTCTCCTCTCCCTGGAGTTTTGCCGATCCATTACTTGTTCTGGAGTGCTTTGTGAGATGCTCCCTCCTCAGTTTATTTTTGGTTCTGCTCACCTTACCCAATGGGTTTTATGTTAAGCTTGTTGTTTACATAGCAGGTTCTAAACTGTTGATTTGTTTAATTTGTGTAATGTGTTTGAATTTTACTGTGATTGTAATCCTGGTGTTAATAGTGCCGGCGCTGGGGTCCCCTGACGGCGTTCATGGTTTTTTCAATGATCGCCGTCACCTCCTGGCGCGGTTTCACCCCCCCTTTTTAGGGTGTGCGGCGCTGTCCGGCGTTCCCATGCCCTGGTCCCCTCGGGTGCTTTGGACGTGGGATGCCGACCCGCTCGCACCACCCTTCCCTGCACTGCATTTACTTGCGTGCAGTTACAGTGGGCTCCTTATCAGGGGCTAATGTTATTTGTTGTGTTGCTGTTTTCTTCCTGTTCTTTCTCTCTCTCTCTCTTTCTCTCTCTCTCTCTACCTCAATGGTCCCTTTCCATCACGCCCTCCCCCCCCATTCCCTTTTTTTCTGTCTCCGCCGCAGGTGCCACCTTGCTTATATTGTTGCTGAGTGCTCCTACCACGAACCTCCATGGCTGTGCTGAATTTGATCTCCCTGAACGTCCGGGGTCTCCACTCCCCAGGTAAGAGACATAACCTTTACAGGGAGCTGGGTCGCCTGCAAGGGGATGTTGTGCTTTTGCAGGAAACCCACCTCACGCACACTACCTCAGTGAAACTTTCCTCCCCTAAATACCCATTATGGTATTATAGCCTTTCAGACGTTCCTAAATCTAAGGGTGTAGCCATTGGGTTTCGCAGGGAACTCCTTTTACTTTAGACGCCATGCTTAGTGATGATCTGGGTCGCTTCCTATTCCTTCGAGGTAGTCTGGGTAATATGCAATGCACTATTGCCACTTTATATGCCCCCAATCGGGACCAGGTTTCCTTTTTGGCCTCTACCCTTAAAAAAAAGGGGATTTCGCCCGGGTTGTGTCCTCCTTGCCGGAGACTTTAATGTATCTTTAGAGCCATCACTTGATACTTCCCTGGGTCAGTCCTGTTTATCACAGAAACGCTTGTCGTTTCTACGTAAATGTTTACATAATGCTCAACTGATAGACATCTGGCGGATCATGCACCCCCGAGTGAAAGATTATACCCATTATTCCCATCTACACCGCACCCACTCCAGGATAGACATTTTCTTCATTGATCACCACCACCTCCCCCTCCCGATGGCTTCATCGATAGCCGCCACTACTATTTCTGACCATGCCCCGATTGTCCTTACGTTAAAAGTCCCCTCCATTCCTAATAGACCCACGAACTGGAAGCTTAACGACAATCTTCTTATGGATGAAGTGGACAAGAAGGTGCTCCAGGGTGAGCTATCCCATTACTTTGCTGATAACACACTCCCAGATGTCGCCCCAGGCACTCTATGGGAGGCCCATAAGGCTTTCATCCGTGGTAAATTCTTAGAATTGGGTCGAGAAAGAAGAGGGAACGTACCTCTAAACAGCAAGATCTGATCAGAGACATTGAGACTCTGGAACGTCAACATAAATCTAGCCGTTCTCAAACGACCTTCCACTTTTTCCCAGAGGAGGGAGGAGCTACGCCCTCTATCATCTGGATCAAGCAACAATCCTACCGTATTGTAGCTCAACGCCTGCACGAATGGGGCAATAGGCCTGGGCGCCTGCTGGCTCGTTCGCTGCAGGAAAAAAAGACAGCCACTTTTGTAGCACGATAAAAACTACACGACTCTGTGGTTCATGACACCTCTGCTATTGCTAAGGAATTTCGCTCGTTTTACCAGGCTTTGTACCATGTACAAAGTTCGGTTGTCGATAGGGAGGTTAAGTCTCGACTCATCAGCGAATACCTATCTCAATCTAACTTACCTCAACTGTCAGTGGATAAGTTAGCCGCCCTAGAAGGAGAAATCACTATCTCTGAGATGCGTTTTGCGTTAAAAGCTATGGCCTCTGGTAAGGCCCCCGGGCCCAGATGGGTTCACAGTTCACTATTATCGGTCCTTTGCTGACTTACTGATCCCGCATTTGACTAACTATGCCAACTCCATCTCAGAGGTTAGTACTTTTCGACCTGAAACTCTTCATGCACACATTTCGGTTATCCCCAAGCCTGGTAAGGACCCCTGTAAATGTGAGAGTTATAGGCCCATCTCCTTGTTAAACATCGACGCCAAGCTTTATGCTAAGGTCATTGCAAACAGGCTTCTCCCGCTCCTCCCTCATTGGTTTCTATGGACCAAACGGGTTTTATTCCCGGCAGAGAGTGCGGGACAACGCCCTCCGCACCCTTTCACTGATGTCATATGTTCGCGGCTCTCCCACCCACCCACTTCTTCTATCTACAGATGCTGAGAAAGCTTTTGACAGGGTGGACTGGGAGTACCTAATGGCAACCCTCTCCCATCTTGGCATTGTCCCTCCCTATTCCCGTATCTCGGCTCTTTATTCCTTCCCCACCGCCGCCCAACTTCGGATAAATGGCACCCTGAGCGAGCCTTTTACATTATACAATGGCACCAGACAGGGTGCCCCCTCTCCCCAATTTTGTTTGCCATTTCTCTTGAACCCTTCCTCTCAACGATCAGATCGGACCCGAATATCCGTGGGATCACGGTTGGCTCGTTTGAGCATAAATATGCCGCATATGCAGATGATATACTTTTTTATATACAGCGCCCCCTTATTTCCCTCCCTAACTTGATGTCCGCCTTTTCAAAATTTGGTATTATCTCCAACTTTAAAATTAATATGTCCAAATCAGAAATCCTGAACCTTACTGTCCCGAGCGAGCTCGCATCCCGCCTAAAAGAATCCTTTCCCTTTAATTGGCAATCTCAGTCCCTTAAATACTTAGGTATCTTTTTGACCCCCAACCCCTCATCCCTATTCCGAGCAAATTACATCCCTTTACTTAACACTATTAGAGCAGATTTACAAAGGTGGTCCCAACTTGCCCATTCCTGGTTGGGGAGGATCAGTGTTATAAAGATGAACATATTGCCCAGACTACTGTTTCTCTTCCAAATGATACCCTTTAAAATCCCGGTGGGTTGTTTCACTGTGCTACGGTCCCTCTTTCGTAAATACATCTGGCATGGGAGGCGACCCAGGTTAGCTAGATCTACTCTCCTCAGGCCTAAATCTGACGGAGGCCTGGCCTTGCCAGATGCTAAAAGTTATTTTATAGCCGTAGTACTTAATAGATGCTAGACTGGAAATACCATAAGAGTTCTAAATTGTGGGTGTCTCTTGAGGAGACCATGTGCATCTCTGATCTCTCTACGCAGTTATGGATCCCCAGAAGATGTAGATCCTTGGCTATGTCCACTTCCCCTCTTACGCATTCTACTTTAACAATCTGGGACTCGCTGTGTAGATCCCATGGATGGCAGCACAACACTTTCCACTGATGCCCCTTGCTGGTCACAATTACTTCCCCCCTGGGAGTTCTCACACCTCTGGAAAGGCATGGTCTTTAGGTAACGCGACTATGCTGCACCAAGTGATCACTCCCAATGGGATGGCCTCCTTATCTGACCTAGTGGGTCCCCCTCCTGTGCCCTTCATGGATCATTGGAAATATCACCAACTTTCAGCCTTTGTGCGCTCCCTTCCACGTCCACTCCGAGCCTCTCGGATTTGTCACTGATTGAATTAGCTTTTGCTGGGGACCGCCCTCCGGAAAGGCCTCTTTCCTACTTTTACAAGGCACTGTTGCCCATATCATCCAAAGGCCAACCCATCTTTCTCCGCAACTGGGAACAGGATCTCAATACATCCTTTACGGAGACTCAAAAGTCCAAGATCCTTAGTTTGGCCCACACCTCTTCGATTTCTTCCAGGACAGCGGAGGTGAACTACAAAGTTCTCACTAGGTGGGCACCTCACCCCTGCGACACTTCATGGAATTTTTCCCCCAATCTTCCCCTCTCTGCTGGAGGGGCTGCGGTAGCCGAGCAACACATGCTCACCTTTGGTGGTTTTGCCCAAATATATGCCCCTTTTGGAACTCAGTTCTTGCCTGTATGAAGGAAATACAGGGATTTGAGACCCCAATGACCCTGGGGTTGTTCTGTTACATTGTACAGGTGCGTCAGTCAGCTCATATAGGAAATCCTTGACACCGCATTTCTTAAATGCGGCGAAGTCCCTAATTCCTAGGTTTTGGAAATTAGCCACGGTCCCAACTCTACGTCAATGGTTGGAAGTAGTTGACCATACATACCGTATGGAGGACCTCACACTTTCTAACAGAAATAAATCTGACTTAGCGATTAAAATATGGGCTGACTGGTTCGCTTTCAAATTTACCACTACATATGCCAATCTTATGTCCTGAATTGTGGTATTACATTGCTCTTATTTAATATGTTTACCCTACCTGTATGCACATGGTGGTCACCTGAGCACTACCCCCCTCCCCCCCCCTCCCCACCTTTATCTTTGTCCTGTCCTTTCTTACCTTCTTCTGCTTCTCTTATTTTCTTTTCTCCTCCCTCTTTACATTCCAATATGGTTACTTTAGTTTCAACATTTCAGTTTAAGCACAACCTCATTGAGACACTGTACCGGGGTTACCTTCAGTAGAGACGTGTCAACAATGTTTAATATGTTTTGGTTGTATGACATAGAGATGGACTTTGTTCCTCATCTCGGACGACTGCACAGTCTGCCCCCCCCTCCCACTTTGTTTCTCATTACCTGTTCGTATTTGCTTATACTATACCTGATGTGCTGTATGTCCTACATTTTGGAATGGTTTTCCTTTATCTTTTACTCTGTACCTGTATATCCCCCTAATGCGATTACCTAAATGTGGGTAAAACATATGAGGAGATGGTCACGGCATTACGGCTAGTGGGTCATAAGGACTATCAAGGACAAAAGGGAGCTAGGGTTAGGGCAGATACACGAAGTCGAACCATGGGTCGAGGAATATGGATCTGATTGGGGTAACCTATTGTGAGGTGATGAGAGTAAAAAATGAAAGTAATGGTAACAAGGTAATGGAGATAAGGGGATAGTAAGACATTACAGTATTGGATAGCCCAGTATTACAGTATTGGCCCCCTTTTCCCCTCTTGCCCCACTTTCTTTTGTTGTTGCTCTGCAAGTGTACAATTTGCTAGTGAAAATGTGCAGCAAGTTAACAGACTTACAATTCAACACTACCACCAATGTGTGGCAAGTTATCCTTGCTATAGGAACTAGTGGTGTTAAGATATGATATCTATATATAAAAAACTCAACGTGTGTGTGTGTGTGTATGTATGTATGTTCCAGCATCACGTCCAAACGGCTAAAGATATTAACATGAAACTTGGCACACATGTTACTTATATGTCAGCAACAAACATAGGATAGGTGGTTTAACCCTTACCCACCCCATTTGCCATGGTCAGGGTTTTTCTTTAAAGTCCCATTCAACTCTATGGGAAAGGGTTTTTCTTTAAAGTCCCATTCAACTCTATGGGAAATACATGTTACTTCATAACTTCCAAACGGCGGTTTTTGTTTGTCAGCAACAAACATAGGATAGGTGGTTTAACCCTTACCCACCCCCATTTGCCATGGTCGGGGTTTTTCTTTAAAGTCCCATTCAACTCTATGGGAAAGGGTTTTTCTTTAAAGTCCCATTCAACTCTATGGGTAAAACATGTTACTTCATAACTTCCAAACGGCGTTTTTTGTTTCAAGTCCCATGCAAGTATATGGGACTGTGGTCTCTTCATCACAGCTCAGCCACAGCTACTGATGTCATCACAGGTCCTTCAACCACAATCTCTTCATCACAGCTCAGACACACCTACCAATTTCATCACAGGTCCTTTTACCACAATCTCTTCATCACAGCTTAGCCACACCTATCTCTTCATCACAGCTTAGCCACACCTACTAATGTCATCACAGGTCCTTTAACCACAGTTTTTTTATCACAGCTCAGCTACACCTTACTTCACAAGCTCTGCACTGCATCTTCAGGTCAGTATGTGGGCTGGCTTGCAAACCATGCTCATGCCACTAACCATGCCCTCTCCACACCCCTCCCACATGCCACACCCCTTCCAATTTCTGCCCTTTTTTATGAGGGCTACCTCAGTAACTTTTTCAATTTTATGTTGAAAAATGTGATACAGTACATTTCAATTGTGACTTGCAAGTTTATTAACATTTTTGTTTGTGGATTATTTTAAAGTGTGAAAATGTCTCGAAGAAAAAGTAAAGCTATAGGCCAAGTGCAATCTAAGGCAAAAAAAAAAAAAAATACAGCGTAGGCTAGAAACTCCTGAGGAGCGCAGTACAAGACTCACAGCACTCCGAAATAGAGCACAAGCTTCAAGAGCTTCAGAAACCGAACAACAGCGTGACATTAGACTTCTGGATATGAGGGAGAGAGCTACTACTTCTAGAGCTTCAGAAACCGAACAACAGCGTGACATTAGACTTCTGGATATGAGGGAGAGAGCTACTACTTCTAGAGCTTCAGAAACCGAACAACAGCGTGACATTAGACTTCAGGATAAGAGGGAGAGAGCTAATGCTTCTAGAGCTTCAGAAACTGAACAACAGCGTGACATTAGACTTCACGATAAGAGGGAGAGAGCTAATGCTTCTAGAGCTTCAGAAACCGAGCAACAGCATGAGAGTCGACTTCAGAATAAGAGAAGGAAAGCCAAAATGACAAGGGCTGCAGAGAATTTTGGCTTACTGTTTGAAGGATTTAACTACGACCGACAACAGGTCTACTCACAACATGCCAGTGTTACCATTGGAAAAATGTACATAATTTGTCATTTCTGTCAAGCCAAGAAATTCAAATCAGAGTCACCTGGAATGTGCTGCAAAAATGGGAAAGTTAAACTATCTCAATTGGAATCACCACCAGATGAACTTGTGTCTTACACATCAGGAGATACATTGGAGTTAAAGCATTTTCTCAATAACATCAGAAGGTACAATTCATGTTTTCAAATGACATCCTTTGGTGCCACATCAATAATTAAACATCCTGGCTTTTCATCAACATTCACTGTGCAAGGTCAGATTTACCACAAGGCTGGATCATTGCTTCCCTTGCCTGACCAAGCCCCAAAATTCCTACAACTATATTTTATGGGAGACAAGCAATTGGAGGCCGACCAACGATGTGACTACATTTTGGGAACAAGGCGTCAGATTGTATTAAACTTACAAAGGATGTTTCATGAGCACAATTGTCTAATTAAAACATTTAAAACAGCATTGGAACGTATGCCAACGGATGAATATAAAGTAGTCATTAGAGCTGACCGAATACCAGCAGGAGAACATGAGCGACTCTTCAATGCTCCTCAAGTAGACGAAGTAGCAGTCGTTATATCAGGCAACGAATTTGATAAACGAGATATTATAATTCAGCGACGAGGTGAGTCATTGCAGCGTATTTCAGAAACTCATCGATCTTATGATGCTCTACAGTACCCAGTGATGGGTATCACTTTAATATAAGGCAGGTCAACCCAGCAACAGGTGAAACAACCAGGAAAAAGGTTTCAGCAATGGATTTCTATGCATACAGGCTAATGGTTCCAGAAAATGAACAGAACCACATATTAAACTGTAGGCAGTTCATCGTTGACATGTATGCGAAAATTGAAAGTGAGCGTCTTCTATTTATTCGTTTAAATCAGAGTAAGCTAAGAGTAGAAGAATATATTCACCTGAGAGATGCTGTGGCAAATGACGCTAACGTTGAAGACATTGAGACCTTAGTTATACTACCAGCAACGTTTACAGGCACTCCCAGACACATGCATGAATATACTCAAGATGCTATGACATATGTGAGGACATATGGTAGACCAGATTTATTTATCACCTTTACATGCAATCCAGGTTGGACTGAGATAAAGGAAATGCTCAAAAACGGTCAAGTACACAGTGACCGACACGACTTTTTTTGCCAGAGTCTTTAGACAGAAACAGTTTACATTGATCGAACTTATAACAAAGGCCCATGTGTTTGGACCACCAAGATGCTGGATGTATACAATTGAATATCAAAAGCGAGGATTACCACACTCACACAATTTAATCTGGTTGGCAGGCAAAATCCAGCCCACACAAATAGATGAGGTTATATCTCCTGAACTCCCAGACCCAAATGAGAATCCCAATCTTTATACAGTGGTAACAAAAAATATGATCCATGGACCCTGTGGAAATATAAACCCCAATTCACCATGTATGAAGGATGGAAAGTGCAGCAAGAGATACCCAAGGGAATTGATTAAAGAAACACAAACTGGAGATGACGGTTATCCTCGATATAGACGTCGAGCTCCACAAGATGGAGGGTTCATGGCGAAAGTAAAGTTCACATGGCACAGAAATAGAAATAGAAATGTCCAGCATTAATGTCTGATTTTCACCCCTGCTTTCTAAATGTTCCAGGCACACATTAATTGTGGAGTTGCTGCAAGTGGAGTGTAAACAATCAAGTGATATGGCTGTGTTCAGCCTAAAGGCAGTGATATCACAGGCTGTTGTTCAGCCTAAAGCTGTATATACAAAAAGAAGTCATCCGAAGCATCAGTGGGTATTATATCCAATTAAGCAGCAGCGAAGAGTGTCGAGATCCTAGGTTGTTCACATGATGATAATGGAAGTTGTTCGAGTGGTGAACAACGGCAGAGAGTTCATTTCACAACGGAGAGTGCTCCTATAGTAGTTGAACAGCCACCAAACACAACTTTAACAGCATTCTTTAAACTATGTAAAGAGGATCCTTTTGCAAGAACATTGCTTTATCCTGAGGTTCCTCGATACTATACATGGAATGCCCCAAAGAAAGTTTTCTGTAGAAGAAAAGGTGGACAGCACCTCCCTGGACACAATATAGTTGAAAGTGATGCTTTAGGTAGAGTGTATACAGTTCACCCCAACAATGCTGAATGTTTTTTTCTAAGAATGCTTCTTCACACAGTTCGAGGACCAACTTCTTTCTCAGCGCTGAGAACAATAAATGGCGAGGTGTGCCAAACATTTTGCCATGATCAATAAGACATTAGTGCAGTTAGGCCTGCAAGCACCAGTACGAGATCAACAAGATGTACTGAATGCAGATTACATGAGAGAGAAGAACTACAACATGGAAGAGCTGCGTGCATATGTGGCAGATAAGAAACCACTTCTAAATCAAGATCAAAGAAAAGGATACCAAATCATTATTGATCATATAACAAGACAACAAGGTGGGATTTTTTTTCTCGATGCCCCTGGGGGTACAGGAAAAACATTTTTGACTAATTTACTTTTGGCTGAGATTCGGGCTCAGGGAGAAGTTGCTCTTGCTATTGCCTCCTCAGGAATTGCAGCTACACTTATGGAAGGAGGAAGAACAGCCCACTCTGCACTAAAATTTCCATTAGACATCGCAAGGCAACAAAATCCTTCATGCAACATAAGCAAGGCAAGTGGTCAAGCGCAGGTGCTTAAAACATGCAAATTAATCGTCTGGGATGAATGCACCATGGCCCACAGAAAAGCTCTCGAGGCCCTTGACATAACTCTTAAAGATTTGAGAGGGAATAATAACTTTATGGGAGGAGCTCTGGTGCTTCTCTGTGGAGACTTTAGACAAACCCTGCCTATCATTTCAAAATCAACACCAGCAGATGAAATATATGCCTGTTTAAAGCATTCAGTTTTGTGGAAAAGAGTCTGAAAAATCAAATTAAAAGAAAATATGAGAGTACTTCCAAGGGATGAGAATGCTCAATTTTTTTCAAACACACTTCTTGAAATCGGAGAGGGTAGACTACCAGTTGAATCTTCAGGAAACGTAACACTTCCCTCTGATTTTTGCAAACTGGTATCGTCAGTTGCAGAACTAATAGATGCAGTATACCATAATATTTCAGACAACTTAGGCAATCTAAACTGCTTGTGTGAGAGGGCTATTCTTGCTGCTAAAAATGAGGATGTCCGTGAAATTAACAATCAAATACTTTCTATGATACCAGGAGCAGTTACTGAGTACAAATCTTTTGATACCGTAGTAGATGCCGATGAGGCTGTGAATTTCCCACCAGAATTCCTGAATTCCCTTAATCCAGCTGGTTTGCCACAACATCGCCTATCACTTAAAGTTGGATGTCCTATTATTTTATTACGAAACCTTGACCCACCAAAACTGTGCAATGGAACAAGGCTGTGTGTGAAAAACATGTTGCCTAATGCTAATACTATTTTGACAGGAAAGGGAAAGGGAGAAACAGTTTTTATTCCACGAATACCTCTTATTCCAACAGATCTGCCTTTTAGTTTCAAGAGACTACAACTCCCAGTGACGCTTGCATTTTCCATCACGATCAACAAGTCACAAGGGCAGTCCATTTGGTACTGCGGAGTTGATTTAATATCACCATGTTTTTCACATGGGCAACTTTATGTACCGTGCTCCAGGGTGGGTTCCCCAAATAATTTGTTAATTTTAGCAAATGCGGGAGAAACTAAGAATATAGTATACAAACAAGTATTGCAATAATATGTCAGTTGAGTTAACCGCACTTTTTAAAGGTCTGTGAGTTGGTACTAATCTGCTTCATTGTACCATATTTTGCTCTGTTTCAACATTCACAAACTGAAAAGGAAAATGTTATAAAAGTTATGAAATACAATACTCTTTAATCAAATAGTAAATATTCATATTTTTATCTGTCAAATTTCTAAACATTGTGTTATTTATTATTTATTTATTTATATTTATATAACTATGATTTTCCTCCCCAAAAGGTTAAGATAGGAAGACCGGGCAACGCCGGGTATTCAGCTAGTGATATAATAAATCCCATTCCTCTGTCAAATTAGGTAGTAGGGTCTGCCATATAGTCCTAAAGCTGAAATTTATGTATGTTTATTTTTTATTTTTTTTGTGCATATTGCAGCTTGGTCCTATATAGAGAATTCATGTGCCGGAGGGGGGGGGGGGGGGGGTAATTACATTTGTCGCCTCAGCCAGAGAGAAACTTTCTGGATTTTTGAGGCCAATGTATTGTCTCCTAAAGGGTTAAGTATTGATTTTGACTGTTTTTATGTAGTAATTGTGTAAAATGTATTCTATGCTTTATGGTATGTAACTATGGTGTGGAGATGCAGGGAATCAGCGATTGTTCGGTGCTTTTTACAATTATATCATCATTTATATAAGCTTTTTTTAGCAAATTAATTCCTATTCTGCTACGAGGGGCCAGTCTAGAGACCTCTTGGTTATAAGCAATGTGAGATTGCTTTGCTTATTCCACAGGTGTGCTGTGAGATTAAATTGCTTCCTGGTGAGCTATGGGAGTGTTCTAACCTTGGCTCCCGGAAGCATTGTGGTTTCCATAATGTGTCTATAAGGGGACTGGTGACTAGTGTTGAGCGGAATACGCCATATTCGATTTTGCGATATTGCGCGAATATATAGAAGAATATTTGCGAATATTCGCTAATATCGAATATTCGTGATATTTTATCCAAAAAAAATTTGCATATGCACTAAACACTAACTCTACACTAACTCTACTTAAAAGAAAGGAGAATAAGGGGGCAAAAGAAGGGCGGAGAAGATAATCGCGCAATATTCCTATTGCGCGATTATCTTCTCCGCCCTTCTTTTGCATCAGAGCCAATCAGAATAACTCGAATATTCGGCAAAAGGAATATTGTGCGATATTCCTTTTGCCGAATATTCGAGTTATTCTGATTGGCTCTGATGCAAAAGAAGGGCGGAGAAGATAATCGCGCAATATTCCGTTTGCCGAATATTCGAGTTATTCTGATTGGCTCTGATGCAAAAGAAGGGCGCATCAGAGCCAATCAGAATAACTTGAATATTCGGCAAAAGGAATATTGCGCGATTATCTTCTCCGCCCTTCTTTTGCATCAGAGCCAATCAGAATAACTCGAATATTCGGCAAAAGGAATATTGCGCGATATTCCTTTTGCCGAATATTCGAGTTATTCTGATTGGCTCTGATGCAAAAGAAGGGCGGAGAAGATAATCGCGCAATATTCCTTTTGCCGAATATTCGAGTTATTCTGATTGGCTCTGATGCAAAAGCATTTTCTTTACATGTACCATACCTGCATGATCTCTATGGAAGCTGAAATTCACTGTAGTAGCCTCTGGGTTTGCTCAATTGGCACAGGCATAGCATTCTCTTACTGGACAATGAGAGATGGTGCAGAGATGTCACAATTTATACTTTGCCAGATCAGGGCAGACTTTTGATGTGTCCCAGGACATTATGGATGGGGTGGGGGACTTACTAATTGGCTTTGTCTAGTTGATTCCAGGGGATGTGGGAGTGGGTATATCACGGACCTGTTGATGACTGGAATGTTGTGGAGGATTCTCTGGCATCTCTTCAAGGTGGAGACAGAGAGTGTGAGGGTACAGAGTGGCGCGATTGCCAGAGTAGCTGACTAGTGAAGTCTGCTCTTAGGTTTTTAAATCTGGGGGTTGCAGTTCTAAGAACAGGATACTGAAGCAGTATGGTACAAGAGTAGGAGAAGGTAGCAGAGCTTATTTCCAGGCGGTGACCAGCAGCAGATTGGCAACAAAGTACGAAATCTGCAGGCAGAGTAAGTCCAGGAAGCAGGCCAAGTTCAATAACAGATGGGTAACACAGTACTGAATCAGTAGGCAAATACAGGTGTAGTAAACCGTCCGGGGTTACCGAGTTCAGATGAACAAGGTAATACAGGAGCAAAAGCAAAGCCCAGGAAAAAGCTGGGTCATACACGTGTAAGCAGGTTCAATAGATCAGGTCACAGGTACAAGCTAAAGACCATTCAGCAAATGGGCACCAAGTATCCACGCTAATTTGTATTTGCACACGTGCAAGCACAATAAACTGGAAGAGTACATCTATTGCCTTTTTGCCTATAAGTATTAGCATGTGAGCAATGCACACACACCCACAAATTTGAGTCCAAACCTGCACTAGTTTTCTGATGCTGAGAATCTGGTTTACCTTACAGGGTACCTGAGAAAACAAGGAACCTACCAACCCCCCCCCCCCCCAAATAAAATAAAAACGTGTCAAACAAGGAGGGAGAATTGCTTTATCCTGGTCATTAAATAGTGCCACCTAACATGGCACCTCCAAACCCCTTTGTCTACAGCTTACACCCCCAGTCAACAACTCACCTCTGCACCTTTGTCCATATAACCTCTGCTCCCCTACTGCATCCCCATCTAAAGCTCACCCCAATCCACAGCTCTCACCTTTGCCACCTACCTTTGCACCTCCAGCTTCCCCTAAAGCTCTCACCTCTACACAACCTCCCCCACCCTCCACAGCTCTCATTTTACACAACCTGCTTTCTGCTCTCTGTAGCCCTTACCACTATACAGAGCTCCCTTCCCAGTTCTCCTCTCTGGACAAATTTCCACCCTCCCCAGCTGCACAATCACCCCCCCCCCCTTTGCAAACTCAGTCTCTGGAGGAGTCCCTGGAGGGCTCCCCCCCTCCCATTTCATTCAGAAGTTGAACTCCCTCACCTCCTCCACTGTTGATCCAGTCCATGTGTTATGCGCAGAGTGGAGTTTCAGGCTCCCCTGCTCTCTGCTCTCTGCTCCATGCTACAAATTGGGAAGAGGCAGGGATGGAACACAGGCAGCTGTATGTTTCCGTGCTGAGACCCGAGGATCTCAAGGGCAGCAGCACAAGGTGCACAGCGCTAGTGTGAGATACATAACAGGTCAGAGCTGAGAGGGCTGCCTGTCATAAGTGGCAGAACTGCATTCCACCGAGTTCCGGCAGAAAAAAAACCCTGAATATAATATAGCAGGGCCATGCTTGCTTCATCTTTAGGCCCTTGTAGTGTTGCTATTTTCAATTTTGTTCTAATGATACCCAAAAGAAAGAATTAAAATAGAAAAGTAAGTTACTTGAAGAAGGATTGTGTTACAGTCATGGGCATATGTGTAAGTATATGAACATTTTGGCAAAAGGATTATTTTAAAGTTGTTTTGGCCTCTGACGGACAGGGCAGCTTAGACCACAGGTTACCATTAATAGTTTGTATTAGTTGACCAATATTTTCTAAGATGGTCTTTGAGGGGTCCTTTATAATCACAATCCCCAAATAATTTATGTAGAGTGCAATGCTGGAAGAGTACTGAGGTGATGTTAAAGATATGTTTCTGGACACCAATGGCATCATGACAGATTTTTACCAGTACAACATTATTATTATTTTATTACCAGTTAATTTTTAGGTCTCAATATTCACCAAATTCTTCAATAGTTTGAATAAATGAGGATAAGGAAATGGTCTGTATCATGAAAATATAATATAAAATCATTGACATTTAAGCCTATTTATTCAGTTATTTTCCCTGGGGTAATTCCTCTAAAGTGTTCTATTTGCCAGATGCTAAAGGCAAAAGTCTCCTTTGCTATAGAACCTGTTCCATTCCCCCTAAACAAGGAAATGATAGGGAATTTAGGCTATTTATCAGTAGGGATGGGCAAATGGTTCAGGCCAATCATAAATTTGGCCTGAACATCGCCTGTTCGGGTGTTCAACAAACACCCAAATATTCAGTGTGCTCAGCAGGATGTTATGAAATAAAAAAATAAAAAAAAAAATTTCCCCCCGATGTAGATCCATCATAAATCATGACACCCACTGAAAAAAGGAAAAAAAAAAACACTTTGCCTGTGACAATGGCCAACTGCCAAATGCCTGCACCACCGTGTGACAGTTCTTAGATAGGTAAGGTGCTGGACCACCTGGTGATGTTACCTGGTGGCACCACCCCCTTGTGACATCACCTACTCAGCATGCACCAGTCTGTGACATCGCAAGGGGTGGTGCCACCAGATGACATCACCATTCAGTGCTTAGCCTTCATCATGGGTGGAGCGGTGCAGCAGGTGTCATGATTGATGATGTATCTACATCAGGGGACATTGTTTTTTTTTCTAATAAAGGAATTATCAAAAACTGCCTCCTGTCTTTATTTATTTGTTGATGAATCAGTAGGGGTACAACGTACCCCATACTCATTCACATAGGGGGGTGGGATCTGGGCACCCCTTGTTAAAGAGTAAACAAAGACTTGGGGGGCACACCCTAAAAATACACCACAATAAAAATGGTGCTGCTATAAGACTGTACAAACAGAACAAAATATTACTGCGCACACACACAAAAATAACATTTAAATCCTGCAATGCCATTTAAAACACCTGAACATAACCAGCAAAAAATATGGGGATTTAGTCACACCATATGACCATATAGTGATTAAGCCCACTACTGCCTCAAAGTACCCCATTATGAGTGGCTCCTACACTATTCATAGAATGAAAAATCCTGTTTCCCATAACCAGAGAATAAATACATTCCTCTATATGGGAGATCTAAAGGACTCCTCCTTTAACACAGGTGAACACTAATAGGAGGTATTGGTGGGTGGATGGGGTGCTCCTGCCCAATGGATCTGGTCAGGGCCCATACAGTAGACAAATAAAGACTTGGGGGCACACCCTAAAAATGTATTACATTAAAGATGGTGCTCCTATAAGACCATACAAACAGAACAAAGGATTACAGTGCACACTTACAAAAATGATATTTCAATCATGCAAGGCTAATTAAAACACCTGAACATATTGAACAAAAAATATGGGGATTTGGTTACACCATATGGCGATATAGTGCATAAGCCCACTACTGTGTCAAAAGTACCCCATTATCAGTGGGCCCTACACTATTCATAGAATGAAAGCTCCTGCTTCTCATAACCATAGAAAAATGCACTCTTCTATATGGGAGAACTAAGGGATTCCTCCTATAACATGGTGGACACTAATAAGAGGTAATGGTGTTGGAATGGGGTGCTCCACCCCAAGGGATCTGGTCACACCCTAAACATGCATTACATTAAAGATGGTGCTGCTATAAAACCATTCAAACAGAACAAGATTTAAATGTAATTTTTGTATGTGTGTGCTTTAATCTTTTGTTCCCCTTGTTAAAGGGGGCTACCAGATTCCAAATTAGACCCCTGCCTACAAACCCCCAAAACCACAGCCCAGGGAAGAGGCCCTTGTCCCTATCAACATGAGGACAAGGTGCTATGGAATGGGGGGGGGGGGAGCCCCCTGCTCCAAAGCACCATCCATGTTGAGGGTATAGGGGCCGGTATGGTTCAGGATGGGGGACACTCACTTTACAAATTTCAGTTTCGCTGCAGCAGGTTTTATACACAGCACAGATCCGCCACTTTACAGTCAAACTAAGGGGACCCCCACCCGGCACTATATTTAAATGAGTTTTACATTTGTATTGTTTCACTTTAAGCATCATTAAAATCACTTCTCATTTAAAAACTATATTTTTTTAAAGTTATTTTTGCATTAATACATGTCCCACATTTCCGTACCTGGGCCTACATACCCTTTTTATGGCCAATAACTTGCATATAAGCCTTCAAAATGGGTATTTTTGGTGCAAACCGAACTGGGGGTTGTCTTACCCATCACTATTTATCAGTAGATTTGAGGGGGTAATCAAAAATAGTAATTCATTATTGGTATTTTGGGCCAGGGCCAAAACCAAAGTCTTTCAAACAAGCATGTAAAATGGACATTGATAGAGTTAAAAGCATTGGCAGTGTTGAAAGATGCCAAGGCACATGTTTTTGGAATGTATCCTGATAGAGTCCTGCATGTATTATTTGACTTTTCAGGCTTTGTTTGATCATTATAAACTGGCTTTTTTCTCAGAGAATAGGTGCAGGAACCCCCCCCCCCCTTCTGATTTAATTCTTGTCTCCGCCCCCTACACATCTCTGAGCACTGAGCCACTGAGCCAAGTATCATTTTATGGTGTTAAGTAATTTGTATGGAATCTGTTAATGATAACAAGACAAGCAGTGAAATGGATCCACTGCAGCCAGCAACAATAGCCCCCCCCCCCAACAACAGAATATCTCCCAGCAGCCACAATCAAGCCCCTCCCTCAACAGTAGATTCCTTGCAGTCACAATTGACCCCCCCCCCAGCAACATAAGACCACGCAGCAACAATAGATCCCCTACCAGCAACAACAGACCTCCCCAGAAACAAATAGACCCCCTCCAGCAATAATATATCCCCAGCAGTCACCATCAATAGACCCTCGAGCACACCCCAGCTCCCCTTGCCATTACAAATAGTACATTCAGTGCTGAAGGTGCTGGAACTGCTCTCTCACACGTTCCCGCTGAAAAAAAGCCCTGATTATAAATAATATGTTCTAGAAAGTATGATAGTATTCAGCCTTGCAGCCAATATGTTTGTTAATATGTTTTAATCAAGATTTAATTCAAGTACAATGGTCACCTCATACTTATTGGTAATATCCCATGTGTAAAAGCTTCACAATAAACCAATTAAAGTGAGAAGTAATGATATACAAATACCCTTTATAGGCTTCCATTGGCACCTAATGCTTTACAAGCTGAAAAATTCAAGAGCGCCAGTTTAATCTCATCTTCCATGATTTTTATTGTCTAACATTTGCATATGGACCGTGGACAATGGAGGGAACTCTTGTTCCCTCTAGGTACCCAAGTAAGATTATATGTGATCTTGGGTTTCAGCATAGAGGTATACATTTGTCTATAGAATTCACTGAATTTATTCTATACCATCAGCATTAGTGAGAATGTAAACATCTGCATGTGAATTTTAAAGGTAAAAGGTTGTTGGATGTGCAGCAATATAGGCTAATAATTTTCTGGATTGGTTGCCATACTCAAAACACTTCTGTTAAACTAAGAACGGTTTTGCATCTCTGACCGATTGAAACACATAAAGGATCTAGGAATGAGTGTCTCCAAAGATCAATAAATCCCAGCTCTATAATTATTTGTTGCAAAGTAGTAGGACAAAGTACAAAGAAAGGTTAGAACTGCTATGTCTGTTCAACACTGGGTTTAAAAACATGTTAAAATCCCCCACAAGTTTCATGCAGTAAAATGTAACCCCATAACTAGCAGTGAAATTCAACCCCTACATTGGTGTCAGTGACAGTGGTATTTTTAACCCCACATTTACCATCAGTGGTAGTGAAATTGTTAACCCCTAGCACGTTAATGATCACATGCTCCTGCAATGCTCACTCACTTTCCAGGCCATCACTTATGTTGCAAAATTAAGGAAAAATCTTTCTGGACAGCCGCACTCCAAAAATAAATTGCTTTTGCTGTAAAATAAAATAAAAAACACACAAAAAATCATGCCACAGCAGACGAGGTAAAACTGACGCGTTTCACATCAAACTTTAGTGCTTATTCATAGCTTACGTAAGCTATTGTAGCGCCCCTGTACTTCCAAGTACGGACGCTGTTTAAATTTAGAGGGGGGATAAGAGAATTACTTAGCTCTCATCCTTATGATTTATGTTAATTTAGTCGCTGTGCTGTACTGTCGTTTCATTCTGTGTTCCAAAGATGCCTTTCCATCTCGGAACGACAGGTGGCGGCAGTGGAAACCAGTGGGAGCGCCTTCTTGCCAGCAGCCAATCAGAGGAGGTTTTTCCTCGTGGGGCATGCTGGGGGAGGGTAAAGCTGCACAGGGGCCCCAGTGACTTACTGGGTCCTCACTTCTATGAGAAGATCCCAAGCGAGTTGTGCTGTTCAGTGGGGAGTCAGTCTGAGGAGAGCCTGGAGGCAGGCGATCCAATAGGGCCTAGACGAGCCATCAGGGATCAAGGTGACCGGAAACTGGGAGTTTGTTTTATGGCAACCTGTCAGTCGATCACCTAAAATCAAGGACTACCTGAAGACAATTCAGCCAATTACTTTACTGAGAAGGAATCGCTCCATCAAATTGCATTCCAAAGCAAGGGCCTGTAGCAGAGGTACCACTCCTATTCTATTGAGCCAAGTCTGTGGCAGAGACTTGTTTTCCTTCTCAAAGTTCCGAGTGATACTCCGGCTGCCAGTTCTGTTAGAGAGACTGTCCGGGTACACTACACCCACTCCGGCTGGAGTGGCGATGAAGCAAAGATATCGTTGAAGCAGGACTACTTATGTAAATAGTTAAGGCCTGAACCTGCAACTTCTTCTTTCGCCATATTTCCTCTACTCACCTGAAGTTACCTGTTGCCATGTTGGGCACAAGAATAAAAGCACAGAAAATGACACCTTGCTGTTTTGGACATTCTATCATTGCTCACACCATCTACTTTTCATCATACCCCTAGACATGCTACAAAGGTGACACGCCGATCCCAAATCTAACCAGCGGGGGTAGTGCTACACGATGAATAAGCACTAAAGTTTGGTGTGAAACACGTCAGTTTTTACATCATCTGCTGTGGCATGCTTTTTTGTGTGTTTTTTTTGATTCGTTCATTCGTTTTTGTTAGAATGCATTTTCGTCCGAAAATCTGTTTTTTTCGTTATTGTTTTAACAAACTATAACAAAAGCGCAAGAAATGAAAACCGAAAGATCCGACATAAAAAATGCTTTATTTTCGTTTTTGTTGCGGTAAAAATTCGATATAGAGAGATTCCACATTATAGGGAAAAGATTTGACATTATAGGGAAAAGATTTGACACTATAGAAATAATAGATTTGACATTACAGAGAATAAATTTCGATTTATGAGAAAATAGATTCCACATTATTACTAGTCATACAACATTAGAATTCTTGTAGGCGGAATATTAAACGGAAATGTACGATTCAACGTACAGATTAGACGTTCCGTCGAATATTCTTTTGACCATTCGACAGAAACCAAGTATTATTGGATTTTCGGACGAAAGCTATTCCCCAACGAAAAACGAAATAAATCAAAACGATTTTAGGGAGTAACTAAATAAATGTATGTTTCAAACGAAAACGAAAAAAATTAACTGAAATATTCCAGTCTGCACATGTCTAGTAAGAGCCCATTCACACATGGGCAACACGACTTCTAGCACGACTTTGCGAGGCAACTTAGACACGACTTGAGTATGAATCATCAGGTAACGTACAAGGCAACTTCAAGTCGCCTTCAGGACAGGGGGTATTCCAGTGGCCAATCAAACAACAATCAGCTCTATGGGAGGGAGGGGGAGGGAGGGGTTTGCCTGAGAAATGTATGTTATCTTCCTGTATTGTTGCTTCAGTTAAGGCAGTGATCCGACTTCTGAGGTGACTTCCATTGAAATCAATGGGTACACGTTGCCTACAAGTTGCCTAGAAGTCGGATTGAAGTAGTACAGGAAACTTTTCTGAAGTTGGAGCGACTTCAGTAGTGTACATTTAGATGGCTCCCATTCACTTCTATTCATTTTCTCAACCTCGTGACTTTGGGCAACTTAGGGTGACTTGAAGTCTGATCCCAGGTTGCCCTAGTGTGAACCGGCTCTAAATGGCTTTGTTTATAAACAGAACAAGAGAAAAAAGGAGGGGGTGGAGGCGCCAACTCAACAAAAAAAAAATTACAAAAACGTTCTACAAGGAATGTGAGTATAAGGGTATATACTCACAGGTTCACTGGGAGTAGTAGTCCACCGGGGTGTCCTTTAATACGTGGGTGCCATTCCACAGGCTCTGGTGATGTCCGCAAGGCTTCTCAATGTAAATGGATGGATCCTGGATCCTGGAAGCTCCTCGCTGACCAGCGTGGAGTGCGGAAGCAGAAGAGGCGGTGACGTCACAGGGCACGGCGGTGTTAGCAGGCATACATGGAAAGGGAGTAACAGGCTACACGCTCTGGGTTCACAGCTCCTTCTACTGGCCAGTATGCCTGCTAACCCCGCCGTGCCCTGTGACGTCACCGCCTCTTCCTCTTCTGCTTCCGCACTCCACGCTGGTCAGCGAGGAGATCCAGGATCCAGGATCCATCCACGGATTAAAGGACACCCCGATGGACTACTACTCCCAGTGAACCTGTGAGTATATACCCTTATACTCACATTCCTTGTAGAACGTTTTTGTAATTTTATTTGTTGAGTTGGCGCCTCCACCCCCTCCTTTTTCTCTCTAACTGCTGACAGAGGTCATGGACACCCTCTAAGGAAGGCTGCCTCCTCATATTTTATTTATCTTTGAGACCCTATCTATAGGTGCTATTGAAGTCACCACTACTACTGTTGCTTTCTTAGGCATCAAGTTACTACGAGTGCCGGAATACCCCCTTGTTATGTGATATAAACAGAACAAAGCTGGCCAGGAAGGGTAATTTAGTAGAAAATAGTATTTTTTTTTCTTTATAATGTCACTTTTACTTCCTAGTACATCCTGGGTTTAAGGCATCCAGCACATTCTTAAGATTTCAGTTTAAGTATTATTAAAAAGAGCTGCATTTTTTTTGCATTGATACATGTTTTTTTTTTTTTTTTGGCACTGCCCAGCTCTCCATGACTTTTGTTTGGCAATCCCTTACCTACTAGCTTTGAAAATGAAGAGTACTGATTTTCAAGATTCACCTCCCTCTGACCTTAATGAACTTCACATTAAAGCCTGGTTTACACTATTAGCTTTTTTCCATTTAACCCATCAGGTTGAACAAAACAAAAAAAAACTGTCAGTTCTGGTCATAGCCGCTATACTAAGTAAGCAAAGTTAGTATAGCAATCTCCCCCATTGAACTATTGTGTTCTGACAGGGGGACAACTCTCCTGCCAGAACACTCTGATCAGCACTATCTGCCATTGGCTGAGAATGCTGATAGGGAGTCGGTCGGCTGCTGGTTTTCCAGTATACACGTCTGATAGAAATCTGCTTTTGTCGGACAAACTGATATACACACAGGCTGAATATCAGGTGTTTTTTTTTTTTAACTGGCAAATGTGTCCCATCATTTGGCCAGTGTGTACCCGGCTTAAAGTGGATGTAAACCCGATTCATAAAATGTATCTGTAATTTATCTATATATCTGTAGTATTTACTTATCTCTCTCCAAAGTCCTACCTTCTATGTTTTTTTGCTGCTACGTTTCTCTGTTACCAGCATGATCATTTCTGACAAACGCTCAGACATGGGAGATGAAAGCAGATGAATTTTGTGTCAGGGAGGTTGCTATAAAAAGATTAGCAGAGTGTTTGTCTATACACAGCACAGCTCTGCAAGTTTCTTTCTTTCAAGGAGCTGTACTTTTGCATCCGCTTCTGAGACTGGCTGTAGCCATTATCAAACAAAACACAAGATTTCACATAGTCTGTTAATTACCAAATTGTTGATATAATCTACATATTGTTAAATTTAACTAAATACTACCCTAAATTGTAAATTGTAATTATGTCTTAATGTTACTACAATAATTGTGTTAATGTTACATATAATAAATTGTGAATAAAAACAAAATGCACTATTATCTAAAAAAATAAACAACTAGTAGTAGATTATACACTGTAACATCAAGTTCATAGCATATTATAATCAAATAGCTCTCCACCGGACTGCATATCAAATACATGTGTAGTTTTAAAATGAATCTCATCTTGAATTTATCCTGCACTAGAGTCAAAATCATAAGGTACTGAAAATTTAACAGACATTGAGTACCTTATAAAACAGATAATATGATTGATTTACAACTTTTTCAAAGTTAAACCAAAGTTATTTAAGTATTGTAAAATTTACCAATTTTCAATGTTATTACACTTTATTATTGCTTTCTATGGTTAAACAGCTTTACAAAATGTGCCATTTATGATTATACTTCCCATATATTTGACTTAGATGACTCCACCTTGGCCATGTTCAGGTAAGCAACACACTTAACTACTGAGAGGGCTTTGTGATTACTACTATCTAATGTACTGTATCCCTCCTAACCTATGTTATGCTTATTCTAGTTAAAAATACAAAAAAGTGCTGTAACATAATATAAACTTTATTATAACAGAATAATAATGAAATTACATATATGCACTAAGGAGCCCATTTTGTGGTCATACTACTGCTTTAAAAAACAAAATCACTATTGAAATGTACCATCTTCTTTGCTTTTTTGGAACTCCTAAGGTCCCTGTCACATGACCTGCCAAAGTTATGTGACCAGCCTGTCCTTCTATAATGGAGGGTTCTCTGCAACAATATACAGGGAACTCTCTGATTGACACTGTGGGCTTCATGTTGCAGCCTGTGTTTTATGAAGGAGTCATTATATGCTGGTGCTGTGTTGAATAAACAGGGTGGTGTCTGTTATGGGGCATTGTCCATTTTACACTAAAAATGGCCCCAATTTGTAAGTGTATAGCATTTTTTTTTTAAATAGGTTAAAAAGGCAATATTGTAAACTGCCACAATTCATCCATTGTTAGCTGTTTTGCATGCAAATAACAGATTAAAGAGTTGTTTTTATAGTCAACTTAGCTATAAACTGAGATATAAAACCATGTGAACATGATTCAAAGGTATCAGAAACCATAGCTAAGGTGTGTAAAAATCAAAAAAAATAAAAATGAGTTTTTGTGTGTGTGTATGCATATTTGTTAGAAATTTTTATAAGCCATTAAAACAAAATCTTTAAGAAGATACAGTTTGCATCATGTAACCGAGATTCAAATCACGTCTCCATCATTTAGAAAATGAGAATCTTAAAGCATGAGTACTGTATGAAAGGTACACCTTCTATATGTGTATTTAAAAAATACTATAAAGGATAATGACCTTACTGTACTACAGGGGGCACTAGACGTCGTTGAGTGAATATGTGTACTCTGTGGCCGTCACCTTGACAGAGCAAATAGAGCAACAAATCTGTATCAAATTTTGCTTTAAACCTGAACATTCCTCCGCGGAAACTATTTGGATAATTTAGAAGGCTTTCAAATGCTTCAAAGATGGTAGAGAATCTGTTGAAAGTAATTTACGGTCTGGAAGGCCTGCAACAAACAGAAGACCTGAGAATATTGAACATGTATGGATGGACTGCAATCAATGAAGATCGGTGACTGACAGTGAAAGAACTAAAAGCTGACAAGGCATCTGATGGCAAATCCAACAAAGGATTATTGCAGAGTGCCTTTGTACAGTGGAAAAGACAAGGAGAACTGCGCCTATTGTGAAAAAGGACTGAGGTGTTATTGTTTTTGTATCATGTATCTTCTTCAATAACAGTTTCTATTTTTCATATGTCCCTGAATTGCAGTGTCTGGAGTTACTACAGCTTCTATTATTATTATTATACTATAGGATTTATATAGCGCCAACAGTTTGCACAGCACTTAACAAAATGAAGGCAGACAGTACTGGTACATTACAATTTGGTGCAAGAAGAATCAGAAGAACCTGCTCATTAGAGCTTACAATCTAGGAGGGAGGGTCAACAATCAAGGACAGTGGATGAATCAACTGACGCATTTCACATCCCCTACAGGTGCTCAGTCATAGTCATTGGCTATGACTAAGCACCAGTAAGGGGTGTGAAATGTGTCAGCTGATTCATCCACTGTCCTTGATTGTTGTATGGACTGATTTTATTCAATAAAGACATTTTTCACTGAAGAGTGGCTGTCCAGAGCATGTGCTCTATACACAGAGCCAGCACCCAGGCTGTGCAGGGGAGGTGATGTCTTGGTATTTGTACCTGGGGTAATATACATCTAAAACAGTGTATTAGTTAGAAGCAGGATAAGCTTCTTTAAAGAGAAGGGTTTTTAGAGATCGTCAAAAGATGGATACATACGGGGACAGTTGGACAGATTGGGGTAGAGAGTTCCAAAGGGTGAGAGAAGCTCTGGAGAAATCCTGGAGGTGAGCATGGGAGGATGTGACAAGGGAGCTAGAGAGCAGGAGGTTTTGGAAGGACCGAAGAGAGTGGATTGGGTGGTATTTTGAGACAAGGTTAGTGATGTAGTTGGGGCAGAGTTGTGGATGGCTTTGTACTTGGCACTGATTGGCAGGTGGCATTTATTGGCACTGGCAGGTGGCACTAATTGACACTGGCAGGTGGCATTGGATGGCACTAATTTGCACTGGCAGGTGGCACTGGGTGGCACTGGCAGGTAGCACTGGATGGCACTAGTTAGCATTGGCAGATGGCACCGATAGGCAGGTGGCACTGGTTGGCACTGGCATATGTCACTGATTGGCACGTGGCACTAACAGGTGAGACACTGGCAGGTGGCACTAATTGGCACTGGTAGGTGGCACTGGATGGCAATAGTAAGCACTAGCAGATGGCACTGATTCACACTGGCATGTGGCACTGGGTGGCATTAGTTGGCACTGGCAGGTGGCACTGGCAGGCATTGGCAGGTGGCACTGGATCTGACTAGTTTGCACTGGCAGGTGGCACTGGATGCCTTTGGCAGGTGGCACTGGATGGCACTAGTTGGCACTGGCAGGCACTGGTTGGAATTAGCAGATGGCACTGTCAGCTTTCACAGCCGATAATGTAACTGTGTGAAACTGCTCTCTGCATCGCCTCATGAAACTGTATGGAGAGAGAGAGAGAGAGAGAGGAGCTTGAAGATTCAGCGTGATGTCAGAGGTGGGCGGGACCCAGGGTGGGCCGGGACCCGGGGTACCCCAGCAGCAGCTATCCAGCCAATGATCGGGCCGTTAAAGAAAGGGGCGGGGCCACATCCATGTAGCAGTCCGCCCAGATTCCATCCCATTGGCTGGTGTTGGATAGGTGGGTCCTGCCCACCCTGGGTCCAGCCCACGCCGACATCCAACCTCACTAATGACAGCTCCCTTCTCTCTCTCACTCCATAAGGTTTCACACACTGCGACGCTGCTCTGCAGACAGAGTGTGGAGAAGGGAGAAGGAACCCTATGTTCTTCCTCCCTTCTCCACACTCTGCTGGCACAGGTGCTGGCTTTGTTAAATATGGGCCTAATTTGGATAATAATCGGCAAATGACGATTTCTCCAAAATGGCCGAATATCGGCTGATATATCGGCCGGCCGATATATTAGTCAACCTCTAAACTGCATGTTTGGCTGCCCCTTCCATGCACAGAGATTCTATATAAGTATGCCTAAGGCCGCGTACACACGATCAAATCTATCTGCTGGAAACGGTCTGACAGACCATCTCAGCAGACAGATTCGATCGTGTGTACGGGCGAGCAGACGGATTTTTCCAGCAGACAGATTTTAAAGCCTGCTTTAAAATCTGTCTGCTGGGAACCCATCGGACCAATATGGTTGACATGATTGTTCTTATGGTGTAGAGAATCGCCGTCTGAAAAAGATGATATCTGAATGATGCCTGTAGCTGCAGGCATCATTCAGATATCCCTGCACAAAGTCAAGGACGTCATGACGGCCGGTGGGCGGACGGGAAGTGGTTAAAACAATTTTTTTCCCAGAGTATTGGCTGGGTATTGCAGAGTATTGTGCGGGGGGTATTGCAGAGTATTGGTGCGGGGGTATTGCAGAGTATTGGTGCAGGGGTACTGCAGAGTATTGTGCAGGGGGTATTGCAGAGTATTGGTGCGGGGGTACTGCAGAGTCTTGATGCCGGGGTACTGCAGAGTATTGTGCGGGGGTACTGCAGAGTATTGTGTGGGGGTACTGCAGAGTATTGTGCGGGGGTATTGCAGAGTATTGTTCGAGGGTATTGCAGAGTATTGTGCGGGGGGTATTGCAGAGTATTGGTGCGGGGGTATTGCAGAGTAGTGGTGCGGGGGTACTGCAGAGTATTGGCGCAGGCGGTATTGCAGAGTACTGGCACAGGGGGTATTGCAGAGTACTGGCGCAGGGGGAATTGCAGAGTATTGGCGCAGGGGGTATTGCAGTGTACTGGCGCAGGGGGTATTGCAGGGGCTATTGCAGGGTGTATTGCAGAGTATTGGAGCGGGGGTTGCAGGGATGGCTGAGCAGGGATGGCTGGATTTGTGACTGCAATAGTCACAAATCCAGCCACAGCGCTGCTGACACCCGCGCTCCCCCCTCTCACACTGTACCGATCGGTACAGAGAGAGGAGGGAGGTAATGGCATCATCAAATGACGCCGGTTTGTTTACATGTGATCGCTCCGTCATTGGACGGAGCGATCACGTGGTAAACGGCCGATATCAGCGGCAATTTACCGCGATCCGTGATGCATCACGGACACTCCCAGAGTTAAGGAACCGCCTTGTAGCCGTATTTCGGCTATAAGGTGGTGATTAAGCGGTTAAGGACCTTGGCTGTTTTTCAGATTTGGCATTTACAAGACTAAAACTGTTTTTTTTTTGCTAGAAAATTACTTAAAACCCCCAAACATTATATATATATATTTTCTAACACCCTGGAGAATAAAATGGTGGTCATTGCAAGACTTTTTGTCACACCATATTTGCGCAACGATTTTACAAGCGCACTTTTTTTGGAAAATATTTAACTTTCTTGAATTAAAAAATAAGACAACAGTAAAGTAAGCACAATTTTTTTATATATTGTGAAAGATAATGTTACGCCAAGTTAAATAATACCCAACATGTCACGCTTCAAAATTTCACCCGCTCGTGGAATGGCGTCAAACTTTTACCCGTAAAAATCTAGGCGACATTTAAAAAATTGTATAGGTTGCATCTTTTGAGCTACAGAGCAGGTCTAGGGCTAGAATTATTGCTCTAGCTCTAACGATCGCGGTGATACCTCACTTGTGTGGTTGGAACACTGTTTTCATATGCAGGCGCTACTCGATGTCTATGGCGCATGTGCGCCATAGACAATGGTGCAGGCGCACTGTAGACAACGGCACAGGTGTGCTGAGCATGTGCTGAGCATGCCGTTAGTGAGGGAGATCGTACCATCACTGACGGCTCCCACACGAATGTGGGGGAGTGTCGTCATCGCGGCTCCGGCCAATCACAGCACCAGAGCCACGATACCCGGAAGCAAACCTGGTATTAATGGCGGGGGCAGAGGTGAGGGCAGATCGGCCTGCTGGGTGATAGAGCACACGCTCAACTCCTGACTCTCTGTTTCATATAGATACATAGTGCCACCTCACAGGCCACGGACATACGTTCGGCCCATAGCCAAACTTAGAGGCCTAGTAAATTGTTTCATCGAAGTGATTGACGCTGACGAGCGATCGATTCAGTAACATTCCACTGTCCTAGACATTTGGTTATGTGGATTCTTTCATTAATTATCACCCGTGGATTACAATTTTGTTAATGTGCACCAACCGGCCGCAACGCGGATCCTGACTGTTCTGTAACACTGCCCACTAGGGGCACCTATGAGTATAGACTACCTGTTCAGTTTGGCCGAATAGTACCATTCCCAGGTTTAAACATTGTTCATTTACATTAATTGCTGATTATTGCAAGGGCCCTTACGAATCAAAGTTATTATATGACGGTTGTGTTATGCCTAAAATCCATGCCTGTTGTTCCCAAGGTCTCTATACAGTAAACTTGCCTTCTTATATTTAAGTAAATTCACGGTGTGGAGTGCATTTTTCTTATCTGAAGGGACCGCCCTTTACAGCAGGTAATCCATTGGTACATTGTCATTGCACCTAGTAGGCCCCAGCCCAGCAGAGGTCACAATACATCACTGACAGACTTCTGATGTGTCAAGGGAGGGTTCGAAGCAGTTAATCAGTGGTGAGCTGACCCAAAAGAGAGTAGATCCCAAATCAACCAGCGGCTCCTTCGGGGGGTAGCGCTATATGTAAATAAATGTGTACAGGTTTACATGAGTACCAGTGTATTGTTGTGTGAATCTGTGTCCAGACATTCACTCTTATGGGTGGCTGTGTGCAGCATCTATGTTCCCTATGCACATATTTTGCATTGTGTGTGTGTGTGTGTGTGTGTGTGTGTATATATATATATATATATATATATATATATATATAATCATATATATATATATATATATATATATATATATATATATATATATTAGATTTATGTAGCCAGGAGCAGGCTGTTCCATGAATCTTCTTGTTTGCTTCTTGCCCCTACCCCCACTGTTACAGGTAATAAGTGACCTAGCAAGTGCTGTGGGCTGTCAGACCCCTCTCCACTAGCACTGCTGCTTGTGTTAGAGAAGTGCACTGTGGGTTTGTTTCTTCCCCCACCACTCCTGTTCTCTCTATCTCAGTGGCTACTGCTCAGCTAATGGGCAACCACTATGGATACTGAGGCATGTAGTTTTGGAAGAGGACCATTGTCCTGCACAATAAAGGCTGCAAACTACAAATCCCAAGGTACTTTAGAACAGGAGGAGTGAAGATGTTTCCTTTCTGTTCTGCCACAGAAAATTTGGGTCACCTCTATCAGAAAGCTGGGAAGTCTGGCCAAAGGTAACGGGACGCTTTAACTGAGAGCAAGGACACCGGTTACAGGGCAGCATTTTCACTGCACTAAGAACATTTACAGATGTATACTGGGATTGGTGAGAGGGCTATCAGCTTATACTGCTAGCAAGGGCTCAGTTACTGAGAGTAGAAAACCAATTACATTACACCAATATCTCTACCAGACCTAAATTGCACCTATTATCAGTGAAAATGTGAAAAAAAGTGCAGCGCCAATTAAACCGAGGTATCCCACGGTAGGAATGCCCAACACAAATAAGTGATGTTTCTAAATAAGTAAAAAAACGATTATGTGGGAGTGTCAGTCCCCACCGGAAAAAAACTATTCACAATAGGTAATATATACCAAAATAACAATATTGTCAATATTACAAACAATGTGCAAACCTAATAGTGAAAACAAACTACTCCAGTGTTAGATTGTGAATAACCATAATCTTCTAAACAGTCCAAATATGGATATATATAAAAAATATATATATATATCTGAAATAATAATAATGTCCTCTGTTGGATAACTTTACAGCATCTAAGGATTGTATGTATCTTATTCCAATTGGAACCAGAAGGGGACTCTTAGTACTGGTCAGTATCATACACTTCTTCTAAAACTCCACATTCCTGTAAGACTCCACATTCCTGTATAGTAGGTGTAAGGTAAAATTGGAATGGCTACGCTTACCGACTGCTGTAGACCCACAACTCACCATACGGTGGGGGGTCCCTTGAGCTTGGATGGGCTGGATACCCGGTCACTATCCCAGTGCAGATCTTCCTGTGGATGATCCAGGAGTCGCCAGGGTGTTCAATAAAGATGAATCCTCAAAATGAATCCTCGCAAGGAAACAGCCAAAGTTTTCAATACAGTTGAATCCTCATACAAGGTTGATCCGAACAGGAAATGGGAGATAAAAAAAGGAGAAAATCGTCTCCTCATAGTGTAAAAAAATTTATTAAAAATGAGTACACATTTAAAACAAAACAAAAAAGGATGATCTCCTTTTGGCAAAAAGGAAAAAATTTGTAAAGTGTTTACAAAATCAAGACTAAAATGTCCTAACTGCACCTATTATCAACTCCACTCCACGGTTCTACTGAACTATCATTGTTTATGACCCGCATCTGCCCTATGTCCATTCAGGAACTATACAACCTCAACAGCCTACATTAACTGCCTGCAGGTTAGTCGAGACTGTCATTAAGTGCAGAAATACTTCTTAAAGGGCCCCAATGATAGTCGGCAGAATAAATTACTTAAGGATTGCTCCAATCATATACTCTGTTTACAAATACCATCCCACCACCTTTTGCCCATTCCCCATTCCCCATACCTTAAAGCTTAACAGTACTATGTGATGGTTTTAGGCCTAGCATCACTGCCATTAGTTCACTCTGGTGGTTTATCTCTGGGGGTTTATGGTACAAGACTTTTACTGCTCACAGCTTCACCACAGGTGGCGTTATTACTGCTTATGCTGATCTGGACAAAAAAATGTCATCTTATGCCTTGTCCTTATTGCTAATGACCCCATATACTAAAGTGTATCATTACCTTACCCTATATTTTGCATGCCTGTTGCTAACTTTGATTGACAACAATATATTAAGTTTGTCTTTTACTAATTGATTTAGTGCTTGTGGTTCTTTGAAAAGATCGGTATTGCTGGATACTATCAGTGGTTTTCTGCAATAATGTGTGTTTGTGTACTTGGCCTGGTGTATCGGGGGGCTGAGGTCTTTGAGACAGTAAAGGCCAGGACACATATTAACAAGCGACTCCTTCCAGGGTACATTTATTTTAAATCGTTTTTACACTTTTATACAAACATTTTTTTTTCACTTTACTTTTCTTTGGGGGGCTGAATATGATCAGTGGAGATCTGATCCCCCCCCCCCCATGCAGCTTTGGAGTAGGAAATTACAGCTATTAGTTGCCTAATGCTGGCTGCAACCAGCCAGTGATTCACTGCTGTATGCAGGGGCTGGGCATAACTATGGCAACTCTTCCTGGACTTCTGTAGTAAATGGCTGCGCAATGACATCACTGATGGTATTGCCACACTCCCAATGTAAACACAATACACAAGTTATGTGTTTCCTTTTACAGAGCAATTGTTTTTATTGCTGCTTTTTTGGGAAATGTGAACTGTATTATACAAGTTTTCATAATTTCCCAAACATTGCCTCTATCCTGTCTGGGTCAAAGACTGTGTGGTCCAGTATAATGTGTGGTGTGGTGTTAAGTGTCTTATTCAAAATTGTATTGTTTATCAGGGAGTCTGCCTCATTCCCTTTATCTTAAAAATATTGTTGTAAATGAATTAGAGCTTTAAAAGGCTCCAGTTCTTTTAGTTTGTTGTGTATAGCCAATACTTTCTGTAATATCCTCTTTAAGTCTAGATGATTCTTGGTGGAGGGGGAGAGGGTCCCATGGTCAGCGAGAGGTAGTCTAGTTGAGGGGTGTGTGCTAATATTAGAAAGGCATGTTTCAATTGAGATGATTATAATTGAGCAATTATAGACCTTTGTTAAAAGGATTTGAGGGGAATGGGGGAGTAATTTTACCTAGAGTGACATTGGTGGAATCCAGTTGGCTCTGCAGGATGAGGAAATGGCCCTTAGTATCAATAATACGTTTAGTGAGATGAAACATGTTGTGAGTACAGTGGAGTATGCTCAGAGATAATGTCAACGAATAATGTCATCTTATGCCTTGTCCTTATCGCTAATGACCCCATATACTAAAGTGTATCATTACCTTACCCTTTATTGTGCATGCCTGTTGCTAACTTTGATTGACAACAATATATTAAGTTTGTCTTCTACTAATTGATTTGGTGCTTGTGGTTGTAATGCTAGTGTGAGGAAAGCAACCATAATGTCCATAAAATCCCCCGCTGTGCAGTGGGAATCATGGTGGCGCATACATGCCTACTATAGCTGTCTAAAGAGCCGGCATACAGCTACGGCAATTTGCACAGGAGAGCCGACCTGCCACTGTAGAATGACGGGCATCTGGTCGGCTAGTGGTTAAAAGCAAAAGATAAAAAAAAAGATAGATATATCTTTTTCTTTAAGAAAAAAAATCATGTTTACATGTTTGCCCAAAAAATGGAAGTGACATCATGACAGGACTCTGGTCTTCCTAGGGCATAGAGATGAGAGGTGGCTATCTTGCCATCATTTATCTCTATGGCAAGACACTGTCAGAGCCGGATGGTTCCCAGGCTCAGTGATCGGTAATATATGTCTGGGAATGACTGAATTGGTAAGGTCTACCCATAGTAGACTGACTTGGCCCATCCTTCCCTGTTTTAATAAAGAAGAGAGAAGGGCTGGATAAAGTGCAAATTGGGCTAATTGGGAACTGAAAATCTAGGGGTAGATTCAGGTAGGAGATAAGTCGGATTACCTCCAGATAAGCCGTCTTATCTCTGCGTTTTATGGGTCCAATCTATGCCACTGATTCATAAAATCAGTTTAGCATAGATTTTCCTTAGATCAGACATGCGTAAGTCTCTTACGCTGTCTAATCTTATTTTCATATTTTAGGCTGGCCGCTAGATGGCGTTCCCGTCTAAAATATGTAAATGAGCCTATACGCCGATTCCCGAACGTACGCCCGGCGCTATTCTTTTACGTCATTTGCATTAGCGTAGTACCATCGTAATGTTATGCCTGCTATATGAGGCGCAGGCAATGTTAAGAATTAATGGCATGCCAACGCTTTTTTTCCCGTCGTTTACGTAAAACGTACGCGAATAGGGCTTTGTGTATGTGCCGTTCACGTCGTTTACACGTCGAATTGACATCGAGATTTGGAGCATGCGCACTGGGAACCAATCATGGCCCGTGCATGCGCAGTTCGTTCGGCGCGGGGACGTGCTTCATTTAAATGATACACGCCCCCTACCCGCCGAATTTGAATTTGGCCGGGTCTTTTACGCTACGCCGCTTTAACTTTACAGGCAAGTGCTTTGAGAATAAAGCACTTGCCTGAAAAAGTTGCGACGGCCTAGTTTAAAAGCCAGATGCTAGGCATGCCTAAAGATAGGCATTTCTACCTGAATCTGCCCCCTAGTGAACTGCATGTTATTTTCAGGGAGACATCGCCCTGTGCAAAAATGTATGACATCCAATAAGATTTTTTTTTTTTTTTATTTTAAGTACAAGATAGATTTTGAGTGGCTTATATCACAAAATAACCAACATACGTAATCAATGTGAGCAAATCTAGATGCTAAACGTAAAAGTATTGTGCATGGTCAAACATCCCTAGGCACCCCATCTGGGAGTATGCAGTGCATTTTCAACTGACTGCTCTAGTGTAGAGTGGGCTCCATCCTTGTCCTCTCCACAGTGCAGAACAGACAGGACCTGTCAGCGGAGAGATCCCCCTCTGGTTAGAGCTATCTCCCGCTGAGCAGGCAGATTCCACTCGGACAGGTTCACCCTGTGTGAAAGGGGCCTAAAGGAGATAAATTGAGTTTGTCCTATATATTTTTGCTTTTTGGCAGGGTTTTCAGTTCACATCCTCTATCTTCTTTGACCTCCTTGCACTTTTTGGGGCCTTAACACAAAGGCACTGGATAATTAATGGTGCAGAGATTGGTTACTATAGAACATGTTTCGAGCTAAGCAAACAAGTAAAGCTGTGTTAATTGTAATCATCCAATCAGGTGCCAAAATAATCCTATTTTGTATTTCCTTACTTTTCCTGCACATGATTAGGAATTCAAAGATAACATAGCTTCAACTTATTTTCTAACTCTGTGGACATGTATTTTGCATTAATTAGCAAAGCTGATGATTTCATCGGAGTTGAATTAGTGAAGGCAAACAGACTGTTTACTTTTACCAGAATTTGCTTAGTGAATATGGTTGTGCAAAGAATACACAACCATGTGCAAAGAATATAAAGAACTACAGTATTTTTGCTTGCACATGACTGGATGGTGAAAGTTAGCACAGCTTGCACACTTTCACTAGTAGAAAAGCATGCTGTATAGACAGACATTTGTTCACTGTGGAGAAGATGTTGCCTCTGTATAGTTTTGGTTTGTTTAAACAATTGATTTTTATTAGTTTTCACATTGTATACAGAATATTATGCATCATTTACAGTGCAAAATTATACAAAGTGATTGACAACTGTAGACCTTACTACAATATAATAATGCGGATGTTTGAGCTACAAATATAGAAACTGAGGCCCAGATTCACAGAGCAATTACGCCTGTCTAACTGGTGTTAGACAGGAGTAATTTCAAATTTTGCGCGCCGTATCACTAGTTTGAACCCTTAAACCATGATACGGCGGCTTTGGGCTTTCGATCCGAGAGGCTTACGTCTTCGTAAGCCTTCGGATCTACGCTGCGATATTTTTGCGGCCGCTGGGAGGAGTTCGCGTCGTTTTATTGCTTTGGGATATGCAAATGAGTTTTTACGGCGATCCACGAAAATACGAGCGGTCTTCGCAATCGCTTACGTCTATTTTTTTTTACGTACTGTTAGACCAGCTTTTTGCTGGTCTAACGGTGCGTAGCCCATGTTAAGTATGGCCATCGTTCCCGCGTCGAATTTAATTTTTTTTTACGTAAGTCGTTCGGGAATAGAAATGTCCGTAAACGACGCTACTCAAACAACGAATGACGTAACGACGTGATTTTGTGCAATGCACGGCGGGAAATTTGCGAACGGAGCATGCGCAATTCGATCGCCGCGGGAACGTGCCTATTTTAAATGATTCATGCCCCCTACTCGCGTAGATGGATTGCGACGGGAGAAATACACTACACCGCCGTCGTTTACTGGACAAAATCTACCTGGATTCCACGTAGAGCCAGGTAAAAAACGGCGGCGTAGTGTATTTCTGATACGCTACGATAATCTAATTCTCTCTGAATCTGGGCCTGAGTCTTTCCTCAACAGGAGGTTAGGCCTGTCACCCCATTTGGGTTCACACTGTGAGCAGGCTTTCGGCTGGACTAGTAAGAGGTAGCCCGCCCTGGACCTTAGTGAGGGTCCTTGGTGGTATTCTGTATAGTAAGCTCTCTTAAGCCTTGACAGTAACCAACAGTAAACATAGATAGTCTTTATTATTACAGTTTAGAAATTTCATAGCAAGAATACTAAGATTAAAGGCTCACAGTGTCGCATTAAGTGCTCCATCATTGATCATACCTATCCTTGGTTTCTACCACTTGATGTAAAGGTATTTGTGTATAAGTATCAGAATGTACACATTTTTGTATTTTAACCTAGGTGGATGCAGGAGAGCTGGGCTGTGGAGGCAGCAGGAGGCTGAGAGGCTGAGCCGTCTGCTGGTTCAGGAATGTGGGCGGATCCTCACTCTATCGTTGCGATCTTGCCCGAGCCTGGACCGTCTCTGTGGATCCCGCCAACAACAGACTTCAACCACTGTCTGCTGAAAATGCAGGACGAACTGCACTCCTGTTATCCACAGAAGTACAGCCAAACAAGCATGCACTTTTTTTATTGGAAAGAGCCAGCTCTGGCTTGCTGGACCTATGCAGAGAGACTTTTGTATCTACACAGAGAGCAAGGAACATTCTCTGAAGCATGCTGTCAGCGGATGTTTTTTTTCTACTCTCTAATGGTGTAAGGCCCTAGCGAAAAAAGAATGTTGCATTTTCCAAGCAGAATCTTTTGCTGAGTTTTTGCAGTGACACTATTCAAATGAATGGGCTGCCCTTTGCTTCAGAAACGTGCCAAACTATCTCCTGTACCTATTTTGTGGAGACGACATTGGCATTTTTTATGCGTTTTGTGTGTCCTATGCACGTGTATACTATTTTACTGCAATAAATTGTGAGCAGACAGTCTACAATCTTCATGCACAGCTTAATGTACATTCTTGACAGGTCTCATTGGAGAGTTGTGTTCCATGTTCACATGCAGAAATTCTGTCGTCCTGCCCTGGCCAATCAAGATGGCCAAAGATCCTGAACCCAAAAGAGGACCGGCCAAAGATGGCAGTGAGGAAGTGAGTGGGGAGAGGTGAGTTAAAAAAAAAAAAAAAGTAAAAATGGCAATATATTGTTTTGCTTGCCAATTATGCATACATGCATCACAATTATATTTGAGTCTTCCCATGAGTGCAGTCATACTATCCAAATGTATAGATATGGGGATTCTGAGCATATTAATATTTTATCTACATTTCCTTTGTCATCGTTTTGCACATTGAATATTTTTTGCACCATCTATACCCAGTAAATAAGCACTGATAGCAATCATTTGGCTAAAATGAGTTCACTGTTGTATGGCTGTTTCTATGTTCCAAAATGTATTAATTAATGTACAATACACTGCAGAGGGCTCACAACATAATGCTGATAACAGTCGGTGATAAAATGATTGATTGTTTCTAATTATATTATAACATACATCAAGAGTTCAGCCTGATGTTTATATTATTTACATTTAACAATGCAAGGTTGTCTATATCTAATTTATCTTCAATTCTATTCATGCATACTGCAAAGCAGTGGCATTAGCAGACTGATATACATTTTAAAACAAGCTGCACTGTATTTTAATGAAATGGTTTATGTTGTTGATTGTTACCTTTTGATGTGTGTCTGAAACTCTCATACAAGTTGTAACCATTTGGTTCATATATTTACAAGCAGCCAGCACCATTTTTGTCAGTGAGTCATCTCTCTTTGACATGAGTTCCATCAGCATTGCATTAGTGGCTCTAATCTATGCTGTCTGCATAATAAGTAGAAAGCATTATGTGTAGTCTTCAAACATTCGTGGCAGCCTCTGCATATAATCCCTTTATAGTTGTATCACAGCTTGTTCTGTGTTCTTTTTAATTACTGTTAGGACAATTTTTTTTTTATTTTGATGTGTTTTAACTCTGAGACCCTGATTAACGAAAATGTGGAATGCGGCTAAAGTGAGTTTGTAGAGTGATCTTTAGCCAGATGCCCTAAAATGGAAAGTGAAAAAAAAAGCCCAATTCACTAAAATAAACATGCATTTTGATAAATATTGCATTACTGTTTCAATATCCTAGTTTCTTGATCATACATCACGGAACACAGAGCCTTAATTACTTAATGGGTTATGTAGTCGCCATAGGTGATTGGACACTGGCAAACCCAATTAAAATTGAGTTCCTTCCCTATATAACCCCTCCCAAATGGAGAGTACCTCAGTTTTTTCACCAGTGTTAAGGTGGTTGGTCACGTTCAACATGTGCTAAGAAGAAAAATTCTCTTCTGATGGTCTGGTTGCGGAGACCTGGAGCTATAACCGGATCCATTCCTCGGGCTGATATCAAAGGCCTAAGATGGTTGGTACCCGGGCTTCATGAAAGAAGAAACAAGGTTTGCCTGTAATGTCTCTGTGCAGGGGTCTGGGCTCTGGGATCCAGACTTTGGTGTACTAATACATCCGTGGCATGAAAAGTTTCTGGCAGAGTCTTCTACAGGTCCAGGTATGAGATTTTCTCGAACAAAACCCTTGGTAAACCTGAAGATTGGCACAACTTGCCCCCTGAAAGCTGGAACTACTTTTGGTAGCTTTCCTGTGGCGTGGATCAGGTAAGAAGGAGATCACTTTTTTTTTTTTATGTATTGTCTTCTTGGAGTAGGGTGTCTTTCCTGGTTTTCACCACTGGAGGGAGTAAGTGCAACCTGGTGTTTTCTTACATAGCCTTCCAGGATAAACAAGTCCATCATAATAACACCGCTCACCTCTATCCGCTGCAGGCTCTGCCATGATATGCATACAGGGGTCCACAGATGCCCCTCAGTAACTCTCCCCTGCTTCCTCATCTCCTGGGCGCCACCATGACAGCATGCACTTGTGCGAAGGTTCGTGCACCAGAAACTATCGTTTCTGACAGTATGGAGACATGGATAGGGGGAGGGCCCAAAGTGGTTGCTAGTGCCGTGCGCAATGCAGGACATCTATGTGCAGGCGCCAAGAGGCTGATTCAAAAGCCCAGCACGCCAGAGCCTTCTAATGCGGCATGGACACAGAGCTGTGGGCTGTAAGCATCCCTGTGGATTGAACCAGGAACACCTAAGACTTCTACTCGGCACCAGGTTGTGCAGTAAGCTGATATGTCTTGTGTATTGTAAGACTATAGCACAACAGTAATTTCATTTATATATATTGTGGATAGTACCTTTTCTTTGCAGCAAGGACTATGTCTCCTAGAAGAGGGTCTGGGGTGAATAAAAAAGTCACAAAGAAGTTCTCTGACAGCCATCCACATGCCCAGCGGTTGAATGCTAGCTTAGCTAAATTGCTAGCACTTCAACTGCTGCCTTTTCAGTTGGTAGATTCTGCCCCCTTCCGTGAGTTTGTGGAATGTGCGGTACCTCAGTGGCAAGTTCCCAAATGCCACTTTTTCTCACGGAAGGTGATTCCGGCTCTCCACCGCCATGTGGAAGGTAACGTCCATGCCTCGCTGGACAGGGCGGTCAGTGGTAAGGTGCATATTACCGCTGACTCATGGTCCAGCTGGCATGGACAGGGATGTTACCTACCTTTTATGACACATTGGGTGACTTTGCTGGCAGCTAGGAAGGACGCAGGACAAGGTACAGTAGTGTTGGAGGTTGTTCCGCCACCAAGCCTCCAAAATGCTACTACTGGTTGTGACACACCTCTCTCCTCCACCCCTCCTCTTCTTCTTCCTCTGTGGCCTCTTCTTGTATTGATGTGTCCTCGGAACCAGCGGTGCTCCGTAGGCGTTCAAGGGGCTACGCCGATACGCAGGCAAATAGATGCCATGCGGTGCTTATACTGGTGTGCTTGGGGCACAGGAGCCACACTGGGGCAGAGGTTCTGTCAGCTCTGCAGGGGCAGGCTCAGAGGTGGTTGACGCCACGCCAGCTTAAGCCAAGAATGGTGGTTTGCGACAGTGGCACCAACCTCCTCTCCGCCCTGCGACAGGGACAACTGACCCATGTGCCCTGTTTTGCTCATGTCCTTAATTTGGTGGTGCAGCAGTTCTTGGGCAGGTACCCGGGTTTACAGGATGTCCTGAAGCAGGCCAGGAAAGTCTGTGTGCATTTCCGATGGTCATATAATGCCAGTGCCTAAAAGGGAATACAACCTGCCTAAGAACCGCCTAATCTGTGACATGCTCACCAGGTGGAACGCTACTTTGGCCATGCTGCATCAGCTGTACACGCAGCAGAGGGCCATCAATGAGTATCTGTGCCAATATGGCAGCAGAACTGGGTCAGGGGAGCTTGGTTTTTTTTCCCCACGCCAGTGGGCCTTATTCACATGTTGGAGCACACACTGCGTGGAATAATGGAGAGGGCCCTTGAGGCAGAACTGAGGGAGGAAGAGGAGGACTTCCTTACCTCTCAAGGCCCCCTTTATCCAGACAGTGGTCCTGCTTGCTCGCCTATCACACAGGAAGAGGAGGAGGAGGATTGTGTCAGCATGGAGGTGGAGCCTAGCACTCAGCATCAGCAGAAGCAGTCCTCAAGGGATCAATTAGAGTCCCAAGGAACCCATGGACTTGTACGTGGCTGGGATTAGGTGGCTGCAGATCGTGTCGTCCTCATTGACCCAGAGGACTCCACACCGAATGCCTCAGCAAGCCTACACTACATGGCCTCCCTGATCCTGCAAAGCCTTCGGAAGGATCCTCATATTCCTGGTATCAAGGAGAGGGATCATTACTGGCTGGCAACTCTCCTTGATCCACGTTACAAGAATAAGGTTGCGGCCTTTATCTTGTCGACGCAAAAGGAGCAGAAAATGAAACATCTTCGAGAGGCCTTGCAGAAAGGTCTGTGCAACGCGTTCCCAGAGACTGGGGGGTTAGAAAATCCAGGTCCTGGACAACATGTTGCTGAGGCTTCGGTGAGTCACAGAAGGAGCGTTGGAGAAGGTGGCCGTCTGACCGATGCGTTCAGACAATTTTTTAGTCCGCAGTCCCAAGGTATGACCAGTTCCAGCAACCATCGCCAGCATCTGTTTTACATGGTTCGAGAATAGCTAGGGGCAAGATCAGACTTGGACACCTTTCCCACCGAAAATCCTCTGGCTTACTGGGTCTTGAGGATGGATCACTGGCCAGAGCTTGCACAGTACGCAATTGAGCTACTGGCTTGTCCTGCATCCAGCATTCTTTTAGAATGCACATTCAGTGCTGCTGGAGGCTTTATAACCGATCACAGGGTGTGCCTCTCCACCGACTCGATCTATCGACTGACCTTAATAAAAAATGAATCAAGCTTGGATCACCACCAGCTACCAAGCACCTGATGCTGATGTAACTGAGTATTGTTTTTTGAAATGTCAGAGGATGCCTTGAAGACTGCCTATGCTAATGTTGAGTGACTATCCTGTTATGCTGAGTGAATATCCTTTCCTCCTCAATGATCTTGCTGATAGCTTTTAAGAACATTGTTGGTTCTGGGCACCGCCACCCGTGGCTAAGGCCCAATTTTTCTGCCCCTGTTTAACAGGGGCGTGTAATTACAATTTTTGATGCTATGCTTTGCAGCGGGCTCATTGCTGCGCTCCAACTACAGTATCTGTGAGGGGTTGCAGTGTTGTGGCACCAGTGCCTAAGGCCCAATTTTTCTGCCCCTGTTTAACAGAGGCTTGTAATTACAATTTTTGATGCAATGCTTTGCAGCGGGCTCATTGCTGCACTTCAACTAGAGTATCTGTGAGGGGTTGCAGTGTTGTGGCACCAGCACTAGTGCCTAAGGCGTGATCTAGCAAGACCTGGGTTCTCAAAGACGTTTTCTAACAATAACTTGCATATTGGGCCTTTAAAATGAGCACTTTTGAATTAGAACGTTCGAGTCCCATTGACGTCAATGGGGTGCGAACCGAACGGGGGGGGGGGGTGTTCGCCTAATTCCTACTAAAGACCAGGGCCAGGCCCAGAAGAACAGGAGGCAGTGGGGGCATAGAGCTAACAAGCAAAGCCCCACCCTATCGGTTCTGAAGTTCAGGGGCCTCCAAAGATCCAATAAAGAGAGATTCTTTCTTATGAGGTTTGAATCATTTGCTGTCTCAGGGGGTAATCAAGGTCACCCTAAAAGAGCAAGGTGCAGGCTTTTATTCAAAACCTCTTTGTGGTTCCAAAACTAAATGGAGATGTCAGACCCATCCTGGACCTATAGTATCTAAACCAGTTTCTGAACATTCGCCATTTCCGAATGGAAACCAATCGGTCCGTGATCGGCACCCTACAAGGTGGGGAGTATTTGGCGTCTATCGACATCAAGGATGCCTATTTATCCCACTCACCAAAAGTTCCTAAGGTTCGCGGTAGAACATCGCCACTTTCAGTTTGCGGCTCTGCCTTTAGTATGGCCACTGCACCCCGGGTATTTACAAAAGTTCTGGCCCCACTGTTGGCAAACTTGAGAGCACAGGGCATAACGGTGACAGCCTATCTAGACGATCTACTTGTGATAGATCAGTCAGTGGCAGGACTAGATCACGCAGTGCTCAATTCAGTGAGATACCTAGAGCATTCAGGATGGATTATAAACCTACAGAAATACCCTCTATAAGCCCTAAGAAGGGTAGAGTATTTGGGCATGATCATAGACACAGCCCAAAGCAGGGTATTCCAGCCAGAGCCAAAGATCAAGTCCCTAAGAGAATTGATCTACAAAGTCAAGACGAAGGCACTATCAATTCGCCTTTGCATGAGGCTATTAGGGAAGATGGTGGCCTCTTTCGAGGCTGTTCCTTATGCCGAGTTTCATTTGAGACTACTGCAGGACAGCATTCTGGCTGCCTGGCACAGGAAAAGCTAGGCTCTGGATTTACCCATGCACCTGTCTCCACAAGTGCGCCAAAGCTTTAGTTGGTGGTTTAAGACCAAAAACTTGGAGGGGCGTGGCCGGCAGCCGAGGCGGATGGCCGTGTGAAGTGAGAGCTCCAAGCCAAGAACCTGCTTTTAGCTATATTAAGCAATTCTACCGACGCTGCAGTTTCACAGCAAATACCTACGTGTCCTTGAGACAATCCGGCGGCGATGGGGAAGAGAAAGAATGATCGTAACCCACGGAAACTCACCAATTTCTTCCCGCCGACGAGCACGCCTGGGCCGCAAGATGGCGACGGAGCAGCAGACTTGCGTGATTCGCCGCGCGGAGGGGAGCATCGCGGTCCGGCTCCTAAAGGAGAGGCAACGAGGTCCCGGACAAGCAGCGGAGGCTCCTCGCAGGGAATATCTCCTGTCTCCAGCCCGCTGAAAGCAACGCAGAAGCGCTCTTCCAGCCACAGATACGCAGGTGAGCAGGATGATAACTGTGACTCTCAGGACAACACGAGAGTCTTCATTGAGCAGATAAATGAGTTCCCTACCTCGGGACAGCCATTAAGCGACACAGTCATGAAAGACATGTTAGTGACTCTAAGAGGATCCCTGCACAGAGACATGATGCTTTGCATCTCACTTCCATAGGCGATAGAGTCAGCCATGTGGAGGACAAGATGGGCGACTATGCGGGTGCACATAATGAATTGGTGGATGCCTACAATGATGCACAAGAGGAAATTCAGGCTATGAGGGAGAAGATCACAGATTTAGAGGACAGATCTCGTAGGAACAACGTTAAGTTAAGGGGGTGGAAGAATCAGTGACCCCGGCAGATCTGAGGCAATATGTACAAAGCTTCATCTCCGCCATGTTGCCAGAAGCCCCGGCTGGGGAGGTTATTGTGGACAGGGCCCACCGCCTTCCCAAACCCAAATTCCTACCTGAAAAAGTCCCGAGAGATGTGATCGCACGCATTCATTTTTTTCACATTAAAGATGACCTCATGCGTTTCTCCAGAAAACATCATCCTTTACCTGCTCCGTACTCGGATATCTCCGTGTACGCGGATCTATCGCAGCACACTATGTTAGCTCGCAAGAAGTTATCTACTATCACCAAATTGCTGCAAAATCACAAAATCTCTTACTCCTGGGGTTTTCCCACCAAACTTCTAATTATTAAGGATAACCGTACCCATGTGATTAAAGACATAGAGGATGGCCTTGCTTTAGCCAAAAAATGGGGCCTGCTACCAGTGGATGCACCCAGCTCATCATCTAAACAAGCTCCCACTAGGATGTCCCCTGAATGGCGCACAACTTGAAAGGACCTGCTGAACGTACACAGTCACCTGTACTCAGTTATCCTGTACTTTTTCTCCTTGTGGACCCTGGATGTCCTGGCTGTTAAACAGCTAAAAAGCGACCAAGGCGAGCGACATACAAATTGACTAGACCAAAGTTGGTTCTCTTGGAACTCGTTACCCCCTTAGTGTAGAGATGCGAGATTTACTCGCAACATATGACTACTTTCAATTTTTTTCTTCATTTTTGCTTTGTATCTTTCCTTTTTTTGTCTTGTGCTTTTTGTTTTCTGTTTTTTCTTGGTTTTTTTTTGGTTTGCACCGATGTACCTGAGGATCGAACAGAAGATTTGTCTATACCTACAGATAGATGGTTTGCATCAAGCATCTCCTTGGACAGGTTGCCGTATCGGAGGTATACCTCTGCTCCACTACTGCCACCTAAAGGTACCATAATGGAAGTTCACTTAATTTTCTCACAAGCATTTCTCTCACTGGAATTCCACTTATCTCCAGGATAATGTCTTTGTCAATTGTATCAATGAATGTTCATGGACTGAACAGCCCATATAAGAGGGCCATGATGTGGAAAGACCAAAAACTTGTGGAAAGGAAGGTTCTTTCTCTCAGTCACCTGGAAGGTGGTGTCGACGGATGCCAGCCTGTTGGGCTGGGGAGCAGTGTTAGAAGAAACTTCAGCCCAGGGTACCTGGGCCAAAACCGAGGAGAGCCTGCCGATCTATATACTGGAAATTCGGGCAGTATACTTAGCCTTCAGAACCTGGACACACAGGTTAAAGGGCCACCCAATTCGGATTCAGTCCGGCAATGCTACAGCAGTAGCTTATATCAATCATGAAGGAGGGACCCGGGGCCGGGATGCTCAGAAAGAGGTGAATCGGATTTTTATATGGGCAGAAAAACATGTTCCTTGTCTTTCTGCAATCTTCATTCCAGGGGTAGAAAACTGGCAAGCAGACTATGTAAGTCGGCAGCAACTGTCACCAGGAGAGTGGTCTCTCCACCCCGATGTCTTTCAGGCAATATGTCAGAGATGGGGGACCCTGGATGTAGACCTGCTAGCTTCCAGGCTCAACAGAAAGTTGGATAACTTTGTGTCCAGGACGAGAGATCCACTGGCCTGCTGAACGGATGCTCTGACAATTCCTTAGAATCAGTTTTCACTGACCTATGCATTTCCCCTGATCCCTCTCTTACAGAGATTGCTGGGTAGGATCAAGAAGGAGGGAATACCAGTACTCCTAGTGGCCCCAAATTGGAGGTCTTGGTACACCAAGATCATAAAAAGGTAGCCCTTGGGTTCTTCCGCTCCATCACGACCTGCTGTCACAGGGTCCAATGTTTCACCCTTCCTTACAGAATCTAAATTTGATGGTCTGGCTACTGAGACCCACATTTTGAAGAAGCAAGGGCTTACGGGTCCAGTTCTTTCTACACTCATTAATGCGAGAAAGCCAGTCTCCAGACTAATCTACTACAGAGTCTGGAAGGCGTATATTTCCTGGTGTGAATCCAGAGGATGGAATCCTCTAAAGTATACTATAAGTAGGATTCTCGTATTTTGCCAATCAGGAGTAAATATGAAATTTACATTTACATATACCAGCTAGGAAAGTTAAATATTCATATCTTTGTGTAAGAATCCGATTTGGCCATAAGTAAAAAATTCAGTACCAACGCTAAGGTGATGCCACTCAAGACTATATCTCTAGTCCTTAACTCACCCATTCAGTCTGCTTACAGAAATCCTAAAACTCATTCTTTCAAAAACTGACCTCAAAGTATTTGACCACGCCTCTCCCTTTTTCAGTTGAGAATAAAATCATACTTCCTTTTCCTAAAACTCAGGCTCTAGGTGTAATCTTGGACTCCACACATACAATCACTGACAAATCTTGGCACCTTCTCCTTCGTAATATGTCCAAAATACACCCCTTCTTGTCCAATGGCACCACCAAGCAACTAAGGTTGTTATATCCCATCTCGACTATTGCAACTCCCTCCTCCTTAGCCTTCCTACACACAGGCTATCTGCATTTCAGTCTATCATGAATGCTGTTACCAGACGTATACACCTTACTAAAAGCTCAGTGTCTACCACCTAACTCTACTGATCCATCCACTGGTTTCAGAGAGCCCAACAAATAAAATTAAAAATATTAACAACAACTTAAATAGCAAACACAAATTTAATCTTAAAATATCAACTAAACTATCCTCTTTGCTCCTCCCAAGGCCTCCCGCTCTCTAGTACCATTATCACCCCTGTCTATGCTCATATCCAGGCTTTTTTTAGAGCATTTTTCATTCTGTGTAAGACTGGGTTCACACAATTTTTACATGTGGCTCACAGCAGGGGTCCGGTGTGTCTGTTCACCATTTCAGGTCTGATTTCAGACCATATTTTTGGCTGATTTTGGACCTGAAACAGACCAAAAGACACACAGGGCTCCTGTGCAAATTCATACTGGAGCCACAGTGGAGATATGTGAACCGACTCCATAGAGAGCGAGTCAAAATCTCCTGCTCTTGCAAATTGAATGTGGGAAAATCGCATTCAATTCGCAATAGTGTGAACCAAGCCAAAAGGTTAGCCAGTGCCTTAAACCCACAAGAAAGAGGTTGTCAGAGACATGCTCCAATTCATTATCTATACAAGAATAGCACAGAAAATCTAAGGAACCTCACTGGGGATACTTCCCCTATCTTCATGTTTTGATAGCAACAATCACCAAGATGGAAATGGAGAGGAAATTCTCTCAGCTTAACCAGTCCTCCAGACAACAATAGAAACCTTCTGAGACTTTTGTCCTTCTCCATATTATTTAGGTGTTACCTTGAATCTCTGGTACCTTTATAGAAAATCTGAAAGTATAGTATAATGGTAAATCCGATACTCATCTTACAACTGTAGTAAAATGCATGAACATGTCCAATGTTCTGTAGCTTTTTGTATAATGTTTTATGTTGTTTTCCTACGGCAAACATCTAAAGTTATGCCATTTAAATAAAAGGGTAGTTCACAACAATTATGGCTGTAATATGGACGTTCAGCAAAAAATAGACCTCATCTGCTGGATTAACTCTGCTTCCTAGAAAGAAAGGTACCTATGGGGGAATAAACCGGGTAAGTATTTGGCGAGGATCTCAAAAGAAAAGAGAAACATAAATCACATAGAAAAAATAAAAGATCAGAAAGGACAGATGAGGTATAGGACGTCCGAGATTGCGGAGGCTTTTCGGACGTACTACACCACACTGTATACAATTAGAAAAGATGAGACTCAAGAGGAAAAGGCGAATAGGGGGAAAAAAATTGGAGAGTATTTAAGTGAAGCTAACTTACCAAAACTATCACAGGAAATAATGGAAACCTTAGACGACCCAATTACATACGCAGAAATCAGTCAATCGATGGACTGCCAATCAAATATTATAACAAATTTAAAGAGATATTGATCCCGAAAATGAGCACTTATTTTAATAAATTAGGGGGAATAGAAGAAATTAGGAAAGAATCTCTTCTTGCTAATATCTCAATTATAGCCAAAACAGGAAAAGATAAGACCCTTTGTTCTAACTATCGTCCAATAGCATTGTTAAATGCCGATATAAAATTTTTGCAAAGATACTGGCAACAAGGTTAAAACCGTATATGCCTGACCTAATAAGGTCAGATCAGACGGGATTCGTAAGTGGCAGAGAAGGGAGGGATAACAGCTTAAGAACAATTTTACTATTACAAGAAGAAAAAAAGGAAAAAACCCCAGTCGTACTCATGTCGCTAGACGCAGAAAAAGCATTTGACAGAGTCGACTGGGGGTTTATGATGGAGACTTTGAGAAGTATAGGACTGGGCCCCAGATACATGGAATGGGTGGGAAACCTATATAAGTCCCCTACGGCAAAAGCAAAGGTCAACGGGAGTGTATCGACGGTCATAGAGATGATGAATGGAACAAGACAGGGCTGTCCGCTCTCCCCCTCCTATATGTGATAGCGCTGGAACCATTGTTGTGTAAGATAAGGAACAACCCAGATATAGGGGGGGTGAGAGTGGGAGAGGAGGAACAGAAGTTGGCAGCATACGCAGACGACTTCCTCTTATATGTGACCAAACCCAAAACATCAATACCCAACATATTAGAGGAAATAGGAATATATGGTAGACTCTCCAATTTTAAAATAAACCCAGTAAAAACTGTAATCATGAACATAGGAATAGAGAAAAACGAGGAGGAGGTCCTACGCAGAGCATTCCCTTTCACTTGGGAGCAAAAATCACTCACCTACCTAGGGAAAAAAATAACCCCCAAAGTAGAAGGCCTTTATGAGGCAAACTACATCCCCCTACTCAATGAAATTAGACAAGATCTAAAAAACTTAACCCATAAACAGATTACCTGGATGGGGAGGATAAATGCATTCAAAATGATAATACTTCCAAAGATAATATACAGATTCCAAATGTTACCAATAAATGTCCCACAAAGTTTTTTTAAGCTAATAAAAACTATAATTTCAAAATTTATATGGCACGACAAAAAAACAAGAATAAGTTACGCAACTCTCACCCGGGGAAGAAAAAAAGGTGGACTAGCTCTCCCAGATATAAAAAGCTACTATCAAGCGGTAATACTAGCGAGGTTAGTGGAATGGACAAATAGGAACACGAAAAAAAAATGGGCACAAATGGAAAGTGAGATAAGTAAACAGCACTTAAATACAAATATATGGATCCCACCCAAATTTAGAATAATCAACCCTGATACACATAGCATCACAAAACAGGTCTTTAAGATATGGGACCTGGTACATAAACGGGAAAAATGGGAATATAACTCCCCACTAATCCCATTAGCAAACACAGATTTTTTTGCACCAGGAAACAGGACCAAAATGGGGAAAAAACTAGGTAGTAAAAGAATAGGAGATATAGTCACACAGGGAAAAAAAAAAGAAAAAGAAGAGATACGCGTAGTAGAAAGGGCACAACAGATAATGGACTGGGAATACCTACAATTAAAGCACTTAGTTAACACACTACCAGCACCAATAAGAGACGACGCAGCACAGAACCCAATAGAAAAACTCTGCTCCACGGGAGAACCACTACAGCACGGAATTGCGGTGATCTACAAAATTATTTTTCATAGACTAGCTTTAGTAAAAGGAGAAAAAAGATATGCTTCATCACTGGTCCCGATACTGTTGAACGCAGCAAAGGGTTTGATCCCGAAATTTTGGCTCCACCCGCAGAAGCCACCCCTAAATGAATTTATACACAGGGTCGATCACATCGCAGAGATGGAGTATCTGAGAAGGGTCGACCTGGGAGAGGAAGAGGGAGGAAGATGCGGGAAGATCTGGGACCAGTGGAGAAACTTTAAAACAACAGAAAAATGTATCCAAGTACTAACAGAAATAGACAGGTAAAAGTATTAAAACTTAAAAAAAAAAAAAAAGGAAAGAAGAGACTAGTCGACCCGACCCAATAGAGTATACAGGAAAGAAGCAGGGGGGGTATAAATAGACTGTGGGAGGATAATATAAGGGAGGGGAGAGGGGGAAAGGGGATAAAATAAAAATAAAATAAAATAAGGGGACCTAGGGTTAAAGGGTAGAGGGGCGTAGCGGAAGCCCTTATTCCTATAAGAGCTACATATGAAGTATACAATTCGCTATCACTAATTGTACCTTTGTGGAAAAAAAAAATATATAAAACAAATAATTAAATAAACTAACTGAAGTAACCACAAGTGATGCGAATCCGAGGTCGAAATATGAAGGGCGGAACAAAGATGAACCCCTCTTACGCCTCAAAACTTTGGGTTAAGTCTGATGTGGAGAATAAAAAAAATAAAAAAAACTCTGCTTCCTAGAAGGAAGGCATATATATTGCGTTTAATAACATGCAAGAATGTGTTATATTACTTTTTGACAATATATTTCTTAAAATGGTATTACACTATTTTTTGTACTATTGGATACTGCAATCAGTGTTGCCTGCAAAGGAGAATGAGGAGAGTGATATACAACGCATGATTTCAAGGGTAAAGCCCCGTTCTTTTGAATGGCAAGAACTCTCATCACGGCCCTCCATTCAGGATTCCAGGTGTTCGTCATGTCTACGAATGTCAGAGTTTTACAATGCCTCATGGGAAGTGTAGTTTCACAGCAGCTGGAGGGCCGTAGTTTGGAGATCCCTGCCCTAGACTAACGTTGTATGCTACCGCGCATGTGTCAAAGTGTTATCGAGCATGCACGTTTTTTCTACCCTGCAGGTAAGCATACAGATGACCGGTTTTCTCTGCAGGAAATACTCTGCCGGAATCCCGACAGGAAAATAGAGAGAATTTTCCTGTCGGGACTCCCGGCTCTTTTTCTTATGGGAAAACTGCATACACATGGCCGGGATTCCTGGCCAAATGCTCTCCTGGCAGTTTTCCTGCCAGGAAAACTGGTCGTGTACGAGGCTTTAAGAGTAGATATTGAAGAAATTCAACAGTTGCATAAGGACACACATTTTGGGAATGAATGGCAATGGTTTAGTGAGGCACTAAGCACATAATAGAAATGTGAGCACATTCGTGTTCTCTAAAAGCCATTTATTTTTAAACATATTACACTGTAATTTTTTAGTTTGTTTTTCTAGCTTTTAACAGTGAATGCAAAGGAAGAGGGTTATTCTGGAAGGAAGGAATTGTTGGTGGATTTATATCAAGCGTGAGTGATGATCCAGAGCATAAGGGTAAATATTAAAGCACTAAGAGTTGTCTCCGGAGGATGCACATTTTTGTGACGCATGGCACTTAATCACACAATTGAAATGTGAACACATTAACTAGCTTTACAGTGGGGTTTTTTACTAAAACTGGAGAGTACAAAATCTGTTGCAGCTATGTGCCAATCAGCTTCCAACTTCAGCTTGTTCAATTAAACTTTGACAAAAAAAGATCCTAAAGCTAATTGGTTTCTATGCAGAGCTACATCAGATTTATCACACTCCAGTTTTAGTAAATCAACCCCAGTGTGTTTTGTTTGGACATACTACACTATATTTTGTTTGCTCATTTATGTATTTTTTGAGCATCATCAGCGGTTATTGAAGGAACAGGATTAATCTACAGAATTGAATTGCACCGGTGTAAGAATGGAGAAATAGAGACAGGACATATCGTATTTTTCCTGCATGTACTTTACTCTGATTCATGAATGAGGAGACTTTCACTTAATTTAGTGAAGATTATTGTGATTACATCTTGATGAACTATTAAGGACAATTGATATTTTCTAACCGCTGGTTGTTGAATTTATACAGACATCATATAGTCTGCTGGCAAAACCTGCGGCTGAAACACAGCTATGTGTCATTAGTAGGTTGTTTATTTCTAATAAAAAATTGGAACTCAGAACTACGGTAGGTGCAAGATATACTGTTTTATTGGCTGTTGGATCAAAGGAAATCCTTCATTTCAGCAGTGTTTCTCTTCTTGAGAAAATGGAATATTAGGGTTGAGTAGGTATACATTCTGTTCATTAACCTAATATAAACTTTGTTTAAAATAATCCATACAAAAACAATATCAGCTAAATTCCAATCCCATGAAGTGTATTCATTGTATGGTAGTTTCAAAATTCTATTTTTGCATGTGTTTACTTCCAAAACATACTGGTAGATTTTGGTTGGTAGACAAAATTGACCCTAGCGTGTCCTTGTTTGAATGTAGCAGGACATAAGACTGGAAGCTCATTTGACAACAGGGACATGGATTCTCTTACAGTGCCTGCCGCCGAGAATGTGTTTTTAGCACGACAGCATCGCGCTGACTCTCGGTGACAGGGTACCGACATCTCGTACTCGCTGGAATAGTAAAAGCACGTTCCAGCGTGGGCGTCATAGAAGCGACGGGGATCCGACGTGGATTCCCGCCAATTCTACATGTGGGCGGCGTTTGTTATGAATCCTGAAGGGGAAGTCCCCGCCGGATTTAAAAAAAAAATCCGGCATGGGTTCCCCCCCTCAGGAGCATAGCGGGCCCTAGGTCTGTTATGGGTTGTAAGGAGACCCCCTACGCCGAAAAAAACGGCGTGGGGGTCCCCCCACAATCCATACCAGACCCGTATCCAAAGCACACCAGTCGGCCGGTCAGGAGGGGAGTGGGGGCGAGCGAGCACTGCGGCCCCCCCACCCCAGAGCACCCTGTCCCCATGTTGATGAGGACAGGGCCCCTTCCCGACAACCCTGGCCGTTGGTTGTCGGGGTATGCGGGTGGGAGGCTTATCGGAATCTGGGAGCCCCCTTTAATAAGGGGGCCCCCAGATACCGGCCCCCCACCCTAAGTGAATGATTATGTGGTACCCCATCGTACCCCTACCCATTCACCTGGAGGCAAAGTGTAAACACAAATAAAGCACACAGGGTATTGAAATATTTTATTAGTTGGCCGCCGGGGGGGGGTGTATGGTCGGTTTTATAAAAGCGCCCCCCCCCTTCGGCGGGCTTCTTACGACATCTTTGGCGGGGGGGTGGGTCTTCTCCGATTTCCGGGGGTCTTCTCCGCTCTCCGGGGGTCTTCTCCGCTCTCCGGGGTCTTCTCCCGCTCTCCGGGGGTCTTCTCAGCTCTTCAGGGGTCTTCTCCGCTCTCCAGGTTCTTCTCCCACTCTCCGCTCTTGATTCGGCACTCTCCGGTGCCTTCTTTCTGTTCAGGACTGGCCGCCGCTTCTGTCACTTCGTCGTCATCTTCTTCTTCTTCTCTTCTCTTCTCCAGATGTTAATTTGACGCTTCCTCCCGCTGTTATGACGGATGCGTGGCTCCCAGTGACTTATATAGGCCTATCTTGTGACTATCTAGGCCTATCTTGTGACGTCGCAGTCCCATCATGCTCCGGTAGGTACCACGTGGTACCTACCGGAGCATGATGGGACTGCAACATTTTTGTTAACACCGGATTCCCAAAGCATTTTCATTAGGGTAAAAAAGGCAAAATTGAAGATGATCTTAGTTTGTAGCAGATGAAAAGCTGGTCTTGCACAGTCCAGTAATACTATTCTTCTAATAAAGGAGTACTACTGTCTTCATAAAATATTTTTGCACTCAATTCTAAAAAAAAGGAGGACAACAGTAGAATAATATTAATGTTAGAGAAGGTTTTAAACCTCATAATTTTGAAGAGTTTCCTTAAAGGGGTTGTAAAGGTAAACATTTTTTTTACCTTAATGCATCCTATGCATTAAGGTAAAAAAACATCTGACAGCACCGGCTCCCCCCGAGCCCCCGTTTTACTTACCTGACCATTCGAAATTCCTGGGCGCGTCCACGTCATCCTCTTCGGTTCCCAGCCTGGCCGTTGATTGGCTGTCAATCACAGCGGATTACGCGGCGTGCCGGGGGGCGGGGCCGAGTGATACAGTCGGCAGCTATGGCCGTCGCTGTATCACGGGAGCTCGCTCACAAAAGCTTTCCACCGTGCGAGCTCCCTCGCATTAAGGTGGAATGCTTTTGTGAGCAGGACCTTAGACAGCTGCCGAGGGACCCCAGAAGACAGCTTTCCAGGACACTCTGTGCAAAACGAGCTGCACAGTGGAGGTAAGTATAAAATGTTTGTTATTTTAAGAAAAAAAAAATCTGACTTTAGTGTTGCTTTAATTTCTTGTAGATGCAACAGGAAGTGAGAGGAGAACTATACAAAGTTCACTCTCCAACAGCTATCACCCAAACAGGTGTTCCCATTGGAAGATTTCTCCTCACCTCCTGTTTTGGTGACACTTCTAAAATTTGGGATTTCCTATAATTTCACATCTCCTTGTCCACCAGGACAAACAGAAAATGTTTACTGTATGGAAAGCAATAACTACGTGACAGGGGTTCTAATACTTTCCCACTCTATTGTAAACTAATTTAAAAAAGGTGAAAAACCTTCTGCATGCAGCTTCCCACCTATTCCCTCTAAGGCCTCGTACACACGATCAAATCTGTCCGCTGGAAACGGTCTGCTGGACCGTTTCAGCAGACAGATTCGATCGTGTGTACGGCCGAGCCGACGGATTTGGCCACCCGACAGATTTCAAAGCATGCTTTGAAATCTATCGGGTGGGAATCCGTCCGCCCGACATGTCTGCTGGTTAGTACACTTACCAGCAGACATGTCGTCCGCATGCGTGGAAGTGTTTTACTTCCTGGTGCGGTGACGTGGCGGCGTCAACGTCACCGCCACGTCACCGACACGTCAGCGCGCCGTCTGCTGCCGGGGATTTTGGTTTGCTCGTGTGTACACGCGAGCAAACCAAAATCCTATCAGACAGATTTGTTCAAATCGGTCGGTCCGACCGATTTGAACAAATCTATTGCCTCGTGTGTACGAGGCCAAATACATACCTGAGGCCAATCTTGATCCAGCGATGTGTACAGGGGCCAAAGCTCTCTCGGCTCTCTCCCTCCTCACTTTGGCTCCTGCTGCTGTCAATCAAAGCCAGTGATGAGGGAGTGGGGGTCTTATGGACACACAGAGCAGGGCTCAGGAGCAGGCATGCACAGGTGCCCCCATAGCAAGCATATTACTATGGAGGAACCTGTCAGGGAGGAGGAACCAGGAGGACTAGTGGTGAACCTGAAAAGAGGAGGATCAGGGCTGCTCTGTGCAAAACAATTGCACAAAGCTGGTAAGTATAACCTGTTTAATTTTTTATTTTTTTTAAATGCTTTTATGTGTATGCAAAAAGAGTCCAATAGATCCTCAGGATTTCCTGTATTATTGTCGTTGTTGCATGCCGCATATGGCATGGGACCCATGAGACCCAGCACAGGATACAGACTTCACATAATAATTCCCTTCAAATATATTTATTTAGGTTGGTGTTTTCTTAACATGATCGATAGCTCATGCAAAAAATCAAAAGTGGTCCCCTGGAAAAAAAAGTCCTGTTTCACTTATTAATCTCTAATTAATGAAGCCCTAAAAGGTGGCCACTTGCATATTAGTATTCTAGACATAAAACAGAGGTGCATGCTGTTAGCGGTCAGAGTGGACTGAATCTTAGCATGGCTCCTGATCATATGGTCACAATAACAACTATGACATGGTATCAACAAACCTATCCTCTACCTGCAATGTATTTATTTTTTGTGTACGCTCACTGTGTAAACCAAAGGAAATTGCATTTTTAGATAAGAAAACAATAAACGATAATAAAAAGTTATTTAAACAATAAATGAAAATTCAAAGGATATGTATTCAAACTAATATGAACATTTTTAAAATATTTTAGGTAGGCAAATTGAATTACTTTTTGATGTGGACACTGTTGCTTCACAGCATTAGTGTCAATAGCTTTCAAGCTGCACAGTGCACAGCTGTGCTGTTCAAACTGCTGAGTTAAGCCTTGTACACATGATCGGATTTTTCGACGGCAATTGTGTAATGACAGGATGTTGGCGGAAAATCTGACCGTAGCTTTGCTCCATCGGACAATTGTTGTCGGATTTTCCATGGACAAATGCTGGATGGCAGGCTTTAAAATTTTCCGCAGACAACGGGCTGTTGTCGGGTTTTCCGAGCGTGTGTACACAAGTTCGTCAGACAAAAAGTTAAAAGTACAAACACGCATGCTCGAAAGCAATGCTCACCAAACACAACATGAGCATAAGGTGCCTAAAGGGTGGCGCTAAAAAGCTAAAAAAAACACGTAGTACGTAACTACATTCATGTTTGTTGGCAGACAACTGTGAGGCTTTAGAGTAGGTTGCTCACTTGGGATCAGCAGCTGGGAGGAGCATGTGATGAATTTTTCCACATACCCTCACACTATCAGAATGCCACACACAGTCTTATTTTCTGGATATAAAGTAATTTATATAAAATGGCAAAATTAACACATTGTGTGGGCTTATACAATTCCCCAATGTGATCCATACACATCAAATACATAGAATGAATACATTTCTAAGATTTTCTATTACCATTTATTTTACACTTTATTTTACAACCATTTTAGTTTCTTTAGCATTGCCTGGAATTAAGCTGGAAAATGTAATTTTTCTAATGATCTGGCCAGGATTGGTCAGGCCATGAATTATAAAAGTGTACTTCAAATACTATTTTAACATAATTGAAATTAAATAAAGATATTTAAAAATACCAAATACCACTTTAAAATGTATGCAGTCAAATCAAGATACTTTTTTTTTCTTATTTTAAGTGTATACTCTACTTGTAAGGGGTCCACAACAACACATTTAAAGTTTTGAATTACCACAGCAGTCAGAAAAATATAGAATAAAACAAGCACTCTTCATTTCTACTTGTATTATTTGTTGAAAATAATTGTAGTTTCCCCTATCCATATGTTTTCTATAGATAAGTGTGTTAAGCAGGAAATTAATATTATATTTCAATGTTTGATGCTCTAAAATACATCATTACCTGACTTTTTTTCTATCTAAAAAATCACTTGCAGGTCACTGGAGGAAGTTCCTAACATAATAATATTGTCTTTCACAGTAAATCATTTAAAGGCTCTCCAGTAGAGTTGTTTGGTGTTCATTATACGTGTAGCCACTTGAGAAAAAAACAATCAATTAAAAGTATATCATTGCAGGATTCATAGTCTTAAATGCTTTTGATTTGATGTACTGTACTTACAGAATCAGTAAGCCAAAAAGTGCACAAAAGTGTCAACAGCTACATGCCAGGCCCTTCATATAGGCAGATTAAACAGGTTGCCTATTGCCTGCAACATAATTTAATGAATGGTGTGGGTAATCCATCAGCCAAATTCATGTGTTAGGCCCCGTTAGGAGCCTGTAGGGGATCCCATTACCTTACATGTGTTAACAGCCAAACTCTTTTGTGTAAACAACAAAGTGGCTCTCCTGAAAAGGCTGGTTTCCCTTCATTGTCTGTGAAAAGACCAGTAGAACTCAACATGATGAATGAGCCTATGTATCGAAAGGCATGTTAGAGATCACTGTATAAGACCCTATGCAGATCAAGTAGGACACCTAGTGGAAAACTTGTGACACACAAAAGGAACACAACAGCCTGTCCATTATAAATAACTAAAATGCATTAAACTTGTTCTTTTAAGTATTGTGGCTTTTTGACAAGAATTACAAAGCAATTATTTTTTTTTCCTGAACTTGTACAATCAGCAACACTACCTTAATCAATTAAAACTGTTAAGACTACTGAATGTATAGACACTAGATGCTTGGCAAGACTTCTAACCAACCATAGCCCTTGTTTACAAAATTATTAAGAGACTAGTGATAACGGATCATAAAGGAGCATATACCATAGCACCTACACCTGCAGAATTTTGTCAGAAAGTGAAATCCATAAAAAATAACACATTTATTTATTTTTAATTCATTATTAATAGATATGTGCACACTGAAATATTTTGTTTCGGAATTTAGTTTTTTTTCGAAAAATGTATTTATTAAGTTACTCCTGAAATTCATTTTTATTTATTTTGTTTCGTTAAATAATGCATTCGTTCAAAAATCCAAATTAATTAAGGTCGAATCTGTCATTGAAGGCTTATGGTGTCTGTTGAATGTTCTAAGAAGATTCGACAAGCGGCTAAACTGTACAATGCCGCAATCGTACATTTCCGGTTGAATGTTCCGTCTACAAGCTATAGTAGAATTTTAATGTTGTGTGACACTAGTAATTAGGGTTGTCCCGATACCACTTTTTTGAGACCGAGTACAAGTACCGATACTTTTTTTTCAAGTACTCGCCGATACCGAATACCAATACTTTATTTTTTTTTAATGTCATGTGGCATTTTTTTTTTTTTTTTACACAATTTATTTTTGTACTATTTTTTTTTACAGTGATTTGTAGTGGATTGTCAGTGTGGATTGTCAGCGGCACGGAGGGGGATTGGCATGGATGGGGAGAAGACATCACGTGGGGCGAGCGGCACAGACAGGGAGAAGATGGCACGGAGGGAGAGAAGACATCACGGGGGAGAGCGGCATGAAGGGGGAGCAGCATGGATGGGGAGAAGACATCATGTGGGGAGAGCGGCACGAACTGGGAGAAGACATCATGTGGGGAGAGTGGCACGGACAGGGAGAAGACTGCATGGGGGGAGAGCAGCACAGAGGGGGAGAAAACATCATGGGGGAGAGCAGCACAGAGGGGGAGCAGCATGGAGGGGGAGAAGACATCACGGGGGGAGAGCGGCACAAACTGGGAGAAGACATCACGGGGGGAGCAGCACGGAGGGGGAGCGGCATGGACAGGGAGAAGACATCAGGGGGCGATCGGCACGGATGGGGAGAAGACATCACAGGGGGAGAGCGGCACAGACGGGGAGAAGACTGCATGCGGGAAGAGCGGCACAGAGGGGGAGAAGGCATCACGGGGGAGAGCATCACAGAGGGGGAGAAGACATCACTGAGGGAAAGCTGAACAGACGGGGAGAAGACTGCATGGGGGGAGAGCGGCACAGAGGGGGAGAAGGCATCACGGGGGAGAGCGTCACAGAGGGGGAGAAGACATCACTGGGGGAGAGAGTCATGGAGGGGGAGAAGACATCACGGGGGAGAGCGGCACGGAGAGGGAGAAGACTGCACGGGGAAGAGCGGCACAGAGGGGGAGAAGACATCACGGGGAGGAGAAGACAACATAGTGAAGACTTATAACTCTCCCCACCACCCGATACCTGACTGCCCAGGTATCGGGTGAAGCATCGGAGCATTTCCCCTGAGAACAAGTACTCGGGAAATGCTTGGTATCGGTCCCAATACCGATACTAGTATCGGTATCGGGACATCCCTACTAGTAATAATTATATTTATAAATTATTATTACTAGTCAACCAACATTCAAATTCTTCTATAGCCTATGAGTGGAGCATTAGACCGGAAATCTACGATTGCAGCGTCGTACAGTTTAGCTGCTTGTCAAATCTTATTAGAACATTCGACAGACACCATAAGCCTTCAATGACAGATTCAAATTTTGCATGTTTTTCACTGGTTTGTCAAATCTTCGTCGGTCATGTTGAATGGTCTACCCCAACATTTAGAAAACCTTCCCATTTGTTCTGCTCTCTTAACAGTTCCTCCAAGTGCGATGGTGGCATCCGATAGTGGCTCCTGTGTTCTGTCAGATATGGCGACACATTTCGACCCCATGGAGGTTCCTGGCCCTTCTATGAAGGTAGCAGCAGAAACACCCCCACCATAATCCAAAAAGCGGCGCAGGAGGGGGACACAAATTGCAACCAGCAGGAACCGTAACCTTATGTGGACTCACATTGAGTCCCAGGTCCTTGTAATTGAAATGCTTCCTTGCTGGATGCAGCTGTGTGGACCCCACAGGGATACCAGGGAGTAGAAGCGGAAGAAGTGGGAGGAGATCTCAAAAAAGTTAAGGAGTTGCAGTACCATCAGCGTGATCCGACTACCTGCCATAAAAAATTCAACATAAAACAATAAGTAACGTTTTTGATTATTTTATTTTTTTACATTTTAACCACTACGGCACCAGAGGATTTGGCTGCCAAATGACTGGGCCACTTTTTGCGATTCGGCATTGCGTCACTTTAACTGACAATTGCGCGGTCGTGCGACGTGGCTCCCAAACAAAATCAATGTTCTTTTTTTTCCACAGATGGAGTTTTCTTTTGGTGGTATTTGATCACCTGTACGGTTTTTATGTTTTGCGCTATAAACAAAAAAAGAGCGACAATTTTGAAAAAAGCAATATTCTTTACTTTTTGCTATAATAAATATCCCCCCAAAAAATATTTTTTTCTCACTTTAGGCCTATATGTATTCTTCTACATATTTTTGGTAAAAAACAAATCACAACGAGCATTTATTGATTGGTTTGCGCAAACTTTATAGCGTCTACAGCATATGGGATAGTTTTATGGCATTTTTATTAATGATTTTTTTTTTACTAGAAATGGTGGCAATAATCGTTTTTTATCATGACTGCGACATTATGGTGGACACATCGGACACTTTTAATGCCATTTTGGGACCATTGTCATTTATACAGTGATCAGAGCTATAAAAATGCACTGATTTTACTGTGTAAAAAATGACACTGGCAGGAAAGGGGGTTAACCACTAGGGGAAGCTGAAGGGGTTAAGTGTGTCCTAGGGGGTGATTCTAACTGTTGGCTACTAGTGACATGACACTGATCACTGCTCCGATGACAGGGAACAGAAGATCACTGTCCTGTCACTAGGCAGAACAGGGAGATGCTGTGTCTACACTGGCATCTCCCGGTTCTTCAGCTCCGTGATATGATCGCTGGCACATCAAGTCCACAGGTCTCGCGGGCACTGTCACGGTTTGCGCATAGGTGTGTGTAGCCTACACATTAAAGCATAGTTTGCACATGTTAAATATTATCGCCACAATTTTTGTGAGAGGAATATTTCCATGGCCGTTATTTGTTCTTATCACTAAACTGAGCAGTAAGTGCTCTTAAGTTCCACTTGACCATCTGTAGGTTACGCCCCCTTTCTGACCAAGCCATATTCTGCTATTTAGCACGCTGCATCTTTAACTGACAATTGCACGCTCCTTCAATGTACTACCCAAATGAAATGTATACCCTTTTCCCGCCACATATAGAGCTTTTTTGTTGGCTTTAAATCACTGCTGGGTTTTAAATAATAACAATATTTAAAATAAATAAATTGTTGTGTTACAGTGGTTGGACTTAACCAGCTTGCTGACCCGCCATATGTTTACTATAGGCGGGTCCGCATTCACAAGTGGTAAATGCTTTGCAAAAGAAACAAGGACATTTACACCAAACACAGCGCATAATTGGAAAGGTGGACTGGATGGGCCAGATTCTCTAAGAATTCCGGCGGCGTAGCGTAAGCCATTTACACTACGCCGCCACATCGTACTGGAGCAAGTGCTTTATTCTCAAAGCACTTGCTCCGTAGTTTTGGCCGGCGTTGCGTAAATCGCCCAGCGTAAACCCGCGCAATTTAAATGGGGCGGCTTGTATTTAAATTAAGCGCGCCCCCCGCGTCGAACGAACTGCGCATGCGCCGGCCGGGGAAAAAGCCCAGTGCGCATGCTCCAGCTCACGTCGGAAAGCGACGTTGAAACCAACGTCAAAACGACGTGAGCGTCATTTACGCAACTCCCTATTCGCGAACGAGTTAGTAAAACGACGTAAGCGCCGGAAAAAGCCGACGCTGACCCGACACCATACTTAACATGGCATCCGACGGAACTTCGTAAGGTTACTCCACATAGAAGCTGGGGTAACCTTACGCGGACGAAAACGACGTACGCGACGACGGGGCGGCGTAAAAGCGATCGGGAATCGGCGTACTAGCCTCATTTGCATAGGCAAATGAGAAAACAACGTAAAGGCCACCTAGTGGCCGGAGTTGTCATTACACCTACGATCCGCAAGCATCACGCGCATAGATACGAGGCAAAAAAAAATGCGATACGACGGGGTATCTGAGATACTCCGGCATATCCCTGCTGAGAATCTGGCCCGATGTCTATATTTACTCGGCACAATCCTGACTTTTATATTTTATTGTGCACCAAAAAACATACGTTTTTCTCAAAATAAATGTGGTTAATAAAAAAATAAGCAAATCTTCATGAAAAAAAGCACCTAATCCAAAAAATTGTATTGTTTAATTCTACGAGTTCATTCTACATTTGTTTCATGTGTTGATGTCATTTTCAGATTAAAATTGTAGCTTAAGGGATCACTAAAGGATTTTTTTTTTAGCTAAATAGCTTCCTATACCTTACTGCAGTCCTGGTTTCATGTCCTCGTTGTTCATTTTTGCTTTGAAGTAGCTGTAATTATGCTCTGATCTCCACACTTCCTGCTTGTCTGGCTCCTTATGAAAAATCTCATGACAGCTTTTCACTGTGGTCCAAGCTGTCATTACTGTGTGTCTAAAACTCCTCAGAACCAATCAGATTAATTTTAAAAACAAAACATTGCCCTGTATTTGTTTTTTGTTTTTCTGTGTGTCTCTCTACTTCACAGAAATATGAAACCAGTTTAAAAGTGAAACTAAACTGCAGGCACATTATATGATTGATTTTTATCTATTTCTAATCATTTTTAAAAGGAAATAGGTCAACTTTTATGTCTCTATACCCTGTAAACAGTCATTTCAGCAAAAAAATGTTTTTCCTTTAGTGACCATTTAACTACTTCATTACTGGGCACTTAAACCTCCTTCCTGCCCAGACCAATTTTCAGCTTTCAGCGCTGACGCATTTTGAATGACGATTGCGCGGTCAAACAACACTGTACCCAAATTATATTTTTATCATTTTTTCCCCACAAATAGAGCTTTCTTTTGGTGGTATTTGATCATCTCTGCGATTTTTATTTTTTGCGCTATAAACAAAAAAATACAGAACATTTTGAAAAAAAAACTATATTTTTTACTTTTTGTTATAATAATATCCCATTTAAAAAAAATATATTTTTTTTTTCCTCAGTTTAGGCCGATACGTATTCTTCTACATATTTTTGTTAAAACAAATATTGATTGGTTTGCGCAAAAGTTATAGCGCCTACAAAATAGGGAATAGATTTATGATTTTTTTTTACATTTTTACTAGTAATGGCGGTGATCTGCGATTTTTTTTTTTTTTTTTTATCAGGCCTGTGATATTGCGGCAGACATAGCGGACACTTTTGACACAATTTTGGGACCATTCACATTTATAGAGCGATCAGTGCTAAAAAAAAAGGAACTGATTACTGTATAAATGTGACTGGCAGGGAAGGGGTTAACACTAGGGGGCGTGTAAGGGGTTAAATGTATTCCCTGGGTGTGTTCTAACTGTGTGTGGAGGGGGACTGACTGTGGGAGGTGACCGATGCTGTGTCCCTATGTACAAGGGACACAGCATCTGTCTCCTCTCTCCCTGACAGGACGTGGAGGTCTGTGTTTTCACACAGAGATCCACGGTCCTCTTGTCACTTCCAAAAATAGAGCGACAATTTAGAAAAACATTTTTTGCTGTAATAAATATCCCCAAAAATATATATTAAAAAAAAAATGTTTTCCTCAGTTTAGGCCGATACGTATTCTTCGTAAAAAAAAAATCGCAATAAACGTTTATTGATTGGTTTGCGAAAAACTTGAGTAACATAGCAGCAGGGTAGATTACTCACACTGGTAACTTCGGACAATTGCAGATGGTCATGAAACAGGCGGAGAATCAGAGAGGGCACTAGTGTCCCCAGGGTCAGAGATGGCAAATTATATAGGTCCTGGGCATCTGGATTCAGCTCAGCAGTGACCAACTATTCTATCTTGCATAGAATCACATTTCCAGCTGTATGCTTCTTTGTGCTATGTTGTGTTGGTAACATCCTAACATCTGATCCTTGAGTTGACAGTTTCTCCATCAAGAGGAACTGTCATGCTTAATCCCAGATCATCATACAAAAATGGTTAAATTAGCACAACTTGCTATTTGTATTTACAAAGACAGCAACTCAAACCTTGCTCCTGTCTATTCACACAACATTCATTCATACAATCACGCACACTCTACACAACACTCATCATTGTATTTTACAAAAAAAGGTCATGAAAGGAATAAAGGGAAACACTTGTATTGCTTAAAACAATAAAATGTAATTTAAATTTTGGGGTCACACCAAAGACAACTGCTATTGTCAAGTAGTAATAAAAAAAAAAAATGATTTTCCTCAACATTTAGGCCTTGTACACACGATCGGACATATCCGCTGAAAACGGTCCGCGGACCGTTTCCATCGGATATGTCCGATCTGGAGTTTGGTCCGATGGCGTGTACACACCATCGGATCAAATTCCCCGCCGGCGGACGGCGCGGTGACGTGGCGGTGACGTTGACGCCGCCACGTCACCGCACCAGGAAGTAATACACTTCCGCGCATGCGCCGAATCCATTCGGCGGCGGCGGGGCGGTGGTGCGGGACGACATGTCTGCTGGTAAGTGTACTAACCAGCAGACATGTCGGGCGGACACATTCCCACCCGATAGATTTCAAAGCATGCTTTGAAATCTGTCGGGTGGACAAATCTGTCCGCTAGCCCATACACACGATCGGAGATGTCTGCTGAAACGGTCCATCGGACCGTTTTCAGCGGATATATCCGCTCGTGTGTACGAGGCCTTAGATGATTCCTCTGAATAGGGATGAGCTGAACACCCCCTGGTTCGGTTCGCACCAGAACATGCAAACAGGCAAAAAATTTGTGCGAACACTGTTAAAGTGTATGGGACACGAACATGAAAAATAAAAAGTGCTAATTTTAAAGGTTAATATGCAAGATATTGTCATAAAAAGTGTTTGGGGACCTGGGTCCTGCCTCAAGGGACATGTATCAATGCAAAACATTTTTTTAATAAATTCATTTTTTTCAGGAGGAAGTGATTTTAACCACTTAAGACCCGGACCAATACGCTGGTAAATGACCCAAGGTGTTTTTGCGATTCGGCACTGCGTCGCTTTAACAGACAATTGCGCGGTCGTGCGACGTGGCTCCCAAACAAAATTTGCGTCCTTTTCTTCCCACAAATAGAGCTTTCTTTTGGTGGTATTTGATCACCCCCTCGATTTTTATTTTTTGCGCTATATACAAAAATAGACCGACATTTTTGAAAAAAAAACACTATTTTTTACTTTTTGTTAAAAAAAATCAAATAAACTAAATTTTAGTCAAACATTTAGGCCAAAATTTATTTAGCCACATGTCTTTAGAAAAAAAAAATCGCAATAAAAAAAAATAGCTACCTAACAGCGACACTAATACAGCGATCAGAAAAAATCGCTTAGTGATGGCAATAGGGAGTGAAAGGTTAACTAGGGCGGTGATCAGGGGGTTAAAACTTTATTAGGGGGGTGGGGGGGCTATCCTGAACCTAACACTAACTGTTTTTTACAGTGCCTGTCACACTGACACTAAATGCAGTGATTAAATCACTGCATTCAGTAACACTGTGACAGGGGGGTGGGGGGGGCAATCACAAGGGGTTAATATGCCTATGTGAGTGTGTGTCAGTGTTGTGTTGGTGCACACTTACTTGTCATGTCTTCTCTCATCAGCAGCGCTGGGAAACAGCGCTGCGATGAGAAATACATAATTTCCTTTTGTTAAACACAGGAGGAGGAAGTGACAGGCTGGGAGCGCGCTCCCATTGGCTGGGAGCGATTCCGCCCGCAGATCCCGGATCGCTCCCAGAGGTAGGGAGACCCCCGCACGCCGCGGAGGGGGTCCCGATGGGACCCCCGAACCGCACTCAGGCGGGGACGTAAATTTACGCCCTTGTGCCTGTACGAGCCATGTTGTGGCCGTATATGTGCGTGCGGGGGTCTTTAAGTGGTTAATAATGCTTAAAATGAAACAATAAAAGTGAAATATTCCTTTAACCACTTAATCACCGCCCCATAGTCGAATTACGGCTACAAGGTGGTTGCTTAACTCTGGGAGGACGTCCATGGACGTCCTCCTGGAATCGTGCTCCTGCGCGCCCCCTGGGGCGTGCACACGGGAATGTCCGTGACCGCCGGGTCCAGAGCGATTACTCTGCAATACCCCCCGTGCAATTACTCTGCAATACCCCCACAATACTCTGCAATACCCCTGCACCAATACTCTGCAATACCCCCCACACCATACTCTGCAATACCCCCGCACCAATACTCTGCAATACCCCCGCACAAAATACTCTGCAATACCCCGGCTAATACTCTGCAATACCCAGAAAATACTCTGGGAAAAAATGCGTTTTAACCACTTCCCGCCCGCCGGCCGTCATGACGTCCTTGACTTTGTGCAGGGATATCTGAATGATGCCTGCAGCTACAGGCATCATTCAGATATCATCTTTTTCAGCCGGCAATTCCCTACACCACAATGATGATCATGGCAGCTGTTCCACCTCTTGATCATTCTTACGGGAGGCGAAAGGGGAAGTCCCCCCTCGCTTCACCCTCCGGTGCTTCTTCCGACTCACCGCTACGATTGAAGCCAAAATCTTTTTTTTTCAGGCTTCCCAGCATAGAGGTGAGATGTGGGGTCTTGTTGACCCCATATCTCACTGTAAAGAGGACCTGTCATGCTATATTCCTATTACAAGGGATGTTTACATTCCTTGTAATAGGAATAAAAGTAATCAAAACATTTATTTTTGGGGAAAAACGTGTCAAACTAAAATAAATAAAGTGATATGAACAATAAAAAAAAAATGTTAAAGCGCCCCTGTTCCAGCATGCTCGTATACAGAAGCGACCGCACACGTAAGTCCCACCCACATATGAAAACGGTGTTCAAACCACACAAGTGAGGTATCGCTGTGAAGGTTAGAGCAATCATTTTGGCCCTAGAGCTCTTCTCCAACTAAAAAGATGTAACCAGTAAAAATATTTAATGGGGATTTTTAAGTAGCAAAGTTTGGCGCCATTTTACGAAGGGTGACATGTTGAGTATCTATTTACTCGGCGTAACTTCATCTTTCATATTATGCAAAAAACATTGGGCTAACTTTAATGTGGTTTTTTTTCAAAGCACAAAACTGTTTTATTTCCAAAAAAACGTGTTCAAAAAATTGCTGTGCAACGACCGCCATTGTATTCTCTGGGGTCTTTGCTAAAAAAACATATATAATGTTTTGGGTTTCTATGTAATTTTCTAGCAAATAAATGATGATTTTTACATGTAGGAGAGGAATGTCAGAATTGGCCTGGGTGTTCCAGAATGGCTGATGGTGCTCCCTGCATGTTGGGCCTCTGTATGTGGCCACGCTGTGTAAAAGTCTCACACATGTGGTATCACCATACTTGGGAGGAATAGCAGAATATGTTTTGGGGTGTAATTTGTGGTATGCATATGCTGTGTGTGAGAAATAATCTGCTAATATGAACATTTTGTGAAAAAAAAAATCTTGATTTTGCAAAGAATTGTGGGAAAAATTACAACTTCAAAAAACTCACAATGCCTCTTTCTAAATACCTTGGAATGTCTTCTTTCCAAAAAGGGGTCATTTGGGGGGTATTTGTACTTTTCTGGCATGTCAGGGTCTCAAGAAATGAGAGAGGCTGTCAGTACATCAGGTGTGATCAAATTGATCAATTTTCAGTAATTGGTACCATAGCTTGTAGACCCTATAACTTTCACTAAACTAAATAATAACCCATTTTTTTTTACCAAAGATATGTAGCAGTATAATAAAGAAAAAATATTGCGCTTGTTTAAATGTAAAAAAGCAGCGATCAAAAAGTGTTATACCACACAAAAACAATATGCAAAAAAGAGATGAGATCGCGCTAGATAGATATAACATCACAAAAATTAAAGTGCAATGCACATAAAGGTTCAAATGGGTAATAGTCATAAAAATGATCAGTCCACCAGAAAGGCAAAATCCATATAAACAATCTCCCACGTGTATACAGCGAATCCACACAAGAAGAGTGTTTGAAAGGAAAGAACCTCACCCACAGTCACATATAGCCTCTTACCGAATGGAGACGATCTCCAAATTATAGGAGATCATAGACAGCCTGGTAAGAGACATGGATCAATGATATCCGATAAGGTAACCCAAATGCTGATAGCCTGTATCCTGAGTATAAGTGAGTGACTCCCGATATGCCATCCGAGGGTATGTAAAAATAAAGAGGCTCACATAGTGTAAAACCTTAATGTATTGGGTAAAAACAAGTGGAATTGCACTTACAATTATCCAGAAATGCAGAGCGTATAAAATAGAAGCTGGCGGGCTTAGGAACACACAGCCCGTATCCGGGTAGAGAAAATGCGTGGTGACGTCAGAACGCCGCCTCCCTACGTTTCGTCATGACAGGACCCCTGATCAAGTCCTGTCGTGACGAAACGTAGGGAGACGGCGTTCTGATGTCACCACGCATTTTCTCTACCCGGATACGGGCTGTGTGTTCCTAAGCCGGCCAGCTTCTATTTTATACGCTCTGCATTTCTGGATAATTGTAAGTGCAATTCCACTTGTTTTTACCCAATAAATTATCTCATCTCTTTTTTGCATATGTAGCAGTATACATTTGAGGCCAAATTTATAAAGAAAAATAACTTTTTTGCAAAATTTTATAATAGAAATAAAAAAAATTTATTTTTTTTACAAAATTTTCGTTCTTTTTTCAATTATAGCGAAAAAAAATTAAAACCGTAGAGGTGATCAAATACCACCAAAAGAAAGCTCTATTTGTGGGAAAAAAAGTATTAAAGTTTAACGTATTAAAATGTATTTAGATATTGTCATTCAAACTGTGAGAGCACCGAAAGCTGAAAATTGGTCTGGTCATTAAGTTGGTTTAAGAGCCTAGTGGTTAAGTGGTTGAATGTTGTACCTGGGGGTGTGTATAGTATGCCTGAATGTTTCCCGTGTTTAGAACTGTCCCTGCACAAAATGTAATTTATAAAGGAAAAAAAGTCATTTAAAACTAATCGCGGCTATTAATGAATTGTCGGTCCCGGCAATACAGATCAAAGTCATAAAAAAAAATGGCAGGTATAGGGACCTACCGCATCTAATGCATAATATGTCGATATCCTGATACCCGCACAACTAGTTTACACAAGTCCAGTGGACGAATTGTTGACCATTGGAATAAGTTGTGTGTGGCAAACACCCACCCCTGTGTATGTATATGTGTCCATGTTGTCGTTGACTTGATTGTACTGTCGTTGTGGTTTGTGTGGACCCATTTCCTGTTATGAATAAATAAACAATTTAAAAAAAATGGCTGGCAGGGGTCCCCCCCAGTCCATTACCAGACCGTTTGGGTCTGGTATGAATATTAAGGGGAACCCCGTACCAAAAAAATATGTGAAGGTCCCCCCCAAATTCCATATCAGGCTCTTCAGGTCTGGTATGGATATTAAGAGAAACCGAGCGCCATTTTTTTTTTTAATGGCATGAGGTTCCCTCAAAAATCCATACCAGACCCTTATCCGAGCACACAACCTGGCAGGCAACAGGAAAAAAGTGGGGCGAGAGAGCGCCCCCATTAACCGTACCAGGCCACATGCCCTCAACAGAGCCCCGCCCTCAGCTATAAAAGAGCTCTCACAGCGGGAGAGCGTCATTCGGCCAGGTGCCTCCTATGGAGGCGGTATCATACGTAGTGGCTCGAGAGTGGATTAAATTGTTGGAATTTTTTTTATATCTTTTCTTTTTAATAAAGTACTTGTCCCAAGCTGTCTTCTGTGATTTTTAAAATTGTGACACTTTTTGTTACCAATTCACATGGGGGGGTGGGATCTGGAGTTACCTTGCGGGCAAGGGTTGTGGGGATGAGGCCCTTGTCCACATCAACATGGGGACATCCTCCCCATGTTGAGGGGATAAAGCCTGGTATAGTTCAGGAGGGGGGCGCTCTCTCGTCCCCCCTCTTTTTTTGTGGCCTGCCAGGTTGCATACACAGGTAGGGGTCTGGTATGGATTTTTGGGGATAACCCCACGCGATTTTTTTTTATTTTGGTTTGGGGTTCACCTTTATATTCATATCAGACCCAAAGGGCCTGGTAATGGACTAAGGGGGAACCCATGCTGTTTTTTTTTTCAATTACTTTTATCTGTATTGATGGGACCCGACAATTTATTATAGCTGCAAGTAGTTTTAAATGGCTTTTTTTCCTTTTAGAAATTTATTTTTGTGCAGGGACTTTTCTAAACACGGGAAACATGCACTAATTTACAGGCATACTATAGACACCCCCATGTACGAAATTTAAAGAAATATTTCACTTTCATTGTTTCACTTTAAGCATTATTTAAATCACTGCTCCCGAAAAAATTGCCGTTTTTAAAACTTTTTTTTGCATTGATACATGCCCCTGGGGCAGGATTCAGGTCCCCAAACAGTTTTTATGACAATTACTTGCATATTGGCCTTTAAAATTAGCACTTTTGATTTTTCATGTTTGTGTTCCATGGACTTTAATGGTGTTTGCGTGGTCGAACACATTTTTTGGATGTTCTGTTGCTGTAAATCCAAGGTTTTACTGTATTTGCTTTTACCCAAAAATAGGTTATATTGTATCTTGTGAGGTTGGAAAAAACCCTTAATGTATTCCTCAAACGTTAATCAATGTACATGAAGTACCGTATATAGTTTTGCATTTTTACCTTCATAAAAAATAAATAATATGTAATGTTATAATGTAGTATGTTTTCAGATATACATTTTACAACAAAACAGAGCTAGTATATGTGTATTAAAATAGCTGAACAATTTTCTATAAAACGTAGATAACAGTGCAAAGAATCATACACCAAAAAAAGGTCAATTAATTTGAGTAGAAAAGACCATTATATTCAGTAAAGCAGAGCATCAGCTGTATAAAGGCAAAATAAAATAAAAAATGAAATGATTCTTATTTTTAAAGATTAAGCAAATCACCCAGAGCTCAAATGCTATTAAGTCTATTGAAGGTGTTTTGCTGGACACAATACACAAATTAATCTCACATTAATTTTGCTTTATTTACTTTAAAATAGTGTCAGCAAACAATTGTGTGTACAATTACATTTCCCAAGAAGATGCATTAAAATTAAGCTACCATCTGCTGATCCAGAAGGATTTCAGCTCTCTCGGGTGGCCAAGTTGTGATATAGTCACCTTCTATTTACTTTGCATTGTTACAAGGAATGTTGGGAAATTGAGTACAGGAAAAAGAGACTTCATTGCCCTGGTTTAGTTATAGACTACAATACCCAGAGAGCAACGGTACAACCCCAGAATGCTTTGCTCCTCGCACGGACAGCTGGGGGAGGTAATTTTAAGGAAGAAGACATTTTCGGTGCGCTCAGGAGGGTGTCTGTGTTGAGGTGTCTGACTGGAAACCTAGGCCAAAGCCTGAGGCCTACCCATACCCAAGTGGATCATCATCCAGCGACAGAGGGAGCATCCCTGACGGAGTGATGCAACGGTGTCCCAGCACGACGGTGACTTGTGAGAGAACCGGAGAGTGTCATCCTGAAGACGGAGAGCTCCGGAAGGACAAGGCCTAATTTGGTTGGGTGAGATGGGCACCTGCCCAAACCTACTGACTGTGTTGCAGGAGGGTGGATCGTTTATATTCACCACTGTGATTTAACTGTTCAGGCATTTTCCACCAGTTGACTTGTTCTTTTTTTTTTTTGGATTCGATTAGATTAGATTTGGATTCTTTGCACGCCAATGCATGCCTACGTGGGAGTGCAAGGACTGCTGAGATAATTTGTATGGAGGTTTGGTCTGGCACACCAAACCACGTTAGTAAAGTATATCATGTAGAGCAGGGGTCTCCAAACTTTTTAAACAAAGGGCCAGTTTATTGTCCTTTAGACTTTAGGAGGGACGGATTGAGGCCAGCAGGGGCAAAACAATTCGGGATCAGTGAGAATAAATATGGCCTCAGGATTGGTGGTCAATTGGAGGGGTAGTGCCCCTATTAGTAGGATGAATAGTATCCCATCGGTGGAAGAAAGAGTGCCCCATTGTTGGCATCAGTGGAAAGAATAGTGCCCCAAGGGCCAGATAGAAGCAAGCAAAAGGCCCTCAGGCCGCAGTTTGGAGACCCCTGCCTACTAGATATAGTAAACTGTTGATATCTATTCACATACTCTTTAGTTAGGTAATTGGTTTCATTAGTACTGTACAGCGCTGTTTTTAAGAAGTGAGAGTACAAATAGTAGACATGTGCATTCGTTTTCGTTAGAATGCATTTTTGTCCGAAAATCGGGTATTTTCATTATCGTTTTAACAAACGAAAAACGAAAGCGCTAGAAACGAAAACCGAAAAATCCGACATAAAAAATGCTTTATTTTCATTTTCGTTCAGATCCGACAATTTTCAATGCTTTGTCGAATTGTCGTCATTCAATTCCTACCTATTCACTGTATTCAGTGAATACAGTGAATATAGATAGGAATTGATCAACGAAAATTCGACAAAGCAACACATTTTTGTTGTTCAATTTCTACCTGTTCACTGTAGTCAGAACGACGATTTTCGATGCTTTGCCGAATTGAACGAAGAAAATTCGACAAAGCATCGAAAATCGTCGTTTTGGGACGAAAACTTTCCCGACGAAAACAAAATAAATCGAAACGATTTTCGGGAGTAACTAAATACATTTATTTTCCGGACGAAAACGAAATTACAAAAAATATTTCAGTCTGCACATGTCTAACAAATAGCGGAACCAAGCAAAAAGGTCTCTCAAAAGAAGTGTCTGCCAAGTTAGTGGGGCTTTCCCCAGTGATTTCAATTCAAGTAGAAGGATATTACACCAAGGCCCTCCTTGACACTGGAGCCCAAGTGACCCTCCTATACAGGGACTTTTATGATAGACACCTTAAGCACCTACTGCTACGCAAGCTGGAAGACTTGGGAATATGAAGAATCGGAACTCAGAACTTCCCCTACGATGGTTACCTGCCGATCAATTTAACCTTCGACCCCCTCAGTGGCAGGAGGGACTTTCGACACTTTAGCAGTGGTCTGTCCTCATCCACCGGGAGCCGGGAAAAGTTCCCTCATCATAGGAACTAACACTGACTTGGTCCAGAGGATTCTGACATCATTAGTTCAGGAGCAGGATACCCCATCTACAAGAGTACACCCGGATGCTGAGGCAGGCCTACCAGCATCTAGTCTTGGAACAGAAGACTCCAACAGAAGGAGTTGGCAAGATCTGGCGGCTGGATAAATCAGAGAGAAAACTGCAGCCAGGAGAAGTGACCTGCCTGAAGGCCTCTGTCAATCTCACCTGGGAGCAGTGGGGCCACTTCATTGTGCTTGAAGCAGATCCACAGAAGAAGTAGAAGGGCATAGAGGTGATCCCTGAAGTGGTCCCCTTGAAGGCACTGCGGAGGAACCACGGGAAGGTCTCAGTAAGCATCAGAAACACCTGTAAGGGTACCGGACAGAATTCTGCTAGGCCAAGTGAACTCAGCAACCCCCGTCGCTCTATCTTATTGGAAGAAGGAAGAGAGGGGCGAAGCAGCAGTAGAGAAGCTCTGCTCAGAAAACATGGCCCTTGAACCGGAATGGAAGAAAAGGGCCAAAGCTTAATTGGCCAGATGGCAGAAGATTATCTCCAAGAATGAATATGACGTGGGGTGTGCGAGAAACACCACTCACAAGATCCGGTTAGAGGAGGACAAACCGTTTAGAGAAAGGGTTTAGATGGGTCCCTCTAGGTGATCTAGAAGATTTGCGTGAACAGCTGGCAGAGCTCAAGAGGACAGGAATAATCCGAGAGTCTAAAAGCCCTTATGCCTCCCCAATCATGGCAGTTCAAAAGAAGAACAGATCCCTGAGGTTTAGGGATGAGCAAAACACCCCCCATCCGTTCAGTTCGCACTAGAACCTGCGAACAGACCTGGGGGACAGTGAATTTAATAATGCTTAATAATGCTTAATAACTGAAACAATAAAATTAAATATTCCTTTCAATTTCATAACTGGGGGGGGGGGTATAGTATGCCTGTGAAGTAGCGCATGTTTCCCGTGCTTAAAACTGTTCCTGCGTAAAGTGTATTTTCTGAAGGAAAAAAAGTCATTTAAAATCACTCGCGGCTATAATGAATTGTCGGCTCCCGGAAAAGTCATTAAAAAAAAAAGCATGGGGGTCCCCCAAATTCAATTACCAGGCCCTTCAGGTCTGGTATGGAAATTAAAGGGAACCCTGCCATCAATTAAAAAAAAAATTACGTGGGGTTCCCCCAAATATCCATTCCAGACCCTTCAGGTCTGGTGTGGATTTTAAAGGGAACTCCACCCCAAATTTAAAAAAAAATGGTGTGGAGTTCCCCCCAAAAATCCACACCAGACCCCTTATCCGAGCACGCAACCTGGCAGGCTGCAGGAAAAGAGAGGGGAAGAGAGAGCGCCCCCTCCTGAACTATATTAGGCCACATGCCCTCAACATTGGGAGGATGCTTTGGGGGTCTGTGACCCCTAAAAGCACCATGTCCCCATGTTGATGGGGACAAGGGCGTCATCCCTTGCCCAGTGGTTGCGGTGGTCTTAGGGCGGGGGCTTATCAAAATCTGAAAGACCCCTTTAACAAAGGGGACCCCCATATCCAGCCCCCCATGTGAATTGTTAATGGGGTACATTGTACCTCGAACTGTAAAGAATTGTAAAAAAAAGGGGTTAAAGGGGTCCTCCAAATTCCAATAAGCCCCCCCTGTCCGCAGACCCCCACAACCACCGGGCAAGGGTTTTGGGCATGTGGCCCTTGTCTCCATCAACATGGGGACATGGTGCTTTGAGGGGTCACGGACCCCCAAAGCATCCTCCCAAAGTTGAGGGCATGTGGCCTGGTAAGGTTTAGGAGGGGAGGGCATTCTCTTTTTCCCCTCCTCTTTTCCTGCGGCCTGACAGATTGCGTGCTCGGATAAGGGGTCTGGTGTGGATTTTTAGGGGAACTCCACGCCATTTTTTTTATTTGGGTCTGGAATGGATATTTGGGGGGAACCGCACATAATTTTTTTTTTTTTGACGGCGGTATTCCCCTTAATATCCATTCCAGACCTGAAGGGTCTGGTAATTAAATTTGGGGGGACCCACTTTTTTTTTTTTTTATGACTTTTCTCTGAATTGCCGGGAGCCGACAATTCATTATAGCCGCAAGAAATTCTAAATGACTTTTTTTCCTTCATAAATGACACTTTGTGCAGGGACAGTTCTAAGCACTGGAAACATGCGCTACTTCACAGGCATACTATACACACCCCCCCCCCCCCAGGTACAAAATTTTAAGGAATATTTCTCTTTTATTGTTTCACTTTAAGCATTATTAAATTCACTGCTCCCGAAAAAACGGCTGTTTTTAAAACTTTTTTTTTTGCATTGATATATGTCCCCTGGGGCAGGACCCAGGTCTCCAAACACTTTTTAGGACAATAACTTGCATATTAGCCTTTAAAATGTGCACTTTAAATTTCGGACTCTCCTAAAAAAGCTTGACTGTTGCATAAAAACTGGGACCGGTTGCAGTTACGTCAGGGGGTGGTCTACCAAAGGGGCTGGAAGAAAAAAGTCAGCTGTTCTTGCCCGCCAAGCACAGAGAGACAGCCCTGAACACCCTTCATGACAATCATGGTCATCTAGGACCTGAAAGAACCTGCCAGTTAGTAAGGGAAAGGTTTTATTGAAGTTGAAGGTTACTGTCACTCCTGCATACGGTGTATCCAGAGGAGGACCTTGCCACATCAAACTGCCGCAATGGGCCACCTTCAAAGCCAAGGGCTCATGAAGCTGGTGTACATTGATTTTCTTTGCCTAGAGCCTGAATTTGAGTGGACTGGGGAATGTCTTGGTGGTAACTGATCACTTTACCAGATATGCCCAAGCATTCCCAACTAAAGACCAGCAGGCTTCCACAGTGGCAAAAGTGTTGGTGGAGAAGTTCTTCATCCACTACAGATTGCCCCAACGCATACACTCAGATCAGGGAAAAGACTTTGAGAGCAATCTCATTAGGAAACTGTTAGATTTGTTGGGCATAAAAAAGTCCAGAACCACTCCTTATCACCCTCAGGGGGATGCTCAGCCGGACCTCTTTAATCGTACTCTCTTAGACATGCTAGGAACTTTGAGTACTGAAAAGAAGCAGCAGTGGAGTAAGCATGTAGCCGCCATCGTGTATGCCTACAACAGCCCCACAAGCGATGAAACAGGTTTTTTCCCCTTATCGGCTGATGTTTGGCAGAAAAGTTGGGCTCCCAGTGGATCTGGCCTTTGGTATCTCCCTTGACAATGCTTCAGCCACTTCCCACAAGGGATATGTGAGGAGAAGTCTGAGTCTGAAGACGGCCTATGAAAAAGCCCAAGACACCTCAAACCAAAGAGGGCAGAGGAATAAACGGAGCTATGATTTGAAGGTCAGGGTCCAAGACTTGCAACCAGGGGATAGAGTATTTCTGAGGAATTTGGGTGTTCCTGGGAAACACAAGCTGACAGACCGCTGGATATCTCAGCCATATATTATCTTCAAGCAGCTACCGGGCCCCCCAGTATAACAGATTAGGCCTGAAGGGAGTACCGGACCACTACACACACAGATCCTCAGTCCTGCTGTAATCACAAGCAATCACGGTTGACCAGTGGACATCGTGGCTGTCGGGCAAGCGCACCAGGTCCCGATCGATGCTGCCGGCGCACGCCGCATAGACGGTCGAGAAGCCCAGGATGTCATATGACGTCCACCCAGGAAGGGAGATTCTATCTGTGGACATCATTTGACAATAGGCGGGTAATGAAGTGGTTAAACGTTATTGTCCAAACAAATGCAATGAAATCCTAAAATGAACTGATTGCAATGACATTTTGAATTATGAAATATGAATCTGTGGGGAGTGTCTTAGACACTCTTTAAACTTCTAATGTGCCTGCATATGACAAAAGTCATACTGACAGTGGTGGAGAGTTTTGTCTCTGGCTGGGTGGAGCCTGATAAGGATTCACAGACATTAGTTCCCCATCAACTCCACTTTCCTTGTAATTGACAGCAGGCAGTGGGCTATAGATTCTGCCCACTACCTGTTGTCGATCACAATGAAAGAGGGGACTTAATGGGAAACTTTTACATCACTGGTTGCTTGGAGGCTCTTAGGTGTAAAGTTAAAAGAATCCTTAACAGCCAGTGATATGTAAAGAGTGAATAGGATAGTGGTGGTAAATATGGCAGTCTGCTACACTCCATACAGGGTCAGGCACACTGGGGTTGATTTACTTAAACTGGAGAGTGCAAAATCTGGTGCAGCTCTGCATAGAAATCAATCAGCTTCCAGGTTGTATTTTGAAAGCTTAACTGAACCAGCTTTACTTAGAAGCTGATTGGCTACCATGTAGACCTGCACCAGATGTTGCACTCTTGGCTAGGAGTACTGCAGCAGCATAGCCTTGGATGCAAACAAGCGATAAAACAGTTCTAAGCACAATCCCACAATGGGAGGGAGAAATAAACAGGATGTCTTATACAAATACAGAAAGTAACTCTCAAAACCTCCTAGGCACATAGAAAGTCAGTAAGATAGAGCTCAAAGCGACAGAAGCAGCATGTTGTAGCAATGATAGAAATGCAATGTTATGTTTCAATAAATCTTCCATGGCAGGCTCTCACACAATTCTGAAGCACAGGAGCAAAGTGCGGGTTAGCAGGGTGAATAGAGAGAGATGGCAAGCGGCAAAGCAGTTCGATAATGGCATATAGACTGACCTCCACAGCATCTCTTTCAACCTCCAAAGGCATAGCCAGACACTTACATGATCCTTGCCATGTGTAAAGGTAATGAGTCCCTCCTTTCTTGGTCACTGACATTTGGCTCCTTCCCTGGAGACTTGACTTTTCCAGGAATGGCACAGGTGCCCTTGATGTATTGTCCTATGACTGATATTTGAAAAAAAAAATCAACACTGTTAGAAAGGCAAAGTAATGTTCAGGGGGGTTAGCTAATTATACACAGGTTTTGTGCTGGTCAATTTTTTATATATAGTGATGAGCTTAGCTTCCCCGGGTCGGTTCGAGCATGCCAAAAAAAAATTGCCCCGAAGCAGTCATTTTTTTAAAATGCTTAAAGTAAAATATTAAACATTTCCAATTTGTTTAAAAGTATGGGAATTGATTTTTTTATGTTTAAGAATTATGCCTACCTAGGTGGACGTAGCATTGGTTCGATGCTGCATCTTTCCCCCACTGGCTTTAAGGCTGAGATCAGACGATGCCTATCACACTGAGCAGAGAGCTGGTGACTGTCACTGGAGTGCTGGGCTGTGGAGGGGGCAGGAGTGGGCAGCTCAGGCTCTCAGTGGCTTGCTGAGAGGTTGAGCTGGGTGCCAGTCCAGGCATGTAGGTGGATCCCGACCATGTGGTAGCAATCGTTCCCCAGCCTGGACAGGCTCTGTGACGGTGCCCAGCAGTGGGCTTTAGCACTCCTTTGATGCACAGGAGAAGTACAGCCAAATGAACTTTGGCTGTACTTGTTCTTTAAATAACATGTCTGGGGATGTTGTAATCCTGCCTGTGGAGAGGGCATCTCTGTGATGTACAGAAATAACATACACTAAGGAAACATGTTTCAAAATAGCTGGCAAATTACTTGTCAAAGACAACTACAAAAAACACTCAGACTCTCTCCAACAGTTTAGCTATGCATTTTGAGGGACCTTGAGACCTTTGATTTTTTAACTGCTTCAATATAGGGCACTTTTACCCCCTACCTGCCCAGGCTAATGTTCAGCTTTCAGCGCTGTTACACTTTAAATAACAAGTGCGTGGTCATGCAACTCTGTATCCAAATAAAATTATTATAATTTTTTTTCACTTGTTCATGTATGCTCCCTAACCCCAGCTTCTGACACACATTGGCAAGAGCCAAATGCTTACCTATTCCTTACAATCAGGAAGTTCAAGGGAACAGAGCGGGTCATCGAAGACCCAGCTACAATAACAAAGTATGCAGGCTAGTGTTCGGGGGTTGTAATTGTACTGAGACAAGTACTAAAACAAATCCTTTTGCGATCAGTAAAGTTAAAACTCAATTTTGGTTTTTCCTACTGGAATTCTCTTTAAGTTCAGCTTAAATAGTGGTAGATATCACAAAACAAAAAGCCATGAATTGACACAAAGGTGCTATAATCCACAAGAATCTCCAATTGTTTCTAATGTGGAAGACACAACCTCCTTCTGTAAGTCTCATTCCAAGCTTGGAAACTAGTCAAAAAGTTCACAGAGATATAGTAGATACTATATAAAAAATACTATACTATATAAATCTTTTTCTATTGGAAAATGTGAAGGAGAATTGTTTTCTCCTTCACTGATGTGCGCTAATGAGGCAGCACTGATGGGCACTGATAGGCTTCACTGAAGAGCACTGATGAGGCAGCACTTATGGGCACTTATACGGCGGCACTGAAGGGCACTGATTAGGTATCACTGCTGACGAGGCACTAATATGCCACACTGATGGGCACTGATATGTGGCACTGATGGGCAGCACTGATAAGCAGGCACTGATTGGCAATAAATGTTATGTGTACAGGTTTCCCCTGCGAGGAAATACAGCTGATCAGCTCTCCTCGCCTCACACTCTGTCAGTGTGAGGGAAGGAGAGACATAAAATGGCACTTCCGTGTTTACTGATCACTTGGGTAAAGATCCATGTCATTGGCTCTTTAACTAGAACTGGGTTGCGCCGTGTCCTGGGGACAGTGGCGTGCGAGAGCTGCGACATTGGGTTGATGTCATATGACGTTGTCTCAAAACAAGAGGAGTTCTCGCCCGCTGTCATTTTACAAAGCGGAGGGTGGGAGGAGGTTAAAGAAGCTAGCAATGGATGCCATTTGTTAGCAATTTAAAGATGTATGGGGGAGTACAAATAAATAGCATTAACTACCCTCACCACAGGACAGTTTTTTTTTTCTTTCCTCTGTTACTGCATTTTTGCTGTATCCCCATTCCAAGTTCTGGTTAGGGCTGAGTAACGGTCCTCCTTGAGGTTTAAAAGTTTTGTGTAGGAAGTTACATCTGCAGTGATCCGCCGTCTCCTTCCCTCCTGCTACAGCTGTGACTAGTCTTTTCCTAGGTGGCTACAAATGCAAGCACTTATGGCTTCCTTAAGAACCAGTGACACTGTGAAGCTGTCATTTTTGAAGTGGTAGAAATACTGCTTTGTTATATTATTTTTGACTCCCACCAAACAGGGGGCGTTGATGATGTCAGGCCCATAGTCGCCAGAAGCATGAGGGAGAAAACACTGTGATGCCTGGTTGAACGGCATGGAGTTGCTGAGGATTGGGCAATTACATGTACTTTCCCATGCCCCCTCACTCTAAATGAGCAGTTAACTATTGCAGTGAGAGTGCTGCCCCACTGAGAATTTTAAAGTCACCTAGAGTTGGGCTCCATCCAAAATCTTTTTTTTTTTTTTTATGTTTGGTGTGAGGAGACAGAAAGGGTCTCTGAGTTCCACAGTCACCTGGTTCATTCTCTCCTAGTGAGAAATACCTTTACTTTTTTTTCCTGCTGTTTTGTTTCTTGAATTGACCCAAAGTTGCTCATTGTCAATTTTGTTTGTGGCAATGTACTGTATATTTACATACAAATAATATACTCTTATATTTTCAGAATAGCTGTCAAAGTTCTAAAAGCAGGTAATTGTACAATTACAGAAACATTTGCAGGCCTGCTTACATTTAAAAATATTTTGTCAAAGCAGAATGTTGACATATGCTTATTGACTTATTGACATTTTAATGAATATAACAAATAACTGAGTATCATTGGTTTAGATACTTAATACTGATAAAAATAGAAATACAGATTTCAATTATGTATCATGGAACTTAGATAAAAAAATACAAACACATATATACAACACAACAAAATAAATACAAGTGTTTGCGTGTATATATATATATATATATATATATATATATATATATATATATATATATATATATATATATATATATTACTCAAGCAAAAAGCTATTTATGCAAAACAATTGCATCAGTGCCTTCACCATTTACTTCATGCCTAATTTAAGAGGATTTCTAGAATTTATTGTTAGGTAAATTACATTTTTCTATCAAGCCTTCATGTTTATTCTACACATTACCTTCAAACAGCTGTCTTAGTATATTAATGTGCAAGATGCCAGGTGCTTAGGCTGTTATTTGGTATAAACACCTCAAGTGTGAACAGAGGCATTTCTCTAATGTTCTAGACTTTTTGACTAGTTTCCAAGTTTTGAATGATACTTACATAGGGAGGTTGTGTCCTCCTCCTGAAACGTACCAGGCCACATGCTCTCAACATAGGGGGGGGGGGGTGTTTTGGAGTCACCCCCAAATCACCTTGTCCCCATGTTGATGGGGACAAGGCCTCATCCCCCCAACCCTTGCCTGGTGGTTGTGGGGGTCTGCGGGCTGGGGGCTTCTTGGAATCTAGAAGCCCCCCTTTAATAGAGGGGACCCCCAGATCCCACCCCCCATGTGAATTGGTAATAGTGTACCCTACTATTTAACCTAAAAAAGTGTAATTAAAAAAAAAAGCCAGCTTGGGATAAGCCCTTTATTAAAAAAAATAATCCAGCAATGTAATCCATCCTCGGGACGACGGGACAATATTGAGAAGAAAAAAAATGGAACAGTTCCGCCTCTTTTTCTGTGGCCTGCCAGGTTGTGTGCTCGGATAAGAGTCTGGTATGGATTTTTGGGGGGACCCCATGCCATTTTGTTTTATCTTGGCACGGGGTTCCCCTTAAAATCCATACCAGACCTGAAGGGCCTGGTGTGGAATTCAGGGGGACCCCACGCAACTTTTTTTTAAATTTAGGTTTGAGATTCCCCTTAATATTCATACCAGACCCAAAGGGCCTGGTAATGGACCCGACAATTCGTTATAGCTGGGAGCAGTTTTAAATTAATGTATCCTTTAGAAATGTAATTTTATTGCAGGGACTGTTCTAAACACAGGAAACATGTGCCACTTTATAGGCATACTATAGACAACCCCAGGTACAAAATTTAAAGGAATAATTCACTTCTATTTTTTTACTTTAAGCAATATTAAAATCACTGCTCCCGAAAAAACTGTGTTTTTAAACTTTTTTGCAGTGATATATGTCCCCTGGGGAAGGACCCAGGCCCCCAAAAACTTTGTATGACAATACCATGCATATAAGCCTTTAAAATGAGCACTTTTGATTTCTCATGTTCATGTCCCATGGACTTTAACGGTGTTCGCGTGTTCAAACAAATTTTTTGGGTTCACACCATTGCGAATTGGATGCGCTATTACCGCATCCAATTCGCAATAGCAGGGGATTTTGACTGGCTCGCTGCGAAGCCGGTTCACATATCTCGGCAGCGAGTACGTCTTTTGGCCTGAATTCAGCTGCATACTCCCATGTTTAGGGTAAATTGCACTTAGTTAAGGAACATATTTAACAACTTAATTTCCCTAGATGTTAACCCCTTCCCAGCCAGTGTCATATTTTTAGCAATGATCACTGTATTGGTGTCACTGGGGATGTCAGTGGCAATTGGTCAGTTCCCACCAGTGACAGTTGGTGTCATATTGCACAGTCCCACACTACACACGATCGGATATCTGATGGAATTTAATCCGATGGATTTTTTCGTCGTATATCTGATGAAGCTGACTTTCATCTGTCTTGCCTACACACCATCAGTCAAAAATCAGACCAATGTGGTAACGTAAAACACTACGACGTGCTGAGAAAAATGAAGTTCAATGCTTCCGAGCATGCATCGACTTGATTCTGAGTATGCATGGATTTTTGACCGATGGACTTTCACACAGACGATCGTTTTTTATCCATAGGAATATTTTAAAACATGTTCTTTTTTTTTTCACCGATGGAAAACACACTGATGGGGCCCACACACAATTGGTTTGTCCGATAAAAAAGGTCCATCGGTCTGTTTTCATCAGACAAACCAATCGTGTGTACAGGGCTTAAGTCGATTATCTTTGTAATTTGTAGAATAAAACAAATACAAATTCCAGTATATATCCTATAGTTTGTAGGTACTATAACTTTCAAGCAAACCAATCAATATACAGTTATTGTTTGTTTTTTGTATCAAAAACATGTAGCACAATACATTTGCCAGTCAGTCAGTAAGGCAGAGGATTAGCCACAGGAGCTCCACACGGCGCACGTCTCCTAGAGTAGGAGCGTGTGTGCTATAGCTCCAGGCAGGCTTAGGAGGCAGACAGGTCAACGTCCCTCCCAGCTCTGCTCCCAGCTCTGCTCCCTGCCCTGCTAGCTCAGTCCTCTTCTCCAGTTTCCAGCCCTGGAAACCCTGTGTCCCGGATCTCGCCTCTCCTCCAGCACCGCTCCCTGGCTCTCTACAGGTAAGAGCCTTTCACCTAAGCTGCTGACGGCCGTCCTTTTCAGGATAAAGCCGCAGCAGCAATACGGACCTCCACTTACCCATCTCGGTGTCCCCCTGCTCTCCCACACCTCCATCATCCTCACGGAAATTTGCGCAGATTCGGGGCTCTTTTTGAGTGCACCGCGCCAGGCCGCCTTGAATCGCGGGGCCGCGGTCTAGGAAAGACCGTGGCTTCACTTGCGGCCTAACGGTGCGCCGCTCCCCTTGCCTCTGTGGTCCTCACCCAGCCTCCAAGAAACCCCCCCTTACCCCAGAAGGACTGTTACCTGGCCCTATTGTACACCCTCTCAGCCCCTAGTGTATCTACAGAAGCACCCTGTCAGTCCTCATCTCACCGCTGGTATAGTCAGCCATCCCACCAGACCAGTAACAGGGTCACCATCCTAGCCCCAGCCCCCCCCCCTGTCTCTACAGCATACAGAAGCTTGATCCAGGGGTTACCCGATCGCCTCTTACAGGGGTCAGGAAGGAATTTTTTCCCTGCCGGAGCACATTGGCCGAGCGCCGCCAGGGTTTTTTGCCTTCCTCTGGACCAAGCCAGGAGAGAGGAGTTTAGCCAATTCCTCTCCCCACTGCCCTAAAATCCACCCCCCCCCCTGGTGTATTGGCGAACATGGCATGTAGGCAATATTCTGCCGAAACCATTTGGAGTTTGAGGCAATGCGCCGCAATACTGCCAGCCATCACCAAAAAGGCCCTAAGAACTGAGCGACTATGGAGAATCAATCATAGATCGACGGTTAGACATTTCAGTCATTTACCCCAGCTCAAGCACATATCATGTGCTCTGATCAATACTAGATCGGCAGTAAAACACTGACTAGAAATCCGCGACTTCATTCAACAAAAGGATCTAGACTGTCTTTTTATTACAGAGAGCTGGCTCACAGCCGACTGTAACACCATTCTAGGAGAATTGGTGCCAGAAAATTACCGTATCATAACGGAAAACAGAATAGGGCAAAGAGGAGGCGGCCTGGCGGTGATCCACAAGACGCATCTTACGATCACCAAACCAGTCCGCCAAAACCCTCTGCCATTCATGGAAACCCTTACTCTGCAACTGCAAGCAAGTTCAAAGGAGACCGTCTACATTCTGCTCTGCTATAGGCCGCCCGGCCCAAAATCGCAGCTGCTCTCATCATGGACGGATTTCTTCTCCACTTATACCCTCAACAGTAAACAACTTTTGCTGCTAGGGGATTTCAATCTCTGGGCCAACTCCTCACAAGACCCCATTGCCGACGCCTGTATTGACCACCTGGAAGGATTAGGATTGCAGCAACTAGTATGTGGGCCCACACATGCTTCAGGTCACACACTTGATCTTATTTTCAGACAAGCTCTGGAAATAAAAATTGGGGAAAATGAAAAATTGCCATGGACAGACCACCAGGCAATTATATTCAGTATTTCCACCATCCCCCCCACAACAAAAACATCAAATCCAGTGGCAACACACTGGACTAGATGTCAGAAGAAGCTCCACTCGGAACTCTTCAAAACGACTTTAAGGAAAAAAATAGAAACAACTCAGCCGCAGCAAACGGCCGTTGAAACATTGAAAGCCATAAACTCGGCCATGCTACAGTCAGCCGACTTGGTAGCGCCGAAACGAATAACCCGCATTCGGAAAAACAACCGCAGCTGGCTTAACAACCAGCTGTCGTTACTGAAGCAAGAACGCAGAAGGGCAGAATCTGCCTGGAAAAGATGTTCTTCAGAGCTAAACCTATCCATCTACAAGGCGACCACAAGAAAATACCACAAAGGAATTTTCCAAGCCAAGAAGAATTATTTTTCGGAGGCTATCAACGGTGCTCTAAACCGCCCCCACAAACTCTTCAAGATGGTCACCCAGACCATGAAACCAGGATGCATTGAAGCCCCCAGTTCGGACACACAAGAATTTTGCAATGAGCTATCGGATTATTTTGTTAATAAAATCGAGACAATCCGTGAAAGCATTCAGCAAAACTATTCTCCCCTCAGCCCCCCCTGTAGCCTCTCACACAGCACCCATAGTAATTCTCCGATATCAGGTAAGTTCACCCTAGAACCCATCTCCATCGAGTCCACTAAGAATGTCATTTGTACTCTGCGCAATGGCACAGCGCCAAATGACATTATCCCCACAAAACTGCTGAAGGAATGCGCCGACATCCTGGCTCCTCCCATCACGCAGCTTATCAACCAGTCTTTCTTGGAGGGCATAGTGCCCTCACAGTTGAAAGAGGGTATAATCCAACCCATCCTGAAGAAACCCTCCCTGGACCCCAAGGACCCACTCCACCGCCGTCCCATAACAAGCCTCAACGTATTCTCTAAGATAATGGAAAAAGTAGTGGTACAACAGCTGCAACTGCATCTAGATACCTACAAGCTACTTGACCCATTGCAATCAGGCTTCCGTCCCGGACATGGGACGGAAACAGCATTGCTGAAAGTATGGGACGATGTTCTCAAGGCCGCAGACGAAGGAGAATCTTGTCTCCTGGTTCTGTTGGACCTAAGTGCAGCTTTTGACACTGTAGACCACAATCTGTTACTGACTCGGCTTACTGAAGTAGCCAGGGTCGCAGAAGGCGATTTATCTTGGTTCTCCTCTTTTTTGGAAAACCGATCGCAAACAGTGAAGCTAGGACCTTTTACGTCTGAAAAACGCACAGTAACATGCGGAGTCCCTCAAGGATCGCCTCTGTCACCAGTGCTATTTAACATCTACCTTCGTCCTCTTTTTGAGATTATTAGCAGCCAAAAACTGCTTTATCACTCTTATGCAGATGACACGCAACTGTATTTCCGCATCTGCAATAGACAGGATCACCACCTCAATCTAGAGACATGTCTCTCTTTGATAGAGGACTGGATGACAAAGAGTTATCTTAAACTCAATGGAGCGAAAACAGAACTTCTTCTGTTTCACGCCAAGCGTAGGAATCAACTTTCAACAGCGTGGTCTCCCCCGCCTATTTTGGGCAAGCTCATCACCCCTAGCGCCAAAGTCAAAAGCCTAGGGGTCATTTTTGACTCCTTTATGACAATGGACGCACAAATAGGGTCAGTGGTCAGCGGATCTCACCATCTACTGCGCCTACTACGCAGACTCACTCCGTTCATCCCTAAAGAAGATCTAGCGGTCGTGGTGGGAGCAGTTGTAAACTCCAGGCTGGATTATGCAAATGCCCTTTACCTCGGCCTCCCCAAGTACCAAATCGCTCGTCTGCAAGTCGTTCAGAATACGGCCGCCAGACTTGTGACTGGGAAAAAACCCTGGGAATCCATCTCACCTTCACTGAGAGCCCTTCATTGGCTGCCAGTTAAAGACAGAATTGCTTTTAAAGCCCTCTGTCTTACGCATAGATGTGTCCATGAGAATGCCCCCCTTTACTTATGCGAATTAATAAAAGCGCATAATCCAAATCGCGTTTTGCGATCCACGAATCAGAACCTGCTCCAGGTTCCGAAAGCCAACTTCAAGTCCAAAGGAGAAAGAAGATTTGCGATCCAGGGTCCCAGACTATGGAACGCTTTACCAACCAGCATTCGGTTGGAGGAGAACCACCTAGCATTTAGGAAAAAGGTCAAGACTTTTCTCTTTTGATAGCAAAGGAGACAGAAACAACAAGCGCCCAGAGGCGATTCAGTTCGCATGTGCCGCGCTATATAAGTTTTCATTCATTCATTCATTCATTCATTCATTCATTCATTTAAGACAATATTTAGGAATGCTTTTTTTTTGGGGTATGTTTTTTAGCAGAAATGTTTTACAGGGCATAGTTAGGTAGAATTAAAATTTTAAGTCTACATATGTGCACACTGAGAAAGTTGTATGAATTACTTATTTATTTTAAAAAATGCAGTTTATTAATATGTTATTTCTATTACAGAAAAAATCTTTTGCCAGTATTGGCTTCCGTGCCAGCCAGTGGGACACTAGCACTGACACCTTTGTAAATACACAGGTGGATATGGAAAGGCATTTATTGTTGTGTGAAGTTTCTGCAGTGCCGCAATTGCCACCCCTGCAGACTCTCCATTGCCAATCCAATCATCCACTGCACCCTTTCCAGTACCATACTTGCCAACTGTCCTGAATTTCTCAGAACATTCCCGGGATTCAGACCTTTTTCCCGGTTTTCGCGATTCCCGGGAAATGTCCCGGGGAATCTTTGTTTTCCCAATTTTTTTGCCGCCGCCTCCGCTAGAGGTCTGCATGTGTATCTCAGGCTCATGAATGGAGAGACGTATCTGTGATGGTGAGCCATCAAAATCCACAATCACACAAAGTGGAACATGTGCCACCTGAGCCACTCTTTGCCTCTTTACACATGTAACAGCCTTTGCCTCTCCAAAGAAATTAAGGAGCACCATTTCCCTCAGGATGTCTTCTTGAAGGAATACCTCTGCAACAGTTCATGTACAGTAATCTAGTGAGCAGAATGTGCTCACATAAACTATAGATCAGTCTACTACAACTGATATTGAAAACATTTCTCCACCTCACATTGGACTACATAAGTCTTCCCCTAGTTCTTCCTCTGCACATATACTGGCACAGAAAATCCATGCTTAATTCTCTGCACAGCAAAAATGTCATTTGTCTAATTAACATTTACACTCTGTAAATTACAGGTCTGTGTAATATCTTGCTCCACATCTGCATGCTTTCTCTACATGTGTACTTTCAAGTTATTCCTGAGAAGACAAACACTGGATGATGGGATCAGTACTGGAGAGGGTGCAGTGGATAATGGGATTGGCACTGGAAAGGGTGCAGGGAGTGGTGATTTTGGCACTGGAGAGGGTGCAGTGGATGATGTGATTGGCACTGGAGAGGATGCAGTGGATGATGTGATTGGCACTGGAGAAGAAGCAGTGGATGAAGGGATCTAACTATCTCCTGTAAAAAAATAAAAACAATTCTGTTAAAAAAACAACAACAATTTTTTTTTATTCATTAATACTATCCTAAATGTATTCTGCTACATGTTTTTGATACAACAAAAAAATCCTGATAAGTGTATTGATTTTTTATTTATTTTTTAAGCCTGTGGTGTATAATCACACTCCACAAACTACACCCAGTGCCAAAAAGTGCACACATAAATGTGAGACATACAATGTGCAACGGTGTACATTTAATCCTCCAAAGGAGAAGGATCTTTAAATTAAAAATTGGCCTGGGCAAGAAGGTGGCAAAAGTGCCCACTATTGAAATGGTTAAAAATTGTATCTATTGGCAGCTCAATCATATATAATATTTCAACACAGCACAAACAAACACATATGAAATACTTGAACTGTAACTGTGTATATATGTGTTTACAGCATATGTGTAGAAATTGATGTACTGTTCATTAAGTTATAGGGGTTTTTGTTTCACAAGCACATTAAAATAAATGTGAAGACAAAAGTACAATATAGAATGATTGAAACATTGAGCTGTGTGAAAAGTAAACCTTATTTTAGGGATATTATGTTGTTTCAAAGAATCAGGGGAGCCTTGATATATTATTAGTTGACCTGGCTGACTTTATATAGATTGGATTTGACCAGAAAGTACAACAGGAAATAACTGTAAATGCATAGACATGGCATTTGAAGATGAAAAAGTAACTTTAAATGTCAGTAATATGTTTTCTATTAAGTATAAAGACAGACTACTTTACAAAGGACACGTTGAGCCACAGAGGACTGAATGCAGATGTAGCCATATCCTTTATAAAACTGTATGGGTAAAGTAGAACTCCAGGCAGAAAAACACACACTAATATTCATTTTGGAATGTTGATTCTGTCATGCAATTCCCTACTGTCATATGACCCTGTTGACGGCTTTCTGAGCCAAAATGCGTCGGGTTTGCATCATTGCACCCCACACTTTTATCTGTTTCTATATGTGTCATTTTTGTATGACCATTTTTCATTACAATAAACCTGTTGTGTTTTTTTGACCTGCACCATCCAGAGCACTCTTTTGTTTTTTGGAGCCTATATAAACGGGCCCTTATTCACCCTGCAGCAGAAAGTCCATTGGTTCATCAGTCCATTCTTCACGAGAAGCCATCCAGATCGTATTGGTCATCTAGTTCGATCCTGCCGCATTGATTTTGGTCTCTCAAGACCATAAGCACATCTGACCCACTGTTAAATAACAGATGAGTCCATCCCACACGGTAAGAGTACCCCATCTATTCTTTGTGTGAAGCAATCGTGAATTCTCCAGGCAAATCGGATAATCAGCATCCTATGTGATTTGGAAGAATTCTCCTTTTTACACTGTGTGTTCACCATACATTGACTTTATATTATTTCATTTGGTTTCATCACCATATATATTTGATATACTGGATTCATTTATTTTGTGTCCACCACACTTGGACCCTACACCAATGACATTTTTGGTTTTATCACCATATATATTTTTGATATGTTCACTTTGTGATCATGTAACTAGTTCACCATTTTTAACATTTAGCGCTGCATTATTTATTCTTGACCCTATACTGTAGAGCAGTGGTCCTCAATAGTGATGGATCTGACGGGACGGTTTGTGAACGCTAACCCGCAAACTTTCACAAATGTCTGTGAGTCAACACTGTTGTGAGCTAGGCGAGTGCGCTTATCGGTCATGACCCTCCCTGCTGAACGTCCTTTTGGACAGGACACTGGACGAGGGGCAAGCCAACAGTTTCATTGCAAATTGTGCAAGCTCTGGCCAGAGGTCAAGCCTGCCCACCAAGTAGTCCAGGGGTTCATCACTTCTCAGTGCATCCACATCCGCCGTTAACCCGATGTAGTCGGACACCTGATGGTCTAGGCGTTCCCTGATGCTGGATCCGGAGGACAGTTGTTTCTCTGTGAGTGGAAATTTCTCTGCCAATGCACGCAAAAGCAGAATGCAGTATTTCTCGAAGAAAGGCCTGGAAGTGCTGCATTCTGATAGCCCTCTGTGATGGTGGTAACATTTCCGCCATGTTTTGTTTGTACCGGGGGTCTAAGTATGTTGCCACCCAGTACTGGTCCTTGCCCTTTATGCTTTTTATACGGGGGTCTAAGTATGTTGCCACCCAGTACTGGTCCTTGCCCTTTATGCTTTTTATACAGGGGTCCCTCTTAAAACACTGGAGCATGAAGGCCCAATTTGCACTAAACTGGAAGCGCTGCTCATCATCCAGGATAATGTCGTCCTTGTTCTCCTCCCCCCATCCACGAACAACACCTGGGATCCCAGAAAGGTTTAAAGCATGTTCTTCTTGCTCCTCCTCCTCTGCCCGGCACCATCCTTCAGCTTGCAATCCGTGGCGGTAAAACCAAATCTGCATGGGTGCCACGGGTTACATGCTTGACGAGCGTCAGAAGGTTCACCCAGTGGGCAGTAAAAGTTATATACTTTCCCTGCCTGTGTTTGCTAGACCACGTGTCTGTGGTCAGATGTATCTTGGCACTGACACTGTGTGCCAGAGATACATTCATTGCCGCTGAACATGGACATATAGCTTTGGGATGCCCTTCTGTGAAAAATATTTCCTTCCTGGGACCTTCTCTTGTGGTGTTCCAATAACCCCAAATTTTCGAAAGGCCTCCGAGTCCACCAGTTCATATGGCAGTAGTTGGCGGGCTATTAGTTCCGACAAGCCAGCGGTCAACCGTTGGGCAAGATGGTTATCCGGCGTTAACGTTTTTTACGATCAAACATTTGGGCCATGGAAGCCTGCCCTTTTGCAGAAAAACGTGAGGATGGCATGATGGAAGGTGGAGTGGAGGACAATTGTGACCATAGAGGAGAAGGAGAAGGAGAAGAAGCTGGACAGTGAGAGCCTGGAGTGTGGCTTTGTGGGTTATGATGGCGTTGCTCCCACTGGGCTCAGGCTGATGGGAGGCCAAGTGCCTTCTTAAGGCGGTCGTCCCTAGGTGAGTGTTGGGCTTACCCCGACTTATGCGTTTACTGCAAAGGCTGCAGATGGCAACACTATTGTCTGCAGCGGACACATTAAAAGAAAGTCCACACTGCGGAGCCATAGTTCGGCATCCTGGGAGCGCCAAATGTGACCGTACATGGTTGATGGCTCGCTCCTGATACATTAGGAGTCTGGTTTGTCCCTTCTATGCAATGTAAGTTCAGCCTGCTTCTCCTCCATCTGCTGGTCCATCTCTGCCTCTGAACTCCACTCCTCTTCCTCTCTTGTGGGCACCCACTTGACGTCTGTAGACACGTCATCATCGACGTTACCTTCCCCATCACTAACAATAGAGATCTTAGAGTAGGCAGCAACAGCAGTCACCAACCTCCTTGGGCTGATCTGGGTACTGTTGTCAGACTGCTAAGTGCCGGCTGTTGCTACCTCCTTTCCTGATCCAATGCCAAGAATGGCTGTGCATCAGAAATGTCTTCTGATGGATCGGAAAATAATTTCTGTGACTGAAGCCGAGGGTATATGGTGGTGGTGGTGGTGAGCCACTCAACCAAGTCTAGTGCGTCCTCGAACAAACATTGTGTCACTTCCCACTTTGGCTCTGGACTGGTGCTCCTGCCCTACCCCTACCACCCCTGCGGAAGGGCCTGCCTCTTCCTCTGCCTATCATTTTTTAAATGACTCTGTGACAAAAGTCTCTAGAGAAGCGCAGTATATCTGAAAGAAGGTATATAACACCCCAATTCAATCTGTCGTTTTAGGGGGACCACTGGTTTATCTCACCATTTATGAAACGTTTTTTTTCTGGAAATGTTGTCACTGTGTGTAGCATAGGTAACGCAGCAAAAGCGACAAAAATTCTGCAGTACCCAAAAACACTATTATGAAAGTATATTTTTAGATAACACCCCACTTTAATCTGTCGTTTTGGGGGGCCACTGGTTTATTGCACCAGTTATGAAACTTTTTTTCCAGGACATTTTGTGTGTAGCAGAGGTAACGCAGCGAAAGAGGCAAAAATTCTGCAGTAACCAAATACACCACCAGTCACAATGCTGCACAATACAAATCCACTCTGATATGCTTTCTATTTACGAAAGTATATTATAGGTGTATTAAACCCCTATATACTACACCCCTATATACTGCACATTAAACAATAATACACCTATACCAGTTCTTGAAATGACTTTTGTGGACCTGTTAGGTAACTCTTTGTGTCACTACAGTCTGTCCCTGCTCTGCACACAGCAACCTGTCCCTACATTGACAAAAAAATATATGAGTGTATTACACCCCTATATACTGCACAGCAAGTAGTACACCTATACCAGTCATTAAAAAGACATTTGTTGACCTTTTAGATTGCTATTTGATTAAATACAGCCTGTCCCTGCTCCAAACAGCAACCTCTCCCTACACTGACAAAAAGTATATAAGTGTATTACACCCCTATATGCTGCACAGCAAGTAGTACACCTATACCAGTCCTTAAAAGGACTTTTGTGGACATTTTAGATAGCTATGTAAAATGGCCACCAGATCAGGTCTTTTTATAAGGTAGGGGGTATGTCCATGTGCTGAAATGTCTCAATTGGCTGTCCTGCACCACCTGATGGATGTGTCATGGGTCAAAGTTCTTCTCAATGTAGAATGGCGGACCGACATGAATATCGCCAGATGTCCACCTGTTCGGCGGACCGCGAACGAGCAAAGTTTGCCGCAGAACGACCGCTGAGCGAAACGCCAGGCCATCTCTAGTCCTTAACTTTAGGCTGATCAAGGCCTAAATAAATTAATCTAAAGCCTTCAATGTTCAAACATTGCTGTGATTGTGTATCACAGTTGATCTATTCTTGACCCCCCATTCTAAGCCTTCTCCACTCTATCCATTGTAAATAAACATACAAAATAACTGGTAGACATGTGCACTTGTTTTCGTTAGAATGCATTTTCGTCCAAAAATCCGTTTTTTTTCGTTATCGTTTTAACAAACGATAACGAAATCGCAAGAAACGAAAACCGAAAGATCCGACATAAAAAATGCTTTATTTTCGTTTTCGTTGAGGTAAAAATTTGATATAGAGAGATTCGACATTATAGGGAAAAGATTTGACATTATAGGGAAAAGATTCGACCCTATAGAAATAATAGATTCGACATTACAGAGATTAGATTTTGATTTATGAGAAAATAGATTCGACAAAATATATTACTAGTCATACAACATTAGAATTCTTGTAGGCGGAATATTCGAACGGAAATGTACGATTCAACGTAAAGATTCGATGTTCCGTCGAATATTCTTTTGACCATTCGACAGAAACCAAGTATTATTGGATTTTCGGACGAAAGCTATTCCCCAACGAAAAACAAAATAAATCAAAACGATTTTTGGGAGTAACTAAATAAATTTATTTTCCAAACGAAAACGAAAAAACAAAACAAAATATTCCAGTCTGCACATGTCTAATAATTGGACTACGCTTTAAATCAGTAACTTATTATCACAAGAAGGATTAGGGTTGTTTCATTAAAATTAAAAAAAAGAATAGGACACAATTACTTTTCTTTTCAATACATTTGTATTGAAGTTTTACATAGATATTAATACAGTGCAGGATAATGGAAAGTAGAAAGAAAACATATCAGCTGTTGCAAACAATTCTATTGCACTTCAATAGAAGATTATAGCAACAGAACCAATGATAATATGTTCAGTAGGTAAACAGATCAACAGTAGACCTATTGGAAGCATGTTCACCTAGTCCAAAAGGAACAATCTTTTACACAAGTCATATTTATTGTTAGTAGTATACACTTCTTATACCAAGTAGACCAATATAACCACCTTGGGTTGCACAAAGGCAACTCTTGCTTGAAGCAAACATGCATTCATAAATACTATGCAACTGAGTAAGAGCTATTATTTCTGAGCAGGAATTAGAGAGGCAATTGTGGGTGATGACCAGTCTCCTAATAGCAGTATATGGATAAATATGCATCTAAGTTGGGGGAGAGGGTGTTGTCAATATCCAAGTTTAGGATGGCTAATTCTGGCAAGGGGTTGACTTGAATATGGATGACTTAATAACCAATAACCAGATAGGATGTTACAGGACCAAAATATGTGTAGGAATGTGCTGAAAGAATGGAATCTATTGTATGTAGTATGCAGGGCGTTCTATACCAGCGAAAGGTGATTTTGTAGTAAAGCTCCCAAAGGTTAGCGGATTTAGGGGCCTTAAATTAGATGTTTAGGGTGGCTGACCTTGTGTTTTTGTGAAGGAGGTTCTAACCTCTCGCTCCCACTCACTCTGGGAGTTGGATTTGTTAGTTTGTCCTGTATAAGTTGGTAAAAGAGGGATATACCTTTAACGTGAAATTTCTCCTCTGACCAGAACTTTCATGATAGTTTGGGAATGTGTTGGAATATGTTAGGGGAATGTATGAGGTAGTGGGTAATTCTAAGGTACTGGAAATAAGCATTTGTAGGTAGGTTACATTTTTTTTAAAGTGCTGGAATGGACTTGAGCACCCCAGAGGAGTATAGATTTAACACCAGCGTAATAACTTTTCCTGTCCAAGCCTGAATATTGATGTCAGGAGTTAGTAACAGGATGATGTTTAAAGGAATCAGTATTGGAACAATCCTTGGGAGTTTTGAACACCAGATGATGAAATGCTGAAAATGAGGCCAGTATAGTTGATAGAAGCTTGCCTTTGTTGTGTATTTGGTGAGTACTGATTAGCCAGTTGTAAAGGTTTTGACCTGGGAGTTGGAGAGTCTTTATCTCCCTCCTTATAATCTGTGAGTTGTGCTAGTAAGATTACAATATAGTAGTCCTTAAAGTGGTTGTAAAGGCACACAAAAAAACCTGTAAAACAAAGGCATAATGAGCTAGTGTGCACAGCATACTATCTCATTATGAAAAACTCACGTTTGATCGAAGCCCCATTCACTGCTCCGGCTGGTGACATCGCTCTCTGAGTTACTTTCAGGGATGGCGGGCTCTGGCACTGTGATTGGCCGGAGCCGAGATTACATCATTCATACGCATGTGCATGCAAGCTGCCGGTAACGCCATGTCAGCTAAAGCAACAGCACGAATGAGCCATTGCTTCAGTGTACATGTGCTGATGACGTTGGCACATGCTGATACAGGTGATATCTCCTAAACCAGGCCGGTGCCAAAGATGAGCCGTGGGACGGGTCGGCTTCGATTGAGAACACAGGCGCACTGGACAGGTATGTGTCCTTATTTTAAAAGTCAGCAGCTGCAGTATTTGTAGCTGCTGACTTTTATGTATTTATTTACTTATACTCCGCTTTAATGTCAGAGCAAAAAATAAATAAAAATACATAGTTACATAGTTACATCTGGACAGAAGTTCCAGATGACAGCACAGTCGTTGAGAACCACTGCAGAAGAGTTCAGAATGGTAGAGGGAGCAGCAGCATAAGGACCAAATCAGCTGTGCTTCAGTGCTCATGTGCTAACAAGGAACATGCTGATAGGAGAAGAGAGGAGATATATTTCTGATGTCAACCGATGATGCTAAATGTAAAAAAAAAAACTGTTGTTTGTGACATTTCATTGTTAATGGTATTTACACGTTCCTCTTAGGCCTCGTACACACGATAGGTTAGCCAGAGGACAACGGTCTGATGGACCGTTTTCATCGGTCAAAACCCATTGTGTGTAGGACCCATAGGTTATTTAACCTTAGGTTAAAAAAAAGCCAACTTGCTTTAAAATTAACCTATGGACTCGTAACCGATAGGTCAAAACTGATCATTAGTAGGCACGACCATCAGTTAAAAACCCACACATGCCCAGAATCAAGTCGACGCATGCTTGGAAGAATTGAATTTCATTTTTTTCAGCACGTGTTTGACGTCACCGCGTTCTGATATGATCGTTTTTTTAACTGATGGTGTGTAGGCCCATCAGACCATCAGTCAGGCTTCATCGGTTAACCTAAGACAACTGTCCTTCAGACTGTTCTCATCGGATGGACTGATCATGTGTACAAGGCATTAGAGCTTAGGCAGTTCTGCCATAGTCTCAGCACTTCTGACTAGTTCTTTGTTGTGTAATTTTGAGCTTTGATATTACAATTCCAGGTATGTCCCCCACGCACATCAGCACTGATGCTCTTAAAGTAGGCATGGTGATGCTCACATCGCCCCTAGATAACGAACAACTTATTGATGGCTCACATTCATTTGGGATACGCATGGGTGTTGTCAGTCCGATGGTCAAAAATATCCAAAATAAAATTCTACCGAATAACAAATTATTGTTACACTGAGTTGTACAAAGCTATTCTTTCTAGCAAATAATAAATATTATAGTAACCCAAGTTGTTTTGCATTAAAAAAAAACTAATTATATGCTGCATAAATTCACGGTATGTTGATAACACACACAAACAACTGTCAATGCACAAATATGTTATACTAATTAAAATTATTTTGCCAAATCAACTGAATATTCACAAACTTCTTTCTCATTTTGCAGCTTAGCAAAGGGCTCTGTGTTGCAGTCCTGCACACAAACTGCAGCAAAACCTTATTGTATGCATTCTATGGCACATTACGTACATTACATACATACATCTGCTTTACTATTAGGAAGTCCTTCCAAAACATATAGACAGAAAGCATCTGCAAACATGCTGGAGAAGATATAAGCATTTCTATGCAACATCAAAAAAGATTATTTCCTACAAGATAACAATAAGGCATTTGTTTATGAGACACTGCACATTAGTAAATTAAACATCATTAAGTTAGATCTCATATCAACTTTAATCAACCCCAAAGGGAATAACACTGGGAACAATATACAATATGTGAAGATTTCAAGTTAAGAGCAACAATTTTACCGCAATTAAAATAACAACTTTTTTGCCATTTAATTAGTCTACTTTGTGATACCGTATAAATGTTGTTTGCTTTGGATAGTTAGCAAGCCAGTTTAAAGAAGGCAGTGCTATGACTTTTAGACTAATGTTATCCTGGAAATCAGAAAATCACTTACATTTAATCATATCAACCAAAATGATTTTAATTGCTTTCCACATTGTCAAACTTTATAGTACAATCTGGCTGTGCATCTTGTTTTTATTTTTTATCCTTTTGCTTTTAGATGTGGTGTCTAGTCAGTTTAACTCTTGTGATATTTCTGTAGTATACAACAAAATAATGCATAATATGTTGTAACTGTGATAATAACATTATGAAATGTTATTATAAAATAAAATGCTCAATACCTCCTTAAGCTCATGGACTTTGCCGAGGGGGTGATCCTCGCTGCCGGAGATTTTAACAGTGTTTTGAACCCAACATTGGATACCTCATCGGGTAGAAGCTCTATCTCCTATAACCGAATCAAAAAATTGAAGAGATTCCTACTCCAACCCAACTTGTTGGATGTCTGGCGCATCCTCCACCCTACAGATAGGGATTATTCCTTCTTCTCTGCAGCTCATAACTCCTATTCCCGCATTGATTTTTTTCTTGTCAGCCAATATGCATTGACATACCATCCCCAAGCTAGGATCGGGAATATACTATGGTCTGATCACGCGCCGGTGTTCTTGTCCCTCTCCCTACCTAATTTGCTTGGTCATGACTGGACTTGGAGACTTAATGACTCACTATTGCAGGATGACGTCTGTTCTGCTGATATCCGGACCACCATATCAAACTTTATATCTGACCATAGTAATGACGATACTTCTGCTCCCATTCAATGGGAGGCATTGAAATGCGTCTTACGTGGGGTCTTTATTAAACATGGCTCTAGACTTAAACGTCTACGTCTAGCTCAGATTCAAGATCTGTCTCTCCAGATTGCTAACCTGGAACGTTCCCATAAAATTACTCAATCTCCGACCACCCAACTTGCCTTATCCGCCGCAAGGCTCAAATTGTTGAACTTGTTTGAACAGAAGGCCCTTTCCATGAGGGACAGATCACGTAAATTATTTTATGTCAAAGCTAATAAACCGGGTAGAATGTTAGCTAGAGCCCTCCATGCTAGAAATAGCATTGCTTCCATTCCTAAACTCAAGAGACCTGACGGCCAACTCACCCATCATCCTAAGGAAATTAACGCATTGTTTCGGTCATTCTACGACTCGCTATACAACCTCCCCTCACACCCTCCACACATGTCGTCTGGAGACTTTCAAGCTAAAATAGACAATTACATTGCTGCCACTGCACTTCCGACTATTCCTACAGATCTAGCGCACGATCTTGAACAACCATTTGTTGAGGAAGAACTTGCGCTGGCAATATCATCCCTGAAACCTAACAAAAGTCCAGGTCCGGACGGATACTCAACCAGGTTCTATAAATCCTTCCACGACTCCCTTACACCACTTCTTATGAAGGTGTATAATAACATCTCCAGGGATTCACCCTTTCCGAGACAAGCTCTGGAAGCCCACATTATAGTTCTACCGAAACCCGGGAAAGATCCAACGATGTGCGGTAGCTTTCGCCCCATTTCTCTCACCAACATTGACATCCGCTTATATTCCAAGCTTCTGGCCAACCGACTGCTGCCAGCAATACCAGCCCTAATACACCTTGACCAGGTGGGGTTCACCCCAAAAAGAGAGGCCAGAGATAACATACTCAAGACTATCTCCCTGATGGAATATGCCTAAAAATGTAAAATCCCAGCTTGCTTGATCTCGGTCGACGCCGAAAAAGCATTCGACAGGGTTCATTGGCAATTCTTAGAGAGAACGCTCCACCAAGTGGGCCTTGGACCCAACATGCTCTGCTAAATCCTGGCCCTCTATACCAATCCTACGGCAAGGATCCGGTCTAATGGCCTACTATCTGACCCGATATGGATTCGTAACGGAACCCGCCAGGGATGCCCCTTATCGCCATTGTTATACATTCTAACAATGGAGCATCTAGCCATGGCCATCCGTCACGACTCCAATATTCAGGGTATATCCATTGGCCACCGTCAATATAAATTGTCTTTGTATGCGGATGACCTCTTACTATATGTAACTAAACCCCATACATCTATACCAGCCATTATCGAGGCATTCACAGAGTTTGGACTGACCAGCAACTTTAAGGTGAATTATGACAAAACTGAGGCCCTTAACATCTCCCTACCCAAACCTACAGTAACCCGGGTTCAATCGGCATTTGAATTTAAATGGCAACATAAAGCTGTCAAATATCTTGGTATCCAAATCCCTACCTCTTTACCCACCCTGACAGATATAAACTACCTGCCCCTGATGAGAACATTGCGGACTTGCCTCGAATCTTACGATAAACCGAACATCTCTTGGTTTGGCCGAATGAATGCCGTCAAAATGGACATTCTACCCAAGGTTTTATATATATTTCAGGCAATTCCTAGCTCCCCTCCTCGTGGCTTCTTCCAATCGATTAACAGGGCCATTCGGGACTTTATATGGCGACATAAGAAACCCAGGATTGGCTTTAGCGTTTTAACTTTGCCTAAAGGTAAAGGGGGTGTTGCCCTCCCGGACTTGCGACTGTACTTTCACGCTGCCTCTTTGATCAGGCTAATAGACTGGTATCACGGTTCCTCCACAAAACTGTGGACATCACTAGAAAATGACCGAATATCTCCCGACCTCAAATCCCTTCCGTGGACACACCCGACACATAGACCCCCTGCGGACTTACTGCCTCTTGTGACTTCCACTACCTTGCGCATTTGGGACAATTATATCCACAAAGGTTTATTGTCCTCGAGACCCAGCCCCTTGACCCCATTATTGGATATAAACTCTTTCCCTCCGACTTGTGCTAAATCTAAATTTCTTATGTGGCAAAAATCAGAAGCTCCTCTGTTGAGACATACACTTCGCGCTGGACAACCGATTCCCCTTCCAGACATGCTCTCTTCCTGCCACAACCCTTCTATTGCTTGGCTTGAACTCACTCATTTAACACACTTTCTGCACAAAATATCAAACATCAACGATATGACTAGACCACAGACTGCTTTTGAGTCATTGCTCTCCCAGTCAGACAGACCAGAGCATTCGCTTTCCCTGATATATCAATTGCTGATCCAGGTCTCCTATCCAAACTCACCGTCATTCCTCTCGAAATGGGAAAGGGAGATGAACTTATCTTCAGATGATATGGAGTGGGGCAAGACATTGGCGCTCTCTTTTAAATTATCTATTTCATCCCATGCCCAAGAACGAAACTACTGTATTTTCTCTAGGTGGTACCGCTGCCCCTCTATTCTTCATAAGTTTGATCCTACTGTCTCGGACGTATGCTGGAGATGTTTGCAAGATACAGGGAACATGACACACATCTGGGGTACGTGCCCACGTGTCGCCCCCTTTTGGGACAAGGTTCTCAACCTCTATGACAAACTAGTAGTTGACAAATACCCCAATGAACCCCGCTTAACAGTCCTGTCTATGATCCCGGGGTCATACAAACAAATCAAGAAGAGCTTAATCCGCCACGTGCTGACTGCTGCACGTTCAGTTATCGCCAGAGCGTGGCGTCAACCAGTGACCCCCCTCTCTGGCTGATTGGGCATGTGAAATGGACAGGATTGAACATATTGAAAGAATGCTAGCGTGGGATACCGATAAGAGTGAAGACCACACTATTACGTGGACCGTGTGGTTACACTTTCGGTCCTCTGCTGATTTTGAATCTTTTATAGCGAACACGGCTCCTTCTGCTTCCCAGGCGCCCTCTCATGAGTAGCGTGATGCCCCCTCTCCCTACTTGTTCTCTCCCCCCTCCCCCCCCTTTTTTTTTTTTTTTCTCTTTTTCTTTCTTTTTATCTCCTCTACCAGTACTTTTATCAGTCTAATAATCTTACCAATAGATATGCCATGCGTTCAGGCCATTTGAGTTGAGCCTTTGTTTTCTGTTTTGATCATGATTTACTGGTTACTTGTTTTAACATTACTGTGCTTATGTCACTCATTTCTGGGTTCATTAAGGTTATTTACCTGACTATGCATATGTGATACAGGTTGTTTTGGTGTCCTTCCGATTCTACTATGACCTTGTACACTCAATAGACAGATATTATTTCTGACCTATGTTTTGTCAATGTTTTACAACTGTTTGCAGCTCAATAAAACAGATTCAACATAAAATAAAATGCTTTCCAGAGTCCTTAAATGCTCTGATAGAGCCATTGTTTTAAATGACGGTTTTTGCCTTTGAAAACGTGTGTTTAGATGTGTTTGCATTTGCGTCTCATGTGCCCCATTACAAATTGAATAACCTACTGGTGAAATAGTGGTTCCTGGACTTAAAGGGTGTAACCCTGGTGTCCACCAACAGGGGTCTTCCAGCAGTTAGCAGATCATAGTAATTAGTCTCCACCTGATGCTGGCTGGTGGAGGGTATTTAGCTCCTCTTTTAGGTTTCCACAGCGCCTCAAAGTATAGTTCCATGTGTTCAAACTGTATGATCCTGCTACCTTTAAGCTAGTAAATTAGCTCCTGTACCCTGATGCCTTGAACCTGTTTCCCCGAGCCAGCAGCTTTGAACCTATAATCTTGTTTCTACTGCATGTACCTGTTAACTTAATCTTGCTGCATCCACCTGTTCGCTTTGTACCAGATCCCCATTTGGTCCCCTTCCTGTCCTGGCTTTCATGCTGTCTCCTCCATCTCCTGCATGACCCAACCTTAATCAATATGTTTTCCCAGTTTGTATATTGTTTAGTATAGTTAGTTAGATAGTTAGGTAGTTCAGCTTGGTTAAAGTTGTCACGTGTGTTTGTGTGTTTTCCTATTTTTTTTTTACAGTTCCTAATACAGTATGGTCTCCATAGGAATAAAGCAGGGGTCTCCAAACTATGGCCCTCCAGTTGTTCAGGAACTACAATTCCCATAATGCTTAGTCGTGTCTGTGAATGTCAGAGTTTTACAATGCCTCATGGGAAATGTAGTTCCGAAACAGCTGGAGGGCCGTAGTTTGGAGATCCTTGGAATAAAGTCATAGCAAATTAAGCATTTAGGCTAATATTTTCAAGATAGTCAAATATGAGACAGAGCTGTGCTGTATAATTACAATCCCCTTTGGGATGGTGCTTGAAAATCAGTTCCCTAAATTTAGGCCACTCCCCATCAAGCTCCAGTGCCTAATGCTTTCAGGAGGTGAAGTGAGAATGAGGGTATAGTTATGTGCCCCTTACCTGTCTATACATTACAACTATAGGGGCAGTTTTCTCTCTAAGGCCATGTACACACGATCGGTTTGGTCCGATGAAACTTGCCTTAAGGACCAAACCGACCGTTTGTACTCCCCATCGGACCGTTGTCCGTCGGACCAAAGTTTTAAAACTTGCTTCAAAATCGGTCCGATGGACGCCTGACCATCGGACCAAAACGATGGTTAGTACGCAAAAGCATCGGACCAAAAATCTGCGCATGCTCATAATCAAGTCGGCGCATGCTTGAAAGCATTGAACTTTGTTATTTCAACACCTCATTGTGTTTTACATCACCGTGTTCTGACCCGATCGGATTTTGGACTGATGGTGTGTACACACATCAGACCATCAGGCCACTTCAGCGGTGAACCGATGAAAACGGTCCATTGGGCCATTCTCATCAGGTTGGACCGATCGTGTGTATGTGGCCTAAGGCCTCGTACACACGAGGCAATAGATTTGTTCAAAACGGTCTGTCCGACCGATTTGAACAAATCTGTCTGCTGTCATTTTGGTTTGCTCGCGTGTACACACGAGCAAACCAAAATCCCCGCCAGCAGACAGTGCGCTGACGTGTCGGTGACGTGGCGGTGACGTGGCGGTGACATTGACGCCGCCACGTCACCGCACCAGGAAGTAAAACACATCCGCGCATGCGCTGAATCCATTCGGCGCCGGTGCGAGACGACATGTCTGCTGGTAAGTGTACTAACCAGCAGACATGTCGGGCGGACGGATTCCCACCCGATAGATTTCAAAGCATGCTTTGAAATCTGTCGGGTGGCCAAATCCGTCGGCTCGCCCGTACACACGATCGAATCTGTCTGCTGAAACGGTCTAGCAGACCGTTTCTTTCCAGCAGACAGCTTTGATCGTGTGTACGAGGCCTAAGAATTGGGAGTTTTCATTTGATAGCCTGGGGCCTGAACTATGGGGTTGTTAAAGCTTTTTCTGAAACAACTAATGTAAAATAATCACATATTACAAAAAATGAAAATCTTTCTCTAAATAAATAAATACTGGTACATTAAGAATATGAATCAAAAAATCCTAATGTAATTTACAATATATGTTATGATAGTATTCAAAGGGAACTCACAAAACACATGGATACACAGACTACATTCAGAGGGGGTATTTTATGATAACTAGAAAGAAAAACAAAAAACATGTAGGGGCTATTTATCAGTGTTTTGAAAAAAGGTTCAACTCATGTAGGGTGGCATGTGGTTGCCATCATCCCTTTAACGTGTTAAACAATTGAAATAACCTCAAAGGGGTTGGGATTGTATAGGCAACAAATAATAAATCCAAATTGAAAAAAGAATACCAATTTATTACATAATTATATAAATATTACAATACAAATCGGATAAAAGAAATACTGTTAAATATGTATAGTCTACGTAGTGAGAATACTGTCCGTCATAAGCTACCATCCTCAGATGTTAGATGGTAGACTGGAGCGGATACTGACGCGTTTCGATTGAAAAACAATCTTCATCAGGGTGTGTAACAGTATAGCATCTATAACGAACCAAAATATCAATATTAAACATCATACAAAAAAGAACCCTCACCATCCCACATGGAATTTTGTAAAGGGAAACTCACTTTTGTCTAAAAAGTCTGGGCTGAAAAGGTCATGCAATTTACAGCGTCATCAGATGCGGATGCCTCCATATTATGTAAAATGCGCTATAAAAAGTAGATCTTCTTGTCCCTGCCACCCATCAGGACAACAATAAAAAATATAAAAATAAAAATCCTAAAAAAAACAGTCAATCAAGGTAAAGATACAAAAATGAATGATTACCTATCAGATACACCATCTAACTCTTCCTCATCTGTCTCTTCAAATACAGGCCGAACCTCAACCAAGAGGAAGGGCCCCTTTACTAAACAAGGTAGAGAAGGAGAAGTCCAACAGATAAGTAAGAGATCAATTACCGATTCTCAGGTGTCTTTCTCACAGAATGATAGGGGTGGAGGAGTTATGGGAAGGACTTCCACTAGAGGTTCCCCCTCCAACAGAGGAAAACTTTTTCCCCGCAAGGAGACTGGAGCTATTCCAAAGGTTCCACGTACCCCTTTAGATGATTTTTTGGAAAAGAAGGGGGTGCCTGTAGCATCCCCACTCCCTCAAGCACAGACAACAGAATCGGAAATGCCGAGAACACAAGAGGAGAGTGTAATAATATCATAAACCTGTCCTCACATATCCTAACACCAATAGAACAGGAGGTTCTTTCCCTTGGCCTTTCCTTCTGCCCAAGCTCTAGCACAGACTCCTTTGAAGCGATTAAAGACATAAATCTATTTGCACAAAGACTTTTTTACAAGAGTCTTTATGTCAAACATACCAATCAGGAAACAGAAGTGGCCCCCAACTTAAAAACTGCTGATTTCAAAGCTCTAAGAGACTTGAATCTCCTACTAGAGGAAAATGCTTCTTTGGGGGGGGGGGGGGCCTGGGAGGAGGAAACTTTGAGGGAGACAGATTTGGAGACTAACGAGATAGGTATAGAGAAAACCAGGAATTTTAAACTCAAATCTAATAAATTCCTGGCATTAAACCTAAATCCTGCAATCTCACTCTTTGTAAAACAGACATCTAGAGAATTAGAAGCCTTAAAAATTGATAACAATCGCGGCAATTTAAATGTAGAACAGCAACATGCCTTGAAGACCCTCAAAAATAATTCTGAAATAACAATTAAAGCGTCAGATAAAAGCGGCAATATTGTTATAATGAATAACTGTGATTATGAAAAAATGTGTCTGAAGATTCTCAACAATAGACAATAATAACAATGTTTGAGACTTCATCAGAACCAAACATCCACGACAAGCAACATTCAACCAATACCTCAGACCCCATGTTCTTGACCTGCCCTCATACACCAGGGATACGATTCATCTCCTCCAAATGTTGGAGGATATGACAATTCCCCTGATGCGATACTTGTAACCATCGATGTGGAATCACTATACAATAGTATTCCACATACTCTGGGAATAGAGGCTATCAGTCGTGTATTAAAACAAAGACCAACAACAGATTGGAAGTTCAATGGATTCATCTTAGCCATGCTAGATTTCATTCTTGAACACAATACCTTCCTCTTCCAAGGCTCCCACTACCTCCAGGTGCAGGGTGTGGCAATGAGGATGGTAGCTTATAACGGACAGTATTCTCACTACGTAGACTATACATATTTAACAGTATTTCTTTTATCCGATTTGTATTGTAATATTTATATAATTATGTAATAAATTGGTATTCTTTTTTCAATTTGGATTTATTATTTGTTGCCTATACAATCCCAACCCCTTTGAGGTTATTTCAATTGTTTAACAATTTATCAGTGTTTTTGCTAAAGATCCATACACTTTTCAACCAGCAGTCACACATTTTCTAACATCCCCATATACTGTACAGTAACACAATAACCTTGTTTTTAGATGATGTCATCACAGGTTTTTGATTTTAACTAAGGTTCAAATATATCTTCAGGTTCAATTACATATTTAAGTATGGTTAAAAAAGTACTGAGGATCCAGCTACAGGTTTTCTCCCAATGGGCTCTGCTGTGTATGTTTTGATATATGGCCACAGAGTAACAACAGGATTATTTATTTCATACTATTGTATAAAGAGTAACTCCACTTGTGTTGAGAGCAAAAATCCTCTTTGTGTGATTTATGTACATTGCAAGAAGTTTAACAAACTTTATTGTAAATTCCTACCTTTTGTTATTCTGAAGAAATAGCTGTTTGTTTGTCTGTGTTCATGTGCAATGAAACTGAATGAGAGTGATTTAAAATTATCAATCAACGGTTGGACTTGCAGTGTTCTAATGAGGACAGTGGCAGGGTCTCCATACTTTTATATGCGATTTCCTTTTGGGAGTTTCTTACCAAAAATAACATTTTTGTTGCAAGGGAAGCCCAAAATTTGACATGTATGTAGCACCATACCCCAAAGAGCTGCTGGTTTAATTTTGGGCCTGCCGTTACCTCACTGTTCACCACACTCGATCTAGGGGTTCCTTCTGAATAGTTGTTCAAAAAGAATGTCCGCACCAACACTTCAGTTTCTTTTTCTTCAAGAGTTTTATTAAACCGGTTTTCCAACAGAGGGGGTAGAGGGATAGGGAAGATTCAGGTACCTTGCTTTGAGGATCATGGGTAGTCTTAGATCCAGAGGACAAATCGGTTCCACGCTGGATTTAGCAACCAACGGATAGGCCCACTCTCACTGACCTAGCAGCTGGTGCAAAGCTTGTTCAAAGTCTCTGCCACAGACTTGATGAGTGTCATTGGGTCGTTACACAGCCCTCTGCCACAGGATCGTGTAACTATGCATACACTTAGGGAAATTTCAAAGAGCTCACGGTGCCAGGCAGACAGCACAGTGAGGCAAGTTAGTTCGGATGCGTCCTTCAATTAAGTCCCCAATTGCTCAGCTTCTTCCCGCAGGCAAGACAGCACAGGACCACCCCTGGACCAGCGGGCCCGAGACCGGAAAAACACTGTCAGCGCATCCCTGAGGCCAGGAGGACCATCAGGTCAGGATCGAAAAAACCCTGCCAGAACGGTGTCTGTCACTTAAGTACCCTCCCCCAGAATGCACAGCGAGTTGACCACGCCCACTGGGCTGCTTCTGGGAAGAAGGCACCCAATGCACCCAGCCTTTTGCATTTCCAACCTTGACTCCCGGTGACAGTGACACCTGCAGACAAGGGGAACATGTGCAACACAGCTGGACTAGAACAGCAACCCACAATTGGGTATAATCCTCTAAGCAAAACTACAGCTCAGGTAACTAAATTTACAAAATAGTGCCTACTCAACAGGAGCAGGGTGCTACATGTATATAAATGGCATTTCTGGGGGACATTCTTTACACCATCTGTGAACAGAATACATCCAGGTTGCCATACTGTATTGCATTTACAGAAAATTACAGTACTGCAGATTGAAATAAAAAAGTTAATCTTAATAAGATTCAATTACAATATGATTTGTAAGCTATATAATTATGTTTTTGCTATTTTTCCATTTAAATTTAATGTTCAAAATAAAATCAGAATAAATTCAGTAATCTCACATCTAAAGTCTTTATAATGGAACAGAGAATGGGGAAAGTGGCAAATAATGCAACCAATACAATCGGGAGCCTAAAGAGAGATACAACTGTATATTTTATTGAAATGTTTCTTATTAAAGGTGTGTGTATGTGTTGTAGCAATGCAACATATTAACCACTTAAGGACCCGAAGGATATTTACACCCTTAATGACCAGGCCATTTTTTTGTAATTTGGCACTGCGTCGCTTTAACTGACAATTCTGCGGTCATGCAACATTGTACAAAAACAAAATGTATGTCCTTTGTTCCAGACTCTTTACCTGCAAAGACAGTGCAAGAACCTTATTTTACATAAGGTTAGCAAAAGGGTACCATTATATTTGAAAACAACAGGCATCTTTTGTAGACATGAAACACAAACTCCTGGCATACCTAACAAGATCACATGTTATGAATGATCATGTTTTAACACCCCTGAGAAGGCCACAGACTGGGTAAGCATGGCTCACAAGGTTGCCTATATAGATGTTATACAAAGTTGCGCTTTCCCTTCAATATGGCAATATTGACTGTATTACCAGATATTTGAGAACAGATGTGATTCCGGTGCTGGGCTGAAGGCATATTACATCATAATTAGGGTTGTCCTGATACCTCTTTTTTAGGACCGAGTACAAGTACCGATACTTTTTTTCAAGTAGTCGCCGATACCGAATACCGATACTTTTTTTTACATGTGTCCCCAAATGCAGCCATGTCCCCCACATATGCAGCCATGTCCCCCACATATGCAGCCATGTCCCCCCAGCCATGTCCCCCACATATTCAGCCATGCCCCTCCAGCCATGTCCCTCTAGCCATGTCCCTCACATATGCAGCCATGTCCCTCACATATGCAGCCATGTCCCTCACATATGCAGCCATGTCCCTTCAGCCATGTCCCTCACATATGCAGCCATGTCCCTTCAGCCATGTCCCTCACATATGCAGCCATGTCCCTTCAGCCATGTCTCACTAGCCATGTCCCTCACATATGCAGCAATGTCCGGTCAGCCATGTTCTTCTAGCCATGTCCCTCACATATGCAGCAATGTCCGGTCAGCCATGTTCTTCTAGCCATGTCCCTCACATATGCAGCAATGTCCCATGTCCCTCTAGCCATGTCCCTCACATATGCAGCAATGTCCCTCTAGCCATGTCCCTCACATATGCAGCAATGTCCCATGTCCCTCTAGCCATGTCCCTCACATATGCAGCAATGTCCCATGTCCCTCACATATGCAGCAATGTCCCATGTCCCTCTAGCCATGTCCCTCACATATGCAGCAATGTCCCATGTCCCTCTAGCCATGTCCCTCACATATGCAGCAATGTCCCATGTCCCTCTAGCCATGTCCCTCACATATGCAGCAATGTCCGTTCAGCCATGTCCCTCTAGCCATGTCCCTCACATATGCAGCCATGTCCCATGTCCCTCTAGCCATGTCCCTCACATATGCAGCAATGTCCGTTCAGCCATGTCCCTCTAGCCATGTTCCTCACATATGCAGCCATGTCCCATGTCCCTTCAGCCATTTCCCCCATACCTTTGCCGCCAAAAGCCGCATGGAGAAAATCACAGGATTCATTTGAATTGCAGCTTTATGTTTCACTAGGTTTTCTTATCAATATTATTCATTTTATGGTATTTCTCAGGTAGATCAGCGCAAAATTTACACTTTGTACATAATTTGAATAGCCCGCCCATATAGACACTCCCCCTTGCTCGGGATTGGACCAATCCCGAGCAAGGGGGAGTGTCTATACGGGCAGGAACACTACAGCTATTCAAATGAAAGCTGTGATGTTACCGCAGAGGCTTTCGATGCGGCGCGATGCAGCGGCTTTCGATTCGGCGGCGCGATGCGGCGGCAGTGGTGGGGGGGAAGTATTCTATTTAGCCCAATACTCAGCATCTGTCCCGATACCGATACTAGTATCGGTATCGGGACAACCCTAATCATAATACCAGGCCATTGCTCTATTCTATTTATAATGAGACATCTAGTAGCTGAGACTGGCCTGTGCTCTCTATGTCTGGTCGTCTCTGCTTTGTAGTCTAGCTTTGAAATTGACTTTGATTTATTACTAATGTTTGTAGAAAAGTCTTTGGCCCGCCGGCTAATAAGTACAGTATGTTGTAATTGCCTTTGCTGACCATCCGGAACATTGTGCAATATACCTTAAAAAAACTAGTTGGGGATAAGAGCCCCCAAAGAAGGTTACGCTAGGACCACAAAGCTTTGTCACGGTATCTTTGTATCTTTATTTAAAACTCAGTATACATATATACAAATGTCTGGGTAAAAAATTCCCCCACCACCTTCTTCTAAGTTACCGTATATACTCGAGTATAAGCCGATCCGAATATAAGCCAAGGCACCTAATTTTACCACAAAAACATGGGAAACCGTATTAACTCTAGTATAAGCCTGTATAAGTATAGTATATAGTATAAGAGTGATAATGTAGCAGCTACTGTAATTGGAAAAGAGGGTCAACAATGCTCATTTGCAGCCTCACTGTGTCCATTTACAGCCTTACTGTGGCAATTTGCACGCCTCACTGTGCCAATTTGCACACATCACTGTGCTCATTTGCACCCCTCACTGTGCCCATTGCAGGTGATTTCATAACTAGGCCTTGTGCAGCTGAGGTACTCCTCTGTATACACACATAGGGCCAGATTCTCTAAGAAAATCGCCGGCATAGCGGAAGCCATTTACACTACGCCGCCGCATTGTACTAGAGCAAGTGCCGTATTCTCTAACAATTTGCTCCGTAGTTTGCGTTGGCGTACCGAAAATGGCCCAGCGTAAGCCCGCGTAATTCAAATGGGGCGGCTTGTATTTAAATTAAGCGCGCCCCCGCGTTGAACGAACTGCGCATGCGCCGGCCGGGGAAAAAGCACAGCGCGCATGCTCCAGCTCACGTCGGAAAGCGTCGTTGAAACCGATGTCAAAAGGATGTGATCGTCACTACGCAATGCCCCTATTCGCGAACGAGTTAGTAAAACGACGTAAGCGACGGAAAAAGCCGATGCTGACCCGACGCCATACTTAACATGGCATCCGACGGCACCCGACGGCATCTGACGGAACTTCGTAAGGTTACTCCTCATAGAAGCAGGGGTAACCTTACGAGTTCGTAAACGACGTACGCGACGACAGGGCGGCGTAAAAGCGATCGGGAATCGGCGTACTAGCCTCATTTGTATATGCAAATGAGAAAACAACGTAAAGGCCAACTAGTGGCCGGAGTTGTCTTTACAACTACGATCCGCAAGTGTAATGGTATTACACTTGTCGGATGTTGAAGCGTATCTATGCCAAAGTGATGCTAAGCATCACTCGCATAGATACGAGGCAAAAAAAATGGCGATACGACTGGGTATCTGAGATACTCAGTTGTAGCGCCGCTAAGAATCTTGCCCATATTTATTGTTTTTAAGACCATGTGACTTAATTCATTGAAAAGAGCAATGATGCAGTATGTAATAAAAATGCATACTACTTTGCATCAGCTAAGTGTAGTTGCAGTAGTAAAATATATTTGCCTCTAAGGGTTACTGCACTTTGTTTTTCCAGTGTCAAAGTAGGAATAAAAAGCCTGCTTGCAATTCTAAGCAGATCATTCATCCATGATTGTTTAGTAATGTTTTCAACTTTAGTTAAAACATAGCTGACTGAGGCTATATTTTGCAGCAATATTTTCTTGTGATTGTGTCATATTGTATGTCTTATATTTTACACTGTACCTTGTTTGTAAATTGTAATTTTGCAAGCACTGTGGCGATCTGCATACCTGCATAAATCCGTGACATGCAGTCAAACGGCGGGAGTCCAGTGTAAAAAAAGCCGCACCTCCTCCTCATCCTCATCCTGTTCCTCGTCCTGTTCCGTAATAGGCGGAACACTCAGTTTCCCAGCAGAGACTGTGTTTAGTGTTCCGCTTATCAGGTGGAACATTGAAAACAGTCTCTGCTGGGAAAAAGTGTTCTGCCTATCACGGAACAGGATGAGGTGGAGGCGTGGCTTTTTTACACTGGACGCCCGCAGTCTGACTGCATGTCACGGGCTGACCAGGTACAAAGACTCGAGTATAAGCCGAGGGGGACATTTTCAGCATAAAAAAATGTGCTGAAAAATGTGGCTTATACTCAAGTTTATACGGTATGTAAAAAAGACAACGTTGTCCTGGATAGTGTCACATACCATAATAAATCTAACTTAACTGCCGGTATATAGGGACAAAGTGCCAGTAAAAAACAAAAATATGCATAGGTAATTAAACTGTAATACCCATAATCGGCTCAAAAGTGGCAAAGTATAGTCACCAGATAAATATTCACTCATTGGAAGTTGTAAAAGTTCCTCTGGTTGGTTCAAAGTCGAAGTTGGTAGTGTGACTAGATACCTGTAGATAAACAGATATAAAGGCTCAAATAAATGTCAATAGAGTCTGCACTTTGTTGCTACAGAGGGTTTCCATATCTGCTTATGTAAAGCAAAGATATTTACAGTGCCTTAAAAAAGTATTCATACCCCTTGAAATTTTCCAAATTTTGTCATGTTACAAACAAAAACTTGTATGTATTTTATGGGGATTTTATGTGATAGACCAACACAAAGTGGCACATAATTGTGAAGTGAAAGGAAAATGATAAATGGGTTTTCAATTATTTATTTTTTAAATAAATATCTAAAAAGTGTGGCAGGCATTTGTATTCAGCCGCCTTTATTCTGATAACTCCAACTAAAATGTGGAACCAATTACCTTCAGAAGTCAACAATTTTTTTTTAAATAGAGTCCACCTGTGACTAAGTTTATCTCAGTATAAATACAGCTGTGCTGTGAAGCCCTCAGAGCTTCAGATAGGTCAGGGATTATGTTGTGCAGAAGTTTAAAGCAGGGTTAAGTTATAAATAAAAAAAATATCCCAAGCTTGGAACATCTCACAGAGCATCATCCAAAAATGAAAAGAGTATGGCACAACTGAAAACCTAATAAGACATGGCCATCCACCTAAACTGACAGGCTGGGAAAGGAGAGCATTAATCAGAGAAGCAGCCAAAAGGCCCATGGTAACTCTGGAGGAGCTGCAGACATCCACAGCTCAGGTGGGAGAATCTTCCCACAGGACAACTATTAGTCCTGCAACCAGGCGATTCAGTTCGCATGTGCCGCGCTATATAAGTTTTCATTCATTCATTCATTCAACCATAAATCTGGCCTTTATAGAAGAGTGGCAATAAGAAAGCCATTGTTGAAAAAAACCCATATGAAGTCCTGTTTGCAGTTTGCGAGAAGCCATGTGGGGAACACAGCAAACATGTGGAAGAAGGTGCTCTGGTCAGATGAGACCAAAATTTTACTTTTTAGCCTAAAAGCAAAACACTATGTGGGGCAGAAAAACATACACTGCACATCACCCTGAACACACGATCCCCACCGTGAAACATGGTGGTAGCAGCATCATATTAAAAAATGTGTTACTGCGCTGATCCGATTGTCCAAAAGTGCAATTTCATGAAGTGCTATTAAGCCATATGCTAATTTAGTGCACAAACAACAATAAATAACGTGCTATATCAAGTGCAACGACATCAATGATATGCTATATGGATAAACATGCGTGAAACTATCACACTATACCAGAAAAATATATAGATGAATGGATAAATAGATATTTGTAAAAACGACATAGGATGTGCAATAAACAAAATGCTAAAAGTGTAAACAGCGGTTAATTATCAACATAGGGCATCAGAGGGCAAAATCAATGCCCGTAGTGCTCCTGTGATGTGAATTTTACAGCTAATAGTGCTCTTTATGTGAATAAATACCAAAAATATATATATATATATATATATAATTATATTCAAAGTGGGAAGGAAGAAAGGAGGAATTAGATGCTGGTAGTGCTTCTTATACAAAATAAATTATTAAAGGTGCGGCTGTCTCTTCCACCCGACAAACATGTGCCACCATCACCAACGGCTAAACTGAACACTCACCAGACCCCGAATAGTAAAAGGCCACAAAATAGTTTATTTTCTGACAGCCACTGGGTATATCCTCCTTCTCCCTCTTGCAAGATTTCCTTATTGCCTCAAAAACAAGGGGCTCATCATGGTGTAATATGTAAAAAAAATAGTTGTTTATTAAAATAATAAAAACAAGTCACTTACAAGAAAAGTGCCTCTGACCGGGTATCCTTGGCAGTGTCGAGCGTTATAGCCGCTCACCAGCGTTCATGTTGTTTCTCGAGAGGCGTGCGTTCCTCACTCCTGTTCCCCTGTATTTCAACAGATGGTTCCGACGCACGGTGCACTCCTCCTTTGTGTGTATCCAAACAACTTCTACTTGTTTTGCAATACTTGCGTCATCAGGGACGCTGTGGATACTACTTAATTTACAGTATTTTTATTTTTTTATTTTTTCCAAGAGTTTATTGAAGATAATATAAACATAACAAGCAATACATTGATACAATAAGTCAAGTATTTTGGCCAGGAATTGCGGTCGCAGCCGCTTCACAGTGGTGTTTACATAAACAGCAGCAAACATAGTAAGAACATAGGAAGATTACAGACATCAAAGTCTAACATGGTAACATAACCTGTGAGATGAAAGTAAATCACAGAGATCTGAGGGTGTTCGTCGTCACTCGGGAGTGGGTGGGGGCGGGGTAGGGGTGAGGTGGGGGAAGCGGATAAGAGGGGATCGGCAGCTGCTAAGAGCAATATTCAATATTCAATATTCAATATCCTTCCAGTGGTTGTGGCGAGGGGGCGGGGTGTTGGCTTGGGAGGTTTTCATGTTAAGTCACATGCCCAACGGGGTGGGCCGCACGGCTGAACTCTGCGTGCGGATCCTCGTGAGTCCCAATTTACAGTATTTATACCCTGGCATTCTATCTGTAGTGCTGATTGTGTTTTCCCAAAATATCGGAAGTTTACCTGCTGTCAACTTGGCTACTGATGCCAGAAACTCCTAATCTGCCATCTTAGCTACTGGCCTCCTTCAGTACTCCCCTTTTAGATGTGCATTCGGTCGCCATCTTGGCTACTGGTACCGGAAATGCATGTCCCGCCATGACAGCTACTGGCTGCATTTATCTATCTGCAGCCAGTGCTGTAAACCCCCCTCACTGTCCCCTGTTTTTATGTGAGATCACCAGCCATCTAGTATAGAACCATCCGGGTTACCTATTCTGCTAGCTCCGCTTTACATTGGATAACCAGCCATTGCTTCCCCTTCCCCGCCGGAAATGTCCGCGCCGACATCTTTACTGTGGCGCCGGACATTCCCATACCGCCATTTTGGTTTCTGGCCCCCTTTCTACAAGTGCTTTTTATGAGGAACCACATGTGAGCGGCTATAACGCTCGACACTGCCAAGGATACTCAGTGCCGGTCAGAGGCACTTTTCTTGTAAGTGCATTGTTTTTATTATTTTAATAAACAACTATTTTTACGTATTACACCATGATGTGCCCCTTGTTTTTGAGGCAATAATGAAATCTTGCAAGAGGGAGAAGGAGGATATACCCAGTGGCTGTCAGAAAATAAACTATTTTGTGGCCTTTTACTATTCGGGGTCTGGTGAGTGTTCAGTTTAGCCGTTGGTGATGGTGTCTAGTGTTGAGCAGAATATGCCATATTCGATTTTGCGATATATCTCGAATATATAGTCGAATATTCGAGATATATTCGCTAAATGCGAATATTCGCGATATTTTTTGGAAATGAAATGATTGCGAAATTTCGCTATTGCGAATGCGAATGCGAAATTTCGAGAAATGCGGAAGGAGCACTCTGATTGGCTCAGAATATTCGTGATATTTTATAATACAAAATAATTGCGAAATTTCGAGAAATGCGGAATGGAGCACTCTGATTGGCTCAGAATATTCGTGATATTTCACAATACAAAATAATTGCGAAATTTCGAGAAATGCGGAATGGAGCACTCCGATTGGCTCAGAATATTCGTGATATATTACAATACAAAATAATTGCGAATATTCGGCAAATGCGGAAGGAGCACTCTGATTGGCTCAGAATATTCGTGATATTTTATAATACAAAATAATTGCGAAATTTCGAGAAATGCGGAATGGAGCACTCTGATTGGCTCAGAATATTCGTGATATTTCACAATACAAAATAATCGAGAAATGCGGAATGGAAATTTCGAGATATATTACAATACAAAAAATGAATATTCGGAATGCGGAAGGAGCACTCTGATTGATATTTTATAATACAAAATAATTGCGAAATTTCAGAATATGGAGCACTCTGATTGGTGATATATTACAATACGAGAAAAATGGAGCACTCTGATTGAATATTCGATATATTACAATACAAAATAACATTCGGCAAATGCGGGAGGAGCACTCTGATTGGCTCAGAATATTCGTGATATTTTATAATACAAAATAATTGCAAATTTTGGAAAAATGCGGAATGGAGCACTCTGATTGGCTCAGAATATTCGTGATATTTCACAATACAAAGTAATTGCGAAATTTCGAGAAATGCGGAATGGAGCACTCTGATTGGCTCAGAATATTCGTGATATATTACAATACAAAATAATTGCGAATATTCGGCAATATAAAACGATCGCTTCAGCTACTCGGACCAAGGTCTCTAATCATAACAGCAATGCTTTTAGACGTCGAAGGAGATCACTAGGATGTGATCTGTTTTAAAAATGAAACTGAAATAATCGCTCTGAGGCGGAAGATAGGGCGGAGAAAATAATCGCGCGATATCGCTATTGCCGAATAATCGCATTGCGATTTTTCGGCAATATAAAATGATCGCTGCAGCTACTCGGCCCAAGGTCTCTAATCATACCAGCAATGCTTTTAGACGTCGATGGGGATCTCTAGGATGTGATCTGTTCTAAAAAAAAAATTGAAAAAATACGAATATTCGAATTAGCGAATATTCACCGCGAAATTCGGAATATATTGCGAATACTCGAATATGCCATATTCGAGCCGAATATTCGCAATACGAATATTCGTGAGCAACACTAATGGTGTCACATGTTTGTCAGGTGGAAGAGACAGCTGCACCTTTAATAATTTATTTTGTGTAAGAAGCCAGCATCGAATTCCTCCTTTCTTCCTTCCCTCATTGGAATCCATCGTTCAATTGCAAAATTGTTTGCTGTTCCATTATTGAACTTTTTAAGTGCTGTGTGCACATTTATTAGCCATTCATGGGACTTTGAATATAATTATACATATATATATATTTTTGGTGTTTATTCACATAAAGAGCACTATTAGCGGTAAAATTCCCATCACAGGAGCACTACGGGCATTGATTTTGTCCTCTGATGCCCTATGTTGATAATTAACTGTCATTTACACTTTTAGAATTTTGTTTATTGCACATCCTATGTAGTTTTTACAAATATCTATTTATCCATTCATCTTTATATTTTTCTGGTATAGCGTGATAGCTTCACGCATGTTTATCGATATAGCATATCACTCATGTCGTTGCACTTGATATAGCACGTTATTTATGGTTGTTTGTGCACTAATTTAGCATATGGCTTAATAGCACTTCATGAAATTGCACTTTTGGACAATTGAATCAGTGCAGTAACACATTTTTTTATATGCATTTTTTAACCTTCTGCTGAAGGTTCATACAGTATTGCAGCATATCACTTATATATTTAAAATATAATTTTTTTGCGCTGGTGACACTTACCATACTTGGTAGCAGCATCATGTTGTGAATATTAGTGATTGACGAACATCTGACGGGGCGGTTCGCGAACGCTAACCGCAAACAATTTTCACGAACCGCAAGTTTGCGTCGGGCCCTATTGACTTTAATGGCAGGCGAACATTTAAAACCTGCAAGTCATATTTGCAGTCACAAAATACTTACTAGGGGCTAGATTCACGTGTCTCAGGGCACCTTTATGCAGGCAAGTATGAAATTCACAAAGAAAATGCGCCCAACGTTGCACAGGCGTAGCGTATAGTTGTCAGCGTAAGCCGAAGTAAGTCAAAGTAGGTGGAAGTGGGCTGGAAGTGGGTGTAATATATTAAAATGAAGCGTGACCTCATGCAAATGATGGGCTGAGCTTCAAAAAACGAACAGCGCATGCATCGTATCTTGGACGCATCCCAGTGCGCATGCTCACAGTCACGTCGAAATAACTGCCTAAGAAACGTCGAAACACTGCCTACGACGTGAATGTAACCTACACCCAGCCCTATTCACGTACTATGTAAACGGCGTACACAACGTAAAATTTGACCGCGTCTGTTTCTTGGTCCATACCTTTGCATGGGTTGCGCCTCCTATATGGGGAATAACTTTACGCCGGACGTAACCCTTAAGCAAATAGCTTAAAACTAGAGTTGAGCGGACACCTAGATGTTCGGGTTCGGACCCAAACTTTAAAAAAAAAGTTCGGGTTCGGGAACCCGAACTCCGAACCCCATTTAAGTGAATGTGACACAGACTTTTAGTAAAAAAAATAAATGCGCGGAGGTCCCCGCAAATTCAATAACCAGACCCTTTAGGTCTGGTATGGATATTAAGGGGAACCCCGCCGTCAATTTAAAAAAAAAATTGCGTGGAGTCCCCCCTATGTAAATGTATGATAAAAAATACATAAATTCTGAAAACATGTATAATCTATAACTGATCCCAAAAAAAAGAAAAACAGAAAAAGGAAAATGAGTGTAGTAAAAGGAAAAGTCACTAAAAAAACACTTGGTGAGAGGAGGTTAAGTGGTAAAAAGTCCAGCAATAAGTTGTGTGATAAAAACTGCAATGAAGAGTGATGAATAAACGTCAGTCTTCTACACCAAAAACCAGATCTTCACACTGCACCCGTGAGTTAGGACTGCCTGCTTACCAAAGGGAGAGACTGCTTTGCATCAGTCTCATAGCACGATGGTCTACTGGTCACGTGTTAAATTCCTCGGAGATCCATGCCTCATTCATTTTTAGAAATTTGAGGTAGTCAACACTGTCGTGAGCTAGGCGAGTGCGCTTATCGCTCACGACCCCCCCCTGCTGCGCTGAACGTCCTTTCGAACAGGACACTGGATGAGGGGCAAGCCAACAGTTCCATTGCAACTTGTGCAAGCTCTGGCCAGAGGTCAAGCCTCCCCACCCAGTAGTGCAGGGTTTCATCACTTCTCAGTGCATCCACATTGGCTGTTAACCCAAAGTAGTCGGACACCTGACGGTCTAGGCGTTCCCTGATGCTGGATCCGGAGGACAGCTGTCGATGGGTCAGCTGAAAGAATGATCTCATATCATTAGTGACCAAGACATCTTCAAACAGCCCTCTTCTTGCAGGCTCTGTTGGGTTGGCACCGGCAACTGTTTCTCTGTGAGTAGAAATTCCTCTGCCAGCGCACACAAAAGCAGAATGCAGCATTTCTCGAAGAAAGGACTGGAAGTGCTGCATTCTGATACCCTTCTGTGATGGTGGTAACATTCCCACCATTTTTTGTTTGTACCGGGGGTCTAAGTACATTGCCACCCAGTACTGGTCATTGCCCTTTATGCTTTTTATACTTGGCTCCCTCTTAAAACACTGGAGCATGAAGGCCCCCATTTGCACTAAACTGGAAGCGGTGTAGTGGCCTGGCTCCTGCTCATCATACAGGATAATGTCGTCCTCGTTCTCCTCCCCCCATCCATGGACAACAGAAGGGATCCCAGAAAGTTTTAAAGCATGCTCTTCTTGATCCTCCTCATCTGCCACGGCACCATCCTCCTCTGACTCTTCTTCATACTCCCGTTGTTGACTTTTCTCAGGTGGAGTAGCCCCCCCTGGGAATTCATCCAGCATTGCGACTTCCTCATCTTTCTGCTCCTGCTCCTCGGCGGCTTGATCAATGACACGATGCAATGCATGCTCCAGAAAGAAGGCGTAAGGTACAATGTCACTGATGGCGCCCTGGCTGCGACTGACCAGTTTGGTGATCTCATCAAATGGGCGCAGAAGTCTGCATGAATCGCATATGAGCAGCCACTGGCGCAGTGAAAAAAAAAACAAGCTCCCCAGAACCTGTCCTGCCGCAGAGTTCATACAGGTAGTCGTTAACTGCATGTTTCTGCTGGAGCAGCCTATCAAGCATATCCACCTTTCCCCTTTTTGCGATTCGGCACTGCGTCATTTTAACTGACAATTGCGCGGTCAGCAACGTGGCTCCCAAACAAAATTGGCGTCCTTTTTTCCCCACAAATAGAGCTTTCTTTTGGTGGTATTTGATCACCTCTGCGGTTTTTATTTTTTGCGCTATAAACAAAAATAGAGCGACAATTTAAAAAAAATGCAATATTTTTTACTTTTTGCTATAATAAATATCCCCCAAAAATATATAAAAAAACTTTTTTTTTCCTCAGTTTAGGCCGATACGTATTCTTCAACGTATTTTTGGTAAAAAAAAATCGCAATAAGCGTTTATCGGTTGGTTTTCGCAAAATTTATAGCGTTTACAAAATGAGGGATAGTTTTATTGCATTTTTTAAATTTTTTTTTTTTTTACTACTAATAGCGGCGATCAGCGATTTTTTTCGTGACTGCGACAATATGGCGGACACTTCGGACTAAAATCAACGTATATATACGTTGATGTGCCCAGCCGTGCCATTCTGCTGACGTAAATGTGCAGTAGGCGGTCCTTAAGTGGATATACAAGGTTGAGTTCCATCGCGTCGGGCAGTCACAAATAAGATGTCTGACGGGCAGGTTGTGTCACTGCTGAATGTCAGCAAGGCGAGCCAAGGCCGTGTAAGATCTTCTGAAATGTGCCGAGATTTTCCTGGTCTGCCGCAAAAATTCCTGGACCCCAGGGTATTTGGCAAAGAATCGCTGCACGACCAAGTTCAGGACGTGTGCCATGCATGGCACGTGTGTAATTTTGCCCTGTTTCAGCGCGTTCAGCAGATTGGCACCGTTGTCGCACAACACTTTACCAACTGTCAAATTGAGCGGTGTTAGCCGCTGATCTGCCTGTGAACGCAAAGCTGAAAGGAGTGCAGGACCAGTGCGGCTCTTGTCTTCCAGGCACAACAGACGCAGCACAGCATGGTAACATCTCACCTGGCATGTTGAATAGGTTCTGGGGATCTTGGGCGGTGCAGCGGAAGAGACGGTAGCTTCGGAAAAGGAGGAGTCAGCCAAGGAGGAGAGGGAGGATGGAGTAGGAGGAGGAGGAGAAGAAGAGGCAGGCCTGCATGAAATCCGTGGCGGTAAAACCAAATCTACATGCCACGGGTTACATGCTTGACAGCTGTCAGAAGGTTCACCCAGTGGGCAGTAAAAGTTATATACCTTCCCAGCCCGTGTTTGCTAGACCACGTGTCTGTGGTCAGGTGTATCTTGGCACCGACACTGTGTGTCAGAGATACATTCACTTGCCGTTGAACATGGCCATATAGCTCTGGGATGCCCTTCTGTGGGAAATATTTCCTTCCCGGGACCTTCCATTGTGGTGTTCCAATGGCTACAAATTTTTGAAAGGCCTCAGAGTCCACCAGTTTATATGGCAGTAGTTGGCGGGCTATCAGTCCCGACAAGCCAGAGGTCAACCGTTGGGCAAGACGGTTATCCGGCGTCATTTTTTTTTTACAATCGAACATTTAGGCCACGGAAGCCTGCCTTTTTGCAGAAAAACGAGAGGACGGCATAATGGAAGGTGGAGTGGAGGACAATTGTGAGTATAGAGGAGAAGGAGAAGAGGCTGGACGCTGAGAGCCTGGAATGTGGCTTTGTGGGTTCTGATGGCGTAGCTCCCACTGGGCTCGGGGATGGGAGGCCAGGTGCCTTCTTAACCTCCCTGTCGGTATGATTCTGTCTGGAATTACGTACCAAAAGCGGTACAATTATTTGCATGGAAATTTGGCGTTTTATACTGTAGGCCTGCAATTCTTAGGAATAACTTGCTTAAATCTGTCCAAACAAGACATCCCGGGTATGATAAAGTTTGAAAAACAAAATCATATTTTTTTATATAATAAAAAACTATAAATAATTATAACAAATTATAATGTAATTATAATAAAAAATATTCAATAATGTAATCAACTAAAAAACACTGAAATTTGCTCAGTTGCAGAATTTTCGCTGTCATTATTGTTTATTTTTTATGATGAATTTCCCCACAAATCGCTATCGCTCAATTCTGCAAGTGATTAAAATTTATTATCGCTGTTTTCTAGCTGATCTAAAACCATTTTTGACATAAAGGGACACTTTTGGTTGCTATGGGCAATCTACAGTTTCCAGGCAGAAAGAACAGTTTTTATTTTATAAAAGAACATGTAGGGCACTGGACAGACCACTAGGGACAAGGGGGGTGTGTAATTTTTACATACAGTACTGTAATCTATAAGATTACATTGTACTGTATGTAAAGTGTTTGTTTACATTTTTTAATTTGGCGCCGTTCTCCGCTTCCGTGCGTCGTAACGTCGCAGGAAACTGAGATCGGCGGCACACGGGGACGCTGTGTGAATCGAGCGAGCACCCGCTCGCTCACACAGCGTGGATGCATCACTGGATCCAGGAAGAAGGTAAGCCAGCGCGCGCTGCAGGCTCTGCATGGCTGGGGGATACCGCCAGGGAGGTTAAGGCGGTCGTCCCTAGGTGAGTGTTGGGCTTCCCACGACTTATGCGTTGACTGAGAAGGCTGCAGATGGCAACACTACTGTCAGCAGCGGATGCTTAAAAAAAAGCCCACACTGCGGAGCCATGGGCCTACATCTTGGGAGCGCCAGATGTGACTGTACATGGTTGATGGCTCGCTCCTGATACATTAGCATTCAGGTTTGTCCCTCCTGTGCAATGTAAGTTCGGCCTGCTTTTCTTCCCTATCTGCTGGTCCATCTCTCCCTCTGAACTCCCCTTCTCTTCCTCTCTTGTGGGCACCTACGTGACGTCTGTAGACACGTCATCATGGATCACCTATCTGAACACTAGGTCTTATACCTGGTCTGCCAAAAGCAGGGAGGAGCTTTAACACAAAGATCTAGCCCTAAGTAAAGACAAGTTTCTTACTAGATTACAGTCAGATATTTATCTACAAGAGGTTTATCTGACCACTCCGTGCTTTGGGACTCTTGAAAAGCTTTTTGCAAGGTACCACCATCCTATATCAAAAGCACTTCTAGACATGCAAACGGGGAACTAGACAAAGCTTATGCTGCAGCAGAATAAAAGAACATACAACATCCACAGATTCTAATCAAATGATTTGGGAGGACTTGTCCTGCTTTTACATGAATAAGGTGTATGAAAATGCCAAGGGGAAATGTTTTTTTGCTAAATGTCTAAAAGCCATTTGTTGGGGATTTGAGAACGGACAAAGAAATCAGAAACTGTCAACCAGTTCTAACTGCACAGCTTGGTGTATGAAGGCAAGCACAGAGACACATAAAACACTGCTACATTATAGAAATGGTTAAATAAAACTCAAGCAAAAAGCTTAAAACGCACTTAAATCGCTGTATCTGAATCTTTTACTTCTTAAAAGATTTCTAATACTGTTAGCCAGTTTTGTGACTGACAACACCACTGTTTCAGGCTTTTAAGCTGCTTTGTCAGCTGTTGATTCATTGTGATGCAGGAAGGAAAAAAACAGGAAACAGAAATAGACAAACTATGACTTGTGGCAGGAGGATGTGAATCAGGGCTGTTTGAAGGAATTTGGGAGCCCCAAGCAAAATCAACATGGAGGCCCCCCTTGCAAAGCCCACAGGAACTACAGCATAGCGATATAGTTTAAGTTTACCCACACCAATAGGGCCTCCCTATGTTTTTTTTACTCCCTCCCATGTTCTTTTTACCCCCGCCCCCCTACCGTTCCTGGGACGGACTGAAAAGAATTAAGCACTCAGTGTGCACTTTCTGTCAGTCCGGCCAGGAACAGGAAACTGAATCTCCTGTACCGTGTTTTACCCAGCTGGACTGACAGGAGGAAGGAAAGGGAGCTAGGCCACTCTACAAGGAAGGGGAAGAAGTGACAAGAGAGGCAGCAGTGCTGCAACCACTTGAGGCTCTCTATAGAGCACTCAGGCGGCTGCAGCATTTTTTAGGAAGCGTGGCAAGGGCCTTGCTTGGGGCCCCAGGCTAGCTTGGGGCCCCATACAATTGCTTGGTTTGCTTGCCTTGTCGCAACAGTCCTAAAGTGAATCACATGATTGTCTGAACATAATTATAAGTATCATATAAATGTGTTTTAATGGAGCTTTTTAAATTCATACAAAGTTGTTCAGAAACCCTTTCACATATAATAAAACAATATACAGTTTAGAAAACACATACACATTGTTTTCTGGGACTTTTTAAAAACATATTGTTAATAGGGATGAGCTGAACACCCCTGGGTTCGGTTCGCACCAGAACCTGCGAACAGACCAAAAGTTTGTGTGAACTTTAGAACCCTGTTAAAGTCTATGGGACTCAAACGTTTGAAATCTAAAGTACTAATTTTAAAGGCTAATATGCAAGTTATTGTCCTAAAACGTGTTTGGAGACCCAGGTCCTGCCCCAGGGGACATGTATCAATGCAAAAAAAGTTCTAAAAAACGGCAGTTTTTTTCAGGAGCAGTGATTTTAATAATGCTTAAAGTGAAACAATAAAATTGAAATATTCCTTTAAATTTCATACCTAGGGGGGTGTATAGTATGCCTGTAAAGTAGCGCTTGTTTCCTGTGCTTAGAACTGTCCCTGCACAAAATGTAATTTCTGAAGGAAAACAGTTATTTAAAATCACTCACCTTAGGGTCTGGTAAGGATATTAAGGGGAGCCCTGCGTCAAAAATAAATAAATTATGTGGAGTTCCCCCCAAATATCCATTCCAGACCCTTCAGGTCTGGTATGGATTTTAAGGGGAACTCCACCCCAAATTTAAAAAAAAAAATGCCTTGGACACCCACACATTTTTTTTTATGAATGACTTTTCTCTGTATTGCCGGGAGCCGTCAATTCATTATAGCCACGAGTGATTTTAAATTACTTTTTTTCCTTCAGAAATAACACTTTGAGCAGGGACAGTTCTAAGCATGGGAAACAAGCACTATTTTACAGGCATACTATACACCCCCCCCCCCCCCAGGTACGAAATTTAAAGGAATATTTAACTTTTATTGTTTCACTTAAAGGAACTATTAAAATCACTGCTGCCAAAAAAACTGCAGTTTTTAAAACTTTTTTTTTGCATTGATACAAGTCCCCTGGGGCAGGATCCACGTCCCCAAACACTTTTTATTACAATAACTTGCATATTAGCCTTTAAAATTAGCACTTTAGATTTCAAACGTTCAAGTCCCATAGACTTTAACAGGGTTCTAAAGTTCACACGAACTTGCCGCGAACACCCCAAATAGTTCACTGTTCGGCGAACAGGCAAAGTTCGAGTCGAACATGAGTTCAACTCGAACTCGAAGCTTATCCCTAATTGTTAACTTCATCTGTCGTGACAACCTATGTACACATACAGCACATGTATAAATCTTGGTGAGTTAGCCATTGATTCAACACAGCTTTGAATTTTGAACTTTGAACTTCATTACCTCTGTCTTAAAATATATTTTAGTTGTTTCTTGGCCTGCTATATACACCTCCTATTTAAGAGTTTTTAAATTGCTGTAATGTTTTCCTCTTTTTTATATATCATTCAAGACAACTCGCCTTTTTCTGGTGTTCTATGGTTCAACTCAATTTTCTCAAATTAAATAAAATTCCAAAGTGTCAGTCACAAGCAAACGAACTGGGCTTATTTCTTTTACCCTTTCTGTGGTCCAATTACAATTTTAATCTATATGTAGATAATAGTGAACAAAAACCCTGAAGAAATGTCAAGAGTAAGGAGGTTATTACCAGTTAAGTTTTAATTACTGTCCATCATTCTTAGAAAACTGCTATAACCTAATAAATGAGGTGGCAACATTTACTGAAATGCAAGCAAGAATCTTTAAATGCCTAGAATGAAAAGTGTATCTGTTTAAAAAGGATAAGGACCAATGCTATTTATTATAAAAAGTGAATACAACATAATTTCCATCCAATTTCACTCTGAAAATTTCATTGAAATAAGGATGTGTCTATTTAATTCTTAATACCCATTTACAAAACTCTCTTTTATTGTATGCCGCATAGAGTTAGTGAACTATAAAACAGCAGAAAAATCATATTGCATAAATAGCTCAAATGAAGACAAAAATGAAACAATGGCACTGTGACAGTGGCAGTCTTCAATACCAATGCTGTGCAGGGTGAGGCTGAGTGGTGCTATTGTCTCAAGCATGAAACGGGCAAAGAAAATGGATATATATGGGGATAAAGCTCAATGGCTGTCATGATTATCCTCGTTCCAGTACTTAAAGTGTTTTTTGTCTTTTGCAGAAGAATTGTAATAACACTTACTTTATTTTTGTTACATGTCCCCATTTTCACAGCATCACTTAAATATAAAAAAAATTGCCATTTTAGATGCTCTTTTCTGGATCCGCCAGCAAGGAAAACTGTTACTATATTTTTTTTGTTTGTGAGGGAAGCTGTGTTTGCCATAATTAACCCTGCCTGTACTGTGCAGGCAAACCTTAATTAATAATTTTAACTAGACTTAAAAACTGTCTGTCCTAACAAAGGGTTAAAAATGTAGAAACTAGCCTCTTGCATTTTATGTTAATAAGGGCAGACCTTGAGATAGATTCACTTTAACTTATTCAAAAAATCTTACCTTGTCCTGGGAAACATCTAAAGCATGAGAACTTTTCTAAAAACATTTTTTTTAGGCATGTTGTGTGAATAGGAGCACATACATATAGTGGGGTTTTCTCAAATTTGACTGCAAAATTGGAACTCAGTAAAGTATATGAAAACTCAATTACTAAAATTCCATATAGGATTTTATGTAAAAGCAACATTTGATATGTGCTTGCTGTATCATTTACTTGTATGAAAAAAGTATCCTGTTCTCTCTGTATTGCTTCCTTTGTGTGAAATACTTGGTGTTCCTGTCAGTCCCCCTGTTATCCTATATAAACTGACCACACTAAGCAGGTGAACACACCATGGGCAGTTTTAAAGCTGTGCTGGGAGCTCAGCCTACTCACTTCTAATGATCAGACTTGTCATGACACACCCCCACTGTACAACCTTACAACCTTTCACTCGGAAGATCAGTGCTGTGCTGTTTCTCCTCCTCAGCTCTTATGCAACTGAGAACAAAGGGAATGTGATCATTTATAAATAAAGGGGAACAATGTGTTTATATATATATATTTTTCTTTTTTATATCTATGCACAAATGTGTTTTCTTTCATTTCTATTTTAAACCTGATTGATTGTTTTACAAGGTGAGGGTTTATAGATACTTTAAGATATTAACCGCTTAAGACCCGGACAATTATGCAGGTAAAGGACCTGGCCCCTTTTGCGGAGGAGAGGAGACATCACAACAGTAAGTACACAAGCACTACACTGACACCAGTACACATAGGCACACAAATCCCCCCCGGTCACCCCCCTGTCACAGTGTCACTAAATAGCAGTGATCATTTACTGATCACTGCATTTAGTGTCAGGTTTTTATAGCGTTAGGTACCCCCATACATTTTCTAATAATGATTTTAACCCCTGATTGCCCCTAGAGTTAACCCTTTCACCCCCTATTGCCATCGTCACTAAGCGATCATTTTTCTGATCGCTGTAATAGTGTCGCTAGTGCCGCTAGGTAGCTAGTTATTTTTTGAGGTTCGCCCGCCAGGTTTTTATAGCGTTAGGTACCCCCATACATTTTCTAATAAAGGTTTTAACCCCTGATTCCCCCTAGAGTTAACCCTTTCACCCCCTATTGCCAGCATCACTAAGCAATCATTTTTCTGATCGCTGTATTAGTGTCGCTAGTGCCGCTAGGTAGCTACCGTAGTTATTTTTTGAGGTTCGTCCGCCAGGTTTTTATAGCGTTAGGTACCCACCTAACATTTTCTAATAAAGGTTTTAACCCCTGATTGCCCCTAGAGTTAACCATTTTACCCCCTATTACCAGCATCACTAAGAGATTGTTTTTCTGATCGCTGTATTAGTGCCGCTAGGTAGCTAGTTATTTTTTGAGGTTCGCCCGCTAGGTTTTTATAGTGTTAGGTACCCCCTGTAAACGTTGGGGGTTTAACTCAATGGTAAATGCGTTTTTTTAGCGAGTCCACAGCAGTCAGACATTATGTTTGAGGGCATGGCAGCCCATTTTTATTGAAGAAAACAAAAGAAGAGTTCACATACAGGATTTCCCACGCAGGGGTTCTTCTCCATTAATGTTCATAGAACTCAAAAATACCAAGCCTCCTGGCTCCTAGGCTTACTTAGCCTTGCTGTACCTGCTCACCTGGCCCACTCCTGGCCTCAACAGGTTCTCCAGCCCACTGTCTCCCAGACTTCCGGACTTCCTTCAGCCCCTCTTGGACTCGCTAGTCACCTCAGTTCCACCAGCCTCCCAGTCCCTCAGGCACGAAGTCCCCCCACACCAGGGATGTAGTCTCCAGGGCAGACAGACAGACAGATCCCCACATACAGGTCTGTCCTGCAGCAACAGCCAGCTGCACACCTTCCACCTCCCTCTCTGTTCTGACCAGTCCCTGATTATATTGTCAGTGTTCAGCTGGGAACCCAACCTGCTGGCTGTCTGTAAGATCTGGACACAGGGTTGGAGACCCCATCCCGCCCAAGTCTCTGCAGGATCTCCAACTACACAGCCCCATTCAGAACTATCAAAACCTGGAGAAAACTGACAGAGCACTTTTCTCCATTTAAACGCTACGCTCTGTAGTTCTGCGGTCCGCAGACACGCAAACCCTGTGTCCATTTTACCTCCCATTTCATAGGGACCGGGACTCTGACTATTACATATCCCCCCCCTTTGTTTCGATCCCGAAGGGGGCGGAACACCAGCACACGTCATTAGGGTTGGGACACCTCTGTGCCGGCTGTCAGCCGCGTAGGCCCAACCCTTTTTTTCGGGTGCGCTTCCAGGTCAGTCCTACCCTGACTCTCCATGGGATCCCACTTTTTTCTATCCTACGCTTTCTCCCTCTTCTGGGGTTCCTGGGCTTATTTTCTTTTCTCAGGGAACACTGCCTTTCCTGAAACCCTCACATTCTTCATATAGAGAACCTGTTCCTTTAGCACTTTCTCCCACAGTGTCTCCGGGTACTTTAATTTGTACCTTTGTGCGATTGACAGGTAAAATCTCTGCTACTGCCACGTCCATTTCGCTCCCTTCCTTCCTGTAAAGTCTAGTGGGTGAAGCAGTGTCCGTGCCCTCTACTGACCACCGCTCAGCCGCACTCTGGACTGCATCAGCAGAAATTTTCCTAGTCACCGCATCAGGCGGAGAGACTTCTGATGTTGTCAAACGTTCTCCTGAGCAACTTCCATCCAAACCGGTAACTGGAAGTACCCTCTCAGAGAACTTTGAGACCATCTGCCACACTGCCAATAAACATGGTACCAACCAGTTCCTCTTGTAATCACCATAAAGAATAGCCTGTACTACTTGGCTCCACCTACTGGTACTACGCAGTACCACCTTGTCCGACCACAATGGAGGCACCCAAGTGTACAGCAAATTGCCTTTCTGGACTTTAAGCATTTTTAACAATACATTAGTCACCTTAATGCGACCCACGTCTACATACAAGACCTTTCTAGGGACTTTTCCCTTATCAATGACTTGGAGGGGCTCATCCACTGAAGCTGGAAAGGTAGAGACATTTTCAGCGACCCCCACCTCACTGGCGGTATCAGTCTTCACAGCCTGGTGCTCAACTGGAGCGCCGTCAGACATACATCTCACATTTATCTCTTCCGTCACAGCATCAGTGAGCCGCTGCAGGTCATAAGTCACATTGGCATTTTTTCGCTCACTATTTTCCAGCGGTTGGGCTGCGGATAACACATCTGCCATGCATGCGCCCTTAACCGGTCCTTCTGACTGGAGGAAACCAATCTCTGCAGGGGCCAACACGCCCTTGGCCACTGGCCACCCTGCACTCCCTCCATTGGGCATAGCAGGTGTTATGTCCAAATCTGTGTTACCCAACCTAGCCTTATCCAGCATGGCTAGCAATTGTTTAGCCCAGCTGTCCCAGTCAGTGGTACTTCCCTGACAGGCCTTCTGCAGCACTGCATCACCTGTTCCAAGAGGCACCAAAGGAACTTGGGTCTCATTACCCGATACAGTACATTTGTCATCGCTAGACGCATCACATTGTACAAGCACAGTTTCACTTATGTCACATTGGGACGATGCTTCGTCACAAACCACAGGATGCAATACCCTATTTTGACCAGATTGTTCTGGTGGCGCTACCATCAAATCCTGCTTTAGACTACTAGCTTTTACAGTATGAATACATTTTTCACCAAACTGATCACATACCAGGCGAGTGGTCGGCACCCACACACTCTCATGGTGTGGTGCAGTCCCCCCTTGTTCCCCAGAGTAGTGCTAGAGCGGTCCTGAACAACCTCCAGTTCCAACACAGGGAAATCCCGGGAGGTTTCCATGGACAACCCTGCAGCTCTGCCTCTGGTGGTCAAGGAAGACATCCTACTCCCATCCTTTTTAGTAAACATATCACCAACAATATTCTCAAATATGACATTTCCAGAAATACATTTCTCAACCTTTAGAGGGTCATCATGATACTTAAACATAGCTGTAGCTATTGTGGGTGGCCCCTTACCCACTAGAGAAGCTCTACAGCTGACCTGGGAAACCCTCCGCTCCAACACTGTGGGCTCCTGGGAGGTTTCTCTGGGCAACCCCACAGCACCTATATCTGTCACTAGGGAACATGGTATACTTATTTCTTTGGTCACCCCTAGTACAGCTCTTCCAGCACTCTGCTGGATTCCACCAGGGACATACAGAGTCCCCATGTCCTTTTCAGTCTTTAGTCCTGCTGACAGTTGGGCTTTACCCTGTGCCTCCCCCCTACTCTGGGTAGCACACCGTAGCAAGTCCACTTGTACTGCGAATCTCCCCGCTGAACACACTTCTACTTCATTGGGTTCTGTCCCATAAACTGCAACAGTCTTACCACTTCCTGTAGCCATTGTCATAGCCTTCATTTGAGTGCGTTGTCTCTCATCTGTGGTGTCTCCATAGGCTGAATTTTTCATGTGGTCATGGAGAAACACTGCAGCCTTTCCAGACCCACCAACACCCCCTGCATGTAACACAGTATCCCTGTTGCTAGGGGTAACAGCAGACCAGCACTCCAAAGATGGTTGGCTACACCTCATGGTGGTTACAGACTGTTGTGTCCTTTCTGGACTGACCACTTCACATAAGCGGCCATAATACACATTTTTACTTTCCTCATCGGTACCCCTGCAGGCCACACAATCTTCTTACCACTGTTGCCAGGGGTGACAACCGATATGTCTGCAGAAAACGCACGGCTGGTACACTGATGCACACTCATGCTCTCCTGAGCCATTGCTCGATCGTGGCTTTGTTGTCGCAGTGATGCCTCTCCCGTTGCTATGGGTGACGACCTCGCTTTGCTGGAGCGTTGCTGGTGGCCCATGATGCGATTGAACTCTCCTCTAAGAAGGATTTCCTCTTTAAACTTGCAATAGTCATCCTGGTCACCGTCCATCAAATGGTAAACCGACCGGTACTCTACCAGCAATAAGGTTTGCAGCAATTTTGGCCACCGGTCTCTAGGCCATCTCCTCTTTACAGCGACTTTTTCAAACTCTTCCAGGAAGTCTCCAACCTCCTCTGTAGGCAGCATGGGTTGCATGTAATCAGATGCCACTATCTCAGTCCTTTGTACCGCATCCGATTCTTTAGTCTGGTTCCACTTGAACCACTCATTCACAGTCTCATACACCATTGGCCCCTTTTGACTGGCCCTCCTAGGTGGAGACATCTTCTCAGACCACGCTGAGCTCACTTCCCCTTTAACTTGATTCAACATGAACTTCTTGTGTTTTGACTGTCGCATCCTTGCAGTCGCATGCACAGCAGCTTGTTACACAGTTCACAGCAATAAAAAGGGAAAAAATCTTCTCACAGGTGCACCACCTGTATGCAACACAGTCCAAAAAAAAACTTCTGCGCAATGCAGTTTGCCTGGCTGCTACACACAGCTAGCAGTAACTCCTGCTGCGACTCACTACAGAGCAAGGACCCGGATTTCGCCGTCTAGATGCCCGCTGAATCCACCACTGTAAACGTTGGGGGTTTAACTCAATGGTAAATGCGTTTTTTTAGCGAGTCCACAGCAGTCAGACATTATGTTTGAGGGCATGGCAGCCCATTTTTATTGAAGAAAACAAAAGAAGAGTTCACATTCAGGATTTCCCACGCAGGGGTTCTTCTCCATTAATGGTCATAGAACTCAAAAATACCAAGCCTCCTGGCTCCTAGGCTTACTTAGCCTTGCTGTACCTGCTCACCTGGCCCACTCCTGGCCTCAACAGGTTCTCCAGCCCACTGTCTCCCAGACTTCCGGACTTCCTTCAGCCCCTCTTGGACTCGCTAGTCACCTCAGTTCCACCAGCCTCCCAGTCCCTCAGGCACGAAGTCCCCCCACACCAGGGATGTAGTCTCCAGGGCAGACAGACAGACAGATCCCCACATACAGGTCTGTCCTGCAGCAACAGCCAGCTGCACACCTTCCACCTCCCTCTCTGTTCTGACCAGTCCCTGATTATATTGTCAGTGTTCAGCTGGGAACCCAACCTGCTGGCTGTCTGTAAGATCTGGACACAGGGTTGGAGACCCCATCCCGCCCAAGTCTCTGCAGGATCTCCAACTACACAGCCCCATTCAGAACTATCAAAACCTGGAGAAAACTGACAGAGCACTTTTCTCCATTTAAACGCTACGCTCTGTAGTTCTGCGGTCCGCAGACACGCAAACCCTGTGTCCATTTTACCTCCCATTTCATAGGGACCGGGACTCTGACTATTACACCCCATACATTTTCTAATAAAGGTTTTAGCTCCTGATTGCCCCTAAAGTTAACCTTTTCACCCCCTATTGCCAGCGTCACTAAGCGATAGTTTTTCTGATCGCTGTATTAGTGTCGCTGGTGTCGCTAGGTAGCTAGTTAGTGCCAGTAATGCTTACACCCATGCGCAAAGCATACACCCCCCAAATGTGGAATTATACATTCTGCTGCTTCTCCTCAGTACAGGGACACCACATGTGTGAGACTTTTTGGGAGCCTAGCCGCGTACGGGACCCCAAAAACCAATCACTGCCTTCAGGCTTTCAAAGGGTGTAAATTTTTGATTTTACTCCTCACAACCTATCACAGTTTCGAAGGCCATAAAATGCCAAAATAGCACAAAAACCCACCAAATTACCCCATTTTGGAAAGTAGACACCCCAAGCTATTTTCTGAGAGGCATGTCGAGTCCATGGAATATTTTATATTTTCTCACAAGTTTCGGGAATATGACAAACTGATTTTTTTTGCACAAAGTTGTCACTAAATTATATATTGCTCATACATGCCATGGTTATATGTAGAATTGCACCCCAAAATACATTATTCTGCTTTTCCTGAGTACGGGGATACCACATGTGAGGGACTTTTTGGGAGCCAAGCCGCGTACGGGGCCCCCGAAATCCAAGCACTGCCTTCAAGATTTCTAAGGGCATACATTTTTTATTTCACTCCTCACTACCTATCATAGTTTTGAAGGCCATAAAATGCCAAGATGGCACACAAACCCCCCAAATGACCCTATTTTGGAAAGAAGACACTCCAAGCTATTTTCTGAGAGGCCTTTTGAGTCCATGGAATATTATTTTTTTTTCTCCCAAGTGATTGAATAATGACCAAAAAAAATAAAAATAAAAAAATTACAAAACGTTATCACTAAATTATATATTTCTCACACATGCCATGGTTATATGTGGAACTTGCACCCCAAAATACATTCTACTGCTTCTCCTGAGTACGGGGATACCACATGTGTGGGACTTTTTGGGAGCCTAGCCGCGTACAGGACCCCGAAAACCAATCATCGCCTTCAAGATTTGTGTGAGTAAAATCAAAAATTGATGTCCTTAGAAATCTTGAAGGTGGTGATTGGTTTTCGGGGTCACGTACGCGGCTAAGATCCCAAAAAGTCATTTTTCAATGTCGCTCTATTTTTGTTTATAGCGCAAAAAATAAAAATTGCAGAGGCAATCAAATACCATCAAAAGAAAGCTCTATTTGTGGGAAGAAAAGGACGCAAGTTTAGTTTCGGTACAACATTGCATGACCGCGCAATTACCAGTTAAAGCAGCGCAGTTCCAAATTGTAAAAACACCTTGGGTCTTTTAGCAGCATATTGGTCCGGTCCTTAAGTGGTTAAGGGAGCCCTGACTGAAAAAATATTGAGAAACACTGAGGAACTAATCTCTCCATTTTCCTCCTGCAGCCACTGAATGCCTGCGGAAGGGAGAGGAGAAGAAGCCGGGGAAATTGGGAAACCGGTTCCTTTATGTGCAGCCACCTACTTGCGACCATGCCCTGTTGTTCCACCACTGGACTCAGGAGAAAGGGCCCTGTCCGAGGGTCAGGGGGGCCCTTCATGGTTTCTTGCATCAGGGCCCTGAAGGTTCTAGTTACGCCACTGGCCTGTATATTAAGTAAATGTATGCATTGCAGCAAAATTTACATTGAAAAACAAGATTTCTTTTAAGTGAAAAAGGTGACTACAGTAAAGACAACCCTAAATATTTTTTAAGAGTAGAGTTGAGCGGACAACTGGATGTTCGGGTTCGGCGCGTTCGGCCGAACTTCGGAAAAAAGTCTGGGTTTGACTACTAAAATGTCTCTAAAAGACAAAGGGAAAGGGCTAGATGGCTGAAAATGACAGCAACATGTTCAGTACTCTGAAAATAATGTAGGTAGGGAAATAACTTAAAATAACATAAAAAAATAAAAATAAAAAATAAAATAATTTTGACTCCTATATAATTCTCTCCCTATAATAACAAGCAGGAACCTTGCTCTGAACTATAATATGCAGACTATCTCACAGAAAGAAATGCAGTGCTGGTTCAATACACAGACTATCTCACAGAAAGAAATACAGTGCTGGTGCAATATGCAGACTAACTCCCCGGAACAGATGCAGTGTCGCTGCAATTAAATTTGTGAACCAGGACTGACTCCTACATAATTCCAGGGCTTTTTTTCTGGGGGAACTTGGGGGAACTCAGTTCCACCACCTTTGGCTCAGACCCTTTGGTGCCTGCTCACCACAATCACTTGTAAACACAGAAGTCTGGTTTCTGTGTTTACAAGTGCCAGCTCTGCACTCTGTGTGTAACCCCCCGGAACAGACTCTGCACTCTGTATGTCGCTGCAATTCTGGTATTTAATGCCCCTTTAAGACCCTTCTACTGTTTGTGAAATCTGAACGGGGTTGTGGTTGAGTTCCTGCACCTTTTTTCTGAGAAAAAAATCTCTGCATAATTCTATCCCTATAATAACAAGCAGGAACCTTGCCCTGAACTATAATATGCAGACTATCTCACAGAAAGAAATGCAGTGCTGCTGCAATTGAATTTGTGAACCAGGACTGACTCCTATATAATTATATCCCTATAAGAACAAGCAGGAACCTTGCCCTAAACTATACTAAGCAGATCTCACAGAAAGAAACCGTGCTGGTGTAGATTTCTGAAGCAGGATAGTCCTATCTAAATCTCTCCCTCAGATCAGCAACAGCCTTTCCTCACCCTAGCTAAAGCAGACTGATGAGCTGTGATATCTGCCTCTAGCTTATATAGAGGCTGGGTCACATGCTGGGTCACATGCTGCACTGGCCAATCACAGCTATGCCATTAGTAGGCATGGCTGTGATGGCTTCTAGGTCACACGAGTAAAACAAATGGTGATTGGCTGCCGTGCAGCGCGCCATTACATTGCCGAACTCCGAACCCAAACTTTTAGCAAATTATTCGGGTTCGGGTCCAAAAAAAAACTAAAGTTCGGTACGAACCCGAACTTTACAGTTCGGGTTCGTTCAACCCTATTTAAGAGGATTTGTTAGCCATAATTCTTCGAAGGCAGGAGCCCTCACTCATAAAGCATTTTGTTAAATAGACCAGAAATAGTGTCATAAGCACCACAGATCATTTATCCAATCTACTATTATACATTGACTTATTAAAACATTGAATACATCAGAAAATCAAAAGTATATATGCCAACATCTTCCACCTAATATTATTAGAGGGACAACATTATCCATAACAACCCCCTGATGTTCTTCTACCCATAAGATTCTAGTCTAAACTCAGGAGCCTTCATAAAGTGAAAAGGTCCTTATAGAAAAACTTCTAGCAGACTAGTACTGTGAAACAAATCCTAATGCAAGTATGATACAGCAAAATATCTGACATAGATATAATCCTCCCATAAAATATAAACTTCTCCATGGTCAATTAAAGTATAACTAATAAGCCTAATACATTATTATGTCTGCTGACTGGGCAAGCGGCTTGAACTTGTCCAGTTTGCCATATACTTATATCATCTCCTAACTAGGGATGAGCTTCGAGTTCGAGTCAAACTCATGTTCGACTCGCACATTGCCTGTTCGCCTGTTTGGCGAACAACAAACAATTAGGGGTGTTCGCAGCAAATTCGAAAAGCCATGGAACACCTTGTTAAAGTCTAAGGCGGCGTACACACGAGGGGATATGTCCTCTGAAAACGGTCCGATGGACCGTTTCAGCAGACATCTCCGCTCGTGTGTATGGGCTAGCGGACAGATTTCTCCACCCGACAGATTTCAAAGCAAGCTTTGAAATCTATCCGGTGGAATCTGTCCGCCCGACATGTCTGCTGGTTAGTACACTTACCAGCAGACATGTCAGCCCCCACCGCCGCCGCGCCGCTGCCGAATGGATTCGGCGCATGCGCGGAAGTGTTTTACTTCCTGGTGCGGTGACGTGGAATTTGATCCGATGGTGTGTACACGCCATCGGATCAAACTCCCAATCGGACATATCCGATGGAAATGGTCCGCGGACCGTTTTCATCGGATATGTCCGATCGTGTGTACGCCGCCTAAGGGAGAAATATAAAGTGAAACAATAAAAGTGTAATATTACTTTAAATTTCGTACTTAGAGGGGGGTGTAAAGTCAGCATGTGAAAAAGCGCATGTTTCCCGTACATAGAACTGTCCCTGCACAAAGTGTCATTTCTGAAAGAAAAAAAGGGATTTAAAACCGGCTTTGCGGCTATAATGAATTGTCGGCTCTGGCAATTCAGAGATGAGTCATTCATAAAAAAAAAAAAAGGGGGTCCCCCCAAATTCCATTAACAGGCCTTTCAGGTCTGATATGGATATTAAGGGGAACCCCACCGTCAATTAAAGAAAAAAATGACGTGGGGTTCCCCCCAAATATCCATACCAGACCGTTCAGGTCTGGTGTGGATTTTAAGGGGAACTCCACCCCAAATAAAAAAAATATCTGAGCACGTTAAACTGGCCGGACGCAGAAAAGAGGGGGGGCAGAGTGCGGCCCCCCCTCTCCTGAACTGCACCAGGCCACATGCCCTCAACATGGGGAGAATGTCCCTATTATGATGGGGACAAGGGCCTCATCCCCACATGGGGGTCTGCGGGCGGGGGGCTTATCAGAATCTGGAAGACCCCTTTAACGATATAAACAAAAATAGGGCGACATTTTTGAAAAAAAATATTTTTTTTACTTTTTGTTATAAGAAAAATCGAAAAAAACTAAATTTTAGTCAAACATTTAGGCCAAAATGTATTCAACCACATGTCTTTAGTAAAAAAAAAATGCAATAAGAAAAAAATTAGCTACCTAGCGGCAACAGCGACACTAATACAGCGATCAGAAAAACGATTGTTTAGTGATGCTGGCAATAGGGGGTGAAAGGGTTAACTAGGGCGGTGATCAAGGGGTTAAAAACTTTTTTAGGGGGGGTACGGGGCTACCCTGGACCTAACACTAACTGCCTGTCACACTAACTGTCACACTGACACTAAATGCAGTGATCAGTAAATATATGATCACTGCAATCAGTGACACTGTGATAGGGGGCTGGGGGGGTGATCGGAAGGGGTTAAGTGTGCCTATGTGTGTGGTGTCAGTGTAGTGTTGGTGCGACTTACTGTGATTGAAAATACCACCGAGAGGAGAGCTTACATCACTTCCTCTGCCAGTGTTTACATTACACAGGCAGAGGAAGTGACACGGCGGAGGCTCAGGGGATTGGCTGGGAGCGATCACGAGGGGCGGACAAAAACGAACAGCCGCCTCCTCGTCCCGGATCACTCCCGCAGATAAGACGCCCGCCACACGCAGCGAAGGGGGTCCCGATCGGACCCCCAATTCGCAAGAAGGCAGGGACGTACATGTACGCCCATCTGCCTGTATGTGTCATTCTGTGGACGTACATAGTCGTGCGGTGGGCGTTAAGCGGTTAAAGTGGTATTCCAGATTCTGATAAGCCCCCCTCCCACAGACCCCCACAACCACCGGGCAAGGGTTGTGGGGATGAGGCCCTTGACATCCTCCCCATGTTGAGGGCATGTGGCCTGGTGCGGTTCAGGAGAGGGGGGGACTCTGTCCCCCCTCTTTTCTGTGGCCGGCCAGGTTAACGTGCTCGGATAAGGGTCTGGTGTGGATTTTGAGGGGAACTTCACGCCATTTTTTTTTAAATTTGGGGTAGAGTTCCCCTTAATATCCATATTAGACCTGAAGGGCCTGTTAATGGAATTTGGGGGGACCCCCATGCTTTTTTTTATTTTTATGAATGAATCATCTCTGAATTGCCAGAGCCGACAATTCATTATAGCCGCAAAGCCGGTTTTAAATCCCTTTTTTTTCTTTCAGAAATGACACTTTGTGCAGGGACAGTTCTATGTACGGGAAACATGCGCTTTTTCACATGCTGACTTTACACCCCCCTAGGTACGAAATTTAAAGTAATATTACACTTTTATTGTTTCACTTTTAGCATTATTAAATTCACTGCTCCCGAAAAAACGGCTGTTTTTAAAACTTTTTTTTGCATTGATACATGTCCCCTGGGACAGGACCCAGGTCACCAAACACTTTTTAGGACAATAACTTGCATATTAGCCTTTAAAATTAGCTTTCAAATGTTCGAGTCCCATAGACTTTAACAGGGTTCTAAAGTTCACACGAACATTTGGTGTGTTCGCAAGTTCTGGTGCGAACCGAACAGGGAGGTGTTCGGCTCATCCCTGCTCCTAACTTATTTTCCACATCTTTTCAGATTTTATGTAGTTTGGTGATCTCCAAATAGTACACCAAACTGTTGCATGCCACCCATGGCCATATTAAATTGATCATCACTAACTAATGCCACCAGAAGCTTCTAAGAAATATATAGAAAGAGAGTCGTTAAACCTTAAATGCCAATACTTTTGCCACCACTGCCTATATTTCTTACGTATCCTTTATTCAGTGTTGCCAACTGTCAGTAATTTTACTGGCAGCCAGTAAAAAAACAAGCAATTTTCTCCTGCCAGTAAATGCCGTGCCCCCGAGACATTTCTCACGAAACGCGTAGGGCGGAGCTAGCGGCGTGGTGACGTCATCCCCTCTTTTGCTTGTTCTCCAAGGACGGGTTGTTTGTTTAGCGTCCGGCCGGTGCAATCGACCTAAAGGCTTGGCTACTTATTTTAATTGTGAGTTGTTGTAAACCGTTCGATTTTACACTATGTGAGGCATTTTTTTCTTTACATGATTGCCATGGAGAGAAACTCTAATTGAAGGTCCACTCACGGCTCACAACATTGCGGATACAGCTGACAGTTCCTCTGTACTGGCTATTTACATGCTGAGCTTGGTCCATGAGACCAAGAGATCTGGTAAGCAGATTGATTGACCTCTGGTGGTGGTTTCACATTGGATTTTGCATATCACATTAGAATAGTCATCTGGATTGTGCACAGGTGTTCCTCAATACTTATAACACAGACCTTTTTCACTTGATTTAATGAAAGGACATTTATCAGCTTTTATTGATCACAAACTCATCACTTTTATTGTTTGGAACAAATGTTTATTCATCCATTGGATATAGTCACTAATGATTTAGTAACTTTTTTGTATTTTATACATTGCATTTTTCTCTGTATTGTCTACACATAACAGTTTATCACTTGGGTTTATTCATATATGATGAACTTTTCAGGGGTATTTCACTGATGACCTTTTTTTGCTTTACTGTTCAGATAATTGCTTTTTGCAATATTTGGATTCACGGGTTCAGTTGAATTTTTACATCGGTCACATTTTGTATTTACTTGCAATAGAATCATAGCATCATATGGTGTAGCACCACTAAATAATTGTCCCCACTCTTTTTTCACTGTTAGTTCACAGATTAGAGGCTGCTTACCAATCTAACCTCAGGTGACATTTTTAATTTCACATAGCGCAGTTGTTCCCTCTAACTTTTATATGGAAGAACACACATGTTGCATCTATTAGTGCTTTATGATTGTATTCCATTGGAAGCTTGATAAAGACCATTGAGCTATAAAACAATGTTTAGCAACCTTAAAGCGGAGCTCCAGTCTCCCCTAAAAAATTAAACATCAACTGTTACAAAAACTGTAGCTGCTGACTTTTTTCCCCCAAACATTTTTATTCGAGTTTTCAATTTTTTTTCCACAATAAAAGGTACAAAAAGTACAAAAGTGTTTGTGATGAATACATATAGTATTAAAGGGTCACTAAAGGAAAACATTTTTGCTGAAATGACTGTTTACAGGGTATAGAGACATACAAGTTAACTGATTCCTTTTCAAAATTATTAAAAATAGATAAAAATCAATTATATAATGTGCCTGCAGGTTAGTTTCACTTTTGAACTGGCTTCATGTTTCTGTGAAGTAGAAATAGACACACAGAACAAAAACAAACAAATCCAGGGCAGTGTTTTGTTTTTAAAATGAATCTGATTGGTTCTAGGAAGTTTTAGACACACTGTAATGACAGCTCAGATCACCGTGAGAAAGCTCCCAGCACTGTGGTTATAATGAAACAGACAAGAAGGAAGTGTGGAGAACAGAGCAGGATTACAGCAACTTCAAAGCAAAAACGAACAATAATGACATGAAACCAGTACTGCAGTAAGGAAAAGGAAGCTATTTAGCTAAAAAAAAAAATTCCTTTAGGTCCCTTTCACACTTGTACGACTTCAAAGTTGCGCGATTTTACCACGATTTTGCGGGCGCGATTTTACAACGATTTTGCGGCCACGATTTTGCCGCGATTCGCGGCCGCGATTTCATTGAATGCCTGTGTAAGTGGCATCAAAATCGGACCAAAGTAGTGCAAGGACTACTTTGAAGTCGGCACTACTTAAAGTGCCAGTATGAATGGTGTTCTTTGAAAATAATGGAGAATGACTTGTCATACGATTTTACAGTCCAAAATCGTGGGACAAGTCATATAAGTGTGAAAGGGGACTTAGTGATCCTTTAAGTATACACTTATTACATTATAATACAAATATTTGCAAACTGAAAAACAATTTTTGAGGTACAGTATGTTCTTTCAATTTGGGGTCATTGCTAAGGATGTCATTTTTCTATTTGTTCTCCTTACTGGAGCATTGTTAAGATATTTTTCTATCATCATATATTTCCAACAAATAAGCTATAAACTCATATGAGCTTGAGTAAACAATCCTGTTATAATGTTCTATTCCGAATAAATCTATTTAATATCTATCATGTGTTTCATTAACATTAGGCTACCTACTCCAATGTTCCCTATCCCTGGGCCCTCGAGTAAGGACCCTGATAAGAGCGTAATTTCCATTCTGGGGGTTGCAAAGAGTCTGTGATATGACCCTCATTATTTTGTTCAGGTAAAGTTTGAGATAGAAAAGGATAATTATAAAGGAAAAAAATAGAAATAGAAGTAATAGAGTAGAGAGTTAGAGAATGACCTTGCCCCCCTGGTTCTCGCCCCCCTCAGACGCTCTACATAGGCATAGTTTGGGGGTCCCCCATTATATATCGGATCCAAGGGTCCCAGACCTTTTCGAACAGCTTTATTCTGTCGTTTAATGTTGCTGTCATACGTTAATTAAGCATGATCCAGGAAAGTTTGTATTTGAGCTGAACAAATGAGGGTAGAGGAAATTGAGCTCTTCTGACAGGCACCGGCTTCTAACTGCATCCAGATTGTATGGAGCAGTGAACTGTGAAATCTAGTGAACTTTTGTAAATTTGTCACTCCCAACCCACTTTTTCTCTTGGGGGTAAATAGTGTACGTTTATTCAACTTAGGCCTCTTACCTCCCCAGATGAACGATAAAAGTTTAGTTTGAAATATTTTCCATTCCAATTGGACCAGAGCCACTGGTAGCAGTTGGAAGAGATAGAGCACTTTTGGTAGTATATATTTATCCTCACCAAATGTAGTCTGCCAAACCATGACAGCGGGTGGAGCAACCACCTTGCCAGATCGACCCCTATGCATTTAAACAGAGCCCGATAGTTTTGTGAATATAGTGTATTCCAAGGTGGGGTGAGATTGATACCCAGGTATGCAGAGGTGTATCTAGTGAAAATAGCGCCTATAGCAAGCACTCAAACTGCGCCCCTGTCAAAACATTTGAAACCCATCTTTCAGATAACCTTAACAAAAAAAACAGCTAACAAAACTAGTGATATTTATCATCCCTTGTGATACCTTGGGTAGTGACATATCCTCTTTATGGAGAAATCTGGAGTTTATTAGACCCCTGATCCCTTCTCTGCCCTCCCAGGCCAGGCAAATGCAGAACCGATACTAGAAGTGATAAAAATCTTCATCACTTAAGGCATCAGTTTTCACAGAGGAGAGGGAGAAACTGATGTTTCTCCCTCTTCTTTGTGCGCTGCCAATCCGACCAGATGGAATTGGAGAACAGGGGAGGGCGGTGGCTGAACACAGCAGGGATAGTGCTGCCATTGTCCATTAGCAAAGGTGCCGAAAAGGAGATCCTGCCTATGCTCGGGAGGAGGGAAAAAGAGACCCTCAGACCCTGGTAAAAGCCTTGCTGCCCAGCCACTCAACAGCGCCCCCTTCATTTGGCACCCATGGCACTTGCCATGGCTGCCATACCCTAGATACTCCACTGCAGGTATGGAAGGGTTTCTGTGTGCCATACGAACTTATAGGAATATTTAAGGATGGATAGTGGGAAATGTTCATATCCTGTGTTTTATCGTGGTTTATATTAAGACCTGACATTATTGAGAATGGTTTTAGTATAGCATCTAGGTTTGGGAGGGTGGTCATAGGGGATGACACCAGCATCAAATGTCGTCTTCAAAAAGGACACATTTATGTTCGCTATTCCCACTTACTTTTCCGTGGACATCAAGCGAAGTGACATTTTTTATTGTGAGCGGTTCTAGGCCTACTACAAAAAGTAACAGGGATAGTGGGCATCCTTGTTGTGTCTCCCTCTGGATGGTAATGAGTAGGGATGAGCTTTGTTCGATCGTTCGTTCGTCGAAATTCGAACAAAAACTATCGTTCGCGGCAAATTCGAGTGAAACGAAACGACCGTTTTTAAAACTTTTTTCCCATTGATACTACTATCAATGGAAAACAAGTTTTAAAAACGGTCGTTTTTTCAGGAGTCCTGCTCCTGAAAAACAACCGTTTTTAAGACTTTTTTCCATTGATACATGTTCCCTGGGGCAAGACCCAGGTTCTGAAAGACGTTTTTCAACAATAACTTGAAAATTGGTCTTTAAAATGATCGTTTTTGAATTCGAACATTCGAGTCCCATAGACTTCAATGGGGGTTCAAAATGTTTGTGCGAAAGATCGGACTGTTCGACGGTTCTGGTGCAAACCGAACGCGGGGGTGTTCGGCTCATCCCTAGTAATGAGATTTGAAAAATAGCCTCTTATTGTTATTGCACCTGTCAGGGAACTGTAGAGGATTTGGAGAATGGACATAAAATGAGTTCCGAATCCCATCCGAGCCAGGACAGAAAAGAGGTAGTCCCACGACAGGGAATAAAATGCTTTGTGTATATCTAAGGATAGCAGCATTACTGTACCTAGAAAAATTATTTTGGAAGGACAACTGCGCTGATTGAAATGACAATAAACAAAATTGCTAAAATAACGGAAATACAAGCTGCACCTTACTGTGGAACATAAAAACAGTATCAGCATATAGGGAAAAGAAAAAAGGTGCGCTATAAGGATCATAAATTGCAAAGTGAAGGGCTCATAATGTTCAATAATCACCACAAAACAAGCAATGATCTAACAACTAATGAAACTATATAAAGAAAAGTCCTTGAACACACAATGGTTACTTCCACCGGTGAATAAAGCAAACAGTCCACATAAATCAAAAGCTGTGATGGCAAACTGATAGAAGATATCCTCCACCGATAGTGTAATGAATTTCTGCTTACCAGATTTACCGTGGTCTCTTAATCAAAAGAAGACCAAAAACAGCATGTGGGTGTCATAGCAGGATTAGGGAGCGTGGTGTTCCTGATGCACTAACGATCACAGCTTCAATCCGGTAGATAGAAAACCTTGAGGGCCATAGGCCGTGGAAGACATATACAGGACCGCAATAGTGTGAAATCGTAAAACATTTATTTAAAAACAAAAGACAAAAACGCACTTACATGGAGACAGTGCTAATTGGCATGGTAATCTGTGGCTCTGGCCGGAAGCATAAAACAGATCCCCGTCCAAAAGTATGGAGAATGTGACTCAGCAGGGGGTGATTCTGGTGCGGTACACGTTCCGCCCGACCGGTTTCGCGAAAATTCGCTTCCTCATGGGGCACGGGTAGCACATCAAATCACCCCCTTAAATAGTATATACAACAGACAGTCAATGGAAATAGCGTAGTTCGCGCGCATGCGCGGACGTGGGCCTAACCAAGCCTCGATTCAGCCAGAACCACGCCGCGCATGCACGAAAGCACCGAACGTCGCGCTATCGAGCAGGCAATGAGCACCGAAGTTCAAATATAGCGATCGCTTATATCGCTAGCCGGGAGACTCGATCGTTAATGGCTTAAAGATGACCGGGATCTGTCTTTAGCAAACAGAAACACAGCGGGGATTTCCGCGTCACGTGACAGAGACGTCACTCGTTGCCCAGCTGTCGCGTCGCATGCATACGACGTCACCCCGGCGGCGCTGAAAATAGCAACGGACGCCAGAGAGGGACAAAATAGGCGCACGCAGTGGAATGAGGATCATGCCTCGATTTGGATGTATCAAATTAGCGCAGCACAACCGAATCTACCTCTAAGTATCGGTTAATGGTCAGCATAGGATCCTGTCCATATATTAACCTTTAATGCGACTATTTCTACGAATCAAAACAATATATGAAAAATATATACAGATCCCTTTTTAAAAAAGCTAATACAAATGTCCATACGACAGAAACAGCAAGCAGCATAAAAATAGAGATACAAATATCAATCAAAAAATTAACTAATTAATTGACACAAATATCAATACAGATAAACCACTTCCGGACTAACACCCACTACCATGCTGGTGGAGAAAAGGAGCACACACGACAGGTGCATCCCGTCATCCAAAGCATGCCAGGGGGTACAGACCGGAAATGGAACAAAAATGCCAATTCAGCATTTAATAGACTGCTGCCTAGACAAAACATTAAATATACGAAGTAATATATTATCTACCTCATATTATTAGGGGCTGATAAGAATACCTCAGGTATTGTAGACACTCAATATACAAAAAATAAAACTATGAATTATTTATAAAAGCGTTTATGTCAGTGTCTATATTCAACCCAAACGGCATATAGGTTTTGACGCGATAAATCCACGCCATTTCTTGTTTGACAGTTCATGCGTTTGAGACGCAACTGTACAGACCTCCAGACTTTTGAAAGTCAGGCCTTGACTCTCTCCAAAAAGTTTGAGGAGAAAGGTTATGATAGATCTAACTTACTCCAATCATTAGAGAAGGCCAGGAATACAGATAGAGAAAATCTATTGGCGGATAGGATTAAGGGCAGTCGAGATGAGAGATTCTCTCTACCTTTTGTTACGACATTTTCTGCTCAACATTTTAGTGTCAAGAAACTGATCCAAAAACATTGGCATATACTTACAACTGACCAAGTTTTGGCTCCAATCCTCCCCGCAAAAGCGAGTGTGGTCTTTAGGGGTGCTTCCACGATTGGGAGTCGTGTAGCTCCCAGTGTACAAGATCCTCCTAAGGTTATGAGGACTTTTTTAGAACACCTGACTGGGTATTTTAGATGCAAACACTGCCAAGTCTGTACATTGAACAGCTGTAGAGACAGGAAGATTTGTTCATTTCAGTCCACGGCAACCCAAAAAAGGTTTGAGGTAGAACCATTCATAACCTGTGCTACCAAAGGGGTGGTTTACCTTATTCAGTGCCCCTGTAAGCTTCAATACATTGGTCGCACCAAGAGGGCTTTGTCAGTGAGACTGAATGAGCACATCGCTAAAATTATAGGTGGATACGACAAACATTCTGTTTCTAGGCATTATGCTTTGAAACACAATCAAGACCCCTCTAACACTCTTTTTATCGGGATCGATAAATACCGCCCTCACTGGAGAGGAAGCAATCTTGTACGTGAGATTTCTAAACAAGAAATGGCGTGGATTTATCGCGTCAAAACCTATATGCCGTTTGGGTTGAATATAGACACTGACATAAACGCTTTTATAAATAATTCATAGTTTTATTTTTTGTATATTGAGTGTCTACAATACCTGAGGTATTCTTATCAGCCCCTAATAATATGAGGTAGATAATATATTACTTCTTATATTTAATGTTTTGTCTAGGCAGCAGTCTATTAAATGCTGAATTGGCATTTTTGTTCCATTTCCGGTCTGTACCCCCTGGCATGCTTTGGATGACGGGATGCACCTGTCGTGTGTGCTCCTTTTCTCCACCAGCATGGTAGTGGGTGTTAGTCCGGAAGTGGTTTATCTGTATTGATATTTGTGTCAATTAATTAGTTAATTTTTTGATTGATATGTGTATCTCTATTTTTATGCTGCTTGCTGTTTCTGGACATTTGTATAAGCTTTTTTAAAAAGGGATCTGTATATATTTTTCATATATTGTTTTGATTCGTAGAAATAGTCGCATTAAAGGTTAATATATGGACAGGATCCTATGCTGACCGTTAACCGATACTTAGAGGTAGATTCGGTTGTGCTGCGCTAATTTGATACATCCAAATCGAGGCATGATCCTCATTCCACTGCGTGCGCCTATTTTGTCCCTCTCTGGCGTCCGTTGCTATTTTCAGCGCCGCCGGGGTGACGTCGTATGCGTGCGACGCGACAGCTGGGCAACGAGTGACGTCTCTGTCACGTGACGCGGAAATCCCCGCTGTGTTTCTGTTTGCTAAAGACAGATCCCGGTCATCTTTAAGCCATTAACGATCGAGTCTCCCGGCTAGCAATATAAGCGATCGCTATATTTGAACGTCGGTGCTCATTGCCTGCTCGATAGCGCGACGTTCGGTGCTTTCGCGCATGCGCGGTGTGGTTCTGGCTGAATCGAGGCTTGGTTAGGCCCACGTCCGCGCATGCGCGCGAACTACGCTATTTCCATTGACTGTCTGTTGTATATACTATTTAAGGGGGTGATTTGATGTGCTACCCGTGCCCCATGAGGAAGCAAATTTTTGCGAAACCGGTCGGGCGGAACGTGTACCGCACCAGAATCACCCCCTGCTGAGTCACATTCTCCATACTTTTGGACGGGGATCTGTTTTATGCTTCCGGCCGGAGCCACAGATTACCATGCCAATTAGCACTGTCTCCATGTAAGTGCGTTTTTGTCTTTTGTTTTTAAATAAATGTTTTACGATTTCACACTATTGCGGTCCTGTATATGTCTTCCACGGCCTATGGCCCTCAAGGTTTTCTATCTACCGGATTGAAGCTGTGATCGTTAGTGCATCAGGACCACCACGCTCCCTAATCCTGTTATGACACCCACATGCTGTTTTTGGTCTTCTTTTGATTAAGAGACCACGGTAAATCTGGTAAGCAGAAATTCATTACACTATCGGTGGAGGATATCTTCTATCAGTTTGCCATCACAGCTTTTGATTTATGTGGACTGTTTGCTTTATTCACCGGTGGAAGTAACCATTGTGTGTTCAAGGACTTTTCTTTATATAGTTTCATTAGTTGTTAGATCATTGCTTGTTTTGTGGTGATTATTGAACATTATGAGCCTAGCAGCATTACCTGTCTTGGTCCTATAGTATTGTCCTGAAAACCCATCTGGGCCCGGGGCCTTTGAGGGGTGTAAGCTTTTAATCACCTGTCTTATTTCTATTTCTGAGAATTCTTTGTCCATTAGATCTGAGTGTTCTCGTGTCAATTTGGGCAAGGAAATATCTCTAAAAAAATCCTCCATATTATTTAGACCCACTTTTGCTCGGTCACTATATAATTTGGAGTAGAATTTTGTAAATTCTGTTACAATTTGTTCTGGGTTCTGACTTGACTGCCTGTTGTTTAACCACTTGAGATCCACGCTATAGACAAAAGACGTCCACAGCGCCGCTCTCAAGTGCCGAGTGGACGTCTTTTTATGTGCATTACCCGCGCACGCCGCTGGGGGGTGCGCAGCGGGTAAACACTGTGCCGGTGCATCGCTGAGATGCCGATGCGTGTACCTGGTGGCCGCGATGTCCGCCAGGTACACGTGATCGGCGGTGACAGCAGGGACGTGGAGCTCTGTGTGTAAACACAGAGCTCCACGTCCTGTCAGGGGGAGAGGAGACCGCTCTGTGTCCCTTGTACATAGGGACACAGCATCGGTCACCTCCCCCTGTCAGTCCCCTCCCCCCACACAGTTAGAACACACCCAGGGAATACATTTAACCCCTTCCTCACCTCCCTGCCAGTCACATTTATACTGTAATTAGTGAATTTTTATAGCACCGATCGCTGTATAAATGTGAATGGTCTCAAATTTGTGTCAAAAGTGTCCGATATGTCCGTCGCAATATCGCATGCCTGACAAAAAAAATTGCAGATCGCTGCCATTACTAGTAAAAAATAAAAAAATAAAAAATAAATCATAAATCTATCCCCTATTTTGTAGGTGCTATAACTTTTGCGCAAACCAATCAATATACGCTTATTGCGATTTTTTTAACAAAAATATGTAGAAGAATACATATCGGCCTAAACCGAGGAAATTTAAAAAAAAAAAGAAAATAATAACAAAAAGTAAAAAATATTTATTTTTTCCAAATTTTCTGTCTTTTTTTGTTTATAGCGCAAAAAAAAAAATCGCAGAGATGATCAAATACCACCAAAAGATAGCTCTATTTGTGGGAAAAATATAATTTGGGTACAGTGTTGTATGACCGCGCAATTGTCATTCAAAATGCGTCAGCGCTGAAAGCTGAAAATTGGTCTGGGCATGAAGGGGGCTTAAGTGCCCAGTAATGAAGTGGTTAATCGAAAGTTAGGCAGAGCTGGTGTGTAGGGGCGAGGAACTAATTAACTTGCTAGTAGCATGGAGGGTTTATCGCCCATCATGTAGTATCTATGTCGTGACCACTGTATTCACTTTTCCACCTGGGTGGTGAGACTTAGGCCGCGTACAGACGATCGAACATATCTGCTGAAACTGGTCAGCAGACCAGTTCCAGCGGACATATCCAATTGTGTGTATGGCCTAGCAGACAGGTTTCCAGCAGACAAAAGTTTTAAAGCATGCTTTAAAACTTGTCTCCTGGAAAGCTGTCTGTCGGACATGTCCGCTGGTTAGTACGCCTAACCAGCGGACCGAAATCTCCCGCATGCGTCAAATGGATTTGTTGCATGCGTGGAAGCATTTTACTTCCTGGTTTGTGGACGTGGCGGCATCAACTTCACCGCCACGTCACCGCGCTGTTTGTCTGCGGGGGTTTTTGGTTTAATCGTGTACACACATCAGACCAAAACATCCCAGGAGACATGTCCGTCAGACCGTTTTCATCGGATATGTCTCCTCATTGTTACGCGGCCTTAGGTTTAGTTCCAGTCTAGCCTCATTATTTTATGTCTGATGTGTGGTGAGTATTCTGACTGTGGTTATGTATGGTAGTAATGTGGACCCTATAAATATATGGTCTATGTGGGAATATGTGCTGTGGACATGGGAGTAGAAGGTATAATCTCTGGCAGAGGGATTGTCTTGTCGCCAGGCATTTATGAGGTCATTACTGTGTAGCAGCCGTGCTAAATGACTATTGTTTCTGGGCACGCTTTTGAGTATTGATTTATTGGGTGACAATTTGTCTAACATCTGATCTAACAGTAGGTTACTGTCCCTGTTTTTTTGGGAGCAGCACTGTCAACATGTCGTGAAAAAAATCCAGCTGGCCTGTGTTTGGGGTGTAGTATGAAATAAGGGAGATTGTTTAATCATTAATGTGGCCCACTGTCATTATGTATCTACCCTGTTTATCTTTAACTGTGGTGATGGGGTAAATGGCACTTTGCGTGAAAAACATATGGCTACCCCAAGTTTTTTCTCAGGGCCTGAGGACATGTAAATCTGTGGGTATCGAGCACTAAGAAATCTCTGGGTTGAGGTCTTAGAGAAGTGAGTCTCTTGCAACATTAGTATATCTACTTTCTGTGTATGGTAGTAGAGGAAAGCCTGTGCTCTCTTAATAAGGGAATTGAAGCCCTGCACATTCTGGGCCAGATTCAGCAAGACTTGCGCTGGAGTATTTCGATATGCGCCGTGTAACTGAAGATGCACTGTCGTATCTATGTGGCCGTACCCACCAAACGAGATGCGACAGAAAACGGGCTTTCCCCGACCGGCTTAACTTTCCGACACCAGAGTCTCGTCAGCGCATAATTTCGCTTGGCACAAATATGCGAATGAGGTAGATTTCCCGATTCGCGAACGGATTAGCACCATACGCTGGCTACATGTGCCGCGCGTATCTCGTCTGTCCGGCGCAAAGTTATTTCTACAAATAGCTGCTTTATCTTTACTCCAGACGGCCACAGGTCAGCAGGAGAGCAGCTACAGCAGCAGCGTAGCAAGCTGAACAACCACACATGCAAGGACAACACCTCTGTGTGCCAACATGCCAGGGGCAGTCGCGGTCCTAGCACTAGTACTGGGTCCCCCGGTACAGAGGAGGCGGGCACGTGAGAGGATATACTGAAGGCGCATGAGCCTCTTTGGCATGGGGGATGAGGAGGTGTATCGCCTCTTCAGATTCAGCCCTGATGCAATACTTGAACTAACCACAACCCTGCAGGATGACATCACCAGCAAGACACACCGCTCACAAGCAGTGCAGCCACTGGTGAAGGTACTGGCAACACTTCATTTCCTTGCAAGTGGATCATTCCAGCGTACAAGTGGAGTGGTGGCTGAGATGTCACAGTCCTCCATGAGCAGATGTGTGCACCAGGTTGTCCCTGCAATTTTCAGACGCATGTCCAACCAGTTCATCAGACCAACCACTGAGGAGCTTCGGGTGAAGACAATGACAGATTTCTACAGCATTGCCAGATTCCCATGCACTGTGGGGGCCATTGATTGGACACATGTGGCACTCCAGCCCCCCAGTGCCACAGAGCACATATACCGCAATCGGAAGCATTGGCATTCCATCAACGTACAGGTGATAGCCGATGCCCAATGCCTCATATGGCACGTCCGTGCCAAACACCCCGGATCCAGCCATGACAGCTTCATATACCGTCAGAGCCCCATCCCAGCAGAATTCGAGCAGAGCATGTATGGGGACAGCTGGCTGGTTGGTGAGTGACATGGGTGGCAGGCATGACTATCCCCTTCCATGATGCACACATCACAAGTGGCACATGCATGACTAACATCCTCCTGTCTTTTCCCTTCCAGGTGACTCTACATATGCACTAGGACCCCATCTAATGACTCCTTTCCAGAACCCCCAAACCAGAGGAGAGAGAAAATACAATGAAGCACACATCAAAACCCGTGCAGTGGTGGAGCAAACATTTGGGCTCCTGAAGTCCCGTTTCCGCTGCCTGGATAAGTCCGGGGGGACCCTATTGTATTCCCCTACCTTCGTGTGTCAGATCATCGGTGCATGTTGCATTCTGCACAACTTTGCTATGAGAAAAGGCCTGCAGATTGACATGCGTGATGACCTGACCCCCGACCCACACAGTCCCCACCTGCCAGAGGAGAACCAGTCTGCTGATGGAAGAGCAGTCAGGAGGGTCCTCGCCGTAGGCATCTTTGGACACTAAACCAAAACATTAATCACACAGACAATGCATGCATGCACACCACTGATGTCCCTAGATCACACACACCACATCCACATCACATTGGATTAGCCCAAGTCCAGCATGTAGGACTTGGGAGCAGCAACGCCAGCGTCAAGGCCCCAATGATGTCGCTGTCCATTCAATCACCTTTCACACGTCATTAATACAGCCGTGGGGATAACTTCTCCACCACGGCCGAGGGTGACACCCCTTACTGGCAGGAGTGGCACCCCCTCACATTCACACACCATTCACACTGTCCCTTGCACTCCTGACCGTGTGCAGTTAAAAATAAAATAAATATCTCATAACCTGAGAAATAAAATATAAACTCATAACCTGAGTAATAAAATAAAATATAAACTCATAACCTGAGCAAGAATAAAAAAATAAAAATTAACCCCCAAAAAAAATCCCTCATCTGGGATGACGGGGGCTCCTCCTTGTGGGCACTCCCGGGCTCCTCAGCTGCCTGGAGGGAGTGGGTGGGGGTGGGGGGGCATCTTGAGGAGGCTGATCCCTGGGTGGGCCACTTCTGGCAGCTGTTGGCTGCATGCCCTCCAAGGCCAGGGCAATCCGGCTCAGATAGAGGTTGGTCTGGGCCTGCATTCTCAGCTGGCGGGTGATATTATGCCGCTGGGCACGCTGCCGGTGCCTCCCCTCTTCCCGGATGGCAGCTGTGTTGGCGTGGACGGCTGCTGTGAGGTGCCGTACATCAGCCTGCACCTCCCCCAGGCTGGTCACAACGTCCTGCACACCACTGGGCAGCTGCGATACGGAGCCCAGGCTGTCAGCGAGCCAGTCCAAGTGGCCAGCAATCTCCCCCATCTGCTGGGTTTGCCGGGCGTGGTCCATCGCCACCTGGTCCTGGACCAGATCAGACACCCCCCTGGTCTTACCGGTCGCCTTCCTGGGGCCAGGAGAAGGTTGTCCCCGTGGGGATGGAGTCGCCCTTGAGGGGCTACCGAGGATGGGTGAGGGGATGACAGAGGGCCCTGCAGAAGGGGAGGACTCTGATAAAACCAAAATAAACTCCTGCTGAGGAACAGGCTCCTCCTCAACCATCTCTGCAGAAGTGGTGTGGGCACTCTCCTCCACCTCGGTGTCTTCAGCACCCAGGGGCTCATCCTCAGGATCCCGTTGGGGGGTTGGGGTGGAATGGCCGGCAACAGATGATGGCCCAGCTCCGTCATCTGTGGATGACACAAAACAGACACATGTTGGTGGTCCCACACACTTGGCACATGTACCCTCCCCCCACATGCAACACACCAAATAGGGGATAAAAAACACTTACCTGTCCTGGAGCCTTCCTCCATAGAATCATAGCCTGGTACCCCCTCCAACTGCTCCCTTTCCAGGCAGCGGGCGACCACCTCCTCCTCTGTGGTCAGGCTGACCGGACATGGGGGTCCACCACCTGTGCCCCGCTCATGGGTCCGAATGGTGGACACCTTGCCACGGACCTTGCGCCGCAGGTCATTTATTTTTTTCTGGATATCACCAGCAGTCCGGGTGGAGTACCCCAACACATTCACCCTGCCAGCAATGGTGTCCAGGATGGCCTGCTTCCTCTCCCGGCTGGTCTTCCGACTTTTCTTTCCGTGGAGAAAATCGTTATAAGTCTCCATAGCGGAGATGACCACAGAGACCTCCTGGGCATTGAAATTGAGGTTCCTCCTCTCTTTGGGGGGAGCGGGAGCAGCCATTACAGAGCAAAAGTAACTTCCCTGGGGTGGGGGGAAACGGAAATACTTTTGCGCCGGAATGGCGCTTCCGCTGGCGCTTTTATACGCGCAACGGAACACATTGCGCTGACGTTTCCCGTGAAGTGGTGCCGACGGAAGTTGTGAGCATGCGCACAGGGGGCCGAGTGAAGCCTCACTCACTGCGCATGCTCCGTGGATGATGCGCTGAACATAAGCCTCTGCGCTGGGCTCCGCCCATCATTTACATATGATCACACCCACTTCCACTTGCGTCGGGTTGCGCCAACGCATCTTCGTGACTCTGTCGCAAAGTAACGGCCATGCCCTTGGTGAATGCTGTACTTCACTCGCTAGTTTGCGTCAGCGCAACGTATATGCGTTGCGCTACGTTGGCGAAAAGATGCGCGCATCTACCTGAATCTGGCCCTATGTGTAATTATTGAGTACTTTGTCATGTAGTCAGCCGACAGCATGGTTTGGCAGAGCACACTCACCTTGATTTAGATGTAGAGCCTCCTGGCTCCAAGTTCTGTAGGGCTTGAGCAGCCGAAAAGCCTGTGAGGATGTGTCCAGATCGGGGGAGAGGTCAGAGCCCAAGAGAGAGGAAAGAAAACAGAGGAAAGAGAAAAAGAAGGTAAGTAATCTATGAAGAGGTTTACAAGGCTCCCTGCTATGACATAGTCTACTTAACCTGGTCAGCTAAGTGTCCTAGAGCATCAACCTGTAAACAAAAAGGCAGTCCATTGTAACTTCAATAATGCAAAACTGTAACCTTTAAAACTTTGAAGTTGAATGAATGAATGAATGAAAAACTTATATAGCGCAGCACATGCGAACTGAATCGCCTCTGGGCGCTTGTTGTTTCTGTCTCTCTTGACATCAAAAGAGCAGAGTTTTTATCTGTCTTCTGAAGGTCAGGTGGTTTTCCTCCAACCGAATGCTGGTTGGTAAAGCATTCCATAGTCTGGGGCCTTGGAAAGCAAACCTTCTTTCTCCTTTGGACTTGTATCTGGCTTTGGGTACCTTGACTAAATTTTGGTCGGTGGATCGCAGAACGCGATTGGGATTGTGGGCTTCTATTTTTTCGCAAAGATATTGCGGGGCCTTCCCATGGATGCACTTATGTGTCAGACAGAGTGCTTTAAAAGCAATTCTGTCTTTTACTGGCAACCAATGAAGGGCTCTCAGTGAAGGTGAGATTGATTCCCAGGGTTTTTTCCCAGTCACAAGTCTGGCGGCCATATTTTGAACGGTTTGCAGACGAGTGATTTGGTACTTGGGGAGTCCGAGGTAAAGGGCGTTTGCATAGTCCAGTCTGGAGTTCACAATTGTTCCCACCACGACTGCTACATCTTCTTTGGGAATAAATTGAATAAGTCTGCGTAGTAGGCGCAGCAGATGGTGAGATCCGCTGACTACTGACCCTATTTGTGCGTCCATTGTCATGTAGGAGTCAAAGATGACCCCCAGACTTTTGACTTTGGAGCTAGGGGTGATGATCTGGCCAAACATGGGTGGAGGTGTCCAGGTTGTTGCCAGTTGACTCTTGCGACTGGCATGAAACAGAAGAAGTTCTGTTTTTGAATTGTTGAGTTTGAGATAACTCTTTGTCATCCAGTTTTCTACCAAAGAGAGACAATTCTCTAAACTGAGATGATGATCCTTTCTATTGCAGATGCGAAAATACAGTTGCGTGTCGTCTGCGTATGAGTGATAAAGTAGTTGCTGACTACTGATGATTTGAAAGAGTGGGCGAAGATAGATGTTGAAGAGCACCGGTGACAGAGGTGAGCCTTGGGGGACTCCACATGACACCGTGCGTTTTCCAAAAGTGAACGGTCCCAATTTCACTGTTTGTGATCGGTTTTCCAAAAAAGAGGAAAACCATGGTAAATCACCTTCTGTGACTCCGGCTACCTCAGCCAGCCGAGTCAGTAAAAGTTTGTGGTCTACGGTGTCAAAGGCTGCGCTTAGGTCCAGCAGAACCAGAAGACAAGATTCCCCTTCGTCTGCGGCCTCTAGAACATCGTCCCATATTTTAAGCAATGCTGTTTCTGTCCCGTGCCCGGGACGGAAGCCCGATTGGTATGGATCAAGTAGATTATGGGTATCTAGATGCTGTTGCAGCTGTTGTACCACTACTTTCTCCATTACCTTGGAGAAAACATTTAGCATTGTTATGGGCCGGTGGTGAGTTGGGTCCTTGGGATCCAGGGTAGGTTTCTTCAAGATGGGCTGAATTGTGCCCTCTTTCAGCAGGGAGGGCACTATGCCTTCCTTAAATGACTGGTTTATAAGCTGCGTGATGGGAGGTGTCAGGATATCGGCACATTCCTTCAGCAGTTTAGTGGGGATAATATCATTAGGCGATGTGCTGTTACGCAAAGCGCCGATGATATTTTCTGTGGCCTTGATGGAGATGGGTTCCAGAGTGAACTTTGTTTGTTGTAGCGAGTTTCTATGGATGTTGTGTGGTTGTACGGGGGGGGAGGGGAGGTTGAGGAGGGTCCTGTTCTGTTGAATGCTTTCCCGGATTCTCTCAATTTTATTAATGAAGAAATCCGATAATTCATTACAGAATTCTTGGGTATCTGAATTGGGGGCTTCAAGACAGCCCGGATTAATGGTCTGACTGACCAGCTTAAAGAGTTCCCGTGGGCGATTTAGGGCGCTGTTGATAGCCTCTGAAAAATAATTTTTCTTGGCTTTGAAGATTTCTTTGTGGTATTTTTTCGTTGCTACTTTGTAGAAGGAGAGATTCTCCTCAGAATCACTTCTTTTCCAGGCGGCTTCTGCCCTTCTACGCTCTTGCTTCAGTAGTGACAGCTGGTTGTTGAACCAGCCGGCCTTGTTTTTCCGGACAAGGGCTTTGCGTTTCGGCGCTACTATGTCTGCTGACTGTAGTAGAGCTGCATTTATGGCATCCAATGTTTCTGAGGCTGTTCTAAATGGTTGAATTGTTTTAATTTTAATTCCCAAGGTAGATTTGAAGAGTTCCGAATGGAGCTTCTTCTGAGATCTAGTCCAGTGTATTGTCACCGGCTTGGGTGTTTTTATCAATGGGGAAGATTTGGAAATAATGAATTTAATTGCATGGTGATCTGTCCATGGCAACGGTTCATTTTCCAAACTACCTATTTCCAGATTTTGTCTGAAAATTAGGTCAAGCGTGTGACCTGAAGTATGTGTGGGCCCACATGCTAATTGCTGTAGTCCTAATCCTTCCAGGTGGTCAATACAGGCGTCGGCCACGGGATCCTGTGAGGAGTTGGTCCAGAGATTGAAGTCCCCAAGCAGCAAAAGGTGTTTGCTTTTTAGGGTATAATTGGAAATGACTTCTGTCAATGATGGTAAAAACTGTGATTTTGGCCCCGGTGGCCTATAGCATAGAAGAATGTGGATGGTTTCCTGGGGATTTGTTTGCAGCTGTAGAGTAAGGGTTTCCATGAATGAAAGCGAGTACTGGAGGGCTGGTTTAGAGATCACAAGATGAATCTTGTAGATCACCGCCAGGCCTCCCCCTCTTTGCCCTATTCTGTTTTCCGTGATAATACGGTAATTTTCTGCCACCAGTTCTCCTAGAATGGTGTTACAGTCGGCTGTGAGCCAGCTCTCTGTAATAAAGAGACAGTCCAAGTCGTGTTGTAGAATGAAATCATGGATTTCTAATCGGTGTCTTACTGCCGATCTAGTATTAATCAAAGCACATGATATGTGCTTAGGTTGAGGTGGGTCCCCTCTTGGAGGTAGTGACCTTCAACTGTGGACTTAATCAGTGGCGGTGCATCCATAGTGGGTGCAGGAGCGCGGCCCCCTCTCTCCTGCACCCATCAATCAACAATAGATAGATTCATGCATTGCACAAATCTATTGTCGCCTCTGCCTCCCACTATTCAGGAGTCCGACCCCTTGTCGAGTTTCGGCCATCTAAATTACAGTGTTGGTGTGTTTTGGAAGTGCCTGATTAGAGCCACAGCCTGTGGGCTCTAATAGGCTTCCAAATTGTTAAACAGTGGGTGCACTGCTGTGCATTCGCTGTTTAAACAGTGCTGTGTTAGGGAATCACTTCTCTAACACTGACCTGCCTCTCAGCCAATCAGGGGCACTGGGTCTGCTTACCAGTCACCTGATTGGCTGAAACGACAGGCGCTGTTATTAAACGCCTATGAGGCATCCAATTACAGTGTCACTATGTCATAGCAGAAGACGGAAGAGGATGGGAGAATACATTGAGGACTCAGAGGACAGCTTTGACTGAGACAGGTAAGTGCTGGGCGGGGGGGGGGGGGGCACTGGCAGCATTTGATAGGGCAAATCTGGCAGCACACTGGCGGCATTTGATGGGGAAAACTGGCATCATACTGGTGGCAATTAAAGGGCACACTGGCAGCACACTGGCGGCAATTGATGGGCACACTGGCGGCAATTGATGGGGCACACACTGGCAGCAATTGATGGGGCACACTGGCAAAACTGGCAACAAGTGATGGTTACAGTAGCTGCATTTGATTGCATAGTGGCTGCATTTTTTTTTTTTTTTTTTTTTCAATTTGTTTGTGCCTCCCCAAAAATTTTGAGCACCAGCCACCACTGGGCTTAATATGCCCTGTTTAATCGTGTATCCCTTTATTAACCTAGAGGGAAAGAAACAGTATAGGTTAGAGCCATGTCAATTCAGGTGTGTGGTGGGGTCTTTCCATTCTGTCTGGAACATTGAGGAGACCAAACAGGGGACAATGTGTGATTCTGGTGACTGAAAGATAAGCTGCTGAATTTTAATATAAGGACACTTACCTTTCCAACGATCTGATCGCAAGTGGGAGCGGGTACCTGCCAAAACCAGATACTCACCCCCAAAAATTGCCAAGTGTGGCAGTGGAGGGAAGGAGGATGCAAACAAGTGGAACTCCCCTTTTGAGTTTTAATATCACTACTGGTGTATACTGCAAATTAAAGTGACTGTCACTAATGAAAAACAAAAATGTTATATTCTTTTGTCCATTTACAGTATTTGTATACTTTTTCCAGGTATTGGGTTTACATTTGATTTCAATTCCTTATTAATAAAAAAGTGTTACTAAACCCAGTAATATGAAAATAGTTCATCTGCCCCCCACAATGCCCACAGCTCTAAATCTTCTTTTGACCATAAAATACTGCCACTATATACCTTTTTGGATGATCTGTATACCACTATTAGATGATAACCTGCAAAGTTTGTCCAGTGCTGAGAGTTTAGGTAGGAGCAGATTTCCACCCACATGTGTGATGTCAATATTATGTGACCTGGCTAGCAAGTAGATGTTCTCTCCAGGATAAAAGACACAACTGAGCATGTGCAGGTCGGCTACCCTGCCACAACTAAGCATGTGCAAGTCGGCTACCATGTCTGTGTTAGCTGGCCTTCCCCAGATGACAGTGCAAAAGGGGGAGGATCTGTGCAAACAGGATAAAACGTTTTACACGATGCAGAGGATTAACCCCTTAAGTTCCATAGTGAGTATAAAAAGCATGCTATGCAGCATATACAGACTGATTTTACCGCTGTGGGTTTAGTAACACGTTCAATTAGAAATTAACTGCCATAGGTGTTTGCAAGTTAATTGAAAACAAAATCATTTGAAACATAAAAATATTGAATGCTTGTTGAGATATCCCCTGCAAAAAATACCATATTCATTCAAAGCTTTAAAACAAAAAAACAGAGCTATTTTTATCACATTGTAAGAGTAAAGTAATGTTCTTTAATTCACATGAAAACTTTCAAATTTTCAAGATTTCCAACAGTAGAAAACATCTTTTTGACTGACAGATGTCAAGAAGAATGTGAGCTGAATTCTTAATGGATGCTGATTAAAATATCAACTCCGGTTTTATCATTTTAAACCCATACACAATATACTGAAAATATAGACAGAAAGGTTAAATGGTTTTTAACAGTCCATCCCAAGATATTACCATATAGGTGCTGAGCATATAATATCTTCACCGATATTGCTCTCATATTAGTGAGCAGTATTATTAGTAAGTAAGAAGAATGATATCTGATTAACCATCATTGGCATTGCTAGGCCCTAACACTAGACTTATTTGCTTTGAATCACCAGTTGGGGCTGCTCAGGTTTAGAAATACCCTTATAGCTCATATGCAATGCTGGAGAAAGTCACTCAATTAAGCCAAAGCCATCAGCACAGAAACAGCAGAAACTGTCTCTCAGGTAAGTAACCACTGATACCAATGATCTATTTAGCTCCCACTGACCACAAAAGAGGACCAAGAGTGAAAGAAAAACACTTCTTTACCGACAACTGCATTTGGAGGCACTTCAATACTGACCACCATGTAAAGCAGCACTTTGACACTAACCCAAAATGCAAGGAGGCATTATACATAATAGAAAGGCTCCCCTACAGGGTTTTTAGGCAGCAAAAATGAGTAGGAAAGATAAATAAAATTAAAAAGGTAGAAAATATTTATTGGTATTGCTGGAAATCGTAAAAATTAGCTCTGGTACTGCATACAGTGTCAATGTAACATACAGAAGATGAGCACCAAAACACATGACATAAATGAATATGAATGTTATACAAATATGTCAAATAAAGTCCTGACCCGTTTCAACACATGAATAGGGTCTTCTTCAGTGGAACTAAAGTGCTACTGTAACAAAAGTAAATACATCAAAGAAAAATAAACATATATAGTTCCTACAGTATATTGTAGAACAAACAATATTCTTGCGTATATAGTTACCTACTTGCTGTATGTAAACGTAGTTGTATTTGAACCAGAGTTTGCTTAAAAGCAAAAAGATCCACAAAAGGACCCCAGGCTGATCTTCCACACAGGAGACAAATCCCTGATTGAACCCACAGCAAGGGTGTCTAGATAGGCGGCTTGCAGGGGCTCACAGGTGATTGGCAAAGGATCAGGACAAGTCCAAGCTAAATAGAGGGAGGGGATACCGGCGGCACAGTCACCGCGGGGACACCTATCAAAAGGTATAATAACATGTCGATAATTAATATAAATATGAAGTGTTTGGCTAAATTAAGTCAGGTCATTGAGCATGCACATAACACATCCTCTATCCAGTGTCAACAGGGGAACAAAGAAGGGGGAGGGGAATTTTGAAAAGAAGCATGGGCAGGGATGAATAAGCGTAAATAGAATAGGTTATTTGTAACCTAGCATGTTAACTATCAAGGTGACTAAGTGAAAAGAAAATGCATGGGGTGAAAAGAGGCCCTTAAGTGTAGGGGGATGAAAAATGTGTGTGCTGATGGAAAGATAAGTTTGCTGATGAAAAAAATTAAAATAAAATATAATATAAATAAATGTGCTAGTAAGGTGATAGATTGTGTGCGTATGAACCCTTAATTATGAAGGGGTAATTGGATGTAATTAAATAAACTGAGGGGTGCTAAGATGGCTGAAAGACACCCAAGGTGTGAGAAAAAAAGGGTTCACCAGAGATGCAAACAGCAGTATATAAGTAAGTAGATAAAAATTATAAGTACAAAAATATACCTTAATTAATGGAATAGCGTGGGCCTGTAAAGGCAGCTCAAGGCTATCCACATGAACCCATGCCTACAAAGGAAAACGTATAGGTAAGTGGTTGTAATAGGTTGTAATGGAGTTATATGAAATCGCATCAAACAGGTCTAGCCCAAAACATTGAGCTTCTTACCCTGTGTTACAATGATCCGCTCCTACAGCAGTGGACAAGGGTCAAAGGTTACCCCTGCTATATGAGGAGTAACCTTGCGTAGGTCGGGCGTAAGCCATGTTAAGTATGGATGTCGGGACAGCGTTGTGTTTTTCCGTCGTTTACGCCGCTTGTGTAACTCGACGCGAATAGGCCTGTACGTTAATTACGTTGCCGTCGTAATCACTGTATTTGCGGCGTACTATGGAGCATGCGCAGTGGCCTATGTTTAAGGCCGACGCATGAGCAGTTCGTTCAAGGCAGGGGCGCGCTTAATTTAAATACAGCACGCCCCCCTCCTACCCTATTTGAATTACGCGGCCTTACGCCGTCCCATTTACGCTACGCCGACGCAAATTACGGAGCAAGTGCTTTGAGAATACAGCACTTGCCCGTAAAAACTGCGTAGGCGTAGCGTAAATGGGATACGCTACTCTACGCGGAAAATACGCAATTCTATGAGAATCTGGCCCTATATCTTTAAGTCATCTTTAAACAATGCTGGAAATCAACCAAGATAAAAAGCTTTGATAATAACAGAATTTTAAGCCATTCTTCTGGATCCAATTACTGACTATTTTCTTTAGGGGCTTTCTGGCAGTTTACAGAATTTAGCAAGTATGTCCGATATTTGGCAGGAAAGTTTTAAAATAATAAAAAGTCAGCTTACTCTAATATTACTTTACACCATTCACAAATGGCTTCTCAGCAAAGCAGAATTAGTTTATAAAGCTCACTTTTTGTATCATTTAATATTCTCTAGATTAGCTCACTATCTGCCACTTTCAGTTCCCATAGCAAATTGAACAGTCTTTTGTCATTGCATGTCTTACTATTTTCTTGGCTGGATTTTTAAATATGTTAGCTGAAAAAGGAGAAAGTAAAAGTCACTTCTTGGGCGTACCTAACTTTACATATCAACAAGGAAAAGAGACTAACATTTTACAGATGTTTTGGTAAATGTATGTATATTTTACTGAAGAAAGTTATACAACATCTGAAACTCATTGCAGGAATTTGGTCATAAGGTTTTTATATATTTTAAACTGCATACAAAAGTCTCAGTTGGTCTTTAGCTCAGATATGATATGCATTCAATATTTAAAAAGCATAAAAATATGCTTCTTTGTATAGTATATTTTATTCTTCTTGTAATGCATTTTTATCTGTATTTCTTGTACTATTAGTAGTATACAAACTTTTTAAATTAAATTTCTATTGTCTCATCTTTATTCGGGATGAGCAACCCATTTGAAATGTGGATTTAATCTCAACTACCATAAATAATAGTCTGAATGGTAGAAAAAAGTTGTGTGTTCCTGGAGGTGCATAATAAATGTCACAGCTGACAGTCACTTTCAAACCAAATATCATACAACCAAAACTAAATTGTTTTAGAATAGCTCATACATTTATGACTGTAAACAACACTTTAAAAACACAATATTACCAGGCAGGTTTGTTCACTTATATCAAAACAAGTCCAAATTCATTTTGTTCACACATTCCTAAAGTACCTTAATTACTTGAGGATCGGCATGGTTAAATTCATTCCCATCCAGGCCTCTTTTCAGTTTTCAGCGCTGTGATTCTAATATTGACAAATACCAAACACTGTATCCAAACAATTTTTTCGAAGATAAAATTGTTTTAGCTGGTAATTAATTGCCACTTGGTTTTCTATTTTTTATCATTTAAAGAGAAAAAGTCCAATTAAAAATAAATAAAATAAAAAGTTTTTGTTACTTTCTGTTAATTAAAAAAAAAAATAATAATCTTTGTCCATGCATTCAAGCCAAAAGATATTCCGTTACATCTCTTTAGTAAAAAACAAAAACACAAATACATGTATATTATTTAGACTGTGTTTGTAAAAGTTATAATTGCAAATTTTTCATGAAATTCTGGCTGTCTGTTGTATTTCTTGAAACCCTAAAACACCTGGACAATAGAATTCCCCTCCTCCATAACATTACTTTAAAAATACACCCTAGGTTACTTTAGAAAGCGGCATGGTGAGATTTTTTTTTTTACATTTTAAACTGTTTGCATAGGACTTCTTTAAATAACAAACTTGTCATACTTACCTTCTCTGTGCAATGTTTTTGCAAAGAGCAGCACTGATCCTCCTCTTCTCAGGTCCCCCGACGGCGCTCTGGGCCTCTCCCCCTTGTCAAGGGCCCCCATAGCAAGCCATTTGCTAATAGGGGTACTCGTGCATGCTCGCTTCCAAGCCGACTCTCTGTGCCAATAAGACACAAATAGAGCAGCTCAGCCCCACACTGATTGTGGTTTACATTGGTGCTAGATGTTGTAGCTGACCCTGGTGACAGAAAACACTTGCATTGGTGCTGGCTGGCAATCAGGACACTAATGCTGGAACAAACTTGTGCTAGGTGTCACTGGTATTAGTGCTGCTTACAATCAGCACTGAAAGGTCTGCTTTGGTATGACAGTTAGTGTTAATGCATACTCTAGGGCAGTGATGGCGAACCTTTTTGAGCCCGAGTGCCCAAACCGCGACGCAAAACCAACTTATTTCTTTCAAAGTGCCAACACAGAATTAAACCTACCAGCGGCTCTGTACAGAGGATGGGACTGATCATCCCTCTAAATGAGCCCCAAGGAACCAAAAATGTACGATTCTGCCAGATTCGTCCAGAATGCAGGGTTCAGAAGACGTTCTGAAAACGAAACGTACGTCGGCGGCGCAGTCTGGTCACGCGGTTCATGTACCATCCGACACTGCATCGGCAGAAACTACAGTGACAGCACCACGTGTGCGAGGAACGCAGACACGGAGGTAGAGGTATCCATTATCATTGACAAGCCTGCAGACCCAGTGCCAGGATAGGCACTTTTTATGTAAGTGGCCATTCGGCCCATGTTTTTATTTACATTTAAAAAAAAACGGTTGCACTATGGAGGCTATGTTTTTCCATTACATGTCTAATCTATGAACTCTGGAGAACCAAGGTGGCCTTTGAGCATCCCTTTGAGACGCAACATATGCATGCAGGCATTATCCTGCATATGCGCACAAGACCTCCCCTTTCCTAGGTAAGAGGTCCAGCTCTTCTGGTAAGTCTTTTGGATCTATCTTGCAAGTTTGGGGTGCCGATCGTCCGTATGGTGAAGGATTACACAGCAACACTTATCTTTTCCACATTTCCAGTGACATCAGATGTATTGGGACTCATGTTATGTTGAACTCTTTATCCAATCTTTTGTCTACCTTGCTGATCTTTTTTGGATTAGTCACGCACCACTGGACCTTATCCACTTGAATATCGGCAGATATTCCTGGGACTTCTTACATATTTCACTAGTAATTTAGTTTCACTGGATATAATTTCTTTATTGAAGTTTTGTCATTTACTGTTTTTTGTGATTATCACCCATATATGTGTTTACACCCAACTTTTGCCTAGCACCAATTGATTTATCTCTAGCGCCCCCTACTCATCTACCATAAATGCATTGTGCTTAGAATGCACTGTGTAACATACACTGACCTACCTGATACATGCACTGACCTACCTGACCATTACACTCACCTACCTGACACATGCACTTACCTACCTGACTATTAAACTTACCTACCTGACACATGCACTCACCTACCTGACCATTACTCTCACCTACCTGACATATGCACTGACCTACCTGACCATTACACTCACCTACCTGACCATTACACTCACCTACCTGACCATTACACTTACCTACCTGACCATTACACTCACCTACCTGACACATGCTTCCTGCACAACTCACATCCCACCCCCCCACACACAGTACAATGTAGATCCATCCTCCTCCTTACCTTTCCACGGCCTCATCGTCCAGCTCTCCCCGGGCAGTATTGTAGGAATCTCCATCATCCAGCCGCTCCTCGATATCACCGCCGCCGGGAGGTCAGCTACAAGCCATTGCACCGCTCCCCATGGCCATGGATGATCTGCTTAGAGCATAGCTCCTCCCCCTCTACTTTTTCACAGGCTGCACTAGAAGGACAGACTGAACCAAAGTCGTCCTGGAGCAGGGGGAGCTGGAATATCGCGCCTGCAGAAATGAATGCCGAATGCCTGTAGGGGTATGGGGGAGGCAATAAGCTGCAGAACAGAGCCGGGACAGTGGAGGAAGAATTTTACACCCCCCCTAAACAGCACACATGATGACTGGCCCATCCTTCTGCCAACATCATTGGCACTGATGCAAGGAAGGGAGCCAGAGTCCTGTCGAGTCAGTGCAATTGACTGCCTGGCAGGGGGAACCCGCTGGTGTGCCGACAGAGATGGCCTGCAGTGCCAGCTGTGGCACCCGTGCCATAGGTTCGCCGTCACTGCTCTAGGGGGTGCACAAGAGCACAGTAAAAAATTGACATTTTAAAACATCTTCCACCCCTCAAAACACCCTAGTAAAATGGGTAGATGGCAAGAGGTTAAATGGTAACTCCACTGGGAAAAAAATAGCAAATAAAGAAAAAAATAATATATATGATTGCGAAACTAATCATATTGTAGTTGAATGTTATTAACAATTACCTTTCCTTTTAAATCTGCAGACATGCTGTATTTTATCGCAGCGCACCAGTTCAAAACGCAGGACAGTGTCAGGCAGCACAGCGCAGCATACCATCCTACATTGTGGTGAATGAAGTCTACATTTTGTACACTTCAAATAAAGCTTGTACAAAACCAAAAAAAAAGAGGACGATGCAGTGCACTAAATTAAGCACCATGCTGCCCCCTAGCACAGCCAGCAATGGCAAGCTGTCGCAGCAGTATAGTTCTGCGGCAGCTCTCCTTTTATAGTGTGTGTTAACCCTGAGTGATGGGCTTTGTCATTTATCCCTTTATATGGTGTAATATACTCGGTTGATGCTGCCTGTTCCTGTCTCTCCCTTAGGCCGCGTACACACGACAGAGCTTCTCGGCAGAATCCAGGGAGAAGCTCGCTGGGATACATATTCTGCCGAGAAGCTCGATCGTGTGTACGTTTTCGCCGAGCAAACTGTCGAGCGAGGCGTCGAGCCAAAATAGAGAGCAGGTTCTCTATTTCCTCGACGGGCCATCGGGACTAATGGCTCGACGCCTTTTTCGACAGCCTGGTCGACGAACTCGACGGCCGGCCGAGAACCCTGTCGGGCGGAGCGATGGGTTTAGCCCGACGAGGTTCTCGGACGTGTGTACGCAGCCTTAGTGTGCTGACCACAGTAATCATAGCTGCTGCTGTAATGCCACTGCTCTCTCCCTCTCTCCCTCCCTCTCTCCCCTCTCCCCATCAGCTTGGGAGACTGTGTAGTGAGCCATCTCCTGCCCGTGCCTCCCTTCCCATCCTGGCACTATTTCGTCTCTAAAAAGCTACCGATTCCAATTCCTGCCAGACCCTCTGCAATAAAAAGATTTACTATATAGTGTTTTTTTTTTTTTAATCTGCCGCTAAATGCCTTTGTTCACATCGCCGATGTGCAGTCATGTGACCACCTGACTGATGTCAGAGGGAATATTCAGGCCCTCCCACTGTAGTCCATAGATCGGGGAAGGACAGCAGTGGGCGGACAAGTGATTGCATATGATATGAAAAAAGGTTTAGCTGCCAATTATTTATTTTTTTACCCACTTAAGTACACCTTCACGCCGATATACGTTGGCAGAATGGCATGGCTGGGCACATCCACGTACTTGTACGTGGCCCTTTAAGCCCAGGCATGGGGTCACGTGCATGCCACCGCCACGTGCACGTGACATGGTCCGAAGCTCCGTGACCGCGGCCGTGGGACCCGCGGACCCGATTGCTGCGGTGTTCCGCGATCGGTCCTCCGGAGCTGAATAACGGGGAGAGGTGTGTGTAAGTGGCAGTGTCATTGATTGTGTGTTCCATGTTATAGGGAAACACGATCAATGACGTCACACGTCCAGCCCCGCCCCCTACAGTTAGAAACACATATGAGGTCACACTTAACCCCTTCAGCGCCCCCTAGTGGTTAACTCCCAAACTACAATTGTCATTTTCACAGTAAACAATGCATTGTTATAGCATTTTTTGCTGTGAAAATGACAATGGTCCCAAAATTGTGTCAAAATTGTCCAAAGTGTCCGCCATAATGTCGCCACCATTAGTAGTAAAAAAAAATATTAATAAAAATACAATAAAACTATCTCCTATTTTGTAAACACCATGGGCCAGATTCAGAAAAAATGTATGCGGCGTATCTGTTGATACGCGGCGTAAATTCTCGGATGTGCTGGCGTGTCTTTTTTCTGTATTCAGAAAACAAGATACGCCGGAATTGTGCTAAGATATGAGTGGCTTAAGTCTCTATCTATTTGCGTCATTTACGTAAGGCGTCGGACTGGCGTAAAGTTACCCCTGCTATATGAGGTGGAGGCAATGTTAAGTATGGACGTCGGGACAGCGTCATATTGTATGTCGTTTATGTCGTTTGCGTAAGCCGATTCAGAATGGGGCTTGGCGTAAGTTACGTTCATGACGTTTTCAATGACTATTTGCGACGTGATTTGGAGCATGCACACTGGGATACGTTCACGGCCGGCGCATGCGCAGTTTGTTTGGCGTGTCATTTACGTGGGGTCAGGGTTAATTTAATTACAACACGCCCCCTACCTGCCTAATTTGAATTACACACGGATACATCGGCCCATTTAGGCTACGCCGCCGCAACTTATGGAGCAAGTGCTTTGTGAATACAGCACTTGCCTGTCTAAGTTGCGGAGGCGTAGCGTAAATAGGATACGCTACGCCCGCACAAAGATACGCTCTCCATCCTGAATCTGACCCTATAAATTTTGCGCAAACCAATCGATAAACGCTTATTGTGATTTTTTTTTGTCCTTGTTCACCAGATCCGATCCACCAGACGAATGGAAAAGTAGGTTTTGTCCTCCGTCACACTTTGGCGGATCGGGTCGGATGTCAGCGGGCATGTCACCGCTGACATCCGTGGCTCCATAGAGGAGCATTGAGCGCCCGTTCAGATCCGCCTAAAAAACTAGCAGGCGGATCTGAACCGTGATCCCGGACAGATGTAGCCTATGTCCAGGAAACACACTTTAAGGCAGGCAGACTTCCTCTTCTTCAAAATAGATTTTTCCCATGTGTATATCATGCTCCAAATCAACAGGCTAAATCCAAGGGGGTCTCAATATTAATATCTAATCGAGTGCCATGTTGCTTAATGGATAAACGGGTAGACCCTAATGGGAGATTTATTTTCCATAAAGGAAGCATTGGAAATATTAAGGTAACATTAGCAACAATCTATGTACCAAATAAATATCAGGATCAGTTTGTTAAAAAAAATTCTTTCAGATCTAAGGGATTTTATAGAGGGGAGATTGATTTTGGGAGGGGACTTCAATATTCCACTAGATCCTAGAATCGATACCTCCTCAGGAACTTCTTCTGTCCCTTGTCGGGTCAGAAGAAGTATAATACAAAAAATGCATGAATTGCAAGTGGTAGATGTCTGGAGGACTTTATATATAAATGAACGAGATTACACTTTTTTTTTCTAACCCTCATCAAGTGTACTCGCGCATTGACATGTTTTTTTATCCCACATTATTTAATTCCAGATGTTACATAAATCCTTATTGGAAACATAACATGGTCGGACCATGCCCCAATCTTGTTGTGTCTTTCCCTGTCTAACCTGGCCACTCGACGTAAGGCATGCTGGCGACTGAATGAAAGCCTTCTTCAAAATCCTGAAGTAAGAGACATCGGGCCAGATTCCCATACATTCCCAAGACATTTACACCACGCCGCCGCAATTTAACTGAGCAAGTGCCGTTTTCCCAAAGCACTTGCTTCGTAAGTTGCCGCGGCGCAGTGTAAATGGCTCTGCGTATCCCCGCGTAATTCAAAGGGGGTGGCTTGTATTTAAATTAAGTGCGCCCCCGCGTCGATTGAACTGCACATGCGCCGGCCTCAAAAATAGCCCAGAGCGCATGCTCCAGCTCACGTCGGAAAAAATGAATGAAGCCGACGTGAGCGTCGTTTACGTATATCCCTATTCGCGAACGACTTAGTAAAACAACGTAACCGACGGAAAAAGACGACGCTGACCCGACGCCATACTTAACATGGCAACGACGGAACTTCGTAAACCTACTCATATAGCAGGGGTAGGTTTACCCTTACGGAAACGACGTAAACGACGACGGGGCTGCGTAAAAACGTTCGGGAATCGTCGGATTAGGCTCATTTGCATAGGCAAATGAGAAATCATGGTAAAGGTCACCTAGCGGCCAGCGATGTCATTACATCTACATCACTGTATCTATGCGTAAGTGATTCTAGGAATCACACGCATAGATACTCATGAAAAAAACAGAGATACGACGGTGTTTCCTACGAAACGCCAGCATATCTCTTTTGCGAATTTGGCCCAATATATCTAAGAAGAAATAGCCTATTTTCAGATAAATTACACTCCTAAGGCCTCGTACACACGAGGCAATAGATTTGTTCAAACAATTGTTTGAACAAATCTGTCTGCTGGGATTTTGGTTTGCTCGCGTGTACACACGAGCAAACCAAAATCCCCGCCAGCAGAGAGCGCGCTGACGTGTCGGTGACGTTGACGCCGCCACGTCACCGCACCAGGAAGTAAAACACTTCCGCGCATGCGCCGGGCGGCGGTCCCCGTGGCTCTGGGAGCGATCCGGGATGAGGGGGCGGCTGTTCGTTTTTGTCCGCCCCCTCCGGATTGCTCCCAGCCAATCTGCTTCCTCCTCTGCCTGAACACTGGCAGAGGAGGAAGTGATATCACCGCTCCTCCCGCCGGTATTTTCCTCCAGCGGAGGAGAGGAGACATCTCACAGTGAGTACACAAGCACTACACTGACACCTGTACAAATAGGAACACAAATCCCCCCAGTCACCCCCCGATCACCCCCCAGCCCCCCTGTCACAGTGTCACTAAATAGCAGTGATCATTTTTTTACTGATCACTGCATTTAGTGTCAGTGTGACAGGCAGTTAGTGTCAGGCAGTTAGTGTTAGGTCCAGGGTAGCCCCCTACCCCCCTAATAAAGGTTTTAACCCCTTGATCACCCCCTAGTTAACCCTTTCACCCCCCTTTTGCCAGCGTCACTAAGCAATCGTTTGATCGCTGTATTAGTGTCGCTGGTGCCGCTAGGTAGCTAGTTATTTTTTGAGGTTTGCCGCCACGTTTTTATAGCGTTAGAAATCTTATGGGGGTACCTAACGCTATAAAAACATGGCGGCGAACCTAAAAAAATAACTAGCTACCTAGCGGCACCAGCGACACTAATAAAGCGATCAGAAAAACTATTGCTTAGTGACGCTGGCAATAGGGGGTGAAAGGGCTAACTCTAGGGGCAATCAGGGGTTAAAACCTTTATTAGGTACCCCCATACATTTTCTAATTAAGGTTTTAACCCCTGATTGCCCCTAGAGTTAACCCTTTCTCCCCCTATTGCCAGCGTCACTAAGCAATCATTTTTCTTATCGCTGTATTAGTGTCGCTAATGCCGCTAGGTAGCTAGTTATTTTTTGAGGTTCGCCCGCCAGGTTTCTATCCGACGCCGAACCCAGCCCTGACAGGGAGGGAGTCTTAAGTACTCTTAGACTCCTCCCACAAACTCAGGCTGGCCTGCGGCCAGCCTTCTAACATCTACCAAAAGATGGGTATTATATTGTAAGTGTGTGTACTAAAATTTGTTGTCTATATTTGAGAGAGTAAAACAGTGGTAATGTGATCTTGCGATACCAAGAACAAAACAACCAGTGACCTAAAACAAATAAATATATGAATGAATCAATATAAACATAAATGTAAATAAAGGTCCATAAGTGAGCACACACGTGCAATCAGTGAACTGTAGTGCACATCAAAGACAGTCTGTGATTGATCCAGTGTCACCATATACTGTGCAAGTGCCAATCCGTGGAGAACAGCTTCACAAGCCTCTCACCTCACTGAAATGGATACTTGCATCACATAAAGCTAATGGACACCGCCGATGTATGGTATACCCCTGTTCGCCTCTCATCCGAGTCCTCAACGGGTATCTGGAATCTGTATCTTACCCAGAGAAACAAAGGGAGAGACGGACCAACGAGCAATTTATTAAGTATAAAATCTCCTTACATAAAATCAAAGATAAAAATAGCGTGTACATAAAACGGGCATCAGCCGAGTCCTCACGTCACTCCTGGTGTCCGCTATTCCCTATGCGTTACGGCAAGTGCCTTCATCTGGGGACTCTTTTGTACATATATTTGAGAGAGGTTTACATTTTTAACCTTAAAAAAATAAAAAAATAAAAATGACTAAAACCTTTATCATTTTAACCACTTGTGCTGTCATGCAATACTATTCCCAAACCAAATATATATAAAAAAAATTAACACAAATGGAGCTTTCTTTTGTTAGTATTTGATCAGCACTGTTTTTTTTATTTGTGCGATATAAATTAAAAAATCAAAAATTGTATATTTATTGGTTTGCGTAAACATTATAGCTTCTACAAACCATGGGCCAGATTCAGGATGGCGAGCGGTTCTTTTGGCTGGCGTAACGTTTCTCATTTACGCTATGCCGCCGCAACTTTACGCGCAAGTGCTGTATTCACAAAGCACTTGCTCCTAAAGTTGCGGTGGCGTAGCATAAATGGCCCGGTGTAATTCAAATTCGGCGGGTAGGTGGAGTGTAGTATTTAACCACTAGAGGTCCGCGCTATTGACAGAATACGTCAACAGCGCGGACCTGAGGCGCCGGGGTCACGTCTTTGGACGTGATGTACTTGTAATTCACCCTGTGGCGCGCGGCGGGGAAAAACAGTCCCGACGCATCACCGAGGATTCGATGCGTGTATCCGGCGGCCGCGATGTCCGTCAGGTACATGCGATCGGCGGTGACAGAGCAGGGACGTGGAGCTGTGTGTGTAAACACAGAGCTCCACGTCCTGTCAGGGAAAGGAGACAGATGCTGTTTCCCTTGTACATAGGGATACAGCATCGGTCACCTCCCCCAGTCACCCCCTCCCCCCACACAGTTAGAACACACCCAGGCAATACATTTAACCCCTTCCTCACCCCCTAGTGCAGGGATCCTCAAACTACGGCCCTCCAGCTGTTGCGGAACTACACATCCCATGGGGCATTGTAAAACTCTGACATTCACAGAAATGACTAGGCATGATGGGAATTGTAGTTCCTGAACAACTGGAGGGCCATAGTTTGAAGACCCATGCCCTAGTGTTAACCCTTTCAATGCCAGTCACATTTATACAGTAATTAGTGCATATTCATAGCACTGGTCGCTGTATAAATGTGAATGGCGCCAAAAATGTATCAAAAGTGTCCGATGTGTCCGCCGCAATATCGCAGTCCCAATAAAAATCGCAGATCGCCACCATTACTAGTAAAAAAAATATATTTAAAAAAAATCATAATTCTGTCCCCTATTTTGTAGGCGCTATAACTTTTGCGCAAAACAGTCACTTTTTTTTTTTTTTTTACAAAAATACGTAGAAGAATATGTATCGGCCTTAACTGAGAAACATTTTTTTTTTTTTTTTTTAAATTGGGATATTTATTATAGCAACAAGTAAAATATATATATATATTTTTAAATTGTCGCTATTTTTTTGTTTATAACGCAAAAAAATAAAAAACGCACGGGCGATCAAATACCACCAAAAGAAAGCTCTATTTGTGGGGAAAAAAAGGACGCCAATTTTTTTTGGGAGCCACGTCGCACGACCGCGCAATTGTCAGTTAAAGCGACGCAGTGCCGGAAGCTGAAATTTCATCTGGGCACGAATGGGGTCTATGTGCCCAGTAAGCAAGTGGTTAAAATAGGCGCGATCCCGCACCGAACGTACTGCGCATGCGCCGGCCGTCAGTGTAGCCCAGTGCGCATTTTCCAAATTATGACAGTGTTTTCGACGTGAACGTCAATGACGTCAATCACCATTCACGGATGAGTTACACAAACAAAGTAAACATTTTCAAATTCGATGCGGTCACGACATCCATACTTAACATAGGAAGCGCCTGCTTTTTGGTGCTTTATCTTTACGCCGGGAAACCCCTTACGGAAACGGTGTAAAGTCACTGCGTCGGGCGGGCGTATGTTCGGGAATTGGCATATCTCGCTGATTTACATATTCTCGGCGTAAATCAGCAGGAACGCCCCTAGCGGCCATTTTAAAATTGCAGTTAAGATACGACGGCGTAATACAATTACGCCGCTCGTATCTTAGCTGCAACCTGGCGTATCTTGTTTTCTGAATACAGAAAACAAGATATGCCGGCGCAGATTCTGAGTCATGCCGGCGTATGACTGATACGACGGCCTAACTGTTACTGAATCTGGCCCTATGGTATTTAAACTGGAATTTTTCTTTCTTTCTTTTTTATATTACCAATGGGGGTTGATTAGCGACTTATGGGACTGTGATATTGCAATCTGACACTAACTGACATGGGGGGGACTGCCTTACTGCCAGTGATATCACTAGTGACACTAAGACAGTGCTAATAATATCCAGTGTCCAGTGTACTAATGACACTTGCTTGAAAGGGGTTAACATTTAGCGCTCTGTAGTACTGTGTGCTGCTTTTACTAAGCAATGTGCCAGTTTTTACTCCCTGCTTTGCAAAAAAAATTACACATGGCTTCTGTCAGTAGAGAGCCCTGTGTAGTTTACTACACAGGACTCTCTTCTGTCATTTTCACAGCCAATCAGTGGGTTCTGGCTATGAATCATTTGGCTGGGACTCGCTGATTCGGTTGTGCTGTAGCAAATGATAGCACAACTGGGGTGGCCCATGTGTGCCCTCTACCTGGTATTACAAATCATCTATCTATCTATCTATCTATCTATCTATCTATCTATCTATCTATCTATCTATCTATCTATCTATCTATATATCTATCTATATATATATATATATATATATATATATATATATTTATATTGTGAGGAGGGGACCTGTGTTGTGTGAGAAATGGCTCATTTACGCCAGATTCAGGAGAGAAAGACACACTAATTAGCTGTGTGTCCAAGTATATAGTTCTGACCTGAACAGCATTTAGAGCCTGTGCTAGGGGCCAGGTGAGCTCCAAACTCTCTGGAAGGAGTCAAAGAGAGGCTGCATGGATTGTAGCTAGTGTGTGCAGATCTGCAGGTTGCAGATGCCAGTTTATATTTGAGCAGCAAGTCGCTGACTAGGAAAAAAGCGAGGGTAGAGCTTATCTCTGGGAAATGCTGTGTGTTCTGAGGAACAGGATTTAGGCTAATGCCCCGTACACACGATCACTTTTTGTGATGAAATTTTTTAATAATTTTTCTTCATGAAAAAAAACGACATTTTTCAAACTTCATTTTCAAAAATGACTTTGCGTACACACCATCATTTTTGGAAAATGATGAACAAAGTGATGGCACTCTAAAGGGGAAGTTCTATTTGTCTTGAGTCTGCTTTTAGCTGGTTACTTGTTAGTAAAAGACGATTCCTGCTTTTTTGTCTGTTACAGCGTGATGAATGTGCTTACTCCATTATGAATGGTAGTTTTACCTCCCGTCTCCTAACTTGCTTCTGGGCATGTGCGGGTTTAAAACGTCATTTTTCACGTAGTTTTGCCCACACACGATCATTTTTTATGACACAAAAAATTACATTTTGAAAAATGACATAAAAAATTCGAGCATGTTCGAATTTTTTTTTGGTCATTTTTCAGAAGACATAAAATGACATTTTGGCCACACACCATCATTTTAAATGACATTTTAAAAAATAATTTTTTTTTTTCATCACAAAAAGTGATCGTGTGTACGGGGCATTAGGCTAGAGACCTGAAGCCTTCGGATGGAAAGATTGAAAGCCAGAAGGCTAAACTCTTGAGTTTGTACAATGCAGTAATGGTGGAACCCCCTGCGAGGGATACTATTGCATATGTGAACTTTGATGCTTTTAAATAAAAGTGGGCTACCAGGCCCTTAAAAAAACTCAGTTCTGGAATGCTCTACTGAAAAATGCACCTACCATTGGAGTCTGATTCCCCAATCCTACAATATATATATATATAACTACGGTCCTACCAATGTGTAAGCCCTATACAAAATACATATTTGTAGCTCAAGACAAAGAAAACATGGATGAAGATTGAGACCTGTTACAACTTAGGCGGCGTACACACGATCGGACATATCCGATGAAAACGGTCCGCGGACCATTTCCATCGGATATGTCCGATCGGGAGTTTGATCCGATGGCGTGTACACATCATCGGATCAAATTCCCCGCCGCCGGACGGCGCGGTGACGTGGCGGTGACGCGGCGGTGACATTGACGCCGCCGCGTCACCGCCACGTCACCGCACCAGGAAGTAAAACACTTCCGCGCATGCGCCGAATCCATTCGGCAGCGGCGCGGCGGCGGTGGGGGCCGACATGTCTGCTGGTAAGTGTACTAACCAGCAGACATGTCGGGCGGACAGATTCCCACCGGATAGATTTCAAAGCTTGCTTTGAAATCTGTCGGGTGGAGAAATCTGTCCGCTAGCCCATACACACGAGCGGAGATGTCTGCTGAAACGGTCCATCGGACCGTTTTCAGCGGACATATCCCCTCGTGTGTACGCCGCCTTACAGTGGAGTATTAGGTACATGTAATTATCCTATAACAAAACTTGCATGTTGTTGCCATAACGACTAATGCATATGCTTCAGAAAGAAAACATTCTTACAAGAATTCACATTTAACAATACCAAAGGCATTTTTTTGGGACATGCAGATTTAGTTGAGACTATTTAACATACAGAAAGTATTAAGACAAACAAATTAAAAGATGAGCAGGTTACTTCATTTGTATATTTGTTTATTTAACCAGATTTTTCACTGTTCAAAGGGATATCTAACTCTCTAATGCCCTGTACACACGATCACTTTTTGTGATGAAAAAAAATGTAATTTTTTGTCATGAAAAAAAACGTAATTTTTCAAACTTAATTTTCAAAAATGACGTTGCGTACACACCATCATTTTTGAAAAATGATGAACAAAGTGATGGCACTCTAAAGGGGAAGTTCTATTCTCCTTGAGGCTGCTTTTAGCTGGTTACTTGTTAGTAAAAGACGATTCCTGCTTTTTTGTCTGTTACAGCGTGATGAATGTGCTTACTCCATTATGAATGGTAGTTTTACCTCCCGTCTCCTAACTTGCTTCTGGGCATGTGCGGGTTTAAAACGTCATTTTTTACGTAGTTTTGCCCACACACGATCATTTTTTATGACACAAAAAATGACATTTCAAAAAATGACATAAAAAATTCAAGCATGTTCGAATTTTTTTTTGGTCATTTTTCAGAAGACATAAAATGACATTTTGGCCACACACCATCATTTTAAATGACATTTTAAAAAAATGTCATTTTTTTTCATCACAAAAAGTGATCGTGTGTACGGGGCATAAGGCTTGGTTCACACTGGTGTGACACAACAGCCGTCCTTCTTTGGATCTGACTTTGCCCTGCGATTTGAAGCGAACATACGTCCGAATTTCAATGAACAAGGATTTGACTTGGATCCCTGCCAATACCAGGCACTGTGTTTGGTATGTATCTTGAGGGGGAACTCCACGCCAAATTTAAAATAAAAAAAATGCTATGGATTTCCCCTCCAAGAGCATACCAGGCCCTTGGGTCTGGTATGGATTTAAAGGTGAAACCCTACACCAAAAAAATGGCGTAGGGGTCCCCCCAAAATCTATACCAGACCCTTATCTGAGCACGCAGCCCAGCTGGGCAGGAAAGGGGGTGGGGACGAGCGAGCGCCCCCCCTCCTGAACCGTTCCAGGCTGCATGCCCTCAACATAGGGGGTGGGTGCTTTGGGGCAGGGGGCATGATGGGACTGTAACGTCATAGGGGACGGGGGTCACCGTTTGACATCACACAGGGACAATTCCCCATGCCTATATAAATCGTTGCGCATGCGGCATTACAGCGGGAGAGAGTGTCGTCTCAACATCGGAAGAAGAGAAGACGGGAGAAGACGATGGAGAAGACCGGGCCACCGCTAGTAAAAGAGCTGGAAGAAGATAGCGGAGGAGCCCAGCAGAAGGCAGAAGGCACCGGAGAGCGGAAGAAGGCACCGGAGAGTGAGAAAAGAGGCCGAAGAGAGTGGAGAAGTCTAAGCTGCCCAAAAAATAACTTTAAAAACCTGTGTAGTGTGTTTTTTTCTTGACATTTTCTCCCCCAGGTGACTGGTTAGGGGTACAATGTACCTATAACAGTATGGCCCGTGGGACCCAGAGACTTTTGAAGGATGTGGGGTACTCCTGTGCCAGCTTCACCAATGACTCTTATGTCTAGGGTCATCCTATGTCCCATAGGGGCATAGGATGACTGAGAAATTATATCTCGGATTACATGAGATGGGACAGTAATGATAATTCATGTATTGCAGGATATCTTGAAATATTACAAGTTGTTTATTCTGACCGCAACAGGTCAATACAATGTGGAACATAGACTTTTGAGGTGTTAATTAAGTCAGGCTCCTAAGATATTTCATTGTCTATTGTGTTAGGCTAATTACACTGTATTGTGTGAAAGTTCTATTGATGATAGATATGTGTTGGCAGTCTGAAAGGTCAGATGTCTGACCTTTCATGTGTAGTGGATTAGCATGTCAATTATGTTTACTAAACGCATGTGTATTGTGTATCGCGGAGTCAGGACGTCTGAGGAATGAGTAGTAATTAGCTCATCTGAATGTCATTAGCTAACGGAATGTGTATTGAAGTTCCTTGTGTCATGTTGTGGGTGGAGTTCAGTCATTGTCAATATTTTGTTTCTAAACTGTATATATCATGCTGAGTTTACCCTTAAAGTATTAATTTGTTTAAAACAGAGAACAGAGCTTGTGTCTCATTTTCTGGGGAATGGAATGGGTCGTGTTTGCTGGATTGTCGGAGTGTCAGAGAAGCTGTCGTGGGTTGGTGGAATGGAATATCGGGAACGGTGTTAACCCCTGACCGTTACAGTACCCATACTCATTCACATAGGGTGGGGGGCCGGGATCTGGGGCCCCCTTATTATTCTGTCCCAAAGCACCCACCCCTTTTTGAGTGCATGTGGCCTGGTATGGTTCAGGAGGGGGGCGCTTGCTCGTCCCCACCCCGTTTCCTGACCGGCCAGGCTGCATGCTCGTAAAAGGGTCTGGTATGGATTTTGGGGGGACCGCCATGCAGTTTTTTTGGCGTAGGGGTTCCCCTTTAAATCCATACCAGACCCAAGGGCCTGGTATGCCCTTGAGGGGGAACCCATGTCAATTTTATTATTTAAAATTTGGAGTGGAGTTCCCCCTCAAGATCAGCAGAGCACAAGTCGCATGCCAAAGTCGGATCATGCAAGAGGCGTTCCATCTTTCATCCGACTTCAATGATATTCAATGTGCTGAAGTAGGATCAAAGTCGGACCAAAGAAGTACAGGGAGCATTTTCAAAGTCGGGCCGACTTGTGTCAGACAAGTTAAGATGGCTCCCATAGGGAAACATTGATTTTCACACGTCATGCGACATGAGCTCCCAATGTCGGAGCATTTGTCGCACCAGTGTGAACCCAGGCTAATGCAGCTTCTCTGCCTAGTTTACAAAATAAACAGCTTAAATCTGAAACTACTACCTAATAAGTGGTGATCACAGAATGCATTAAATCTTAAAATGTTGAAGGCTGGATCCACACCACTTCCATTATATTTAGCACACACTGATGCAAGGTGCTAAACACACTTAGGTTGCTTGTGCATTGATATCTTTTTTTTTTTTTTTTTTAATTGCAATGTGTCGCATTTATTTATTTTGTATCTGATTTGATGTGAGCCAAAATACATTAATTTATTTTCCTTAAAGCGAAGTTCCCCCCAAAAGTGGAACTTACGCTCATTTGTCTCCTCCCCCCTCCGGTGCAACATTTGGCACCTTTCAGGAGCGAGGGGGGAGTGGATACCTGTCCTTGACAGGTATCCTGTCCCCACTTCCGAGAATCAGGGCGTGGCAAATTACATCACTGCTTAGCTCCCTCCTCCTTCCTCCTCCTTCCCCCGCCACCGGGCCAGTAGGAGAGTGCAGCGTTGCCTCGCGCATTCGCAGTAGGGACACATCGTAAAGTCGTAACGCTACACTGCCAGGTTCAATTACTCGCAATGGCGGCATCAGCACCCGACATCTGATGAAAACATTAGCTGCGGTGCTGACATTTCTGGACTCCAGGACAGGTAAGTGTCCTATCATTAAAATTCAGCAGCTGCAGTATGTGGGCGGACAGCCTCTCTAATGTGTGTTGTGGTGCAATATGAATCATTGTAACTCGTTGAAATGCAGTTAGCATTTATTTGCAACATGTTCCATTTTCCCTCATTGCAACACGTTGAAGTTAAACGCTTAACCACTTTGGCCCCTTTCACATGAGCGGACGAATGGTCCGCTAATTACAAGTCAGTTTACGGACTTGTAATGTGTCCCTATGGGAGTGGATCCGTTAGCGGATGATGCATCCGCTAACGCCCGCCTACGATCCGCGTCCCTCTGGATCCGTTTTGCGGACGGAAGAAAACCCTATTTTTTTCCCCCGTCCGGTGGATTGGATCGGATGCAAACGGACAGACGGTCCGTTTCCATCCGATTCCCCATAGGGGATAGCGGAGGAGAGACAGGACGGTCCCTGCACAGTGTGCGGGGACCGCCCTGTCCACCGACAGCTGAGCGGGACCCCCCGCTGAGCCGACGGACACACACGGAGCGGACCGAAAAACGGACTGCTCCATGTGAAAGAGGCCTTAAGCCCCGAGCCTGTTTTTCAGATTCGGTGTTTACGAGACTAAAACATATTTTTTTTGCTATAAAATTACTTAAAACCCCCAAACATTGTATATATTTTTTTCTAACACCCTAGAGAATAAAATGGCAGTCATTGCAATACTTTTTGTCACACCGTATTTGCTCAACGGTCTTAGAAGCACACTTTTTTTTGAAAAAATTACAACAATAAATTTGGCTCAATTTTTTTACATATTGTGAAATATAATGTTACGCCAAGTAAAATGATACCCAACATGTCACGCTTAACCACTTGTCCACCGCCCACCGTCATATGACGGCGGGCGGAGGACGCCAATATCCTGACTGCACGTCATATGACGTGCAGTCATTTGAATAGGGAATGCGCGCGAATCGCATCCCTATACTGTCGGTAGCTCGTTACCGACAGGGGTGAACAGCGGCGCGGATGTGCTGTTTACCACGTGATTGGACGTGATGAAGTCATGGCTGATCGCGCATGGCAACACCCCCAAAGTGCACGGCGCGCGCTCGCCCGTCGGTGGCAGCGTGTTCCCGGGAACACTGCTCGTCACCGACAATGGTACACAGCCATTGGTCAGGGCTGTGTACCTGCCCTTTCACCCGTCACCCATCAGTGAACTGCCCTATCACCCGTCACCCATCAGTGACCATCAGCGGTGCACCGTCCGTGGCCTGTCACCCATCAGTGACCATCGCCTGTCACCCATCTGTGACCATCACCCGTCAACGTCCATGGCCTGTCACCCATCAGTGACCATCGCCTGTCACCCATCTGTGACCATCACCCGTCACCGTCCGTGGCCTGTCACCCATCAGTGACCATCGCCTGTCATCCATCTGTGACCATCACCCGTCACCGTCCGTGGCCTGTCACCCATCAGTGACCATCGTCTGTCACCCATCAGTGACCATCTCCTGTCACAGAATCACCCATCAGTGAACATCACCTGCCACTCATCGCACAACCCATCAGTCAACATCACTTGCCACCCATCGCACAACCCATAAGTTACCGTCACCTGCCACCTATCTGTCACCCATCATATACAGCTACCTGCCACACAGCCCAAATGTCCAAAAAATAGTATTCTGGCCAGGAGGCGTTCCAGATCCTCTCAATGACTGATGAGAGCACCGGGGAGCTCTCATCAGATTCCATTTCTGATTCCGAATCAAGTTCGGAATTTGAACCGATTGACTACAGCAATGATTCGGATGAAGAATGGGTCCCTCCTAAAAGGGCATGGCACTCTGAAAACCAGGCAGCTGCCAGCAACCAGGAATATATACCTAGGCCCAGTATCAGCGCTGCCACCAGCAATAGGCCCAGTACCAGTGCTGCCGCCAGCAATAGGCCCAGTACCAGCGCTGCTGCCGGCAAAAGGCCCAGTACCAGCGCTGCCACTGGCAAAAGGCCCAGTACCAGCTCTGCCGTCAGCAATAGGCCCAGTACCAGCGATGCCGCCAGCGAAACCCCCCGCGAAACCCCTAGCGAACAAATGCTCAGGCCCAGTACCAGTGCTGCCACATCACGCCCAAGTACCAGCACAATAAATTCAACTCCCCCAACTACTGGAGTGTCACGTCCCCCAGGAGCCAGGGCCACTACATTCGTACCAGATGTTCTTGCCAACCCAACATGGCTGCCTTCCGGATCGGGATCAACAATTATTCCCCCTTTCACAGCACAGCCAGGTGTGCAGACCAACACCCAATATTTTTCAGAAATTTATTTCCTTCATCTCTTTTTGCCCGACACTTTTCTGCAGTTTATTATCGACCAGACAAATTTGTATGCCCAGCAGTATATTGCCAACAACCCCCAATCCTCTTATGCCCGTCCATTTGAGTGGAGAGATGTAAATTTGGAGGAGTTCAAATTGTTTCTTGGCCTCACCATAAACATGGGGCTTAACAAAAAAAATCAAGGACATTCCTATTGGTCCACCAAACCCATCTACCACCAGCCCATGTATTCTGCCAAAATGTCCAGGTCCCGATACGATATGATTATGAGATTCTTTCATATCAATGACAATACCCAGTGCCCTCCCCGTAATCATCCAGATTACGATAAGTTGTACAAGATTCGCCCCCTGATAAATTTCCTTTCCCATCAATTTGAAGAAATCTATGTCCCCAAGAAACATATATGTGTGGATGAGTCCCTGGTACCCTTTTGTGGCCGTCTAGGAATAAAGCAGTACATTCCTAGTAAAAAGGCTAAATATGGAGTCAAATTTTACAAACTGTGTGAGAGAGCCACGGGATATCTGTATGCGTTCCGCATATACGAAGAAAGAGATTCCAAACTCCAGCCCCCTGAGTGCCCGGCCTACATAGGCACAGCCGGAAAAATCGTATGGGACCTGACTTACCCACTCCTAAGAAAAGGATATCATCTTTATCTAGATAATTTTTATACAAGCCTGCCCCTTTTCCGACACCTATATATTGAGAAAACCCTGGCCTGCGGAACCTCCAGAAAAAATAGGAAGGGCTTCCCACAATCTATTGTAAATAAAAAGCTGCGAAGGGGGGAAAGAGCAACAGTGAGGTGCAACGAAGTGCTGGCCTTGAGGTGGAAGGATAACAGAGACGTGCACATGATGTCCACCATTCACAATGACACTGCAGTTGTTGTTCAACAAAGACGAGGCCCCATTGAAAAGCCGACATGTGTCCAAGATTACAATCTTTACATGGGGGGGGTGGATTTCAATGATCAAATGATTCAGCCCTATTTATCAATAAGGAGGTCCCGATTCTGGTACAAGAAGGTAGCAATTTATCTTATCCATTTGCCCATTTATAATTCTTATGTAGTCTACTCCAAATCCACTGAAAACCCTGCCCGCTTGCTACAATTCACAGAAGAAATAGTCACGTCCCTCATCTATCCACAAAACCCCCCTCAGAAACCCTTTGCTCTGATGTCGTTAGCCGACTTCATGGACGGCACTACCCGTACCACATCCCACCAACCGAAGGAGGCCGAAGACGGCAAAAAAAATGTTGCGTTTGCAGCAAAAGAGGATTTCGAAAAGATTCCAGCCACCATTGTCCCCGGTGTCCCTCCCAACCTGGCCTTTGCATTGGAGAATGCTTCGAAAATTATCATGAATCCTTAAAATTCTAGCCCATATTTTTAACCATTTCCCCCATCTGACCATTTTCATGCTACTGCCTTCAACGTAAATTGACCCTGGCCTGTTTTATGGACTATGCTTTTGCCTACCGATTGGACTGCTTCCACGTAAACTGACCCTGGCCTGTTTTTTTACTATGCCTCTGCCTACCGTTTGGACTGCTTCCACGTAAATTGACCCTGGCCTGTTTTATGGACTATGCTTTTGCCTACAGCTTGGACTGCTTCCATGTAAACTGACCCTGGCCTGTTTTTTGACTATTCCTCTGCTTACCGTTTGGACTTCTTCCACGTGAACTGACCCTGGCCTGTTTTATGGACTATGCTTTTGCCTACCACTTGGACTGATCTGTTGCCCTTGTAGTACACATGGGTCTCACATATGTGAGGGGCTCCAGAGTAGTTTTTCCGGATGGAGAAAACATTGTTTTTGTTTTCTCCAGGTTTTGTAATTTCCGGATTAGGGTCTGGAGTCCGGAGGCTTCATAGAGATTTGGGTGGGTCGAAGCCTCTACCCCTGTGCCCCTGTGCAAAGGTCTTACCCAATTGCAGCCCTCAGCCTGCTGCTGACTTACTGCCATCATGCCTGCCATCATCTTTGCCTGCGGCATTAAGGAGCCACACCACTGCTACCTGGACTATTCAAATATGCTGCCTGGAGACTTACTATAGCTGTCGCTAAGCACATCCCTGACTGCTGCCTGGACCAGTGCTCTCTTCTGTGGACACTACTAAAAGCACAGGTAATACTTTTTTTTTTTTTACCCTTTCCACAATAGAATTTATTTTGGATTGTAATTCTTGGTATGTACATGCTATGTGTTAGAAATATGAAGAGCCTTCAAAAATGATAGGTTGCCAGGAAATGATATATGTAATGTATGCTACTGATGGTGCTACTTGGATGTTGGGCATCTGTATGTGGCCAAGCTGTGTAAAAGTCTCACACATGTGGTATCCCTATACTCAGAACGAGTAGCAGAATGTATTTTAGGGTGTCATTTTTGCTATGCATTTGCTATTTGTTGGAAATATCTTATAAATGGACAACTTTGTGTAAAAAAAAAATGCGTTTTCATTTCTTTTCCACGTTTTCCCAAAACGTCTGGAAAAAAAGTAACCGCTAAAAAGATTCATTATGCCTCATAGATTATACGTTGGGGTGTCTGCTTTCCAAAATGGGGTCATTTTGTGGGAAATTCCATTGTCCTGTTGCTCCAGGGCCTTCAAAAGTGTAATAGGTGGTTGAGAAATGAGATGTGCAATTTATGCTCGTAGATCGCCTGATGGCGCTACTTCAATGTTGGGTCTTTGTATGTGGCCAGGCTGTGTAAAAGTCCCCCACATTTGGTATCCCCATACTCAGGAGGAGTAGCAGAATGTATTTTGGGGTGTCATTTTTGCTATGCATTTGCTATGTGTTCGAAAAATCTTATAAATGGACAACTTTGTGTAAAAAAAAATGCGTTTTCATTTTTTTCCACGTTTTCCCAAAACTTCTGGAAAAAGAACAACCGCTAAAAAGACTCATTATGCCTCATAGATTGTACGTTGGGATGTCTGATTTCCAAAATGGGGTCATTTTGTGGCCAGGCTGTGTAAAAGTCCCACACATTTGGTATCCTCATACTCAGGAGGAGCAGCAGAATGTATTTTCGGGTGTAAATTGTTGTATGCATATGTTCTGTGAGAGAAATAACCAGTTAATATGACAATTTTGTAAAAAAAAATAAAAAATCATGTTGCAAAGAATTGTGGGACAAAATTACAACTTAAAAAAACTCACCATGCTACTTGTTTAATAGCTTGGAATGTCTACTTTCTAAAAAGGGGTCATTTGGGGGGTATTTGTACTTTTCTGACTTGTTAGTATCTCAAGAAATTAGGTAGGCCATCAGTACTTCAAGTGTGATCAGATTGATCAATTTTTAGGGATTGGCACCATAGTTTGTAGACTCTATAACTTTCACAAAGACCAAATAATACACACCAATTTGGGTTATTTTTACCAAAGATATGTAGCAGTATACATTTTGGCCAAAATTTATGAAGAAAAATTACTAATTTGCTAAATTTTATGACAGAAACAAAGAAAAAGGCAATTTTTCACAAAATGTACCGTCTTTTTTTATTTATAGCGCAAAAAAATAAAAAACCACCAAAAGAAAGCTCTATTTGTGTGAAAAAAAGGACGCAGATTTTTTTGGGTAAAGTGTTGCATGACTGAGTAATTGTCATTCAAAGTGTGAGAGCACCGAAAGCTGAAAATTGGTCTGGGTAAGAAGGGGGTTTAAGTGCACTGTATTCAAGTGGTTAAAAAATGGCATCCGCTCGTGGCATGGCGTCAAATTTGTACCCTTTAAAATCTCGAGGTTTAAAAATTCTACAGGCTGCATTTTTTGAGTTACAAAGGAGGTCTAGGGCTAGAATTATTGCTCTCGCTCTAACGATCGCGGCGATACCTGACTTGTGTGGTTTGAACACCGTTTTCATATGCGGGCGCTACTCGTGTATGTGTTCGCTTCTGCTCACGAGCTCGTTGGGATGGGGTGCTTTAAAAAAAAAAAAAAAAAAATTGTAATTATTTTTATTTATTTTACAATTTTTAACACTGAAATAAAAATAAAAAAGGTCACTTTTATTCCTATTACAAGGAATTTAAACATCCCTTGTAATAGAAAAAAGCATGACAGGTCCTCTTAAATATGAGATCTGGGGTCAAAAAGACGTCACATCTCATATTTAGGCTTAAATGCAAAAAAAAAAAAAAAAAATTAAACTGTAATTTTTTCAAATGACAAAAAAAATAATGTTTCTTTAAGATGCTGGGCGGGACTGATGTTTTGACATCACTTCCGCCCAGCAGAGCTATGGGGACGGGTGGGTGCCATGTTGGCCTCACTCGCAACCCCACACAGCAGCCGAGCAGACCCGATCGCCTCCAGGGGGGCCATCTCCCGCCACCGATAATGGCGATCTCGTGGCGAATCCGCTGCGGAGACCACCGTTATCGTTGACAGGACCGCCCACTGAAGAGATGGATAGAGCTGCTGCCGTTACCGAGATATCCATCTTTAAAGTGCCGACGTATAACGACGGTGGGCGGTCGGTAACTAGTTAAGGACCGCCACACGCAGATTTACATACAGAATGTCACGGACAGGCAAATAGGCATACAGGTACCTCCCCTTTAATTTGCCGCCGCGTGGTCACGCAGTGTACCGCGATCGTGTCACAAAGCTGAAGAACGAGGAGATGTCAGTGTAAACACAGCATCTCCCCGTTCTTCCTAGTTACATGTCACTGATTGAATGCTTCCCCTCATCGGGAGCAGCAATGAGTGATGTGTCACTTTTAGCCATGCCCCTAACAGTTAGAATCACTCCTTAGGACACACTTTACCCCTTCGGCTCCCCCTACAGTACACTGTCAGTGTACTTTTTACAGTAATCAGTGCATTTTTATAGCACTGATCGCTGTAAAAATGACAATGGTCCCAAAATGGTGTCAAAAGTGTCCGATGTGTCCGCCATAATGTCACAGTCACAATAAAAATTGCTGATCACTACCATTACTAGTAAAAAAAAAAAAATATTAAGAAAAATGTCATAAAACTATGCCCTATTTTGTAGACGCTATAACTTTTGAGCAAACCAATCAATAAACAGACAAGAAAAAATTGCGCTAACCCAATAAAAAATAAAAAATAAAATTAGACAAATAAATGTGCAGAAGGCAGCAATCACGTGAACAAACACAAATAGATATAAAAAGAGAAAAATTGCGCCAACATAAACTAAATAATGTGATAAAGTCCAAAATATATATAGTCCAATCTGTAAGATTCTGTGACGCAGGTAACACCCCAGTGTACTTCAGACAACAGTGAACCGCCACCACATGGACAGGAGCTTACCACAAATAAGCTGTAAGGGCCTATAAAATCCAAAGCATATCGCAGAAATCAATCACACAGCCTGTTTTGAAACTGATGTATCACAGGATCCTCGCCAGATGATCACAGTATGCCACGTTGATCAAGCATCAATACACAAGCAAGCGAACAGTGGTCGGTCATAAAAGAGAAAAATAGGACCGCACATAGTGCATTACCAATGCATTTTATTAAAAAAGGTTTAATAAGCCACTTACATAGGTAACATGAAAGTTAGCAGAAAGTATATATTGCCGGCCGGCATATAGCAGGAGCCCTTCCTCCTCAGCGCGAACGCGGTGACGTCACTGCACGCCTACGTCCCAGACGCGTTTCGTTATAGGTTAACGTTGTCAATAGGGATGGGCTCTGCAGTGAGTCACCGCTAGATAAACACAAGCCTCGTCCTGGTCACCGGAACCGGAAAGGCCGAAAACGCCATTTTGAGTATGGGCGTCTAGTGTTCGATATTAAGACAATGGTCTGGAGCAATATCGAATATATGCATATTAAATAGTCATGTATACAGACCAATATGGAGCCTGCCAGAGGTCGTATTGGTATAGAACAAATAATCAATTATTCATTTAAATAAGTACAAATGGGCCAAAAATTGTGTATAGATGCCGGTCTATAAAACCGGAATAATAAATGCTCCCCCTAGTGGGGATTAATGAAAAAGATATCCCGTAAGGGATAATAAAGAAATCCATATGATATAATAATGAACATTTTAGTGATGGAAAGTGACTGTGAATTGAACCACAAGATAACATAATATAAATGTATGACCAGTGATAATCATATATAATTAATGATAACAAACAAAGTGAATTGTGCAAATTAGTAAAGAATATTAAATAATTAATTAAATAAAAAATAGTATATAAAATTACTGAAAGAATACATACACCCAAAATTAAGAATTGTGTATAAATTAATTGGGATATATAAAAAATCAAAATGATGATTTAAAAATTATGATTTAAAAAATATATATCCATCCTGGTGTACCAGGCCAAGGCTTTTACAAACCAGTACATTGTTATGCATTATCAATAAAGGCGTTCACATCGGTGTCAATGTTTAGCCCGTAGGGCTTATAACATTTCAAACGATGAATCCATGACATCTCGCACTTAGAGATTTCTCTAACCAAGGAGCTACCTCTCCAGTAAGGCTTAAATTTATCAATGCCAAGAAACAATGTTTTAGATGGATCCTTATTATGTTTCAAGAGGTAGTGCTTGGATACTGAATGTTTATCAAAACCTGTAAGTATATTCGTGATGTGCTCATTCAATCGGACCTGCAGTGGTCGCTTGGTCCTGCCCACATATTGAAGACCACACGGACATTGGAGCAAATATATTACCCCAGTGGTTGCACAGGTTATGAATGGTTTAATACAATGTTCTACCCCAGTCACGGTGGAGACAAAGGTCGTGGTGCGTCTATTCCTAATACAATTAGTAGAACACACCCGGCACCGTCTGCACTGATAGTATCCAGTTAGTTGGGCAAAAAAAGTTACTTTGTCACAAGGTGGATTTAGAACGTTGGGTGCTATACGGTTCCTAAGGGATGGGGCACCCTTAAAAATGACCTTAGGCTTATCGGGCAAGAGATCCCTAAGAATAGGGTCGTTCTTAACCAAATGCCAATGTTTACCTATCAGCTGCTTAACACTGCCATGTTGAACTGAATAGGGCGTAATGAAAGGTATACCAACGGGGTAGAGATTGCGTTCACCAGGTGGTTTCTCTTTCAGAAGATCAGATCTGACAGTGGAACTAACACACTCCAGAGTATCAGTAAGAAAATCCTTATCATAGCCTTTTTCTAGGAACCTGCCTGTCAGAACCCTGGCTTGTTCAGAAAACTCTAAAGGATCCGAGCAGTTCCTACGGAGCCTTAAGTATTGGCTCTTAGGGACCGCTTTTAGCCACTGGTTATGATGACAACTATTTAGTGGTATGAACGAGTTACGATCTGTAACCTTAAAAAAGGTTGAAGTATTAAATTCGTCACCTCTAATACGTATATTGAGATCGAGGTAGTGTATCTCAGTTTGGCTCACCTCGAATTTTAATTGTATACCCCGTTGGTTAAGATTTAAATTGCTTATAAATTTCTCCAATCCTTCAAGGGGGCCATCCCATAGGAGGAGGATGTCATCAATGTACCTAGCCCAAAGGCTCAGTCTCGGCACTTCAGCACTATAGATGACATCCTCCTCCCACTTAGCCATAAAGAGATTGGCTAGGCTGGGGGCATATTTAGCCCCCATAGCCACGCCCATCTCCTGTTTATAGAATTTCCCCTCAAACCAGAAATAGTTTGAGGAGGTGGCAAATTTCAAAAGTGTCAAGATAAATTCCACCTGGTCCGCGGGAAGCCCTGAGTCACGAGTCAGATAAAATTGGACTGCATCGAACCCCAACTGATGGGGGATGATGGTATATAATGAGGTGACGTCTATAGTGGCCATCCACATACCATTTTTAGGGGAAAAATTGTATAATAAATTATTGATATGCCTAGAGTCCTTTACATAAGATGGAATCTTTCTAACCAATGGCTGAAGGAAGAAATCAACATATTTGCCCACCTGAGACGTCACAGAGTCGATGCCACTGACAATGGGGCGTCCCGGGGGGCAGACAGGATCCTTGTGCAGTTTAGGCAAATAATAAATTGTGGGGGTGCGAGGGGCCTGAGGGATCAAGTATAACCTCTCCTTAGATGTAAGGATCCCTTTATAAAACCCCTTTGCTACCAGTGCTTCCAATTCGCGTTTAAATTTGTTTTTGGGATCAGACGGCAGTAAGCTGTATGTGTTAGAGTCCCCAACGATGTTATACATCTCCCTAAGGTAATCTGCACGGTCAAGTACAACAATACCTCCCCCTTTATCAGCCGGCCTTACTACCAGCTCCCTATCATTGCATAATTGATCTAAACCCTCCTGCATATTTTTATTGAGATGGGCCTTTTTTACCTACAGTTCATCAAGATCCCTTAACAAGATGTCACGAAACACCCTAAGGGAGGGGGCTATTTGGCCAGGAGGATTGAACAGGGATGCGTTTGATAGGCCGGAATGTGTATACATATTCAATGAAGTCGGATTAGTAAAGGTATTGGTGGCCATATACCTTTTAATGTTTAATTTTCGGACAAATTTATGTATGTCCATGTATGTATGGAATTTGTCCAGACGTTTTGGCGGGGCAAATTTAAGCCCTTGATCCAAAATGATTTTCTCAGAGTCAGTTAAAACTTTGGAACTAAGATTAAAAATACCCTGCCCTAATTTCACATTTTTGGCCGCTTTGGTAGCTCTGCTCTGCCTCCCCCCTCTGGTTCCTCTCCTCTTTCGCCTAATCTTTTTAGGCCTTGAGGTGGTTTGTGAAAACCCCAACTTGACGAATCACCCGAGGACTGTAGACCAGGAGGATTAAAAGGTAAAGAATAGCTTGTGCTACCATGAAATTGAGAAGGAGGTGGCTGGGTAGGATCATAGACCCAATTGGCGTCCGGGCCCTCTTCGTCATTCAAAGGAAAGAAAGAATTATGTACCGGTACATTATAATCCCAACCCGAGGCACCCCCACATGGGTAACCTAACGGGGATTGTGTACCCCAATCAGGTCCCTGATTGTAAGACCAACCGTCGGATTGGTCAACATAGGAGCTCCTCCCTTTTTGGGGGTTATGACTCCATCCCCTCCCATGGGAATTAGCCCCTCTAGGTCTAAAGGAGGTATTTTGCTGAAAAGTACCTTGATAAGTTGGGGGGCCCGGAGGGTTCGAGGAACGGGTCTGTTGGACATAACCCGAACCTCCTCTGGGACCAAACGAACCCCTACGGGGGGACTGGTGGCCATTGTTACCCCTCAATCTCTGATTGGCAGGAGTCTTTTTTGAAATAGTGGAAGGAACCCGCACATAATTTACAGAATCCGAAATTGGTTGGGGGACAGAAGTATCCATAGCACCCACAGAACTATTAGCAAGTTCCTCCAAAATTTTCTTCTGCCAATTAAACACAACATGACCCTGATAGTCAGCAATGTCCCTATTATACTTTTTCTTCTTTTTGACCCTTTGGTCTCTCTCTTCTTTTTCCAGGGTTTTAAGAAGGGTTTGGGATTTTTCCCTATACTCATCACTATTGGTATGTGGACTAAGTTTCTCTTTATTAGTTTTAACCTCCTCATCCAATTTGAGTAGTTTGGTAGTTTTTCTTCCAACCAGGAATTTGAGGAATAGCACCCGCCGCTGGTTAAAATATTTATACCATTCCTCCAACTCCGTGTCCCCCTTTTGGGGTGCAACATCCCATCGGAGACTACGAGGAACCATTTGTAATTTAATATAGGTCTCTAAATAAGCAATGTCCCATTTAGTGTGAATTTCTGACACTTAGGCCTTGTACACACGATCGGACATATCCGATGAAAACGGTCCGCGGACCGTTTCCATCGGATATGTCCGATCTGGAGTTTGGTCCGATGGCGTGTACACACCATCGGATCAAATTCCCCGCCGGCGGACGGCGTGCTGACGTGGCGGTGACGCGGCGGTGATGTTGACGCCGCCACGTCACCGCTACATCACGCACCAGGAAGTAAACACTTCCGCGCGCATGCGTCGGATCCATTCACAGGATACGACGCATGTGCGGGAGGATATGTCCGCTGGTTTCCCGTACTAACCAGCGGACATATCCGACGGACAGGTTTGTAGCAGACAAATTTCAAAGCATGCTTTGAAATTTGTCTGATGGACAAATCTGTCCGCTAGCCCATACACACGATCGGAGATGTCTGCTGAAACGGTCCATCGGACCGTTTTCAGCGGACATATCTGCTCGTGTGTACGAGGCCCTAGAGATTTTTAAGTCTAGTGAAGATGCCACCAAGATCACCTTCATCATCCTTAAACACTTCAAAGACTCCATCAAATTTGGCCATATTATTGGCACGAAACTCAAAAATCAAACAACAATCAATAAACGCTTATTGCGATTTTTCTATTTTTTTTTTTACAAAAATATGTAGAAGAATATGTATCGGCCTAAACTGAGGAAAAAATTGTTTTTATATATTTTTTGGGAATATTTATTATAGCAAAAATCAAAAAAATATGAAACCTTGTTCCACACGTGGGGTATAATTTGTCGTTCCCTGTGTTAATTGATTGTTGCTGGGAAAGGATGCAAGCAGGCTGTGAGGTAACCTGATTGCATGTCTGAAGCAGACCCAGTGGTGTTCATTTACTAACCAGGAGACTTAAAGGGTCACTAAAATATTTTTTTTTTTTTGCTGAAATTACAGTTTACAGGGTATAAAGACATAGGCCCAGATTCAGAGAGAATTAGATTCTCGTAGCGTATCAGAAATACACTACGCCGCCGTTTTTTACCTGGCTCTACGTGGAATCCAGGTAGATTTTGTCCAGTAAACGACGGCGGCGTAGTGTATTTCTCCCGTCGCAATCCATCTACGCGAGTAGGGGGCGTGAAGGATTTAAAATAGGCGCGTTCCCGCGGCGATTGAACTGCGCATGCTCTGTACGCAAATTTCCCGCCGTGCATTGCGCGAAATCACGTCGTTACGTCATTCGTTGTTTGAGTAGCGTCGTTTACGGACATTTCTATTCCCGAACGAGTTACGTAAAAAAAAAAAAAAAATGTAATTCGACGCGGGAACGACGGCCATACTTAACATGGGCTACGCACCGTTAGACCAGCAAAAAGCTGGTCTAACAGTACGTAAAAAAAAATAGACGTAAGCGATTGCGAAGACCGCTCGTATCTTCGTGGATCGCCGTAAAAACACATTTGCATATCCCGACGCATCAAAACGACGCGAACTCCTGCCAGCGGCCGCAAAAATATCGCAGCGTAGATCCGAAGGCTTACGAAGACGTAAGCCTCTCGGATCGAAGCCCGAAGCCGCCGTATCATGGTTTGAGGATTCAAACTAGTGATACGGCGCGCAAAATTTGAAATTACACCTGTCTAACACCAGTTAGACAGGCGTAATTGCTCTATGAATCTGGGCCATAATAGTTAACTGATTCCTTTTAAAAATGATTAAAAATCATATAATAATCATCATATCAATCATATAATGTGCCTCTAGTTTCACTTTCATTTTTGGATCTAGCTTAGTTTTTGCATATAATTTAATGCCTCTGCTGTGCTATACAGAGCCATAGAGCAGTGACGGTTTGGAAAACGAAACTAGAATCTCCCAGTACTGTGATCATCAGGAAACAGACAACCAGGACAACGATTAGGGCCACGTACACACAAGGAGACATGTCCGCTGAAAAGTTTCCGCAGACATGTCCGATCGTGTGTACGGCCTAGCGGACAGGTTTCCAGCGGACAAAAGTTTCTAAGCATGTCTGTACACTTACCAGCAGACATGGATTCGGCGCATGCGCGGAAGTGTTTTACTTCCTGGTGCGGTGACGTGGCGGCGTCAACGTCACCGCCACGTCACCGACACGTCAGCGCGCCGTCTGCTGGCGGGGATTTTGGTTTGCTCGTGTGTACACGCGAGCAAACCAAAATCCAAACAGAGAGATTTGTTCAAATCGGTCGGACAGACCGTTTTGAACAAATCTATTGCCTCGTGTGTACGAGGCCATAGAGAAAAGATTTTACGCTGTAGGGAAAAGATTTGACGCTATAGGGAAAAGATTCGACATTATAGAAATAATAGATTCGACATTACAGAGAATAGATTTTGATTTATGAGAAAATAAATTCGACATTATAGAGAATAGATTCGACATCCACATTATAGAGAGATTATAGATTCTTGCTAGTCATACAACATTAGAATTCTTGTAGGCGGAATATTCGACCGGAAATGTACGATTCGGCGTAAAGTTTCGATGTTCCATCGAATATTCTTTGACCATTCAACACCATTCGACAGAAACCAAGTATAATATCTGGATTTTCGGACGAAAGCTACTGTATTCCCCAACGAAAAAATGAAATAAATCAAAACAATTTTCGGGAGTAACTAAATAAATGTATTTTCCGAACGAAAACAAAAAAAAAACGAAACAAAATATTCCAGTCTGCACATGTCTATTGCAAACTGGCATTACAGCCAATAGAGTTTACAGTTTTTTGAGGGGTTTTTAATTTCAAAATTGCATTTCTGTTTGTCAAAAGCAATAGTTTTGTTAGTATATGAAACTTGGTTTTATTTACAGTATAAAGAGATTATGGGCCAGATTCAGGTAGAGTTAGGCTGGAGTATCAGTGATACGCCAGCATAACTCTCACTTTGAGTTGGCGTTTCTGTTTTCTGTAAGCAGAAAACAAGAAACGCCGGGTTGGAGTTCCTATACGAGCGGCGTATTTGTATCTCGCCGTCGTATCGGAACTGCAATTTTAAAAATGGCGCTCGGGGCGTTCCCGCTGATTAACGCCGAGAATATGTTAAAGAAAAACATGCCCCCTAGGTGGAGTATCCTTTGTTAAGTATGGCCATCGTCATCGTGTCAAATTTAAAAATTTTCGCGTTGTTTGCGTAAAACGTCCGTCATTGACGTTCACTGACAGAATTTGGAGCATGCGCACTGACAGTCGATGCATGCGCAGTACGTTCGCTGCGGGATCGCGCCTAGTTTAAATAATACACGCCCCCTACCCACCCAATTTGAATTCCGCCGGCTCATTTTGCTACGCCGCCGCAACTTTAGGAGCAAGTGCTATGTGAATAACAGTACTTGCTCCTAAAGTTTCGGCGGAGTAACGTAAATGAGAAACGTTACTCCAAAATAAAGATTTGCTCTCCTACCTGAATCTGGCCCAATATATCTTAGTGGCTAAATCTGTATCTGTATTGCAGATTTTTACTCCAGGAGTATATTATGAGTTTAAAAATTCTAGAGAAATGCTTAAATAATGCATTACAATTTAACTAAACCCATTAGATTTTAGTTGACCAAAATGTACTGGAGATTTTAGCTAACTAAAAAACAACTTAAATTGATTGTTGTCATATTTTTCGTCAATTGACTTAATTGTAATTTTATTTTTGTTTTGTTTACGTCACTGAAAACATACAGCTGATGAAAACCATGATGAATCTATTTTCATCTATGAAATTATCACAGGTACAGAGGATCTATGACCTCTGGGTGATAGGGAAGTCTAAAAGTGAATGGTGTTGCCCTATAGTCTTGGTTTAAAAACTAGATGGGTCTTCAAGGTTTTATAAAGATTTCTGGAAGCTGAACAAAGTGTTAAAGTTTGATATCTACCCCATGCCCCAGGTTGAAAACCGGTTGAAAGGTTTGTGTCTCACCACACCACTCCTACTAGAGGGTATAGGCTGGTTCCCCTGACAGATAAAGCAAAAGAAAAAACAGCTTTTGTGACTTCAGAGGGCTTGTGGCAGTATGTCTGGCTCCCGCTACATTCCAGGGAATGATGGATGAGATTCTTAGCCCACATCAATGCTATTTAGGAGCCTATTTAGATGATGTGGTTATTTTGGGCACAGATTGGGAAAGACATCCACCTAAAGTGCAGGCTATCATAAATTCCATCAGACATGCAGGCATAACAGCAAACTCAAAAGAGTGTCCCATCAGGTTAGAAGAGGCACGGTATCTTGGATACACCATTGGGCGGGTCCTAATCACACCACAAATCCATAAGGTAGAAGCAATTAGAGACTGGTCTGTTCCTCCCACTAAGAAAGTTGTAAGAACCTTCCTATGCATGGTGGGGTATTATCGGAGGTTCATGGAAAACTTTTTCACGATATCTGCATCCTTAACTACTTCATACCCGCAATGATTTTCCCCTTTAATGACCAGGATTTTTTTTTTCAATACCGCACTGTATTGCTTTAACTGACAATTGCACATGCATGCGACGCTGTACAAAAACAAAATTGACATCCTTTTTCCCACAAATAGAGCTTTCTTTTGGTGGTATTTGATCACCTCTGCAGTTTTTATTTTTTGCGCTATAAACAAAGAGCAACAATTTATATTTTAAAAATAAAATAAAAATGTTGCTATCATACATATTAAAAACAAAAACAAATTAATTTATCAGTTTAGGCTGATATATATTCTTTTACATATTTTTGGTAAAAAAAAACGCAATAGGTGTATATTGATTGGTTTGCGCAAATGTTATAGCGTTTACAAAATGGGGGATAGATTTATGGCATTTTTATAAAAAAAATTACTAGTAATGGCGGCGATCTGCAATTTTTAGCGGGACTGCAACATTGCTGCAGACAGTGCTTTAAATAGCCACTGATTACTGTGTAATTGTCACTGGCAGGGAAGGGGTTAACACTAGGGGGTGATCAAGGGGTGTTAACTGTGTTCCCTTGTTCCTTGTGTGTTCTAACTGTAAGGGGGTGGGCTGCCAGGGACATGACAGAGATCACTTACAGATAGGGCTGTAACTCAGCATTGCAGATAGGATGTATAGGTCAGCATTACAGACAGCGTATATAGGGCAGTATTAAGGATACAGTATAAAGGACAGAATTACAGATACCGTATTAGTAATGAGCTTTATGTTCGGGTCGAATATGAGTTTGACTCAAACATTGGCTGTTCGCCCATTCTCCGAATAGCGAACAATTTGGGCTGTTCGCGGCAAATTCGAAAGCTGCGGAACACCCTTTAAAAGTCTATGGGAGAAATCAAAAGTGCTAATTTTAAAGGTTAATATGCAAGTTAGTGTCATAAAAGGTGTTTGGGGACCTGGGTCTTGCCCCAGGGGACATGTATTAATGCAAAAAAAAGTAAAAAAAAAAACGGCCGTTTTTCGGGAGCAGTGATTTAAAAATGCTTAAAGTAAAACAATTAAAGTGAAATATTCCTTTAAATTTCCCCATTACCTTGGGTGTGTCTATAGTATGCCTCTAAAGTCCCTGCACAGAATTACATTTCAAAAGAGAAAAAAAAAATGTAAACTACTCGCAGCTATAATGAATTGTCAGGTCCCAGAAATACAGATAAAAGTCATTGAAACAAATGGCATGGGTTCCCCCCCAGTTCATTACCAGGCCCTTTGGGTCTGGTATGAATATTAAGGGGAACCCCAAACTAAGAAAATAAATAAATGCGTGGGGGTCCCCCAAATTTCCATATCAGGAACCTCAGGTCTGGTATGGATTTTAAGGGGAACCCTGCACCATTTATTTTTTTAAATGGCTTGGGGTCCTCCTCAAAATCCATACCAGACCCTTCAGGACAAGGACCTCATCCCCACAACCCTTGCCAGGTGGGGGTCTGCTGGCAGGGGGCTAATCAGAATTTGGAAGCCCCCTTTAACAAAGGGGACCCCCAGATCTCCCCATGTGAATTGGTAATGGGTACATTGTACCCCTACCATTTCACAAAAAAAAGTGTAAACATTTTAAAAAACACAGAACACAGCTTGGGGCAAGTCTTTTATTAAAAAAAAAAATAGTTCCAGAGATGTAATTGTCTCGATCTCCAGCGATGTAATCCAGTCTCGATCTCCAGCGAGGATACAACGCCGACACGATCCTGCCTCCAAGGGAGACACCCGATGAATGACACGCTCCAGGCTTACAGCTGAGGGTGGGTCCCCCGTCAGTGCGTGGGTGACCCCGTTCCACCTCGGATGCAATGGGGAAAAGCCGGGGTTACCCAGTGACATGTACAGGTGTCCCCACCCCCCTCTAATTCCCTCAGCTATATAAGAGCTGTCAGGCTGGAGCGCGTCATTCGTCGTGTGCCTCCCATGGAGGCAGGATCGTGTCTGCATTGTATCATCGCTGGAGATCGAGACTGGATTACATTGCTGGAGATCGATAAAGGACATGTCCCCCTTGTACCCTTTGCCAATTCACATAGGGGGGTGGGTGGGATCCCCTTTGTTAAAGTGGGCTTTCAGATTCCGATAAGTCCCCTGCGCAAGGGTTGTGGGGATGAGGCCCCATGTTGAGGGCATGTGGCCTGGTACAGTTCAGGAGGGGGGCGCTCTCTCATCCCCCCTATTTTTATGTGGTGTGCCAGGTTGCGTGCACAAATAAGGGTCTGGTATGGATTTTTGGGGGAAATCCCATGCCATTTTTTTTATTTTGCCACGGGGTTCCCCTTAAAATCCATAATAGACCTGCTTAATGCAGATCACATTGCAATACATTATTTCCCAGGTATGTTGGCCAGGGACACATGACCCAGGAGTGATGTCAAACATGTTGTTTTCCTTATGAGCTAACTCCCCTCCACTTGGCGGCACACGCTATGTCGATCCAGGGCCCACAAATAGGAAAGCAGAGGCCAGTCCGTGGGGAGCTCCATTATGGGGGGTGCGTGGAAGCAATCGGGCAGACGCACAGTCACCCGAATGCTTCTATCTGACAGGCTATGTGTCAGATTTACACACAATCCACCGGGAATGTGTGTAAAACTCCCTACTGTCAGGTACGCATGACATATGGACCTGGCAGTGAATTAGCAAACACTAGATGTACCTCCCCCTGACTGCTTGTATTGCTAAATATAATTTAGTGGATGATTGGAGATGGAAACTAGAGGTTCATGAATACTCCTGCCTTTCTTCCACATATAACTCCCTCTTCTCTTATAGACATGTGCCTTATTATGACTTCTGATATGCTCCCTAAACTTTTGGAGATACAACACCTGCCCAGGGCAATATCCGATCATTTTCCATTATTACTCACATTCTACATAGGCCATCTGGGAGGATATAGACTCTGTAGTTGTAGGACAAGTTTTTGGAGATGCAAGCTGCCTCTGATATACTTAATTACTGGATTGAAAACATTAATGATACTTCCATAGGCATTACTTGGGATTTCTTTAAGGCTACCCTCTGGGGCACTATTTCAGGAGTTATTATTCAACTCTGCTTTCATAGTGCTTCCCTCCTCTGCAAACTATTGTGTGTGGAGGGAACACTCGCCAATTTGACTTACTATTGCTAGAAAAAAGCAAAAAAAGCTGCTCAGAGGCAACGTTAGTTTGAATTTGGAGATAAGAATATTAAAATGTTAGCTTATCTAGCAAAAAAAGTATTTCTCCTTAACCTCCATCCCCTGTTTATATGATGATTTGCAGGTCCTGCAAACTCAGGCTAGGGATATTGCTCAGTCTTCTACTGATTTCTACTCACATTTGCATTTAGGTCGAGGCAGTACAATATTATTTGGTCCAGATACAGTTTCTGGTACTTCAGTTGGCCAAAGCCTCTATGTTAGATCTCCCTATAACTGTCAAGGAAATAGAGGCCGCTATTCATTCTTTTCCTTCCTAATAAAATCTCTGGGCTGGGTGGCTACCCAATAGGAAGTCCCTACCCAATAGGAAGGCTCCAAAACTGTTAACTATGTACTATGTATGTGAATAATAGAAATATAGGATGCGGCGCCAATAACATAAATGCTATTTACAAGTGCAGCTCCAAAAATTTGTGAAAACTAATATACAGTTAAAGAAATGAAAAAGGGTGCAACAAGTGTAAAATGAATGTCCATAATTAAGCATTATTATTAAATTCAAAAAGTTCAAATGAATGCAGATATGGGATTCGGAGTGTAAGGTGCTGTAATCCAAATCTATGTTCTCCAACCGACGTGCTTTCAAAAGTGCAACTTGCATACATACAGTGCTTCACCCGATGTGACAATCAAATATGCTCACCGAATGTATATGGCCATAAATGACCATCAGGCATGTACAGGCAGGTATACATGCACCTTGAGGGGAGGCAGTGGTCGGGCTTGTCACTGAGAGCGATACAATCCACGGCATGCGTCTCAGCTATTACAATTGCAAAACATACAGCTCCAGTGAAAATTGACACAGCATGTCTGACACTGGCGCTGTATGTTTTCCAATTGTAACAGCTGAGACGCATGCCGTGAAATGTATCTCTCTGTGATGAGCCCGACCACTGCCTCCCCTCAAGCTGCGTGTACACCTGCCTGTTTACACCAAGTTTTTACCCTGTAAGAAATCTTAATAAAAAGACGGTATCACACTATTTCCGTTCTTGTGGCTCATTGTGGTGGAGCCTTTTGAACTTTCCAGATTGAAGAACCTGTATTTGGAATATACAGACATTAATGGAGAGCAGTTTCTGTTGAATTATACTGGGGATTGATCCTGTTCAGAGCATTAATCTTCATTGGTTATTTACAAACTTGAAAGTCCTGTGTATGACTATTAGTACTAGAATATTAGTGTCTATATTACACACATACTGTAAATACACACATAAAGCTTTTGACTCTATTGAATGGCCCTACTTGCAGTCGAGTGGCTGGGTTTTGTAATTTTATTACACGTGTCAAGTCATTGTACTGTACACCATTGGCTTGTATATGAGTCAATACCCAGATTGTTGAACCATTCCGTATTTTTCATGGCACACGCCAGGGGGTGCCTTTTGTCTCCCCTGTTGTTTGTCCCTGGCTATAAAACCACTGGCTGTTTTACTCCTCTATATGGGGCTGTTGGATTTTTTATTTGGAGGGAAAAACATATGTTATGCTAATGATATGCTATTGTATCTGGCAGACTCTGCAAACTCCCTAGTTACCACATTGTTTTTTTTTTTTATTACTTTGGCAGTTTCTCAGGCTTTTGGGTGAATTGGAGTTAGTCTAATATTATTCCAATTGCCCCCTGTACAGATCTGTTCTATCAATGGAGGTTTACCTGTAAGTCTTTTACGAAATTTGGGTATTTGTGAATTTATGTACCATTACCCCTGGAGTCCTATATGGATAATAATATCTCTCTGCTACTGATAGCTGATAAATGTATTTTAACCACTTCAATACAGGGCATTTTCACCCCCTTCCTGCCCAGGTCATTTTTTAGCTTTTATTGCTTAAACATTTTGAATAACAGTTGTGTGGTCATGCAATACTGTACCCATTTTTGTTCCCCACAAATAGAGCTTTCTTTTGGTGGTATTTGATCACCTCTGAAGTTTTTTTTTTTGGTGCTATAAACAAAAAAAGAGTGACACGTTTGAAAACAATATTTTTTACTTATTGCTATAATAAATATCTAATTAAAAAAAAAATGTTTTCCTCTCCTCATTTTAGGCCGATATGTATTCTTCTACATATTTTTGGTAAAAAAAAAGAAAAAAAAAGCAAATATGCATTAATTACTGTATACATGACACTGGCAGGGAAGGAGTTAACACTAGGGGGTGATCACGAGGTTAAATGGACAATGGACAATCCACAACTTGTGGCAGGTGAAGTGGCCAGTTGACGTGACAGGTGATGTGACCAGGTGATGTGGCAAGTGGACAATCCGCAACTTGTGGCAGGTGACATGGCCAGGTGACGAGGCAGGTGATGTGACCAGGTGATGTGGCAAGTGGACAATCCGCAACTTGTGGCAGGTGACATGGCCAGGTGACATGGCAGGTGACATGGCCAGGTGACATGGCAGGTGACGTGGCCAGGTGACGTGGCAGGTGATGTGTCCAGTGGACAATCCACAACTTGTGGCAGGTGACATGGCCAGGTGACGAGGCAGGTGATGTGACCAGGTGATGTGGCAAGTGGACAATCCGCAACTTGTGGCAGGTGACATGGCCAGTTGACATGGCAGGTGACGTGGCCAGGTGACGTGGCAGGTGATGTGTCCAGTGGACAATCCACAGCTTGTGGCAGGTGGCATGGCCAGGTGATGTGGCAGATGACGTGGCAAGTGGACAATTCACAACTTGTGGCAGGTGACATGGCAAGTGGACAATCCACAGCTTGTGGCAGGTGACGTGGCAAGTGGACAATCCACAACTTGTGGCAGGTGAAGTGGCCAGTTGACGTGGCCAGTGGACAATCCACAACTTGTGGCAGGTGACATGGCCAGGTGACGTGGCAGGTGACGTGGCAGGTGGCGTGGCAAGTGGACAATCCACAACTTGTGCCAGGTGACATGGCCAGGTGACGTGGCAGGTGACGTGGCCAGGTGACGTGGCAGGTGATGTGGCCAGTGGCCAATCCACAACTTGTGGCAGGTGGCATGGCCAGGTGATGTGGCAGATGATGTGGCAAGTTAACAATCCACAGCTTGTGGCAGGTGATGTGGCAAGTGACATGCTAAATACAAGTATACTGCTGCTCTTTCAGCTGCTACTCACTTTGGTCTCACAAAATGGCTGAAATGGTTAAATAATATTGTTTTTTTGAGCTTAGGGAGGGTCTTATGATGTTTCTTAACTAAACGCTTATAAACGCAAACGCAGTAAAACGCGGTAAAATGCACAGTAAAATACTGTGGTGAAAATTAAGACGTTTATGGTGTTAGGGTCAATTCTGACCCAGTTATAATATAGGATTATAGGACACTAATAAGTGCCAAAACTGAAATCATAAACACTCTCTCTGCTTAGTAACACTGACAGCCAATCACCTCTCAACCATGTGAGCTGTAGTTAGGGAGGGGCTTATCTCTTTCCCTGCTTGTCTGCTTCTCTAAATAAAGTAAAGAAACATAAGACCAATACATTTCAGAGTTGCTGACTTGCAGAGTAATCATCTCCAATATGCAGCATGCAAGAGTGAGAAGATTTACAGGAAGCCAAATACTGGATTACATCTTGGATGAAAATGAGGCAGAGGACACAGAGCAGCATAGCGATATGGATGAGCAGGTTTCTGAGGCAGAAGATGAAGTAGAGTATCAACCAGAATACACAGACACATCTGATGAGTCTGATGAGGAGGCCACCAGTGCTGAACCTGCTGCTGTTCCTGCTGAAACATTCAAATCCAAAAGTGGTAAGATCTGTTGAAGTTCAGAGCCTCCTGACTTACATGGCAGGGCAGCTGCTGCAGATGTAATCAAAAAGACCCCTGGGATCACAAGGTTTGCTGTGACGCGAGTAAGCGACATCAAAACATGTTTTTAACTGTTCATGCCATTGTCACTAAAAAAAGTGATCATTGCAATGACAAACCTTGAAGGAAAAAAAGTCCATGGCAACATGTGAAATGACATAAATGAGGAATGTCTAGATGCTTATATTGGTGTTCTTCTTCTTGCTGGAGTGTACAGATCCTATAATGAGGCCACTGATAGTCTCTGGGACAAGTCAAGAGGCAGATATATCTTCCCAGCAACAAGATACTAGAGCAAAATCTGACAAGCTTGCTCCCATAAGGGATGTCTGGGAGAAATGGGTTCAGCTCCTTCCACTAATGTTTAACCCTGGGCCTCAGGTAACAGTAGATGAACGTTTGATCACTTTCTGTGGAAATTGCCCCTTCCGGCAGTATATGCCCAGTAAGCCAGGCAAATACGGCATTAAAAATCTGGGTTTGACTTGATTTGACTACTGGACTGCTGGGTTACAATATCACGTGTGACAATTTTTTTTAACAGCTATGACCTTGCACAATAACTTCTCGGGAGGAAACTCACCATGGTAGGCACAATAAAAAAAATAAACCTGAGCTGCACACTTTTGCAGGTGAAGGACAGAGCTCCACTTTCTTCAAAATTTGCTTTTACAGACACCACCACTGTTTCATATTGTCCAAAAAAAATGTTATACTTATGTCCACTTTTCACAAAGATGCAGCTGTGTCATCAAGAAGTGACAAAAAGCCCACAATTATCCTGGATTACAATAAAAACAAAAGAGGAGTGGACAACCTGGACAAGCTGACTGCTACCTATACTTGTCAGCTAATGACCAGGAGATGGCCGATGGCTGTGTTTTCTAACATCCTATGCATTTGTGTTATGGACCCACATCCACCCAGGTTGGAACACAAAAAAAAAAAATAACAAGCAGAGAATATTTCTCGAGGAGCCCTTGTCAAGGCATACATTGAGCAAAGGAAACGGGTGTCTCGAGATCCAATCGCTGCAGCCGTGATCAGACAGATGCAGAGTTCATCAAGCACTCCATCCACACCATCAACAACACAAAGAGAATCAGTGCCAGCATCTTCATCATCATCTAGCCTTGACTCAACATTAGGGATGAGCCGAACACCCCTGGGTTCGGTTCGTACCAGAACCTGCGAACAGACCAAAAGTTCTTGTGAACTTTAGAACCCTGTTAAAGTCTATGGTACTCGAACATTTGAAATCGAAAGTACTAATTTTAAAGGCTAATATGCAAGTTATTGTCTTAAAAGTGTTTGGGGACCCGGGTCCTGCCCCAGGGGAATGTTTGGGGAACTGGGTCCTGCCCCAGGGGGACATGTATCAATGCAAAAAAAGTTTTAAAAAACTGACGTTTTTTTCAGGAGCAGTGATTTTAATAATGCTTAAAGTGAAACAATAAAATTATGAAATATTCTTTTAAATTTCGTACAGTATGCCTGTAAAGTAGCGCTTGTTTCCTGTGCTTAGAACTGTCCCTGCACAAAATGTAATTTCTGAAGGAATCACTCGTGGCTATAATGAATTGTCGGATACCAGCAATACAGAGAAAAGTAATTCATAAAAAAAGAATGCGTGGGGGTCCTCCCAAATTCAATTACCAGGTCCTTCGGGTCTGGTATGGATTTTAAGGGGAACTCCACCCCAAATTTAAAAAAAATGCCGTGGACCCCCACACATTTTTTTTATGAATGACTTTTCTCTGTATTGCCGGGAGCCGACAATTCATTATAGCAGCAAGTGATTTTAAATTTAACTTTTTTTCCTTCAAAAATTACAGTTTGTGCAGGGACAGTTCTAAGCATGGGAAACTTTTTTTTGCATTGATACATGTCCCCTGGGGCAAGATCCAGGTCCCCAAACACTTTTTATTACAATAACTTGCATATTAGCCTTTAAAATTAGCTCTTTAGTTTTCAAACGTTTGAGTCCCATAGACTTTAAAGCGGATGGCCCATTACATTTTTTTTTAAAAGCCAGCAGCTACAAATACTGCAGCTGCTGACTTTTAATATTAGGACACTTACCTGTCCTGGAGTCCAGCAGCGTCCGCAGTAGAGGACGCTGCTGGACTTCTGCTGCTCCCCCCTCCATCCACGGTGAGGGAACCAGGAAGTGAAGCGCTCCGGATTCACTGCCCAGTTTCCTACGGCGCATGCGTGAGTTGCGCTGCGCCCGCCGATTGGCTCCCACTGTGTGCTGGGAGCCGAGAGTTCCCAGCACACAATGGGAAAAATCCGCCTTGTGCCCGAGACTGCGGGCCGGAAGTGGGTGCAGATACCTGTCTTTAGACAGGTATCTGCACCCCCCTCCCCCCTGAAAGGTGTCAAATGTGACACCGGAGGGTTTCCAATCAGCGGAACTTCACTTTAGGGTGGAGATCCACTTTAACAGGGTTCTAAAGTTCACACAAACTTGCCGCGAACACCCCAAATATTTCGCTGTTCGGTGAACAGGCAATGTTCGAGTCGAACATGAGTTCTACTCGAACTCAGAGCTCATCCCTACTCAACATCAACCAGCACAGCCACAGCCACAGCCACAACTCCAGTGATGCCATCTGATTCTAAAAGAAAGAGACGTCAGGTCTGCCCCAGCAATAAGGACAGAAAGACACACACATTATGCTTCCACTGTAAAAAATATATCTGCAAAGAACATGCTAAAAGTGTCAGCTTTTGCCACACATGCATCTAAAAACACCCACACAAACACATGCAAGTTCTTGTACAAAGATGCTTTGAAACTGGTACTTGATTTCTATTGGTTTGCCTTGCTTGATTGTGTGTTGTTTGTTTGACCTTGCAAGTCTACATTTTGTATTATTACTTATTTTTCATTGTTTATGAACGTTTTCTGTTAAAAAAAAAAAAAAAAGACTTTTGGCTATTTTCTTGAAGTAAATATATATGGGTCAAAATTGACCCTAACACCATCAATGTTATTATAATTAGTGTTATTAAAATAAAATGTATATATATATATATGATATTCCTTCACTTACTGAAGAAGCCTGGACAGAAATTGTTTGAGACTCTGTGTTCATGTCGGCTACTGATAAAATGAGCCAGCTGAAAGATTTATATAGAATACATTATACTCCCAGTAGGTTATTTAAATTTGGGAAAAATGGACTCAGCATGCCCACTCTGTTTTTTTTTTTTTTGTTTGTTTGTTTTTTTCATAAGATTTGGGCATGTCCCAGAGTTGGGAGCTTTTGGTCTGCTATTACTCATTTTTAGGGAAAAGTTAGTGATCCATACATACACTGAAGCCAGGTGCCTGTTAGGCACTTTTGACTTTGACTCACAGAAAATGTTGCTTTGATTACAAATTTTATAAGCTAAAAAAGCTTTTGTTCTTAAATGGAAAAAAAACTTCTACCCCTATTCTCCATTTCTGGATTGAACTAATAAATATGGCTTTACCTATATTGTCAGGGACCCAGCTCTGCTAGCCCCCGAGTAGCGCGCATGTGCAGTGGATTGGCGCTTCGGCGCATGCCCATGCGTGTAGGGCGCACGTGCGCGTTGCGGCGGCCGCGCACCCACCCTCTCATGATGGGTTGCTGGTTTGTCGTCAGCTCCTGTCTGAATTCCTGCTGCTGTACCTGTGCTATTGACCCGGACTTCCATACGACTCTGCTCTCTCTCCGAACCTGACCTTGGCTCTCGTCCCTGGATTCTCTGCCTTCTCTAACCCCTGACCTCTGGACTGTGACCTGGATCTGCTGCTCTCTCCTGCCCTTGAACCTTGGCTTGCACCCCGGACCTGCTCCCAGTCTTTCTCCAGTAACCTGTGCTGTGTACCGGAAGCTGCCCGACCTGTTACCTACCTAGTCTGCTGTGCAACATCTACTTCCAACTACCTCGCTCCAGCATCCACTACCAAGTTCAACCACCTCGCTGGTACCGGTGCCTCCTGTCTCAACTCCAGGGGGTGGGGGCGCTGGGTCGCAAAGGTGAGCCGCTCTCAGCATCTCGGCCTCGGTAAGTACTTAACCTCTGACATATATATATATATATATATATATATATATATATATATATATATATAGTTCCTAACTGTAAAAGTTACAAATTTTACTGCTGCAGACATCATGGCTATTACTTTGGAAACCAAGCACATTTTAATATGTTTATTTTAATTCCTTCACAGTATATAACGCACTGTATTGTCTAGGATACAAATAAAATTACAAGAGGTATCAAGAGGATGAATCTACAAACACAGTTGCAGATATCTTGCCTTTGAAATCAATTATATGATCATATGTGTGATTTAAACTACAGTACATGTGTTTATGAATAACTGAAATATCAGTTTTGGGTGGATCAGCCCTTTCGTGTAAAATTTAAATTATTCTGCTCTTGTAGCTGTAATGTAATGATTATATATATATATATATATATATATATATATTGTAGCAGAGCGTCCCAGAGAGAGCCTGGGAAAGTCCAGTTCAGGGTTTATACCTCTCCCAGGCTCCTCTCTTACACGTTCAGGGATCTCTGATCCCTGATCCAGGTCAGGTGTTGGCCCTCTCCCCCAGGCCAATTTAAGCTCACCTGAGCTTACAGCCATTGCTCTGTCCTGGGAAACAGTGTGAATCTGTGAGAGCAAGGAGGCTGCTGAAAAAAACTGGTGAGAAGTTTGTGTTTGAGCTAACAAGCGGTAGGCTTGTTTAGCTTAGTAGTTAGGACCTGCATATCGTGTAGTTAGAGCCGAGACACGGCTAGGTGTTTGTTTGGCTATTTTTTTGTTTTGTTTTCTGCACACTGTACAGCACCTGTAAATAGACTTTGTATAGCACCAATAAACATCCCACTGTTCACTTATCCTATGGACTTTGGTATCTGTGCTGGCTCATCCCAGGGAGTTTTTGTACCCGCTACCTATCCCCAGCTTACAATATATATATATATATATATATATATATATATATATATATATATACACAGTTGTGTTAAAAATTATTCAACCCCCACTGAAATTGATTGTTTTGGCCAGTTTGACATTGATTTTGATCATTCAGTCATCCTGCTTATAATTAAATCAAAGAGGCACATGTAGGTCAGACAAATATAACATAACATTTATAATGAAATAACCACAAATGTATTTTCTGTGCTCACATCATTATCAGTTTTATTCAACCCCCAAGTGACATTCAATCTTAGTACTTAGTACAACATCCTTTTACAGTTATAACAGCTTTTAAACGTGAAGCATAGCTTGACACAAGTGTATTGCAGCGATCTACGGGTATCTTCGCCCATTCGTCATGGGCAAAAGCCTCCAGTTCAGTCACATTCTTACGCACTGCAACTGCTTTTTTTTAAGTCCCACCAGAGGTTCTCAATCAGATTTAAGTCTGGTGACTGCAAAGGCCACTCCAAAATGTTCCAGCCTTTAATCTGCAACCATGTTCTAGTGGACTTGGAGGTATGCTTGGGATCATTGTCCTGTTGAAAGGTCCAGCGTCTCCCAAGCCTCAGGTTTGTGATGGATTGCATCACATTGTCATCCAATATCTCCTGGTACTGAAGAGAATTCATGGTACCTTGCACACGCTGAAGCTTCCCTGTACCTGCAGAAGCAAAACAGCCCCAAAGCATGATTGACCCCCCGCCATGCTTCACAGTAGGCAAGGTGTTCTTATCTTCATAGGCCTTGTTCTTCCTCCTCCAAACATAGCATTGATCCATGGGCCCAAACAGTCCTAATTTTGTTTCATCAGTCCACAGAACACAATCCCAAAACTTCTGTGGTTTGTCCACATGACTATTGGCATACTGCAGTCGACTCTTCTTATTCTTTGGAGACAGCAAGGGAGAGCACTTGGGAGTTCTGGCATGGAGGCCTTCATTACGCAGTGTGCGCCATATTGTCTGAGCAGAAACTTCAGTACCCACATCTGACAAATCTTTTCTCAGTTCCTCAGCAGTCACACGGGGACTTTTCTCCACTCTACGCTTCAGGTAGCGCACAGGAGTCAAAGTCAGCATCTTCTTTCTGCCACGACCAGGTAGCGTTTCAACAGTGCCCTTTGCATTGAATTTGAGAATGATGCTTCCTATGGTGTCTCTTGGTATGTTTAACATCTTTGCAATCTTCTTATAGCCATTGCCCTTCCTGTGAAGAGTAATCACCTTTTCTCTTGTCTTCCTGGACCATTCTCTTGACTTCACCATGTTTGTAACCACACCAGTAAATGTCTAGAAGGAGCTGAGTATCACAGTCATTTTAAAGCTGCCTAATTGGTGCTTATTAGGCTTTATTGCTGCTCCCTGACATCCACAGGTGTTTTCAATACCTGATTGAAAACACTTCAATGAACCTCTGTTCTTCGGAGTGGTAGGCCTCGTACACACGATCAAATCTGTCTGCTGGAGTGGTAGGCCTCGTACACACGATCAAATCTGTCTGCTGGAAACGGTCTGCTAGACCGTTTCAGCAGACAGATTTGATCGTGTGTACGGGCAAACAGATGGATTTGGCCACATGACAGATTTCAAAGCATGCTTTGAAATCTGTCGGCTGGGAACCTGTCCGCCCGACATGTCTGCTGGTTAGTACGCTAACCAGCAGACATGTCTTCTCGCACACGCGCCGAATGGTTTCGACGCATGCGCGGAAGTGTTTTACTTCCTGGTGCGGTGATGTGGCGGCGTCACCACCACATCACGACACGTCAGTGCGACGTCACCGACACGTCAGCGCGCTGTCTGCTGGCGGGGATTTTGGTTTGCTTGTGTGTACACGCGAGCAAACCAAAATGCCAGCAGACAGATTTGTTCAAATCGGTCGGACAGACCGTTTTGAACAAATCTATTCACTCGTGTGTACGAGGCCGTAGTCTTTAAGGGGTTGAATAATTGTGTAAATGAAGAATTCACAAAATAAACATTTACTACTGTATTGCAAAACCAATTGATGTAATTTTAGTTGCATATGGTTCTTTAACCACTTAAGGACCGCCCCATGTACATTTACGTCTGCAGAATGGCACCGACAGGCACATCAACGTCGGTGCCTTGGGGGGGATCGGGGGTCCGATCGGACCCCCCCTGTACATGCGGCGGTCCGCGCGGCTGCAGGAGCGATCCAACAAGAGGGGGCGGCTATTCGTTTTTGTCCGCCCCCTCCGGATCGCTCCCAGCCAATGCGCGCACCCGCCCGCCCTGTCACTTTCTCCTCCTGTGTAAACACAGGAAGGAGGAAGCGACATGATCTCTCCCTCTGCATTTTTTTCAACCACCGCTGAGGAGAGATCATCACACAGTAAGTCCTGCACCAACACTACACACAGGCACATTTAACCCCCCCGATCGCCCCCCCCTGTCACAGTGTCATGATGTATGATTACTGTATTTAGTGTCAGTGTGACAGGCAGTGTAAAAGTCAGTTAGTGTTAGGTTCAGGGTAGCCCTGTACCCCCCCTAATACAGTTTTAACCCCTTGATCACTGCCCTAGTTAACCCTTTCACTCCCTATTGCCAGCGTCACTAAGCGATCATTTTTTCTGATCGCTGTATTAGTGTCGCTGTTCCCGCTAGGTAGCTAATTTTTTTTTTTTTATTTGCGATTTTTTTTTTTTTTACTTAAGACATGTGGCTAAATAAATTTTGGCCTAAATGTTTGACTAAAATTTAGTTTATTGATTTTTCTTATAACAAAAAGTAAAAAATATTGATTTTTTTTTCAAAAATGTCGCTCTATTTTTGTATATAGCGCAAAAAATAAAAATCGCAGAGGTGATCAAATACTACCAAAAGAAAGCTCTATTTGTGGGAAGAAAAGGACGCAAATTTTGTTTGGGAGCCACGTCGCACGACCGCGCAATTGTCTGTTAAACCGACGCAGTGCCGAATCACAAAAACCCCTTTGGTCATTTGGCAGCATATTGGTCCGGGTCTTAAGTGGTTAAGAAGTCCTTGTAGGATTTCATTCTGAATACAATTACAAATGTACACTAAATTCCCTAAAACCCTTTACAGCATTGGGGGTTGAATAATTTTGAATACAACTGTGTATATATATATATATATATATATATTATTATATTTTGATTTTGATTTTTTTGTTATAAATACAATTTTTTTAATACAAATTACTTCATAGGAAAAAATTACAAATAATTGATTACTGTAATTATCTAAATTCTATGGTGTTCATTTATCAATGTTTTCACCTATGATTCATACATCTTTCACCCAATATTCACAAATCAGAAATACATCTTATCTGAAAGATGCTTGAAAGTTCTATAAATCCAGGGGGAAATCATAGATAAATAGACCTCCAAATATGTTCCCACTATTACTAAAAAAATATGTTTAAAATTGAACTCCTAAGCTATTTTATTACTTCTCTTCTCTTCTCTTCTCTTCTCTTCTCTTCTCTATGAATTACAAATCAAGTTATATTTTGATATAGTACTGACGTAAAGAAACAAAGCATCGTAAAGTAATTGAGAATTTGATGAGGGAATACCTCTCCATGCTTAATTACTTACGTAAATACAACAATAAACTTTTTTTTAGGGAAATCAAATCCCACCATCAATAATTTCTTATCTTGAGAAGCTTTATTTGTCCCTTTCTTTTTTACAATATACGGTTTTAAAACATAAGGTAGCCATCAGGTAAATTCTTCTAAATATTCCATTGGGTAAAGAAAAAATATTTTTACCAGTAACCCATGCTCAGCCAGGCTGAAAGATATATAAACAGAAGACAAGTCGTTTTATGTCTTATGTATTTCTCTACTGCATATAAAGTTATTTAAGCAAAAATTCCTCAGGTGTTTCCTTGGTACATTGCCTAGGGTTTTGCTGCCATCATGTGGTTATTTTATATAACAGCTTCAGCTTTGTTATATTTTTAAAAGTGAAGTACCAGTGTTAGCTTTTTTTGTTGCAGTTTTTTTTCCCCCCTGTAAACTATTAATATAAGAATATTTGCTTAGTGATTGCTTAATAACTTAATTTGTGTTACTATTTATATTAGAGTTTATACAATCAGCGCTGCCCAATACAAATAAAATATAATACTGTGTATAACTATAATGTGAATCTCTTGAGTCAAAGAAAACATTAAAGAAGAAATAAAAAAATATAACTTGTGTCAAAACAATATTATTATTATTGTGTTGCCTGCTTTAACACTCCAAGGGTGTTTTCACCTCACCTCCTACCCTAGGTTAAATACACCTCAATTATAGTGAAGCACAGGGGTGGACTGATCATTTGGGCACTGCCCGAGGGCCCCATGCCACTAGGGGGCCCCATGCCACTAGGGGGCCCCATCAGGATTGCCAGCCTCAGTAAAACCAGGGACAGTATATAAAAATCTGTGTTTTTTTTTTTTTTTTAATCCCAAGATTATAGCTGCCCCGCCTCTCTAGTACCTTTTCAGCGTGAGAATGCGTATACTGTGTGTGTATACAGTACTGTGTGGCCCCATAATCTAATATTGCCCGAGTGCCCCATAATTCGAGATTTTCCTAGTGAGTGACGGAAAATATTGATTATATGAAGACAGGAGGCGATTATCTTGCATTAAACTTTCTTTTTAATGCTCATAGCAGAACATTTTTCATATAAAACAAACGAAAACTTTTTCCAACATGAAATGATAGAGGGAACTACATTTCCCATCATTCCCAGTGACCGTGTAAATCCCACCCCCTTAGGTGGTCTCAACCTATAAATAGGACTGTCCTAATGTGTAACTTCCTCTTTCTGGAGGCGAATGTCCAAACAGGATAACTCGAGAAAACACCGCGTCATGACTCCTCGATCAGCCGGCCAAACGACGTTGACGACAGTCTAGGAAGAAATTGGAGACACCATGACGTTAGGAAAGAACTCCAACCGGGAGATTATAGCCAGGATTTCGTCCCAACGGGGACCCGGAATCACCTCATCAAGCGACCACATGAACCTGGAGAGAAAATCAGAACCCTGAAAAGAGAGAATAAAAAACACCGTAATAGGGTGGGTAGGGAGGGAAGATAATCGCCTCCTGTCTTCATATAATCAATATTTTCCGTCACTCACTAGGAAAATCTCGAATTATATTTCAGACAGGAGGCTCATATCTTGCAAGTTCAAAGCTACACATACAGAAATACATCATGTTACAAGTAAGCATATCCTGTAATACAGTCTAATTTGATCATGCTTGCCTAATATTTGATAAACAGTCCTATGAAGGAAGGACAGATAAGGAAACATGGTCTTCCGGTCTGAAATAGAATTGGCGAAAAACCGATTCTGAAGACCAATCGGCAGCTGATAGCAGGTCTGATAATGAGCCCCCTGATATAACAACCTTAGTGGCCATCGCACCTCTGGTCGAGTGTGCGCCAAAGAGAGATATATCTATACCCGACATCTCCATCACTGCTCTTACCCATCTTGCTAAGGTGGCTGAAGACACCGGACGGTGTGGTTGCACGTACGAGATTAACAGTTGAGGAAAATCTGGAGAGCGTAGGGTCGAAGTAAAGGATTCGTATGTCTGTAGACAACGGACCACACAGAGGCGTGGGTGTGCTTGAAAGAAAGGATAAAAAACCGAGCGTAAGTTGGTTTTTGTCCTGCGTACTATAGAAAATTTTACCCCGTCAGGCGAAAATTGTCGCCTAGAGATATCCAAAGCTCTTACATCAGAGATTCGTTTAACAGAAATCAAACATAGTAGAGTAGTGAGTTTGAAAGACAAGTTCTTCAGGGTTAATTGGTCATTGTCTTCCCAGGAGGAAAACAGTAGTAGAACTTTGGATACGTCCCACGTCGATTGGTATCGTGGGCGAGGTGGGCGTTTGTATTTAACGCCGCGTAATAAGCGACACACAAGAGGATGTTTGCCTATAGGTACAGCATCCACCGGACAATGGTATGCCGAGATGGCCGACCTATACACGTTGAGGGAACTGTATGACTTTCCCAGATCGTAAGATTCTGCCAGGAAATTTATTACTGAGGAGACAGGGGCATGAATGGGATCAACCTGTCGTAGATCACACCAACGGACCCATATCCCCCAGGCGGATCGATATGCCGATCTAGTGCCTGGGGCCCAGGCCAAGGCGAGGAGGTCTCTAGCTGACTGTGAAAAGCTTGAATCTGGTTCTGGCATCCCGAAACCAACCAAGCAAGAAGTGGCAGTCTGTCCTCTAGTAGTAACGGATGTAGACCCTTGGTCGGGTTCGTCAATAGGTGAGTTGAGTGGGGGAGCAGTCTGGGATAGTCGATTGTCATGCCCAGGATCAGTGGAAACCACGGTTGCGTCGGCCACCAGGGGGTGATCAACGCCACCGTCGCATATTGATTCTTTATGTGTAGGAGAAGTCTGGTGATCAGTGTGAAGGGGGGAAACGCATAATGTATCCCCTCTGGCCACAACTGAAGAAATGCGTCCACTGCTGCTGCTTCGGGGTCTGGCTTCCAACTGTAAAAGTGGGGAAGTTGCCGATTCAGTCTTGAAGCGAAAAGGTCCGTGTGAAACGGACCCCAGAGTTCCTGTATTGACAGGAAAACTGACCTGTCCAAAGTCCAGTCGGTGGCATCTGACAGGAAACGGGAATTCCAATCTGCCACATAATTGGACACTCCGGGAATGTATTCCGCCACCGGGAGAATGTCTCGGAGAAGACAGAAATCCCAGAAATCGGATGCGAGGTCCGCTAGCATTTTGGATTTGGTACCTCCTAGGCGGTTGATGTATTGTACCGCCGCCACGTTGTCCATGCGCAAAAGGACGCAACAATTGGACTTCTGAGAGAGGAAACTCTTGACGGCAAAGAATGCTGCCAAGAGTTCCAGCGCATTGATATGAAGGGATAGTTCCTCTACGGACCACGTCCCTCCTGTGGAGGCCTGTCCACAACGAGCTCCCCAGCCTCGACGGCTCGCATCGGATTCTAGGATGATATCTGGGCGAGAATTGAAAATGGTCTTGCCGTTCCATTCTATGGCATGATGGAGCCACCATCGCAATTCCCCTTCTGATTCGGAACAGAGGAAGACTTTGTCTGAATAACGGAGACCTTGCCTCAAGTGCAGGGCTATGAGGCGTTGTAATGCTCGGTAATGTAGGGGAGCTGGGAAAATTGCCTGGATGGAGGCTGATAGTAGTCCAACTATGCGTGCCAGGGTCCTCAGTGATACCTGACCCTTGCGCAAAACTGTTCTGATTTCTTTCCGAATCAGCGACAGTTTGGATTGGGGTAAGCGTAGAACCGCTTGTCTGGTGTCTACTGTGAAACCCAAGAATTCCAACTCCTGAGTTGGAGTCAATACGGATTTCTTGTGGTTGATGAGGAAACCCAAGTTCTCCAGTAGTGACACCGACCAAACCTTGTGTAATTCGGCTTGTGCTTTTGAATGAGCCATGATCAAGAGGTCGTCTAAGTATATGATGAGACGTACACCTCGACACCGTAAAGCGGCTACTACTGGCTTCATTATTTTGGTGAAGCACCATGGGGCCGAAGAAAGGCCGAAGGGCAGGCAGGTAAATTGCCACATATGATCTCTCCATTGAAACCTTAGAAATTTCTGGGAAGAATGATGTATTGGGATCGTCAGATAAGCATCCTTCAGATCTATTTTGACCAGCCAGTCTCCTTGGGAGAGTAGATCTCTCAACAAATGAGTCCCCTCCATCTTGAAGTGACGATAAGTCACGTATTGGTTCAGATCTTTTAAGTTTATAATCGGGCGATAGCCTCCGTCTTTCTTCTTTACTAAAAACAGGTTGCTGACAAACCCGGGGGAGAGAGGATCTACTTTTATTACAGCTAATTTTGACACCAGATCTTGTACTTCCTTGTCTATGAGATGTACATCTTGATCTGAAAACCGGATCATGTGCGGTTGGATCGACATGACTGGGAGAGAGGTGAAATCTATTTGATAACCTGTTACTGCCGTTAGTATCCAAACATCTGCTGTAATCGTATGCCAGACGTGGATAAAATGTCTCAGTCTGCCTCCTATCGGTACATGAGAAACATAATTCATTGGTAGACTTACCGGTGGATGGTCGTGACCTAGGGAAGCCTCTACTTCCGCGTCCTCTCCATGGACGTCCTCTGGGGGGGAAAAATGGTGCAGGTTGTGCCACCGGTACTGAGTATTGTTGCTGCATGGGTGAATAAGGCTGAACGGTTGTTCTAGGATAGGCCCTGTAATAGTTGTTTCGACCGGCAGATCGGCCTCTCCCTCTGCCGGTCCTGCCAAAAACCTTGGACCCCAAATTTGATCTTTTCAACGAGGTTTGGGCTTTGTCTAGGCTGTTAAACAGGCCAACAAACCGATTAATATTTTTCATTAGGTCATCCCCGAAAAGTAGGCCCTCTGCTGATGGACCCGGTTCCGACTCTGCCAAATGAGAGAGTTGTGGGTCTAATTTCATTAGAATCGACCTGCGTCGTTCTACGGCGCAGGCCGTGTTGGCGGAACCCAACAGACAAATGGCACGTTGTGCCCACCCTCGAAGTTGCACTAAATCTACTGGTCCCTCAGTGGAAGCTGCTTGCTCCGAGAGATTGAGAATTTTAGTTAAGGGGCCTGAAAGATCCAGAATACGGTCTTGAATCAGCTTAAATGAGCGTTCGATGCCCTTCTTGGCGTATTTGCCAGATTTAGTTAGGTACTTGAGTAGTACAGGGTCGATCTCAGGTGTGGTAGCCACCTTGTTTGGAATAACAGGTCTGGGACATTCTGCCTTAAGTTTATTTCTATTTGTTCTGTCCAGACTTTTCCGTAGCCAGTGTTCCACATACTGGGATACGTGTGGGAGGGGGGACCAGTCCCCGGATCTAGGGTGTGAAATACACTCAGGATTAAACAATGGCTCGCCTAGCGAGTCTAAAATCGTTTCTGCTGATAAATCTGGAGTGACCCCATTGTCATTATTCATTTGCCCAGCCTCATCTAAATCAGGATCAGAGTCCTCTGATGCATCGATCAGTGATCCTTCTGAAACATTGTCTTCTGAGTCCTCCTTAAAGGAATCCGGTTTAGTCCGGTGGACAGATTTAAATTTTTTCTTAGAAAACTCCTTGATTAACAAGGGTCGTTCGGTTTCAGCATGGCTAGGGCGGCAGGTTGTAGGGGAACCTGTATCAAGCATAAATTCTACTTCCCCTGCCGGGGAGTCGAGACAGACATTCAAATGTTTACGCTTGTAAGGGACTTTGCCCTTTTTTACCACCTCAGTATGGGTAACAGGAGGATTGGTATGAGAAGCCAGGGCTGCTTGAATGGAACTGCTGATAAGTTCCTGTATTTGTGCAACAGACAACAGTTGCGGGTTCTCAGAGGTTAAACCTGAAGAGGTATTTACTGGCATATCTGTTTTTTCAGCCATGATAACAGAGGATTATAGGGTATGATTTATATTACAGAGAAATAATTTCTTGCAGACCACTAAATAATTCTAGTGCTCCGCTCTGCAGGAATGTTAATGTAGAATCTAAATGACCAGAGAGAAAAAATTTTTGTGTCCCTACAAACAAACCGTTCCCCTCACCGCTCAGCAGCAGACAAGCGTTGCGGTGAGGGAGACGTGAGTACAGGCTGAGGCGCAGCGAAAATCTCGCGAGATTTACAAGGCGGAGCCGTTGATTGGATGGCTCGCTGAGGGAACGAGAGTGTGTGTTCACTGCGACACTCCCCCTATGCCGACCGCCCGCGAAATTGGCTTGTGACAGGGAAGGAAACGAAGGGGACAGCGTCATGTGTCAAGTGAAGAAAACACAGCAGAAAGAGGCTGTGAGGCAAAAATACCGCTGCCGACTAGCGGCGAAAAACTACCAACATAGGAAGTAGTGTGACAGCTATTGAAGTCTTTTAGATATAAAACAAAGCAAAACTGTACAGAAATAATAAAAGAATTTAGAAAAGAAACATAATAAAACACAATTTAAATGGTTAAATCACCATTGCTATCATTCCAACAGAAACAAACATAATTCAGTGAGGAAAAATAAAATATACTTATCTCTGCCATGAGCAGAAAGAAAGAGGAAGTTACACATTAGGACAGTCCTATTTATAGGTTGAGACCACCTAAGGGGGTGGGATTTACACGGTCACTGGGAATGATGGGAAATGTAGTTCCCTCTATCATTTCATGTTGGAAAAAGTTTTCGTTTGTTTTATATGAAAAATGTTCTGCTATGAGCATTAAAAAGAAAGTTTAATGCAAGATATGAGCCTCCTGTCTGAAATATAATCTAATATTGCCCGAGTGCCCCATAATCTAATATTGCCCGAGTGCCCCATAATCTAATATTGCCCGGGGGCCCCATAATCTACTATTGCCCAGAGGCCAAATGAGTTGTGAGTCCGCCCCTGGTGAAGCAATTGAAAAAATGTATAAACAATAATCAAAACCAACTAAAGTCCTTTTAGCATATACAAATCTAATGTCAGTCCAATTGTGCATGCACTTAATAGAAAGTTCAACACCCAGTGCATAGTGAACACAGTATCTTCCAATTATACATCTAGGAGGGCAGAGCTGGGCCAGAGACATCATGTCATCACCGTGGCAGAGTTCTGAGTGGTGAGCTGGCTGGCAAAATATACCATATGCGGATTGTTTTTATAATCATGTAAGTGCATTTTAGTAGTAAGGGAAATAAAAGTCATTTTAAATGGAGAGCACTATGTTGTTGCCTTTAAGTTTAATATAATATACTGGGAAACTGGTGAGAGGAGAACGATTTAAGCTCCAGAGTCCCTGGAACGGGAATGAGGAGATTTCTGCCAGGACTAAAGAATATGGGCCAGATTCACGAACACTTGCGCTGGAGTATTTGGATATGCGCCGCGTAACTGTGATGATGCGCCGTCGTTTCTATGTGCCCGTACCCAGCAAACTAGATGCGCCCAATAACGGGTCATTTGCGACCGGCGGAACGTTCCGACGCCAGAGTATCGTCAGCGCTTATTTTCGCTGGGCGCATCAGTCGCGCCCATTGATTTCCCCTGCAAATATGCAAATGAGGGAGATTTCCCAATTCACGAACGGATTAGCACCATACGCTGGCTACATGCGCCGCGCGTATCTGGTCCGTCCGGCGCAAAGTTATTTCTACAAAAGGCTGCTTTATCTTTACTCCAGACGGTCACAGGTCAGCAGGAGAGCAGCTACAGCAGCGTTACCGACGATAGGAGCTTGCTGAGCACCCCCACTTGCAAGGACAACACCTCTGTGTGCCAACATGCCAGGGGCAATTGTGGTCCTAGAACTACTGATGGGTCCCCCGGAACCAAGAAGGCGGCCACGTGAGAGGATATACCGCACTCGTATGAACCTCTTTGGCATGGGGGAGGAGGAGGTGTATCGCCTCTTCAGATTCAGCCCTGATACAATACTTGAACTAACCACAACCCTGCAGGAGGACATCACCAGCAAGACACACCGCTCACAAGCAGTGCAGCCACTGGTGAAGGTCCTGGCAACACTTCATTTCCTTGCCAGTGGATCATTTCAGCGTACAAGTGGAGTGGTGGCTGGGATGTCACAATCCTCCATAAGCAGATGTGTGCACCAGGTTGTCCCTGCAATCCTCAGACGCATGTCCAACCAGTTCATCAGACCCACCACTGAGGAGCTGCGGCTGAAGGCAATGACAGATTTCTACAACATTGCCAGATTCCCACGCACTGTGGGGGCCATTGATTGCACACATGTGGCCCTACAGCCCCCCAGTGCCACAGAGCACATATACCGCAATCGGAAGCATTGGCATTCCATCAACGTACAGGTGATAGCCGATGCCCAACGCCTCATATGGCACGTCCGTGCCAAACACCCCGGATCCAGCCATGACAGCTACATATACAATCAGAGCCCCATCCCAACGGAATTTAACCAGAACATGTATGGGGACAGCTGGCTGGTTGGTGAGTGACATCGGTGGCAGGCATGACTATCCCCTCCCGTGATGCACATCAAAAGTGGTACATGCATGACTAACATTCTCCTGTCTTTTACCTTACAGGTGACTCTGCATATGCACTGGGACCCCATCTAATGACTCCTTTCCGGAACCCCCAAACCAGAGGAGAGAGAAAATACAATGAAGCACACATCAAAACCCGTGCAGTGGTGGAGCAAACATTTGGGCTCCTGAAGTCCCGTTTCCGCTGCCTGGATAAGTCCGGGGGGACCCTATTGTATTCCCCTACCTTTGTGTGTCAGATCATCGCTGCATGTTGCATACTACATAACTTTGCTATGAAAAAAGGCCTGCATATTGACATACGTGATGACCTGACCCCCGACCCACACAGCCCCCCCCTGCCAGAGGACACCCAGTCTGCTGATGGAAGAGCAGTCAGGAGGGTCCTCGCCGTAGGCATCTTTGGACACTAAACCAAAACATTAATCACACAGACAATGCACGCATGCACACCACTGGATCACACACACCACATGCACATCGCATTGGATTAGCCCAAGTCCAGCATGTAGGAGTTGGGAGCAGTAACGCCAGCGTCAAGGCCCCAATGATGTCACTGTCCATTCACACACCTTTCACACGTGATTCATTCAGCCGTGGGGTTAACTTCACGGCCGAGGGTGACACCCCTTACTTTCAGGAGTGCCACCCCCTCACATTCACACACCATTCACACTGTCCCCTGCACTCCTGACCGTGTGCAGTACAAAAATAAATTAATAATATCATATCCTGATAATAAAAAGAAACAAAATCTCATAACCTGAGAAAAAGAAAAAATAAACTCATGACCTGAGTATGTCCAAATCAAAAATATAAAACAACCAAAAAAAAAGGCCTCATCGGGGATGCCGGGGGCTTCTTCTGGGGGCCCCTCTCTGGCTCCTCAGCTGCCTGGATGGAGTGGGTGGGGGTGGGGGGGCATCTGGAGGTGGCTGATCCCCAGGTGGGCCACTCCTGGCAGGTGTGGCCTGCGTTCCCTCCAAGGCCCTGGCTATCCGTCCAAGGTAGGAGTTGGTCTGGGCCTGCATCCGGAGCTGACGGGTGACCTGGTAGTGCTGGGCCCGCCGACTCAGCCTCCCCTGGTTCCGGATGGCAGCACTGTTGGCCTGGACGGCTGCAGTAAGGTGCCGAATATCCCCCTGCACCTCCCCCAAAGTGGTGACCACTGCAGCGCAATTACAGCTGACATCCTGCACTGCGTTGCTGAGGTTGGCAACGGAGCCCAGGCTGTCAGACACTTTCTCCAAGTGCACCGCTATGGCCCCCATCTGTTCCGTCTGCCTGGCGTGATCCCTCGCCAACTGGTCCTGTATACCATCAGACACCCCCCTGGTCTTCTGGGTCGCCTTCCTGGGGCCAGAAGATGGATGTCCTCGGGTGGAAGGAGTCGCCCTTGAGGGGCTTCCAAGGATGGGGGAGGGGACGACAGACGGCCCAGGAGAAGGGGAGGAGACAGACAACACTAATGAAAAGTCCTGCTCTGCCACAGCAGGATCCTCCACAACCACCTCGGCAGGTGTGGTGTGGCCACTCTCCTCCTCCACAACCTCTTCACCACCCAGTGGCTCAGGCACACGATGGCGTGGGGGGGATGGGGTGGAATGCACGCTGACAGATGATGGCCCAGCTCCGTCATCTGTGGATGACACAAAGCAGACACATGTTGGTGGTCCCACACACTTGGCACATGTACCCCCCCCCCCAAATGCAAAACAACAAATAGGGGATTATAAAACACTTACCTGTCCTTGTGCCTTCCTCCACGGAGTCATAGCCTGCGACCCCCTCCACCTGCTCCCTCTCCAGGCAGCGAGCAACCACCTCCTCCTCTGCGGTCAGGGTGACAGGACATGGGGGACCACCACCTGTGCCCCTCTCATACCTCCTGATGGAGGCCACCTTGTCCCTCACCTTGCGCCGCAGGTCATTTATTTTTTTTTGTATGTCCCCAGCAGTCCGGGTGGAGTAGCCCAGGACATTGACCCTGGCAGCAATCGACTCCAGGATGCCCTGCTTCCTTTCCCGGCTGGTCTTCCGGCTTTTTTTGCCATGGAGAAATTCATTATCCCTCTCCATTGCCGAAATGATCACTGAGACCTCCTGGGCATTAAAATTCAGGTTCCTCCTCTCTCTGGGGGTAGCGGGAGCAGCCATCACAGCACAAAAGTATCTTCCCTGGGGTGGGGGGAAGCGGAACTACTTTTGCGCCGGAATGGCGTTTCCGCCAGCGCTTTTAAGCGCCCAGCGGAACGCATTGCGCTGACGTTTCCCAGGAAGTGGTGCCGACGGAAGTTGTGAGCATGCGCACAAGGGGGGCGAGTGGAGCCGCACTCACTGCGCATGCTCCGTGGATGATGCGCTGAACGTAAGCCTCTGCGCTGGGCTACGCCCATCATTTACATATGATCACACCCACTTCCACTTGCGTCGGGTTACGCCAGCGCATTATCGTTACTCTGGCGCAAGTTTACGCGCAACTGCTATGTGAATTACAGGACTTGCGCTGAAAGGGTCTTCAGAGTAACGTAAATGAGAAGCGTTACTCCAGAGGAAAGATACTCTCATCTACCTGAATCTGGCCCTATCTGTTGGATGTGATTAATTAGATGAGCATCTGATCATTTGCTGTGAGATGAGCAGGCGTTGCTATAGGTGTCTTTCTATTAAGTGGATGCACAATTGGACTGCCATTGGATTTTTATATGCTAAAAAGGACTTTAGTTGGTTTTGATTATTGTTTATATATTTGTTCATTTTTTCACATTTTAAGAGTCCCAGCTAGCAAGCAATTGTGTTGCAATTTCGAAAATGGCTTACTAATCTATTGCTAGACTTGCCAGGCTTCACAAGTTTGTTAAACAATTGCAGCAAGTCTGCATTGCATGACTCCAGATCAACTTTCTTTAACCACTTCCTTACTGGGCACATATACCCCTTCCTGACCAGGTGAAATTTCAGCTTGTGGCACTGCATCACTTTAACTGACAATTGCGCGGTCGTGCGACGTGGCTCCCAAACAAAATTGGCGTCCTTTTTTCCCCACAAATATAGCTTTCTTTTGGTGGTATTTGATTGCCTCTGCGGTTTTTATTTTTTGCGCTATAAACAAAAATAGAGCGACAATTTTGAAAAAAAAACTATGCTTTTTACTTGTTGCTGTAATAAATAGCCCAATTTTAAAAAAAAAAACATTTTTTTTCTCAGTCTAGGCGATACGTATTCTTCTACATATTTTTGGTAAGAAAAAAAAAAATCAAAATCGCAATAAGCGTCTGGTTTGCACAAAAGTTATTGCGCTTACAAAATAGGGGACAGAATTATTATGTATTTTTTTTTTTACTACTAATGGCGGCCATCAGCATTTTTTTCGTGACTGCGACATTATGGCGGAGACATCAGACACTCTTGACACATTTTTGGCGCCATACACATTTATACTGAGATCAGTGCTATAAATATGCACTAATTACTGTATAAATGTGACTGGCATTGAAGGGGTTAACACTAGGGGGTGAGGAAGGGGTTAATGTGTATCCTAAATTGTGTTCTAACTGTGGGGGGAGAGGGGGGGTGACTGGGGGAGATGACCGATGCTGTGTCCTTATGTACAAGAGACACAGATCGGTCTCCCCTCTCCCCTGACATGGATCTCTGTGTTTACACAGAGATCCATGTCTTGTCCCTGCAGCCGCCGTTCCCGAGTGCCTGGCGGACATCATGGCCGCCAGGCACGCGCATCGGCATGTCAGCGATGCGGTGGGCACGCGCGCGCCACTGCCGGGCGCGCGCCCCCCAGTGGCCTGGCTAAGAACAGGCCGTAAAAACACGGCCTGTCAGAGATTCAGGACATCCCTTCAGCCGTATAAAGTCGTACGGCCGTTGGGAAGTGGTTAAAAACATTTTGCAAGTCTCCTAAAAGCTGTGGTTCAGTTATATTGTGCAATAGTCATCCCACCACAGGGGTCACTGTGACTGAATTTTAATGCTGTAGACTTGCAGAGCTCTTGCTATAGAATCACCATTGCAACTTTGCCTTTGCTAGAGACTCGCCATGCAAATTGTCTACAAACTGGAAAAATGTCAACTAGAACTTGTGCTTCAAGTGCTCTGCAAGTGTACAACTTGCCAGTGAAAATGTTGGTAAGGGGTGTTACGTCTCATGATAATTGAGTAGTTTTATTTATGATATAGCTGCATATACATGAAGAGTTCAGAGTCAAAACTTATAAGAAAGACTTTATTGTTATTGGTAGTAGCACTAGTAGTAATAGTAGTAGTAACTAGTGTTGCTCACGAATATTCGTATTGCCAATATTCGGCTCGAATATGGCATATTCGAGTATTCGCGATATATTCCGAATTTCGCGGTGAATATTTGCTATTTCGAATATTCATATTTTTTCAATTTTTTTTTAGAACAGATCACATCCTAGAGATCCCCATCGACGTCTAAAAGCATTGCTGGTATGATTAGAGACCTTGGGCCGAGTAGCTGCAGCGATAATTTTATATTGCCGAAAAATCGCAATGCGATTATTCGGCAATAGCGATATCGCGCGATTATTTTCGAGAAATTCGCAATATTGTTTTTAGCTAAAATAACACATATATTCGATTTCAGAGTGTTACTGTCGAAATTCCGCAATCAATTTCTCATTCGCATTTTTGCGAAATTACGATAAAATATCAAGAATATTCTGAGCCAATCAGAGTGCTCCTTCCACATTTGCCGAATATTCGCAATTATTTTGTATTGTAATATATCACGAATATTCTGAGCCAATCAGAGTGCTCCATTCCGCATTTCTCGAAATTTCGCAATTATTTTGTATTATAAAATATCACGAATATTCTGAGCCAATCAGAGTGCTCCATTCTGCATTTCTCGAAATTTCGCAATTATTTTGTATTATAAAATATCACGAATATTCTGAGCCAATCAGAGTGCTCCTTCCACATTTGCCGAATATTCGCAATTATTTTGTATTGTAATATATCACAAATATTCTGAGCCAATCAGAGTGCTCCATTCCGCATTTCTCGAAATTTCGCAATTATTTTGTATTATAAAATATCACGAATATTCTGAGCCAATCAGAGTGCTCCTTCCGCATTTCTCGAAATTTCATTCGCATTCGCAATAGCGAAATTTCGCAATCATTTCATTTCAAAGAAATATCGCGAATATTCGACTATATATTCGAGATATATCGCGAAATCGAATATGGCATATTCTGCTCAACACTAGTAGTAACAGTAAAGGGGCTGAATTGTATACATTGATTAACCACTTAAGGACCCCCGCACGCACATATACGGCCACAGAATGGCACGTACAGGCACAAGGGCGTAAATTTACGTCCCCGTCTGAGTGCGGTTCGGGGGTCCCATCAGGACCCCCTCCGCGGCGTGCGGGGGTCCCCCTACCTCTGGGAGCGATCCGGGATCTGCGGGCGGATGTCCGTGATATCCGCCCCCCCCGCGATCGCTCCCAGCCAATGGGAGCGCGCTCCAGCCTGTCACTTCCTCCTCCTGTGTTTACACAGGAAGGAGGAAATGATGTATTCTCTCATCGCAGCGCTGTTTCCCAGCGCTGCTGATGAGAGAAGACATCACAAGTAAGTGTGCACCAACACAACACTGACACACACTCACATAGGCATATTAACCCCTTGTGATCGCCCCCCCACCCCCCTGTCACAGTGTCACTGAACGCAGTGATTTAATCACTGCATTTAGTGTCAGTGTGACAGGCACTGTAAAAAACAGTTAGTGTTAGGTTCAGGATAGCCCCCCCACCCCCCCTAATAAAGTTTTAACCCCCTGATCACCGCCCTAGTTAACCCTTTCACTCCCTATTGCCAGCGTCACTAAGCGATCATTTTTCTGATCGCTGTATTAGTGCCGCTGTTCCCGCTAGGTAGCTATTTTTTTTTATTGCGATTTTTTTTTTTTACTAAAGACATGTGGCTAAATAAATTTTGGCCTAAATGTTTGACTAAAATTTAGTTTATTTGATTTTTTTTTAACAAAAAGTAAAAAATAGTGTTTTTTTTTCAAAAATGTCGCTCTATTTTTGTATATAGCGCAAAAAATAAAAATCGCAGAGGTGATCAAATACCACCAAAAGAAAGCTCTATTTGTGGGAAGAAAAGGACGCAAATTTTGTTTGGGAGCCACGTCGCACGACCGCGCAATTGTCTGTTAAAGCGACGCAGTGCCGAATCGCTTGGGTCATTTACCAGCGTATTGGTCCGGGTCTTAAGTGGTTAAAAGACAAACATATAGTCTCAAACAATAAACTGCACTCAAGCACCATGCAAAACATAAATAGGTTTAACAGGCTAAAAGTAGAAACTATGTAGCTCATATCCCATGGTAAAAAAGGGTTGGTGTCTGTGGACAAAGAAGGTAAATATAGTAAATACCTCATTCAGCTCTGTATACACAAATATGATGATGGAGATCAAGTCCATAATTTGGATGGTATTGTCACAGACTCAAATGAACCAGAATGGATCAAAATGCATTTGGTCTAGAAACAGTTAGGCCTCGTACACACGATGAGATATGTCCGCTCAAACTTGTCCGACGGACAGTTTAGAGCGGACATGTCTCATCGGATTTCGGTCCGATGGCGTGTACACACCATCGGATCAAAATCCCCGCCGGCAGACAGCGTGGTGACGCGGCGGTGACGTTGACGCCGCCACGTCACCGCTACGTCACCGCACCAGGATGTAAACACTTCTGCGCGCATGCGTCGGATCCATTCACAGGATACGACGCATGTGCGGGAAGATATGTCCGCTGGTTTCCCGTACTAACCAGCGGACATATCCGACGGACAGGTTTGTAGCGGACAAATTTCAAAGCATGCTTTGAAATTTGTCCGATGGACAAACCTGTCCGCTAGCCCGTACACACGATCGGATTTGTCTGCTGAAATGGTCCATCGGACCGTTTTCAGCGGACAAATTTGATCGTGTGTACGCGGCCTTAGACAAAATAAAGTTAAAATGAGCAGTTTAGCTCTGTCATTTTGAAGTCATTGTTTCGTATTTTACAGACTCTTGGCTGGCTTGAAACCAATAGATTGGCCCAGAGATCAATGTGGTTCTTATGTTTAAAAAGGGATCAAAAGTAACTACAGACCAGTTAGTTTAACTTATGTAGTTGAGAAGAAACTTGAGAGTCTGATAAAGGACAGAAACCAATATTATAATCAAGGACAGCCCCTCCATTAAGGACCCCCTCCCCCCATCCATGCGTCCAGGCCCTTGCAAGACACTGGATGCATGGATTCTAATGGGGGAAGGAGGGTTGAAGCACCTGATTAGAGCCATAGGCTTCAAAATAGGGTGGGCTCGGGGCACAGAGAATGAGAACTGAGCCCACCTAGGTGTGTTATTGGCTGAAAGGACAGCAATCCTATTGAACGACTAGGAGGAGGGGAGGAGCCGTACATTGGAAGCTACCGTGATGGAAGAGAGGACACTTGCCACTTAGATGGGGTAACACGACCGGCAGACAGCCAGCGAGGAGGGGGGTTGTTACTGGGGTCTGTTAACTCCACAGTTAACTCGTTATACATGCACAATAGCAGAACCAATATTTTGTTATTTGCTAAATGGGATATGACCTGGTTTTTTTTCTTTCTGGGTAATAGGTGTATTTATAGACTGTAGTTGAGATGGAAAAGTGCCAGAAAGATTTAAATCTAGAAAGATAGAGGCCACTGATTGATCAATACGATCATGAGCATATAGAGCAGAATAAAAAGCCTCCCATAATCTTAATAATTTCACAAGGGCAGGATTGGGGAATTCCTGTACAAGCTTTGAGGTAAGCAATGTGTGTTAGGAGGTGGGAAACCTTGCATAATCTAGCCAAATATTTCCCAGCTTTGTTACAATGTTTGTGCAATTGGTGATTAGTGTAGGAATGCAACTTCATATTTTCTATCCAGAATTTAAACTTGCTTTTAGCAGCATGCAATTGTCTTCTTGATCAGTGATGTTACCTCCCCTTGTGGAGCCCTTTTTGGGTTCCTGTGCAAGAGGAGAGGACATCTTACTGTGAGTACAAAACACTACACTAACACTAGTACACATAGGTACACTTTTCACCTCCTGATCACCCCCTAACCCCCCTCCTTCCAGTTAACCCTTTAACTCCCTGTCACGGTGTCACCAAATGCAGTTTTCAGATTTTTCATTGATTACTTTAATGGTGTCACTTGTGACACTAAACAGTGTTAGGATAGTTAGTAAACATGTGCACAATGAAATATTTTGTCTTGGAATTTCGATTTCTTCCGAAAAATACATTTATTTAGTTACTCCTGTTTTTATATATTTTGTTTCCTTAAAAAATGCAATCGTATGAAAATCCAAATTAATTAAGGTCAAATCTGACAGATGAAGGGTTATGGTGTCTGTCGGATGTTCTAAGTAGATTTGATGAAGCAGCTAAACTGACGACACCACGATCATACATTACCGGTCGAATTCTCCACCCACAAGCCATAGTAGAATTCTAATATTGTATGACTAGTAATGATTATAATTACTAATTATTATTACTAGTCAAAAAACATTAGAATTCTTCTATAGCCTATGGGCGGAGCATTTGAATGTAAATGTCCGCTCTCGGTGATTGTATGTTTTTGACTAATCTTAATTCTATTATACATATTTTAGATTAATAGCAGATGAAATGAAAGAGTTGAACTATAGCTTGCTTTATTATCCGTTCTGCTGCTGTGATTATTAGTGTTGATCAAGAATATTCGCATTGCGAATATTCGTTACGAATATTGCATATTCGAGTATTCGCGAATAACTCGAATATCGCGGTGAATATTCGCTATTCGCTATTGCGAATATTCGTATTTTGTAAACTGAAATGTATTGTCATATAATCATCTGGATCTATTGGCACATACTTGAATATTTTGTGAATTTTATAATACATTGTTACAGTTTAAACTTTCAGCATATTGAATTTAACTATAATAGAACAATACCTAAAATATCATAGATACATTGTACTATGAAGATTGTATGCATCAAGCAACATTGTTCAGAAACTTATAACAACAAATAAAGTGTCACTTTTAGTTCATTAATTCATAAAATGTAATTTAACTAATAATTATCTAGTCAGTTTTTTATATTTGATTGTTGCACTTAAGCTGCAATTAATCTGTCCATGCAACAATTACAGTAGCCTCATGCAGTGCAAAAGAAAAGCTCAAATATGTAATCCAATGGGTTTGAAATGTTCAGGTATCTTCTGACCTATCATAGTCAACATACGTCAACACCAATATGAATTAAGATAAGGAACTATTTTATGATTAGATAATCTGTGCTAAAACATTGAAAAAGCATTCATTCTTTAAAACATTTTAATGCAAAATTGTGTTATGCATATTCGTCATGTATTTTTAAAGGGTTGTCACATTATATACCTTCAGTTAGGCAAGTTAAAATGTCCCCTAATTTCATAAGTCCTGTCATGCCATAATACACTTGCCCCCTCCATCAAATGTTTTTTGGCCTAGTTCTCATATGCAAATAATGAAATGTATAAGTGTTCCAGTACAGAGTTAGGAAATAATCTCAGTTTTCGCGTGTTGTTCGCGCGCATGCGTGGACGAGAATTTCGCAATCAATTTTGCATTCGCATTAGCGAAATTTCTCAAAATTTTTTTTTTTTATAAAATACCACGAATATTCGATATTAACGAATATTTCACGAATATTCTTCTATATATTTGTGAAATATCACAAAATCGAATATGGCGTATTCCGCTCAACACTAGTGCTTATTGCTTAATAATTCAGGTTCTCTGTTAACAAACACATGGACCAGCTAAGGCTGACTTTCTGAAATGATTCAGTGTGTCTCTCTGCTAGCAATCATAAGTGAAAGTAAGTTGGCTGTGTACTTAAGTTCTAGCTATTTTACTGCTCCTCCTCTTTGGTTGCAATCAGAAAATAACATTCATCATCATCACCTTTTTTATATCCCCCACCCATTCCAACTATTGTCTCTATAACATTGATTCTTTTTTCTCTATCTCAATTAATCTTGGACGAATAGAGTTAGGTTAGGCACATTCGGCCACAGGTTCGATAGACACAGATCGCTATTGTCGGGGTCATCTCAAATCTTCTATCTATCTACAGTATATCGAACTGTTGTCGCAACGATACAAACATATAACATTTTTATATTCAGCACCTCTCTATATGTAATGGATACGAAAATAAAGCATTTCTTTATTTCGGATCTTTCAGATTTCGGACTCTGCGTTTGTTATCGCTTTGTTAAAACGAACACGAAATCCCTGAAAATTGGATAAAAATGCATTTGGGTGATAACGAATGCACATGTCTAGTAATTAGTAGTAGGCCCAGGTAGGTTTAGGTTACCCCCAATTAACCCCCTAATAAAGGTTTAAACCCCCATAAACCCCCATAAACCCTTTTACCTGCCATCACAGTGGCACTAGTATAGTGTACAGATCTCTTTTCTGATCACTGTATTTGTTTCATTTGTGACTCTAAACGGTGTTAGGGCAGTTAGCAGTTGTTGCAGATAGGTTTAGGGTAGCCACCATATAGTCTCCAATAAAAGATTAACCCCTTGATCTCCCCCCACTGAGAGAGAGAGCCTGCTTGAGATGTGATAATTAGCTTGCAGTGAAATGAAGGGACACTGAATGTTTTTGTTTTGTCCTCGATTCACGCAGATACAAGTCGAAATTCCAACGGCGACTGGTGTTGTTGAGAAGCCCCTCTGTGTCCACGAATACAACTTTAACATGGGAGGGGTGGACTTCAATGACCAGATGATCGCGCCATACCTAATTGCCCATAGAGCCAGACGCTGATGTAAAAAGGTGTCTATATACTTATTTCAGTTGGCTCTGCTGAACGCTTATGTGCTATACAAAGCATCAGAATGAACTACATCCTTCCTAAAATTCCAGGACGGTGCTATGTCCCAATTTTCCAATACAAATGCAGTGAGCCGGCTGCATGAGAGGCACTTTCCAGAAGTCCTCCATGGTACCTCTACCCAAACAACACCCCAAAGAAGATGTTGTGTCTGCAGAAAACAGATATAGGTGTGATACCCGCTTGTATTGTCCCTCCTGTCCTGACCAGCCTGGTCTCTGTGTTGGCAACTGTCGCTACCATACATTAGTGGAATATTAGCATAGGGTACAGCACGTCACATTCCTAGGGCACAATTACACAGGATCTTGAAAGATGTTAGATAGCTATCACATTTTGAGAGACTGTCACATACCTGATGGTTGAGCCCGGCGTGCAAGGAGTGGCTGCCCTTGCTACTCTGATCCCAAGACCCCTGATAGAGTAGACAGGGGGTTCAGGGATGCAGAGTCGCACAAGCGCCAGTTGCAGCGCAGGTGCTGGGCTGGGAGGAGCTTCTGAGGATCCCGGGCTGCGTAGAGAAGCAGGTGCAACTGGTGGCTGCGGATGGCAGGTAGAGGCACTGGAACAATAGAAGCAGCAGGAGCGGGGGAGGTGTACCATAGTACGACAGATGCAAGTCCCAGCAGATGGACCCGCTAACCGGTAGCGGATCAGGCACAGGCGTAGCAGGCAAGACTGAGGTAGTGTACAGGCCGGGTCGGCAGCAGGCGGGTAGCAGGAGGTACAGAGAGTCAGGCAGGCGGATGGTCAGACAAGCCGTGGTCAGGGCAGGCGGAAGGCAAGGAGGAACAGGTACAAGCCAGGTCAGGAACAGGTTCAGGCAGGAGTAGGGTACTTGGTAATCACGGTAAGCACTGTAGACTGGACAGCAAGAGGTGCAGGGCTCAGGACCCTTTTAAACCTAAGTTTGGCTCCAGAACGGCGTCCTCCCGTGCACGCCAGTGCGTGCGCCGATGTGCCGCTACTGCCATCTGGAGGACAGGGCTGCTCATGACATTGCCCCCCTCCAATGGGCAGCCACCGGATGCCCAACTGAGACAACTTGAGAGGATGGGCGTCCTTAAAGGACTGGACCAATCTTTCCGCATTAATGTTACACTCTGGTTCCCATGAATTGTCCTCAGGCCCATAACCTTTCCATTTAACTAAGAACTGGATCTTGTTGCGTCTCTTTCTACAGTCCAAAATGGACTCGACCTCGAACTCCTCTTCACCGTCGACTAGAACTGGTTCAGGGGGCCCGACGTTTCGGCCGAGAAAGGGATCAGGAATGTCAGACTTAAGAAGTGCAACGTGAAAGACGGGGTGGATACGGAAAGTTTCTGGTAGCTCCAGTTCATAGGCCACATTATTGATTTTCCTCTTGATGGGGAAGGGACCCACAAATCTAGGACCCAGTTTCTTTGACGGGCAGGCAAGTTTCAGATTTAGAGTGGAGAGCCATACTTGGTCCCCAACTTCCAGATTAAGCTCCCCCCTCCTTTTCCTGTCAAACACTTCCTTATTGCACTCCTGCGTCCTGGTCATAGTTTCCTGCAGAATCTTATTGTTTGTGCTGAAAAAGTCCAAGGTTTCCTGGACGGCAGGCACCGTGCACTCCGGAACAGAGTTAGACAAGAACAATGGGTGAAAGCCGTAATTTGCGTAAAACGGGGATTGTCTTGTGGCGGAGTGAATGGAGTTATTATACGCAAACTCAGCTAAGGGCAGCAAGGAAGCCCAGTCTTCTTGAGAGAAGGAGGAGAAACAGTGCAAGTATTGCTCAAGTGTCTGGTTAGTTCTCTCTGTCTGGCCATTAGACTGCAGGTGGTAAGCTGAGGAGAATGACAAACCTATCTTGAGGGCCTCGCAGAGTGCTCTCCAAAACCTGGAAGTAAATTGTACCCCCCGATCGGATACAATATTTGCAGGGACACCGTGGAGCCTCACAATCTCTTTAATGAGCATCCTCGCTGTTTCGGGGGCAGAGGGTGTGCCTCTCATGGGCAGGAAGTGTGCCATCTTAGAAAGTCTATCTACCACCACGAAGATAGTAGTAAAGCCGTCTGATTTACTCCCCTTGTTCCGCATGCATGTGACACAGGACTCCACGTACTTGCTACAGTCCGTTAAAAGTTGGGGCTACCAGAATGTTCGCTGCAGCAGTTTGGACGTCTTATGCACCCCGAAGTGGCCGGCCAGCTTATGGTCATGGCAAAACTTTAAAACACTAACCTGTAGGCCGTCCGGCACAAAAATGTTGTCCTGGTGCCACAGCAGACCATCCTTCAACTGTAAATCCGAACTAGGTACGGGGGAAATACCAGACGAGGCTTGCCTGATTTGGGATAACAGATCCTCTTTTTTTTTCCCTCAATACATTTTTATTGAAGTATAATACAGGGTACAAAGTTAAGGAGTACAAACATAACTTTTCCTTACATTTACTATGTCGTAACAAGATCAGGATTAATATCAAACACAGCACAAACAACATGTGTGGGATCACAACATAAAGAGTCGATAGTCTTGCTACTAACGTAGTATGACATGGTACTCAAGGGCCAGCTAATGGATATACACTCAACAACGGGGGTGAAAGAGAGGGTATCATCACCCGGGCACCCCATTCGGGTACTTTCTGTGCCCGTGCAGATGAGTCCCCTCCCCCTTCTAGAATCTACTCTGACATGCAGGCAAGTTATCAATAACAGATCCTCTTGAAGTAATAAGAAGTTACCAGATGACAAGATAGTATCCGGAGGGGTACGTTTTTCCGGGTCGCCATACATACAGGAAAGGGCGTCAGGCTTGGAATTTTTCGACCCAGGTCTGTAAGTTATATGGAACGAAAATCTGGTGAAGAACAATGCCCACCTGGCCTGGCGTGGTTTCAGTCTCTTAGCGGCTTTGAGGTATTCTAGGTTCCTGTGATCGGTGTAGATCAGGATCGGGTGTGCTGCGCCTTCCAGGAGGTACCGCCACTCCTCCAAAGCGGCCTTGATTGCCAGCAATTCCCGATCCCCCACACCGTAATTCCTTTCTGGTTCCGACAACTTGCGAGAAAAAAAAGCATCAGGGTGTAAGAGGGCCTTGGGGCCCTGCCTTTGGGAGAGGACCGCTCCGACTGCGATCTCTGATGCATTTACCTCCAGGATGTAGGGCAGGCTAGCATCGGGGTGTCTGAGGATAGATGCTGAGGTGAACAAGTCCTTTAGTTTCTCAAAAGCTGCTTGGGACTCCGGGGACCACTGGAACCGACTGGTTTGTTTTGTTAGGTTGGTTATTGGGGCAATGATACTAGAGAACCCCCTGATGTATTTTCTATAAAAGTTTGCAAAGCCAACAAAGCGTTGGACCCCCTTCTTATCCTTGGGTGCGGGCCAGTCCAGAATTGCAGTGACTTTCTGAGGGTCCATCTTAATGCCTCCCACCGAGATTATAAGGCCCAAGAACTCTATGGTTTGACTCTCGAACTCGCACTTCTCGGGCTTAGCATAGAGTCTGTGCACTTGAAGACGTCCGAGCACACACTTGACGTGTTCCCGATGTTTGCTTAAGGATGGGGAGAAAATTAGGATATCGTCTAAATAAACAATAACAAAAAGGTCAAGGTAGTCTCTGAAAATATCATTCACGAAATGCTGGAAGGTGGCAGGGGCGTTACAAAGCCCGAAGGGCATGACTAGGTACTCAAAGTGCCCAAAGCGAGTACGGAAGGCCGTTTTCCATTCACCTCCGTCTCGAATACGCACTAGGTTGTACGCCCCACGGAGATCCAGTTTCGTGAAAATCACTGCAGCTCCCAAACGTTGGAATAACTCAGGTACCAAGGGGAGGGGGTACCGGTTTTTAATAGTCACTTTGTTCAATTCTCTATAGTCCACGCAAGGGCGGAGAGAATGGTCCTTTTTTTCCACAAAAAAGATCCCAGCTCCTGCCGGAGAGGTGGATGGGCGGATGAACCCCTTTTTGAGATTTTCATCAATGTACGTCTTTAACGTCTCGAGCTCAAGTCCTGTCAAGGGGAAGATCCGCCCGAAGGGAAATTCGGCTCCGGGAAGGAGCTCTATTGGGCAATCGTAGGCCCTATGTGGAGGAAGAGTCTCAGCCACCTTCTTGCTGAAGACATCCAAAAAGTCATGATAAATACTGGGGACGGCTTGGCGGGTCTCGACATCAGAGTCCATACAGAGCAGGGGGGACGAGGACGATGACACTTGTAGGCAATGTTGGCGGCAGTAAGGGGAGCTGAGAATAATTTCCCCAGTGATCCAGTTGATTTGCGGGTTGTGGGCTTGTAGCCATGGCATGCCTAGGATAATGGGGAACATGGGGGACTCAATAACATCCAGGCACAGCAGTTCATGGTGAGTGTTGGCAATTGTTGTGGCCAGAGGCAGGGTTTCTTGGGTAACCGGCCCGGACCTTAAGGCAGATCCGTCTACAAGATGTACAGAAAGTCCAATAGCCTTAGGGCGCAGAGGAATTAGGTGTCTGGTGGCGAAAAACTGGTCCAGAAAACAACTGCAGGCTCCCGAATCAATAATGGCGTTGGCCGGAATATTCCTTCTGGGGAGCTGAAAAACAATGGAGACAGTCAGATGAGTAGAATAATTCTTGGGAGCAGCGGGTACATGAACAGACAACAAGAAGGGACACTTATGAAGCTTCGCCGGACAGGACCTCACGAAGTGCCCGGGCTCCCCACATTACAGGCAGAGATTATTGACTCTTCGTCGCTGGCGCTCCTCTGGAGTAAGGGATGGACGAAGGAGCCCCAACTGCATGGGTTCCGACGTGTCTGGTGAAGGGGAAGTCGTTGGGGCCTGTGGAGCCGGGTTGGAGAAGGAGGGCACTCACTGGAGCATCCAGACTGGGCGGGATGGACCGCTGGCCCGTTCAGACCGGCGCTCTCTCAGGCGCCTATCAATCAGGATTGTCAAGTTAATTAGGGCGTCTAAAGTTCAAGGGACGCCTACCTGAGCCAGTTCGTCCTTGAGGGACTCCGACAGGCCCAGGCGGAACTGATAGCAAAGGGCCGCATCGTTCCAGTTGGTGCCTGAGCTCCATATCCGGAACTCAGACACGTAGTCCTCCACTGGCCTGCGACCTTTTTGAAGAGCATGTAGGACGGCCTCTGCAGTGGCAACCTAATGTGGATCCTGGTACAACAAGGACATGGCCTGATAGAAGGTGTCTAGGGTATCAAGGGAAACATCTTTTTGTTCCAGGAGACGATGGGCCCAGGCCTGTGGTTCTCCGGATAAGAGCGAGATCACAAAGCCCACCTTAGTGGCCTCCAGAGATAAAGTCCGAGGCTGCAATGCAAAGAAAAGTTCGCAGGCGTTTTGGAAAGCTCGGTATTTACTCCGTCCCCCGGAGAACCTCTCTGGTAAGGGGACCCTGGGCTCTGGTGGCATCATGATCACAGCAGGTGTAGCAGGGTTGCCTGTAGCAGCGGAGGTGGAAGCTGGAGCAGATAAGGCCTGGACGTGGTTCTCCAATCGTGTATAACCCTCTTGCAGGGTTCGGACTGCCTGAGTTAGTCCATCAAGATGCTGGCATAGTTCCTGCATAGGATCCACTCCTTGTGCATGCTCAGACATGGCTGTCCAGTACTGTCACGTACCTGATGGTTGAGCCTGGCGTGCAAGGAGTGGCTGCCCTTGCTCCTCTGATCCCGAGACCCCTGATAGAGTAGACAGGGGGTTCAGGGATGCAAAGTCGCACACGCGCCGGTTGCAGCGCAGGTGCTGGGCTGGGAGGAGCTTCCGAGGATCCCACGCTGTGTAGAGAAGCAGGTGCAACTGGTGGCTGTGGATGGCAGGTAGAGGCACTGGAACAATAGAAGCAGCAGGAGCGGGGGAGGTGTACCGTAGTACAACAGATGCGGATCAGGCACAGGCGTAGCAGGCAAGACTGAGGTAGTGTTCAGGCCGGGTCGGCAGCAGGCGGGTAGCAGGAGGTACAGAGGGTCAGGCAGGCGGATGGTCAGACAAGCCGTGTTCAGGGCAGGCGGAAGGCAAGGAGGAACAGGTACAAGCCGGGTCAGGAACAGGTTCAGGCAGGAGTAGGGTACTTTTAAACCTAAGTTTGGCGCCAGAACGGCGTTCTCGCGTGCCCGTGCGCCGCCGGTGCGCGTGCCCGAGCGCGTTACGGTGCCGCGATTGCGCGCACCGATGCGCGTGCGCACGCCGATGTGCCACTACTGCCATCTGGTGGACAGGGCTGCTCATGACAGAGACCCTAACCTGCAATGTACAATAAAAGTGTTAAAAAAAGTTAAAAATAGTTGTTGTTTTATTCTTCTTCTGTCTCTATTATTCACTCTCTGTTTTTTGCTCTCTATTGTTCTCATCTGTTTTACTGTATTTTATAGACATGTGAATTTGAATTTCAGCTATTTTCATTATTGTTTTAACAAACGAAAACGAAAGTGCAGAATAAGAAAACTGAAAGATCCGACATAAACAAATGCTTTATTTTCCTTTTAGTCGGTCGAATGTGCCTAACCTTAACTCTATTAGTCCAAGATTATTCTACATAGAGAGAAAAGATTCAACATATAAAGAAAAGATTCGACATTATAGAGAGAAAAGATTTAACATTATAGAGAGAAAAGATCGCTGCTGGAATTGGGTGGGGGAAGTAAAATAAAAATAATGATGAATGTTATTGGCTGATTGTAACCAAAGAGGAGTAGCAGTAAAATAGCTAGAACTAACTTGACAATTCAACATGAACGATAAAGATTTGACAAAGCATCGAAAAACATACAAACGTTGAATCTGTCATTGAAGGCTTAGGCCGCATACACACGATCGAACAGATCGCAGACCAGTTTCAGGGGACATGTTTGATCGTGTGTACGGCCTATCGGACCGTTTTCCAGCGGACCAAAGTTTTAAAACATGCTTTAAAACCTGTCCGATGGAAACCTGTCCGTCGGACAGGTTCGATGGTTAGTACACAAAATCATCGAAACAAAAACCCACACATGCTCAGAATCAAGTCGACGCATGCTTGGAAGCATTGAACTTCGTTTTTTCATCGCGTCGTTGTGTTCTACGTCACCGCGTTCTGGTCCGATGGGATTTTGGTCCAATGGTGTGTACGCACATCAGACCAAGAGACCACTTCAGCGTGGTCCGATAAAAACGGTCCGTCGGACAAGTTTCATCGGACATGTCTGATTGTGTGTATGCGGCCTTAAGGTGTCTGTCGTATGTTCAAAGAAGATTCAACGGAGCAGCTAAACTGTACGACGCTGCAATCGTACATTGCTGGTCTAATGCTTGGCTATAGAAAAATTCTAATGTTGGTTGACTAGTAATAATAATTTATAAATATAATTATTACTAGTCATACAACATTAGAATTCTTCTATTGCTTGTAGGTGGAACATTCGACCGGAAATGTACGATTCAACGTACAGTTTCGCTGCTCCGTCAAATCTTCTTTGAACATTCGACAGACACCATAAGTATTCAATGGCAGATTCAATGTGTTTACTTTGCATGTATAGTATGTCCTGCTGTTATACTGTAATGTTACTATGTTTTTTTTTGTTAAACTCTTTTTTATTCATTTTTTTACAAGAAATACGGTATAAAGGTGACTACACTGAGCTACTCATTTCTTGAACTATACATTTAAATGACTGACTCCCCCCCTCCTCCCCCCACCCCCCAACAACCCAAGACTCAGTTCCTGCATGCACCTCTTAGAAACCTTGTAACCGGACAAAAATTCACCTGATATTCAATAGTGTTTGTTGGGCCTCAGATATCACCCATCCCTGACCCGGTTGTTAAAAGGAGGTACACACAATAGCTGTTAACGTTAATGTGATTCCTACCCCGCCGTTACATCAGAATTATACCACGCTTGCCACACCTTATCAAATTTCTTTCCACATTTCCATGATAGGCTTCATTGAATTTGCCAGCCTTTTCCAAAAGGATAGGGAGGGGGCTTTGGGTTTTCTCCAATGTAGTCGTATGGCCTTCCTACCATAAAACAGGATATTTATTAGAGTTCTGTGAGCCCGAGATGGAACCACCTCTTCCACCAATCCCGGGAGACACGCTCTGATTGTCAGCAAGACAGGGACCACCAGGACTTCAGCCATGCAGGGGGTAACTTCAATCCAGAACTGTTGGATCCGAGGGCACCCCAGAAGATATGATCAGCAGCTGCTGGTGAAAAGGTACAACATTTGGCCGTAACATTCGGGTAAATGGCAGCCGGTCTAGCTGGTGTATAATACATTTTATGTAAGAATTTAAAGTGAATAAGTCTATCTCTCACCTTCACCAGGTGCTGAAAGGGATGATCCCACATGTCATCCCACTCCTTACCCTGGATGTCAGAGACTTCTGCTTTTTAGCTTTCCCTACATTTGGCTACTGCCAATGGCCATTTTTTAAATAATTACTTGTACGTTACAGATAATGCTAAAGACCCCGTACACACGACCGAGAACCTCGGCAGAATCCAGCGAGAAGCTCGCTGGGATCCATATTCTGCCGAGGTTCTCGGTTGTGTGTACGTTTTCGCTGAGCGTCCCGTCGAGAAAGCCCTCGAGCCAAAATAGAGAGCAGGTTCTCTATTTGCTCGATGGCATATCGAGAACCATGGCTCGGCGCCTTTCCCAATGGCTTGGTCGACGATTTTGACGGCCGGGCGAGAACCTCGACGGGCAGAACGATGTGTTTGGCCCGTCGAGGTTCTCGTACGTGTGTACGGGGCCTTAGGGAGTTCTTCAGACGTAAGCAGATTTTCTAGATCCGAGGGAAAGGCCTCAATAGCACAACCCTTAAACTGGGCCTGAAGGGTGTGACGCAGCTCGAGGAATCTAAAGTAATGTGATTTGGGAAGGTCATGTTTATGCTTGCGCTGGTCAAAGTATAGTAATTTTCCCTCTCTAGTGATGTCTTTAAATAGTTAATTCCCCTAGATACCCACACAATGGGATCCGTAAAATAATAGTAGTGAGGTAATTTGTGATTAATCCACAAGGGGGTTGATGGAGAAAGGCCAAGATGATTGGGGCAGGCTAGCCTGCCCGCCTGTTCCCATGCCTTAATGGTGACTCCTCCCCACATCCACTACACATGCAGTTGCTGCAATCACACTGCAGGTCTAAGAGCACAACACAAGTGTTCTCTGCTTAATCTTATCTCATAGCAGCTTCTTCAGTGATATATTCCCCAATCACAGGCTGACTCCTCTGCTTATGTCTCCTGTTCCATCGGACCAGCCAGGATGAGTCACTCAAAATAACGAAAGTGATTGGTGGGTCCGATAAAAGCACCGCCCTACATCCTACGGACCCGCCAATCACTAAGCACCACAGAACATATAATGCCAGCATATGAGTGTAGAGAGCACAAAGCTTTGCTCTCCATGGGCAGTCTAAACACCAGCCGATAGATTTACGTGCCCGCAATCACATGATTGTGATGACGTAATGCTTCCCATAGTACCTCTGTGTCCGGCGCCCCCCCACACACACTTAAAGGGACATATTTTTTATTACTTTTTTATAAGTAACATTGAACAGTTGCACAGTAAATGTGGGAGGCAAGTAAATATTCAGCAACAACAGCTTATAGTAGCAAATGTCTAAGGCCGCGTACACACGATCGAATTTGTCCGCTGAAAACGGTCCGATGGACCGTTTCAGCAGACATCTCCGATCGTGTGTACGGCCGAGCAGACAGATTTGTCCACCCGACAGATTTCAAAGCATGCTTTGAAATCTATCGGGTGGGAATCTGTCCGCCCGACATGTCTGCTGGTTAGTACACTTACCAGCAGACATGTCGTCCCGCACCGCCGCCGCACCGCCGCCGAATGGATTTGGCACATGCGCGGAAGTGTTTTACTTCCTGGTGCGGTGACGTGGCGGCGTCAACGTCACCGCCACGTCACCGACACGTCAGCGCGCCGTCTGCTGGTGGGGATTTTGGTTTGCTTGTGTGTACACGCGAGCAAACCAAAATCCCAGCAGACAGATTTGTTCAAATCTGTCGGATGGACAGATTTGAACAAATCTGTCCGCTCGTGTGTACGAGGCCTAAGAGCATTGCCACATATTATCCCCCTGATCCGAGAACACCCAGGGCCTCCACAGCGCAAGAACCCTGTTGCCATCTAGTGTGTCCCCTACAGGAGGACTAGATGTGGCCTAGATTGCTTAAGATACTGAAATACTGTGCCATTTGCCATTCCAAGATAGTATTTTAATTCGGCTTGCTAGGACAATAGAGTTCAAATACTGCGTTGCTGGAGCACAGGAGCAAGAGGGCACTGCCGTCCGTAGTTGGTGCCAAAATACCCATGAGAGCTGGGAACTGAGCTTAAACTAAAACAAAACCCCCCTGCCATTATACCAGAACCAAAAAAGAAAAAGTCTGGTATGCAGCTTTAGTCCCAAACATGAATAACAAAAAACTCTTTGGTAGTTTAAATGTTCGACAGATTAAGTAGATGTTCCTGTGAGTTTGTGAAAGCTTCACTTAAAACAGGACAAGGAGCAATGCAGAGTAAAAACCGAATGTTAAGGGAAAAAAAAGAACAGTAGATTATCTGGTGCCATCTTTTGGTAAGTAAAACACAGGTTCAAGCATATGATATTTGAGTAGGGGAGACTTAAAATGTGTCCCAAACAGGAAACACTGGAGTACCTGTATATAGCCACAACAGGTACAAAAAAATGAAACATCAATACTTATCAGAGTCCAGGCAATCTTCATGAGATTCTGTCCAGCCATTTACAAGCATCAAGTGGGTTGTCAAAAAATGTCACTACTCCATGGATGCACAGCCTGCTGGGATATAGCATGCTGTACCGTATATCCTTGGCTCAAAATCTTTTCCGGATATCACTGAATGAGCGCCCCTTTTTCTGGGTTTCTGCAGAGAAGTCAGGGAACAACATCACACAAGTATTTTCATAAAGCAGCTCCTGGTGTTTTCTGGATTCTACTAAGATTATGTCCCGTCCCTGCAGTTCAGGAATCTCACCAAGAATGCCTGAGGAAATTCACCAGGGGGACATCTGTCTGTGGGGACCCTGTGAGTTCCCCCAGTACTAGGAGCTGTTTGAAGAAATGTTGTGCAAATGTGATCAGCTTGGCCCCTTAAGCCCCCTCTAGCAGCCCCACCATTCTCACATTATTTCTTTTCTGCCTGTTTTTTCCCTTATTAGTCCTATTTTGCAGCATTTTCACCATGGCTTGCAGCTCTGGTAGTTGATTGCCTTGAGAATGAGAGGCATCTTCCACCTCTGAAGCCTGCCCTGGATTTTATCCAGGTCATGTCGAATCAATGTACACTCAGTAGCTAGATGGTCAATTTGTACCATCACAGCAGCCTTACCTGCATAGATAGCCTCCAGGATGGGCCTAGTGATGGCATCTTGTGGATTTTCCTGCTCAGGAGAGGCCAGTAGGGATACTCCCAGGGTACAGACCCTGCACTGCGGCAGAATGCGCCATCCTCTTAGCCTGCTTCTTGGCGCTCTTAGCTGAGTGAGGAGAAAGCAAGATGGAGGGGCGAAGCCTGGTATTGGGCCATGAGTGAAGTAGGTCCTGGTGCTGACATTTCTGCGCCTGGTGCCCTGAGTTGGTTGCCCCCTTGCTTATGTCCCAGAGTGTAGGGACAGAATCCGGTACCCCTGGTGCTGGATATCTGGCAGGAAAGCTCAGATAATTGGATCAATTAACAGGAGAGATATAGAGCTCCACTGAAACACGTCCTGCCGCATTCACATCCAGTCATGCCCCCACTGTGTTTAATTGTCAACCATTATTTGTTTTGCAGGTACACCATTCAGCTGCAGCATGGATTTATTTATTTTGACAGCAACTGGGTTTGCTCTCATGATACTTAAACTAATGACTCCAGCGCTGTAGGAGGTGATTTCATCACCACAGTTAAAAAAGAGCTTATATGCCATATGCCATTCAGCTGCAGCACTGATTTATTTTTTATTTTGACAGCAACACCGTTTTCTCTCACGATACATAAATCAGTGACTCCAGCCCTGTTGGAGGTGATTTCACCACCATAGTTAAAAAAAGAGAATATATGCCAAAGCATAGGGGCAGGGGTGGACATAGGGGCGGATCGCCCCTATGCTTTGGCATATATATATATATTTTTTTAAACATCAAAAGTTTATTCAGACAAAATATAGCAGTACAATCTGCACATTTAACAGAAAAAAAAAAGTGACATATAAAGTGGAGATGCAGAAAAAATATGACATTCAATTCAATTGGCAAAAGCTAATAAATCCATTTCAAAGCACAACATACAGCGTGAGTAATATAAGTAACCCCTCACAAATGGTATTACTAAGTAGTGCCCTAAGGAAAGTAAATTTGGACTGTAGTGCCAATATTTCTGTAAATCACAATAACATATCGTAAAGTATATTATAAACACCTTAAAGAAAAGGAAGGGGAGAAGAAAAAGAGACAGAGGGGAATGGACAAGATAGGGGCAGGTAGGGGATGATTCGCTGGTGGAGCACAATGTTTGCTTACTAAAGAGAATCAAATCAGAGACCTGTAAGAACTGATATATTATCTGTATTGTGAGAATGGGTTAAACTGAGGAGGGTTGAACCAACGTAGTGGCAGCTCACTGTATAAATTTGACTGGCAGGGAAGGGGTTAACACTAGGGGGTGAGGAAGCGGTTAATGTGTATCCTGATGTAAGGGGGGCTCCGCTTCTCAACAGCCAGCGTGTTGAGAAGTGGGGTGAGGGGCCTCTAGTAATTTGGGGGGCCCTCCACAGTTTTGCGGGGCCCTAAGCGGCTTGCATAGTGGGCCTATAGGGCGGATCGGCCCTGACTTCATGAAATAGGAACATGGTAGTGCCCGTCAATGGATTCCTTTTGATGGAATCGTATTGGCTCTGCCAACGAATCCAAGGTGCAGTCCTTAGACCTGCCATTACAGTACCAATCTGTCACCCTCATAAGGTGTGATGCTAGGTAGTAATTATAGAAATTTGGCAGGCCCATTCCACCCCTGTCCTTTGGTCTGGTAAGCAGTAAAAACTTTATTCTAGGTCTTTTATGCTTCCATAGCAATTTTATGAGAGTGGATTGCGAAGTCTTAAAAAACGTCTGAGGTATTCTAATTGGGAGAGTCCTAAGAAGATAAAGCAGCTTTGGAAGAATAACCATCTTCAAGATCGCTGCTCTCCCAAACCAGGAGAAGAATCTAGGGTTCCAGGTTTGTAAATCTTTACGGATGTTTCGCAACAGCGTAGGGAAATTGTGTTAATAAACAAATGTCAGACTGGGTGTTAGCCATACTCCTAAGTATTTAAGTGCTCCTGATACCCATCTAAACGTGCAGTTAGGCTGGGTTTTAGCTAATGTTTCTGGCGTCAGAGAGAGATTCATTGCCTCAGATTTGGTGAAATTAATTTTAAGGTTTGAAATATACCCATAAATCGAAAACTGTCTCATCAGATTAGGTACAGTGATGTGGGGGTCAGTCAGGAAAAACAGAAGATCATCAGCATAGGCTACGATCTTATATTCAACTCCAGCTACTTTAAAACCTGCTATTGATTTATCTCTGTTGTTGACCATTCTGATGAATGGTTCCAATGATAAGATGAACAAGAGCGGAGATAGGGGGGGATCCCTGTCTGGTTCCATTCGTGATCAAGACCTCTTCCGACAGTGAGCCATTGACTTTTATTCTGGCTGTAGGTCCATCATAGAGGGCATGTGTGGACCGAGACCGATAAATTCGCAGGTGGCCTTCATATAGTCCCATGCAACCCTCTGTGGACAGGAGAAGGCCCTCAACATTACGTTTACATGCCTCGTTTGTCAAAAGTAAGGTCTTGATCACATTATCTCTGGCCTCCCTACCGGGCATAAAGCCCACCTAATCGTGGCCTATCAAGGAGGTCAGTAAGGGTCTCAGTCTGTTGGCCATAATCTTTGCGAGGATTTTGAGATCAAGATTTAATAAGGAAATGGGTCTGTAACTAGAGCAGTCAGTGTGGTCTTTCCCTGGTTTCGGGATTACTGTCATATGGGCAGAAAGAAAGACAGTTGGCACTGATCTAGGAGATGACAACGAGTTCAAAGCCTCTGTCAGGTGTGTTGACAGTGTTTCACAGAATGTCTTATAGTAAATAGACATGAACCCATCAGGCCCTGGGCTTTTCCCTGATTTAACCACTTGACCACTGGGCACTTAAACACCCTTAATAACCAGACCAATTTTCAGCTTTCGGTGCTCTCACAGTTTGAATGACAATAACTCAGTCATACAACACTATAACCAAATGAAATGTTTGTCCTTTTTTTCCCACAAATAGAGCTTTCTTTTGGTGGTATTTCATCACCTGTGCGGTTTTTATTTTTTTTGCTATAAATGAAAAAAGAACAACATTTTGCAAAAAATAATAATTTTTCTTCATTTCTATTATAAAATTTTGCAAAAAAGTAATTTTTCTTCATAAATTTGGCCTAAAATGTATACTGCTACATATCTTTGGTAAAAAAAATAAAAAATGTTGGATATTATTTAGTCTGGGTGAAAGTTATAGGGTCTACAAGCTATGGTACCAATTACTGAAAATTGATCAATTTCATCACACCTGATGTACTGACAGCCTCTCTCATTTCTTGGGACCCTAACATGCCAGAAAAGTACAAATACCCCCCAAATGACCCCTTTTTGGAAAGAAGACATTCCAAGGTATTTAGAAAGAGGCCTGGTGAGTTTTTTAAAGTTGTAATTTTTTCCCACAATTCTTTGCAAAATCAAGATTTTTTTTTCATCAAATTTTCATATTATTAGGTTATTTTTCACACACAGCATATGCATACCACAAATTACACCCCAAAACACATTCTGCTATTCCTCCCGAGTATGGCGATACCCCATGTGTGAGACTTTTACACAGTACGGCCACATACAGAGGCCCAACATGCAGGGAGCACCCAGGCCAATTCTGACATTTCTCTCCTACATGTAAAAATCATCATTTATTTGCTAGAAAAATACATAGAACACCAAAACATTATATAAAGATACCTCACATGTGTGGTTTGAACACCGTTTTTATATGTGGGCGGGACTTGCGTATGCGTTCGCTTCTGCATGCGAGCTCGCGGGGACAGGGGCGCTGTATGCCCAGGGTATTGCGGAGTATTGCCAGAGTATTGCCCAGAGTATTGCCCAGAGTATTGCCCAGAGTATTGCCCAGAGTATTGCCCAGAGTATTGCCAGAGTATGGCCAGAGTATGCCCAGGGTATTGCAGAGTATGCCCAGAGTATTGCCAGAGTATGCCCAGAGTATTGCCAGAGTATTGCCAGAGTATGCCCAGGGTATTGCAGAGTATGCCCAGAGTATTGCCAGAGTATTGCCAGAGTATGCCCAGGGTATTGCAGAGTATGCCCAGAGTATGCCCAGAGTATGCCCAGAGTATTGTCAGAGTATTGCCAGAGTATGCCCACAGTATTGCCAGAGTATGCCTGAGTATTGCAGAGTATGCCCAGGTGACTATTGCCCAGCATTGCAGAGTATGTGCAGCAGGGATGGCTGAGCAGGGAGGGAGGGATGGATGGATCTGTGACTACATTTGTCACAGATCCAGCCCGCAGCACTGCCGCTGCCATCCGCTCCCTCCCCTCTCCTCTCACATTGTACCGATCGGTACAGAGAGAGGAGGGAGGAACCGGCGTCAGCACATGACGCCGCTTTGTTGACAAGTGATCGCTCCATCATTGGACGGAGCGATCACGTGGTAAACCGTCGCTATCAGCGGCGATTTACTGTGATCCGTGATGCGCCAGGTCCGGAGGACCCGGCGGTCACGGATGTTCCCGTGTGCGCGCCTCAGGAGGCGCGCGGGAGCGCGATTCTGAGAGGCCGTTAATTAACGGCCACTTAGAATCAAGCAATCGCCCTGTAGCCGTACTTTCGGCATAGGGCGGTTGCAAAGTGGTTAAGATCTTTCTTTTATTTTTCAATTCTTTATTTATTTCAAGAATTACGTTACAGGATATTACATTTCATCTCTTCTACTTAAATAGACTATATCACAGAGTTGAGAGAGCAATGGGTAGATAGAAACCCACCACCCCCCCTCCTCCCTCTTTTATCCTGATTCGCAATACTTCTCATTTTCCTTTCTTTCTTCCTATATCTTGTTACCCTCTCCACCCCCCTCCCCCTCACCCCCACAAACACAAAAAAAAGGGAGGTTCATGTTGGCCATTCCCCACCCCCCTACCCCTCTCTGTACCTCACATAAGGAGCCCATGTCGCCCGGTATCTCTCATCTTGATCTTTCAATGCCATTGTTAAATTCTCCATTTGTTGAATTTCTGCTACTTTTGCGAGCCATTGTGCTCTTGATGGAGGAGTCTCCTGTTTCCACTTGGCAGGGATACACGCTCTCGTGGCTATGATAAGATGTCTTATCAACAAGTTTTTGTATTTTTCCATTGACAATGGGATATCTAGTAGTAATACCGCCCATGGTCTATCTGTTAAATTAATTCCTGTTATTGTATTAATTATTTCCGTTACCATTTTCCAAAATTCCTGTATTTTTCTACATTCCCACCAGATATGCACTAATGTCCCTTCCGCTTCAGGACATCTCCAACAGGTATCTGACGTCTCTGGGTATATTTGGCGTAATGCTGTTAGTGTGTTCTTTACCATCTCGTTAGTATTTTATATCCTCCCTCCTCATATTTACTTGCTACTGATGCCTTATGTGTAAATCGCAGGATCCTATCTTTTTGATCTTGAGTAAATGTTAGACCGAGATCTCTCTCCCATGCTTGTATAAACGTAAATTCTTGTGGGATGTCTAGCTTGATTAACGTTGCATAAAAATAAGACAGAGAATGTCTTATTGAGTTCCCTTCTAGGCATACCCGCTCAAATTTAGATGGAGACCTGACTACTGTATAGATATCTGCCTTTGTCCGAAGGAATGCTTCTAATTTCAGCTGCCTCAGAACATCTAATTCTCTCATACCTTCTCTTTCAATCTCTCTCCTTGTCATTAGTCGGTTGTCTTTTGAGAAGTGTATGATCCTACTTATAACTCTCTGTCGCAGGGCATTAAACCTTGAGTCTGTCAATCCTATTTGAAAAGCCTTAGTGCCTAAAATCGGTGTCAGTGGGCTTGGGTATTTTGACATTGTAGTTTTTTCAAAAATCTTCTTAATAATCCGTATGGTAGCTCCTACCATTGGATGTTTCTTTACCTCTGTTGTTTATTCACTGTCTGGGGTCCAAGCCAATCCTTCTAATGGAACATCTACCATCGCTTGTTCCATCTTTATCCAGGGTTTTCTATTCCACCCACACCACTCCACAACTTTAGTTAAATGAGCTGCTTCCTCAAATATTTTATTAGATCTGGGAATCCTATCCCTCCTTCTCCTTTAGGTAGTGATAATATAGTTCTACTTATCCTTGCTGGTTTCCCTCCCCATATAAATTTCAAGAATCGTGATCTTAATTCTCTTAAAAAACTTTGTGGAATCTTGATTGGTAAGGTCTGTATTAAATATACATTTTTTGGGAGCACATTCATCTTTAATATGTTTGTCCACCTGAACCATGTGAATATTCCTTTGTCCCATCTAGCTAAATCAGATTTTATATGCCTAGCCAACATTGCATGGTTAAATTCAAATAGTCTGTTTAAGTTCCCTGTTATCTTTGTACCCAGATAATTTATATGGGAATCTGTCCACCGCTCCAATGTTTCCGCTTTTACTTCTATTCCTAGAGCATCTGTTTTCCCATAATTGACTTTGAAGTTGGACAGAGTGCCATACTCTCTTATTTGTACCATTAGGGGCGGTAGGGAGATATCTGGAGATGTTATAAAAAAAATTAGATCATCTGCGTATGCCGCCACTTTCTGTACCTCTCCTTTTGTTGCTACCCCCCTGATGTTCGCATTAGCACGTATTTTCCTTAGAAAAGGCTCCATAGTCAAGACGAAAATGATGGGCGATAGTGGGCAACCTTGTCTTGTCCCATTTCGAATATCGAATGGGTCAGATATCTTACCTTCTATTTTTACTTTCGTGCAAGGTTGTGAGTATAAATTTGTGAACCAGCTCATCATCCCTTCTCCTAAACCTATGTGTTGCAGCGTTGCTTTTAGAAACGACCATTCCACTCGGTCAAACGCTTTTTCTGCATCACTAGCTACTAATATCATTGGCTTCTTTTCTTTTTTTGTGCTAGATATATCGCATTTACCACTCGCTGCGTGTGCTCTCTCCCCTCTCTACCTGGTATAAATCCCACTTGGTCTGGGTGGATCTGATCAGATCTGGAATACATTCTACTAACCTTGTAGCGAGAATCTTGGTAAATACCTTTAAGTCCACATTCAGCAATGATATGGGACGATAGCTGGCACATTGTGAAGGGTCTTTCCCTTCTTTTGGAAGAACTACTATGTGTGCCATCAATGTTTCGTTTGGTATTTTTTTTCCCGCAGTGAGTTAAAGGCTGCTGTGAATCTTTATGCTAGTTTTTCCGCGAACATCCTATAGTATGTTAAGCTAAACCCATCTGGGCCTGGTGCTTTACCTAATTTTAATATTTTTAGAGCATCCATATACTCCCTTATTGTAATTTGCACGTCTTTTTTCCTTGCTATGTCCTCTGTCATTTTTGGCATCAGGGTATCCCTGATATATTCCTTGGCTCTTTCTAGTTTCTCATGTTCCTACTTTAGAGACATTTTATCCTCCAGCTGATATAATTTTTCATAATATTTCTTAAAGCAATTTGCGATTTCTTGTGGAGTATTCACCATTTTATCGTTAAATGTCTTAATTTGGGTAATATGATTACCTATATGTGCTTCTTTCAAGGGATTTACTAATGTTCTACCTGGTTTATTCCCAAACTCATAGAATGTTTGTCTCCCCCTTGTTAATTTAGCTTTAGCCTTGTCTATCAGCAGCAGATTAAGTTTTTCTCGGGTCGCGTCTAATTCCTGTTCTATTGATTGAGCCTGGGATTTTTTATGTACGGTTTCAAGCTCCCCTACTCGTTTAAACATTGTGTCTATCTGTTCGTTTAACATCCCCGATTTAAGATCTTGAATTGCCAACTGAGTCTCCGCTACCGTGATTTGTCCTTCAAAAGGGTCCAGCAACAGTTCATCAAGTTTGGGGAGACCACTTTTATTTGGGTAGTTGTAACGGAATGGCCCGTGACAGACTGAGATATTCCTATGTCTAGAGTCACCTTATGTCCACTAGGGCCATAGGGTGACAAAGAATCATAATTCATATTACAGAAGACATTAATAAGGGACATTAATAATAATTCATGTTTGCAGGATGTCTTCAAATATCAAAAGCTGTTAGCTATGCAATCTGGGCACACATGCTTTTGAAAGGTGTTAATTCAGGTCTACAAGACCAGAGTGAGTCACACCTTTGTATAATATGCTATTGAAATATCTTAAGGTGTTGGCTGTTCACTGTAAAGACATTCCGTTGAAGGTGTGGATTGCACCCACTCTCACAAGACTCTGCCATTGTGTGATAAAGCTGTCTAGAGAACTTATTCAACTAGATGTCTGTGTTACTATTCAAGGTTCATTGAACCCTATTGATGATACGGTGCCGTCATGTCTAGCTACCAATTAAAGAATTATCCTCAGTGAGTGAATAGGGGGGTGGAGATTGCATTGTCTTGTGATAAACTGCATTATGCTTGAGACTGTATAAGAAGCTGAGAAAATACCAATAAATTGTCATATTTTTGAAAGCAAGTGCAGAGCTTAAGTCTCGTCTTGTTTATGGGAATGGATATGGATCGTGTATGCAAGATTATCAGAGTGTGTCAGATAAGCTTGTCGTGGATAGATGGAAGGTCGTAAGCGGTGGTGACCGTTACAGTAGTCTAGTATAGCAGTAGCTCTATTACCTTCCACCGTTTGAGGTTTATGTTGCTGCGGAAGATTATACAGCTCTGAGTAAAACTGATGGAACTGCACGGCTATAACCTCTGTAGATACCTCTAATGTCCCTCTATGTGTCCTTATGCTTGAAATGTGATTGACAGCATTGGCTTATTTTAAGGCTTGTGCCAGGAATTTTCCCGTCTTGTCACCTGCCTCATAATAAAGTTTATTTTTGAAAAATAGCATCCTTTTGGTTTTAGTCTCGAACAACTCCCGTAGGACTTTACGCGTTTCGAGTAATTCCGTCACAGACTGTTTCAACAGGGACTGTTTGTGTTGACTCTCAAGTCTGTGTATTTTATTTGCTAAGTCCATGACTGCCCGCTCCTGTTGTTTTTTTTTTCTCTGTGAGCCTAATCTGATTATAATACAGAGAAAAAAATTGCGCTTGTCACAGTTAAATTATCAATTAGTACCGGTGTGGTCAGTTACTAACATAAAAATAAAAATAAAAAATAGGGGGGAGGCGGCAGCTCTTGTGCCGAAACACAAGGGGAAATACAACAAAAACAAAGATTTAGAGCTGCGCCTTGTCACCCGGACTCGATACAATCAAAAAGAGTCCATATATCAGTCGTGTGGAGATAAACAATCCTTCAAACATGAGAGAAGTAGTAGGTTGGCTCCAAGACAAATCTCTGCTGGTCTTTAATCAGGATGGACATATAATAAACACCACTGTGCTCGAACTTGGCTTTTCAATGTGGCCCACCACCAGAAGTATAAGCAGCTTACCAGAGGAATGGCTGTAATCAACAGTCGGCTGTGACCCAGCCGCGGCCTTTAGAGAACCAGGACGAATCCCAAATCCTAGGGCAGTGTTTACACCGGGGCTCCACTCAGCAACTCCACCAATTAGATCATTATTGAGAAACACAGGTCTGCCAGAAGTGGGGAGATTTTCTCATACTTCCTGACACCTTGTTCTTAGAGTAGTCGGCATCCTTTACGTACACAGTAAAAATCCAGTTTCCACAGTATGGTAATGGCACTAATCCATTTCATAGGTGGTGAAATGGATTAGTGCCATTACCATACTGTGGAAACTGGATTTTTACTGTGACCAAAGGTACAGTAAAATCTCCCCCTAGGATAAGAAGACCTGACATTAACCCCATCAGTTCCTGGGTTAGTGTCTGACAAAAGGTGACGTGTGCTGTATTGGGAAAGTAGACGTTCGCAAGGGTGATGGGTCTGCCCTTGTATGTGCCTTTTAAGAAAACATATCGTCCCTCTGGGTCCACTAAATGGTCTGTGAGGGTAAATGGAGCGTCTTTACTAATCAGGATCGTTACCCCTTTAGTCTTACACATGGTCATTTTTTGTGATGAAATAAAACGACGTTTTAAAAAACGTCATTTAACCGCTTCAATACCAGGCTTTTATACCACCTCCATACCGGGCCTATTCTGACACTTCTCTCCTACATGTAATAATCATCATTTTTTTGCTAGAAAATTACACAGTACCCCCAAACATTATATATGTTTTTTTTAGCAGACACCCTAGGGAATAAAATGGCGGACATTCCAAAGTTTTATCTTGCACGGTATTTACGCAATTATTTTTCAAACGCCTTTTTTTTGTAAAAAAAATTTTTATGAATTAAAAAAATAACAAAACAGTAAAGTTAGCCCAATTTTTTTGTATTATGTGAAAGATTATGTTACACCGAGTAAATAGATACCCAACATGTCACGCTTTAATTATGCGCACACTCATGGAATGGCGCCAAACTTCGATACTTAAAAATCTCCATAGGCAACGCTTTATTTATTTTTTACAGGTTACAGTTTAGATTTACAGAGGAGATCTAGTGCTAGATTTGTTGCTGGCACTCTAACGCACGCGGCGATACCTCACTTATGTGCGTTTACATATGTCGGCGGGACTTGCGTGTGCGTTCGCTTCTGCACGTGAGCTATCGGGGACAGGGGCGTTTTAATTTTTTTTTTTATCTTTTATTTATTTTTTTGACTTATTTTTTATTTATTTTTACACTTTTTTTCATTTATTTTTTTCCACTTTAATTCCTATTACAAGGAATGTAAACATCCCTTGTAATAGGAAATGTGTGTGACAGGTCCTCTTTATGGAGAGATGCAGGGTCAATAAGACCTCACATCTCTCCTCCAGGCTGGAAACCATGAGATCGGTGAAAAAAAATTCACCGATCTCATGAATGGGGGCTTACAGCCGCAATCGCGGCTTTGTTTACTTACGGGGACCCGGGCGTGACGTCATCACATCGCGCCCGGGTCCTCCGACGGTCATAGAGATGACGGTCACCAGTCATCTCTATGCTTCCTGCCGCCGCCGACGATTCGTTCTCCGGGCCCCCGAAGGCACAGGTAAGCCCGGAGAAGCACCGGATGGCGGCGGGAGGGGGGATGTCCCCTCCCGCGGCCTGTAAGAACGATCAAGCGGCGGAACCGCCGCTATGATCGTTCTTACCTTGTGCAGAATCGTCGGCTGAAGAAGAGGATATCTGGATGATGCCTCTGGCTGCAGGCATCATCCAGATATTCGCCTGCAATGCCCAGGCCGTCAATTGACGGCCACTTAGGATGGTAAATCTCATCCCAGGCCGTCAATTTTCTATGGCTGGGTATTGAAGTGGTTAAAATGATCATGTGTGGGCAAAACGTCGTTTTATGTCTTCTGAGAAACGACAAAAAAAAAATTCGAACATGCTTAAATTTTTTATGTTGTTTTTCAGAATGTCGTTTTCTGTGTGATAAAAAATGATCATGTGTACGATAAAACAACGTTTAAAACAAAGTTTTTAAACCCGTGCATGCTCAGAAGCAAGTTATGACGCGAGCTTGAATGGAACAGAGTGCCGTCGTACGTGTTGTACGTAACCGCGGTTTGCAAGAGCATTTTAAGAAAACGATGGTGTGTAGGCAACATCGTTTTTTAACCATTTAAGGACCGCCGCATGTACATTTACGTCGGCACAATGGCACCGACAGGCACATCAACGTATATATACGTTGGTGCCTTGAGGTGGGTCGGGGGTCCGATCGGGACCCCCCCGTACATGCGGCGGTCCGCGCGGCTGTACGAGCGATCTGGGATGAGGGGGCGGCTATTCGTTTTTGTCCACCCCTCCGGATCGCTCTCAGCCAATGCGCGCGCCCTCCCGCCCTGTCACTTCCTCCTCCTGTGTAAACACAGGAAGGAGGAAGCGATGTGATCTCTCCCTCGGCATGTTTTTTAACCACCGCTGAGGAGAGATCACAACACAAGAGTATAGAAACCTAGCATTTATAGTGACCACCATATTAGTTGGTTATCGGCACTGTAACTGGATACTGGTATATTGTTTTACATTTACATATACTTTTATCACCATTTTTTTCACCTTGCACTTTGTATCAAACTTGTACTCCATGGATGATCGTAGGATTTAACAGAGCAACCTATGCTCCTTTTTTTTGGGTGAACATTGATCGTATATATTGCAGTTATTAATCTAAGGGCACAGCACTACTATACAAGATAATATATATTTTTTGTATCACCTACGTACTGTAATTACGTCTCACTCATACTATGATATTGTCTTAATATTTTCACTTGAACGTAATTAGCACTTAGCACTGCACATTCAGTCACCAGATTCTGGAATACCACATAACCTTTCTTAATACTAACACAAGCCATTTTTTTCTTTGCATTATATTAAGTTAGAGGCCTCACAGTTAGTTATCCTATAGGGCATCTATTACCAGGATTATATAAGGATATAAAACACTAAACACAAAAAATCACTATTATCCCTCTGAGGGAGTATCAGAAAAAGGGATCACTTGGTGAAGCAGAGAGTTTCTTCAAATAAACTCACTGGCTACAAGTACCCGACACAAGATCACATCCACATAGCAGCGCCAATTACCTTACCAACAAACCATTCCACAACACAAGTAAGTCTGCACTAATACTACACTGACACACACTACATATAGTCACATTTAACCCCCCCGATCGCCCCCCCCCCTCCCCCTGTGACAGTGTCACTGAATGCAGTAATCATACATGTATGATTACTGTATTTAGTGTCAGTGTGACAGGCAGTGTGACAGTCAGTTAGTGTTAGGTCCTAGGTAGCCCCGTACCCCCCCTAGTAAAGTTTTAACCCCTTGATCACCGCCCTGGTTAACCCTTTCACTCCCTATTGCCAGCATCACTAAGCGATCATTTTTCTGATCGCTGTATTAGTGTCGCTGTTCCCGCTATGTAGCTAAATTTTTTTTTTTATTGCGATTTTTTTTTTTACTAAAGACATGTGGCTAAATAAATTTTGGCCTAAATGTTTGACTAAAATTTAGTTTATTGATTTCTCTTATAACAAAAAGTAAAAAATATAGATTTTTTTTCAAAAATGTCGCTCTATTTTTGTATATAGAGCAAAAAAAAAATCGCAGAGGCGATGAAAAACAACCAAAAGAAAGCTCTATTTGTGGGAAGAAAAGGACGCAAATTTTGTTTGAGAGCCACGTCGCACAACCGCGCAATTGTCTGTTAAAGCGACGCAGTGCCGAATCGCAAAAACCCCTTGGGTCATTTGGCAGCATATCGGTCCGGTCCTTAAGTGGTTAAAATGATGTTTGAAAAGCGTTGGTTTTTTTTAATGAGAAAAAACAACGTTTTTTTACAAGACAAAAAACGGCCGTGTGTACACGGTATTAGCATTGTCATTGGTTGCATGGTGTGCTGTGGTGAAATAGGCATTGGTCAGTTTTTGGACATGTCCTGTTTTGAAATGGGAATCTCCTGCAGCAAGACAAAGTGTGGCTTACCTTTCTTAAGTTCTCTAAGCAATGATACCCCTTTCTCAGGGTTATTCAATCCATTTGTGATGTGTGATACTATCACCGGATTTCTCCCCCTCCGCAAGGATGAGTAAGCCACCTGTCTCAGAGAAAGCTGCCACCAGAGTTGACTCTAAAATAGACTTTTAGTGTGTTGTTAAAGACCTGTTTCCACCAGAAGATATATTGTCTATACCAGTCAAATGAAGCAATATGATGGGGGGGGGAGGGGGGTGTTAGAGGAAAGGAAGCAGGAAAAGACAAAGAGTGAGATAGAGGAAGAAAAAGACAAGTGCCTGGAAATAAATCCAGCAGCAAGAAGTACAACTTAAGTACACTTTAGAACAAAAATAACTTTCTCTAAAGTAATAAAAGTAGTACACCCGGGTAGAGAAATATCCTTCCAGGTATACTCTTTGGAGACGTGAAACGTCAGCGACCAGTACAAGCGATAACAAAAGAAAAGTGTAGCGCTAAAATTATGTGAAAATTAAATATATCATGCAATGAAGCATCATATGAGCATAGAAAGTGAAAAATTCAAAAGCACATATATTATAACCACTTGACCACTGGGCACTTAACCTCCCTGGCGGTATGATTCTTTCAGATTTTAGGTGCTAAAAGCGGTACCATTATTTGCAAGGGAATTTGGCGTTTTATACTGTAGGCTTGTAATTCTTAGGAATAACTCACTGAAATCTATCCAAACAAGAGTCTAATAGGCATCCTGGGTATGATTTTTTTTTTTTTTCTTATTAAAAATTATAATATAATAAATAATTATAAAAAATTATAACAAATAATAATATAATTATAGTAAAAATTATTCAATAATGTAATCAAATCAAAATCACTGAAATTTGCTCAGTTGCAGAATTTTTGCTGTCATTATTTTTTTTTTTTTATGACGAATTTCCCCATAAATCGCTATCGCTAAATTTTGCAAGTGATTCTGATTTATTATCGCTGTTTTTTAGCTGCTCTAAAACATTTTTTGCCATAAAGGGACACTTTTGGTTGCTATGGGCAATCTACAGTTTGCAGGGAGAAAGAACAGTTTTTATTATATAAAATGACATGTAGTGTACAGGGCAGACCACTAGGGACATGGGGGGTGTGTATTTTTTACATACAGTACTGTAATCTATAAGATTACAGTGTACTGTATGTATAGTGTTTGTTTACATTTTTAAATTTGGCGCCGTTCCCCCCCCTACGTCGCGACGCTCGCAGGGAAGGGAATCGGCGGAACACACAGCATCAGGCGGACATCCGCCCGCCGTGTACTGCGGGGATTCATCGCTGGATCGCAGAGAAAAGGTAAGTAAACTTTTTTCTGCATCCAGCGAGGTAAGCGCGTGTGTGGCATGGAGTTACCGATCTTTGCTTAAAAATCTCACCCCGTGCCACACACGGGAAGACCGCCAGGGAGGTTAAACCCCCTTCCTAACCAGACCAATTTTCAGCTTTCGGTGCTCTCACAATTTGAATGACAATTACTCAGTCATACAACATTCTACCTATTTGAAATTTTTGTCCTTTTTTTCACACAAATAGAGCTTTCTTTTGGTGGTATTTGATCACTTCTGGGTTTTTTATTTTTTGCACTATAAAAGAAAAACGACTGAAAATTCTGTAAAAAAAAAAAAAAAAAAAACTTGTTTCTGTCATATTAGTGGGTTATTTCTCACACACAGCATATGCATACCACAAATTACACCCCCAAAACACATTCTGCTATTCCTCCCGAGTATGGCGATACCCCATGTGTGAGACTTTTACACAGCGTGGCCACATACAGAGGCCCAACATGCAGGGAGCGCCATCAGGCGTTCTGGAACACCCAGGCCAATTCTGACATTTCTCCTGACATTTCTCCTACATGGAAAAATCATCATTTATTTGCTAGAAAATTACATAGAACCCCAAAACATTATATATTCTTTTTTAGCAAAGACCCTAGAGAATACAATGGCGGCCGTTACAACGTTTTATCTCGCACGGTATTTTCGCAGAAATTTATTGAACGCGTGTTTTTTAAAAAACTGTTTTGTGCTTAAAACAAAACAAAACAGTAAAGTTAGCCCAATTTTTTTTCATAATGTGAAAGATGAAATTACGCCGAGTAAATAGATACCCAACATGTCACCCTTCAAAATTGCGCACACTCGTGGAATGGCGCCAAACCTCGCTACTTAAAAATGAACGCGTGTTTTTTAAAAAACTGTTTTGTGCTTAAAACAAAACAAAACAGTAAAGTTAGCCCAATTTTTTTTCATAATGTGAAAGATGAAATTACGCTGAGTAAATAGATACCCAACATGTCACCCTTCAAAATTGCGCACACTCGTGGAATGGCGCCAAACCTCGCTACTTAAAAATCCCCATAGGCGGTATTGCAGAGTATCGCGCAGGGTATTGCAGAGTATTGGGGTATTGCAAAGTATCATGCAGGGTATTGGGGTATTGCCGAGTATTGGGGTATTGCCGAGTATTGGGGTATTGCCGAGTATTGGGGTATTGCAAAGTATCATGCAGAGTATTGGGGTATTGCCGAGTATTGGGGTATTGCCGAGTATTGGGGTATTGCCAAGTATTGGGGTATTGCCGAGTATTGGGGTATTGCCGAGTATTGGGGTATTGCCGAGTATTGGGGTATTGTTGAGTACTGGGGTATTGTTGAGTATTGGGGTATTGTTGAGTATTGGGGTATTGCCGAGTATTGGGGTATTGCCGAGTATTGGGGTATTGCCGAGTATTGGGGTATTGAAAAGTATCATGCAGAGTATTGGGGTATTGCCGAGTATTGGGGTATTGCCGAGTATTGGGGTATTGCCGAGTATTGGGGTATTGTTGAGTATTGGGGTATTGTTGAGTATTGGGGCATTGCTGAGTATTGGGGTATTGTTGGGTACTGGGGTATTGTGGTGTATTGTTGGGTACTGGGGTATTGTTGGGTACTGGGGCATTGCCGAGTACTGGGGCATTGCCGAGTACTGGGGTATTGCCGGGTACTGGGGTATTGCCGGGTACTGGGGTATTGCCGGGTACTGGGGTATTGTTGGGTACTGGGGTATTGTTGGGTACTGGGGTATTGTGGGGTATTGTTGGGTACTGGGGTATTGTGGGGTATTGTTGGGTACTGGGGTATTGTGGGGTATTGTTGGGTACTGGGGGATTGTTGGGTACTGGGGGATTGCTGGGTACTGGGGATTGCAGGGTACTAGGGGATTGCAGGGTACTAGGGGATTGCAGGGTACTAGGGGATTGCAGAGCTGGGATGTTTTGAGGGATGGCTGGATCTGTGACTGCATTTGTCACAGATCCAGCCACAGCTCAGCTGCTGACACCCCGCTCCCCCCCTCTCCTCGCACACTGTACAGAGAGGAGAGCGAGGAGAGGGAGGAACCGGCGTCATCAAATGACGCCGGTTTGTTTACAAGTGATCGCGCCGTCATTCGAAGGCGCGATCACGTGGTAAACGGCCGCTATCAGCGGCAATTTACCGTGATCCGTGATGCGCCGGGTCTTCTAGACCCGGCGAGCACGGACACTTTCGCGAGCGCGTCCCAGGGGACGCGCAATCGCGGAAGTGCACGAGGACGTCCCAGGGACGTCCTGTCAAAGCAACTCCACCGTGCCGTAGCAGTAAAATGCTTATGGCGCGGTGGGGAAGTGGTTAATGAAATGTGGCATTGAAGCTCAAAGCAGTTCATGAAAATGTGAAATAACTAAAAGGTATCTCAATCTGAGTGTCCAAATAAACGTGACAACAATAAGAAAAGTGTTGATAGCAGATCCACCACCAAGGGTAATTGAGGAGGCTTACTGGAAAATGTGGACTCAACTAAGCGATAAACTTAATGAGTCACTGAGGCATGTATATGATGATATCCAGGCAGTAGACCTTCCAGTGATAAGATGTGAACGATATCTCAAAACAGGTCAACTCTTCATGTGATGAATGAAAACCAAAAGAGAGTGTATGGTACCAGGGCCAACATATAGGGACCGTAGGCTCTTTACATAGGATCCAAAGAGCTCAATGTGCAACAGCGAGGGGAGGAAAAAATAAATGCGGACATAGTGTAATACCGTTTAAAGTCTTTACTAAAAAGTTTCAAAACATAAAAGGTTACACTCACATTTCAGCAGACAAATCAAAGTATTGTACAGTCTAGCAGTGGAGTCAGCAAGAAACCCGACGCGTTTCGATCAAACGATCATCATCTGGGGTGCTGACTTACTGCTGTGACAACTCAAAATATATACCTATGCCCCCTTACCACAATCGCGGCTCCAGCTTCAGTCAATCAGTGATTAATTACCAGATGGAAAAGGCATCGACGGCGTGCGTTCCAAGACTCACTTCACAGAACCAGATTGGAACGCAACGTCGATCGTGCAGACATTCCGCTGCGTGTCATAGGCGTGCGCGTCAAGTTGATGACAAAGCGCGTCTACCCATATGTTGCATGGCGTTGTGCGCTTCAAGCCTCACACCGGAAAGGGAGGCCGGAGCACAACGTCATGCGTGCGGACGTAAGGAGGTCACGTGATGCAATCCAAAGTAATGTGGCCGGGGACTGTCATCACAAAACGTAATAAAAACTGCATGCCGCACTCGCAGATGAACAAGATACAGCGTATGTATCTACGGTCCCTATATGTTGGCCCTGGTACCATACACTCTCTTTTGGTTTTCATTCATCACATGAAGAGTTGACCTGTTTTGAGATATCGTTCACATCTTATCACTGGAAGGTCTACTGCCTGGATATCATCATATACATGCCTCAGTGACTCATTAAGTTTATCGCTTAGTTGAGTCCACATTTTCTGGTAAGCCTCCTCAATTACCCTTGGTGGTGGATCTGCTATCAACACTTTTCTTATTGTTGTCACGTTTATTTGGACACTCAGATTGAGATACCTTTTAGTTATTTCACATTTTCATGAACTGCTTTGAGCTTTAATGCCACATTTCATTATAATATATGTGCTTTTGAATTTTTCACTTTCTATGCTCATATGATGCTTCATTGCATGATATATTTAATTTTCACATAATTTTAGCGCTACACTTTTCTTTTGTTATCACTTGTTTTGGTGCAGAATTGATCCAATTCTGTAGTGTTTGGCAGCCAATTTTATGTTTTGTTGGGTAGCGCGGTGTTATATGTACTAGTGTATATATATATTTTGTTCTACTTGTTTTTGGATCACCTCACTGCAGCAACCTTCTTGTTATATCCCTAATCCAGTCATCTTGACAACATGGATATTTTTGATTATAGAGCCCAACGCACTGTAAATACCGACGGTGTCTTTCTATTATAGATCATGACACTGAAATAGGGGGCATGTTTTTAAAATTAAAGAATAACATGGTCTCCGAATTACATTTGCAGTGGGACGTTGCCTTCCTACAGCAATATATCGCGGAGGATATGGTACCTAGGAGCCTCCGTTGGGAGGTACAACCTCAACAGGGGGACCTCGACTTAGACTCCTGGTACCGCTATTTCAATAAAGCTGGCACCAACTTTCTGGGCTTCCTGATTTCCCGTAAACAGGCTAGACTTGATGTTCTCGATAGAGAAATTAAGGAGTTAAAGGACAAACTGTTGAATTTCAAAAATTCTAATGAGTATAGTTCCCTTTCTTCCAGTCTCCAATTACATTTGGAGAAGGAAGATAGAGAACAAAAGAATAAAAAACACAAGAAATACTCCAGGGATGCTGGAGACTATAAAATCAGGATTGTTTTTAAATGGCAAAAACCATCAGGTACTACAGGTAGCTCTGATTCTACCCCTATGGATAATACCGTTGAGAGTCATTCTGAAAACAACACAAGTGGCCCACATCGTTCTAACCAGGTGTATCCTAGACCTCCACCCCCCCCAAAGGGCCCCCCACCAAGGGTGAGACATCCTAGTTTCGACTCTCCAGTTAGGACCACTTCCAACCGCCATATTAAGAAAGGTGGTAAGAGTCGGTCTAGGGGTAACACATCGGATTATAGGACACCTGTTCATTACAATCAGGGCCATCGTGATTATGAAGGGTCACCAAGGAGGACTGATGGTTATGTGGCCCCATATGGGTCTGGCCCATATCCATATCAATATCCCCCTGGCTATACCCATAATAGATTCTTACCCTTACAAGATGTCCAGGGTGGTCCTATGGGGTATCAACAACCCCATTCGAGTTATGATCACCATGGCTCAGATGGCCAGCCCAATAAGGATTTTCAGTGGGGTGTGAGATGCCAAAAAAGGCCATCGGATCCAAAAGAGGCAACAGGGGAGGCAGGAGACATCAGAGGAAAAAAGAGAAAAATGTAGTGGGTTCTGGACTGTTTAATCTCAGTGGGAAAGACCTTACTACTGACGAACTTGCTGTTTTGGACAAAGGTCTCAAGTTTGCTCCTCCCAATAAGCTTAGCAAATTTGACACCTTCATTGACGTCCATAAATTCGTCCGTAAAATTCATATACAGAGACATTTTATTTCTAATACATCACCTTTTATGGAACGAGCGGCAACTTCAGGGACTGTTCACTCTAGTCTCTCTAATCCGTCGCTATTTAATCCCCCAGTTCCAGTGGGGTCTTCGGTCAATATATTCAAGGACTTAGTCCTCAAAGACCTTGAGTCTTTGACCGTTAAGAAGTTCTATAATCACCCCCTACCCAAGGAAGGTTTCCAATCCCTATGTAACCGCAAAGACCTTGTCGTGCGTCCTGCCGATAAGGGGGGTGGCATAGTCATCATGGACAAAACCAATTACAATAAGGAAATTAATCGCATTCTAGATGATTCCGACACATATTTGTTGTTACCCAACAATCCTACCAACAAATACAAAAATGAATTGGTTAACATAGTGTCAAGAGGCTTTAGCTCATTTATTTTGAACAAGAAGGAAAAGGCGTATTTAGTGCCTGCAGCTCCCAGAATTCCCACATTATACCACTTACCAAAGATCCATAAAGATCTGTTGAATCCACCTGGCAGGCCTATTGTAAGTGGCATTGATTCGATAACGTCACGTATAGGACGCTATATTGACTCCTATTTACAACTTCTAGTGAAAGCAACACCATCCTATTTAAAGGATACCACTTCAACTATCAAACTATTAGAAGGGATTGAGATAAAGGGTGACTACCTTCTCGCTACTGCCGATGTAGCATCCTTATATACCTGCATCCCCCACCAACTTGGAATAGAAGCTGTTAAACTTTTTCTTGATCGTGAACATACTATTGTAGAAGTGCAGAAACAATTTATTATTGAGCTACTGGAATTCGCAACCACCCACAATTATTTTTGGTTCAATCAGAAATATTATCTACAGAGACGTGGGGTGGCAATGGGGGCCAAGTTTGCCCCCAGTCTTGCCAATCTTTTTATGGCTAAGTGGGAGGAGGACGTCGTCTATCATGATCAACATCCGTCCCTCGTCCTTTGGGCTAGGTACATTGACGACGTCCTCCTCCTATGGGATGGTTCACGACAGAGTTTAGAATAATATTTTTTATTTCTGAACACCAACGAACGTGGCATTTCATTCACTTTCGATTCCAGTCCTGTGAAGATCACTTTCTTAGACTTGGAAATTGAACTTGAATCTAGAAATTTTAAATTCCAGACCCACTTCAAGGCGACTGACAGGAATAGTTTCATTCCAACTGATAGTTGCCACCATAGAAGTTGGCTCAATTCTGTTCCACACAGCCAGTTCCTGCGTCTACGCAGGAACTGTACAGACGATGATGCCTATTTATCACAAGCATCTATGCTTAAAAGTAGGTTTGTTGAGAAGGGGTACAACATCGCAGCAGTAGATCTTGAGTTACAGAAGGTGGCATTAATAGAACGGAGTACACTCTTGATGGATAAAGCCCCACGGGAACCTGATGATTCTTTCAGGTTCTCTATGATTACCTCATATTCTAACCAGCACAGAGACATCAAGTCCATCATCGACAAACATTGGGATATACTTAGGAGTGATAAAGTGTTGGGGCCTAATTTACCAGAGAAAGCTAAAGTTATCTTTAGAGGAGCCCCCACTCTTAGGAATAGAATTGCTCCCAATATTGTTGATCCACCCTGTCGTCCCGAGTTTTTTCAGGATATGAAGGGGTATTATCCATGTAAGAAGTGCAGTGCTTGCTTAGTAAATACCAATGGGAGATCCAAATCGTTGGAATTCAGGTCCACCAATACAGGTCGCAGTTACCCCATCAAGTCTTTCTGCACTTGTGCCACCACACATGTGGTGTACCTCATCACCTGGCCGTGCGGAAAACAGTACGTGGGTCGTACCATACGGGCCTTTTCCGTACGGGTAGGTGAGCATGTTGCCAAAATCTTTGGTGGAAGCACCAAACATACTGTCCCACGACACTATAGGGATTGCCATTTACGCAATCCCATAGGTACTCATTTTTTGATAATTGATAAATACGTACCACCTCGGAGGGTAGGAGCAAAATTGAGAGGGGTTTCTCAACTCGAGGTTTATTGGATATATGAATTGCGTACGTATGTCCCACATGGCCTCAATGTCGAGTGGGACATAAACGCCTTTATTAATAAATCCTGAAGTTTTTGATATGTTATGTGCCCTTGCTTAATTACGGCTCCAAGAAATACTTATTAAATATGCATAAATTTAATATTTTTTATTTAGGTAATTTTTACCATTTTACCTTATAGTGTTTCAATATATTTTGATCAATTTTATGAAGACACTATTTTAATTTGATAAGTGTGCATTATTTATACATATGCCATTTATAACCAATATGAGGCTCTGTATAATTTTTATAATTTTTATATGTTCACACCGGCAGGTTATTCTCTTTTTCCTGCATGTTTTGTTCAAATTTATTACTCTAATATATACCAAAACTCCCCCGACATGGATATCACAGGTCTGTGACTTCTATCCCGATATGGTTTCCATACGCTGTATCTTGTTCATCTGCGAGTGCGGCATGCAGTTTTTATTACGTTTTGTGATGACAGTCCCCGGCCACATTACTTTGGATTGCATCACGTGACCTCCTTACGTCCGCACGCATGACGTTGTGCTCCGGCCTCCCTTTCCGGTGTGAGGCTTGAAGCGCACAACGCCATGCAACATATGGGTAGACACGCTTTGTCATCAACTTGACGCGCACGCCTATGACACGCAGCGGAACGTCTGCACGATCGACGTTGCGTTCCAATCTGGTTCTGTGAAGTGAGTCTTGGAACGCACGCCGTCGATGCCTTTTCCATCTGGTAATTAATCACTGATTGACTGAAGCTGGAGCCGCCATTGTGGTAAGGGGGCATAGGTATATATTTTGAGTTGTCACAGCAGTAAGTCAGCACCCCAGATGATGATCGTTTGATCGAAACGCGTCGGGTTTCTTGCTGACTCCACTGCTAGACTGTACAATACTTTGATTTGTCTGCTGAAATGTGAGTGTAACCTTTTATGTTTTGAAACTTTTTAGTAAAGACTTTAAACGGTATTACACTATGTCCGCATTTATTTTTTCCTCCTCTCGCTGTTGCACATTGAGCTCTTTGGATCCTATGTAAAGAGCCTACGGTCCCTATATGTTGGCCCTGGTACCATACACTCTCTTTTGGTTTTCATTCATCACATGAAGAGTTGACCTGTTTTGAGATATCGTTCACATCTTATCACTGGAAGGTTACTGCCTGGATATCATCATATACAGCCTCATATCATTAAGTTTATCCCTTAGTGAGTCCACATTTTCGGTAAGCCTCCTCATACCTTATCACTGTATCTGCTATCAAAACTTTTCTTATTGTTGTCACAATTATTTGGACACTCAGATTGAGATACCTTTTAGTGCCTGGATTATCACATTTTCATGAACTGCTTTGAGCTTATGCCACATTTCATTATAATATATGTGCTTTTGAATTTTTCACTTTCTATGCTCAGTGATGCTTCTCATGATATATTTAATCACATAATTTTAGCGCTACACTTTTCTTTTGTTATCACTTGTTTTGGTGCAGAATTGATCCAATTCTGTGGTGTTTGGCAGCCAATTTTATGTTTTGTTGGGTAGCGCGGTGTTATATGTACTAGTGTATATGAGTGCAGAATTATTAGGCAAGTTGTATTTTTGAGGATTCATTTTATTATTTGAACAACAACCATCCGGTTCTCAATGAACCCAAAAAAGCTCATTAATCCTCAAAGCTGAATATTTTTGGAAGTAGTTTTTAGTTTGTTTTTAGTTTAGCTATTTTAGGGGGATATCTGTGTGTGCAGGTGACTATTACTGTGCATAATTATTAGGCAACTTAACACAAAACAAATATATACCCATTTCAATTATTTATTTTTACCAGTGAAACCAATATAACATCTCAACATTCACAAATATACATTTCTGACATTCAAAAACAAAACAAAAATCATCAGTGACCAATATAGCCACCTTTCTTTGCAAGGACACTCAAAAGCCTGCCATCCATGGATTTGTCAGCGTTTTGATCTGTTGTCACCATCAACATTGCGTGCAGCAGCAACCACAGCCTCCCAGACACTGTTCAGAGAGGTGTACTGTTTTCCCTCCTTGTAAATCTCACATTTGATGATGGACCACAGGTTCTCAATGGGGTGAGATCAGGTAAACAAGGAGGCCATGTCATTAGTTTTTCTTCTTTTATACCCTTTCTTGCCAGCCACGCTGTGGAGTTATTTGGAAGCATTTGATGAAGCATTGTCCTGCATGAAAACTGCTTTGATGTTTTTCTTGAAGGATGCAGACTTCTTCCTGTACCACTGCTTGAAGAAGGGGTCTTCCAGCAACTGGCAGTAGGACTGGGAGTTGAGCTTGACTCCATCCTCAACCCGAAAAGGCCCCACAAGCTCATCTTTGATGATGTACCAGCCCAAACCAGTACTCCACCTCCACCCTGCTGGCGTCTGAGTCGGACTGGAGCTCTCTGCCCTTTACCAATCCAGCCACGGGCCCATCATCTGGCCCATCAAGACTCACTCTCATTTCATCAGTCCATAAAACCGTAGAAAAATCATTCTTGAGATATTTCTTGGCCCATTCTTGACGTTTCAGCTTGTGTGTCTTGTTCAGTGGTGGTCGTCTTTCAGTCTTTCTTACCTTGGCCATGTCTCTGAGTATTGCACACCTTGTGCTTTTGGGCACTCCAGTGATGTTGCAGCTCTCACATATGGCCAAACTGGTGGCAAGTGGCATCTTGGCAGCTGCACGCTTGACTTTTCTCAGTTCATGGGCAGTTATTTTGCGCCTTGGTTTTTCCACATGCTTCTTGCGACCCTGTTGACTATTTTGAATGAAACGCTTGATTGTTGATTCACGCTTCAGAAGCTTTGCAATTTTAAGAGTGCTGCATCCCTTGCAAGATCTCCATTTTTGATTCTGCCTGTCAAGTCCTTCTTTTGACCCATTTTGGCAAAGGAAAGGAAGTTGCCTAATAATTTATGCACACCTGTTATAGGGTGTGATGGTCATTAGACCACACCCCTTCTCATTACAGAAAGCACATCACCTAATATGCTTAATTGGTAGTAGGCTTTCGAGCCTATACAGCTTGGAGTAAGACAACATGCATAAAGAGGATGATGTGGTCAAAATACTCATTTGCCTAATAATTCTGCACTCCCTGTATGTATTTTTTTCTACTTGTCAGCGACCAGTACTCCTATATAAAATAGAAAACAACAAGCATAAACTTGTACGAAACACACTAAGGCCCCTTTCACATTGTGACGGGAGCTGCGCTGGGGGTATAGCGCCGCTAAAAATAGCGGCACTATACCGCCAAATTGCCGCGAGTTGCGGCCGCTAGCGGTGCGGTATTAACCCCCGCTAGCGGCCGTGAAAGGGTTAATACCGCCCGCAATGCACCTCTATATATTTTTCTTAATGGGCAAGAAAAAAATAATACTACACGGGCCTGGATAAACAGTCATGGGCACTAAGTGAGAGAGAACATTGCAAATAAAATAGCACCAATGGTGAACTGTGAATTCAAGTGCTTTAGGGAGACCTGAAAAAAAAAAAAAAAAAACACAAACCCCAGTGCCCGTGTCAAGTCGTTTTTAAGCTACCAAACGTAACATATGCTCTTGCATATTTGTGAGAGCCACAGTGTTAAACTTCCAGACTGAAAGAAGGTGCTCATCACATCACTGCTGTTTCCCATAAAAGCTAGGCAGTGTCCGGGGTACATTAGGTTAAGGAAGGGAAAATTGCAGATTTTCTTCTTGCAGTCACTTTCTCATGTACCGGTAAATCTGACCACCGTTCTGCTAAAGCGCCTTCAGAGTCCAGTGAAAGGCTGTCCATCCGGCATGGGGACAATGGAATAAAAATAGAAAAAGTGGAGATAAAAAAAACAAGAAAAATAATATAAGTGTAGGTTGCTGATGGAACAAACCACTTCTGGTCATCATAGGGTTAATGCAGATCAAGATAACTCCCAAATTGTTTCACAGTATAGGTCATCCATAGTTTCTCAGTTAGAATCCAGGCAGCTTAGTTTCAGCTAGTCATATGCGTGGCCCCTGGCGTAGAGCGGGGTGCTGTTGTCCCCATTTATGAGCCCCCTCCACGGCCTTGCTTCTGTTTTTTGGCTTTTTGTTTGTCGGGGTGGAGAAAGGCGAGTCGGGAGGGCTTCTTGCGGGAGTTGGTAGTGTGTACTCCTGATACCATTCAGGTAGATCCATGGGTTCCAGATTTAGGGCCTCACAGAAGCCTGTTAGTAGTGTTGAGCAGAATATGCCATATTCGAATTCGCGATATATCTCGAATATATAGTCGAATATTCGACATATATTCGCTAAATACGAATATTCGTGATATTTTTTGGAAATTAAATGATTGCGAATTTTCGCGAATTTTTGCGAATTTTTGCGAATTGCGAATTGCGATTGCGAATATTCAAGAAATGCGGAATGGAGCACTCTGATTGGCTCAGAATATTCGTGATATATTACAATATAAAATAATTGCGAATATTCGAGAAATGCGGAATGGAGCACTCTGATTGGCTCAGAATATTCGTGATATATTACAATACAAAATAATTGCGAATATTCGAGAAATGCGGAAGGAGCACTGTGATTGGCTCAGAATATTCGTGATATATTACAATACACAATAATTGCGAATATTCGAGAAATGCGGAAGGAGCACTCTGATTGGCTCAGAATATTTGTGATATATTACAATACACAAAAATTGCGAATATTCGGCAAATGCGGAAGGAGCACTCTGATTGGCTCAGAATATTCGTGATATATTACAATACACAAAAATTGCGAATATTCGGCAAATGCGGAAGGAGCACTCTGATTGGCTCAGAATATTCGTGATATATTACAATATAAAATAATTGCGAAATTTCGAGAAATGCGGAATGGAGCACTCTGATTGGCTCAGAATATTCGTGATATATTACAATATAAAATAATCGCGCGATATCGCTATTACCGAATAATCGCATTGCGATTTTTCGGCAATATAAAATGAGCGCTGCAGCTACTCGGCCCAAGGTCTCTAATCATACCAGCAATGCTTTTAGACGTCGATGGGGATCTCTAGGATGTGATCTGTTCTAAAAAAAAATTTAAAACATTCGAATATTCGAAATAGCGAATATTCGCCGCGATATTCGCGTTATTCGCGAATACTCGAATATGCAATATTCGTAGCGAATATTCGCAATGCGAATATTCGTGAGCAACACTACCTGTTAGATCCGCTGGGGAACGCAGGATGAGCTGTTTGCCAGCCACTGTGGCTACCAGGGCAAAGGGAAAGCGCCACATGTATTTTATCTCCTTCTCCCTAAGCCGTTCTAGTAGGGGGCGTAATGCTCTGCGGTTTTTCAGCGTGATTTGTGATAGATCTTGGTACAGCATGATATTTGCACCATTAAAGACAATGTGGTCGTTTCTGCAAGCTTTTCTCATAATATCTTCCTTGAGCTGGAAACTCTGTAGACAACAAATAATGTCTCTCGTGGTGCATCGTCAGGGCCTCTGGCTCTAAGGGCTCTGTGTGCTCTGACAAAATATATTTCCATGTCCTCCTGTCTCTCCAACAAGCTGTTAAACACCCTTTGCAGTGCAGGGACAATCTGGTCACTTTCTACCGATTCCGTTATTCCCCTTACTCTGATGTTACACCTACGGCCTTGGTTGTCTAAATCCTCCAAGTGGCGATTCATTTCGATGAAGTGTGAAGCGTGGGTGTCAACTACTCTTTCCAACCTATAATATATGCTCAACAAGTACCAGTGACGTACTGGTATGTTGCTGGACTGTGAGTGGTTATAACAGAATGATGCATGCAGGTTTAGGTATCATCTTGGTATCGTTTTTTTTTTCATCTGTTATTCGGATAACCCTTTTACAGTCAGTGGGAGGGAAGTCCCCATCCCCCGTCCCCCTCCTGTCGTCTTCCATGGTTTTCTCTGGCTCGTCTGACCCGAGAATTCAGCCGGTGGTTCCATCAGCTAACCATAGAGCTGACCATAGAGCTGATCGGAGACCAGAATGGCTCCAATCATCTCTATGGCCTAAGAAACCCAGAAATTGTGAGCATGTCATGACTTTGGTTTTCTCCGGATATAAACAGCACCATTGGCAAATTGGAAAAGCATCTTTTCACACCGATCTTGGTGTGGTCAGATGCTTTGAGGGCAGAGGAGAGATCTGTGGCCAGATTCAGAAAGTATTTACTTGGGCGTATCTAGAGATACGGCGCGTAAATACTAAGAATAGTCGGCGTATCTTTTTTTGGTATTCAGAAAAGAAGATACGCCGGAATTCTGCTAATATACGAGCGGCGTAAGTATTTTACACCGTCGCATATTAGTTGCAGTTTTACGCTGGCCGCTAGGTGGCGCTTCCGTCGTTTTACGTGTCGAATATGTAAATTAGGGAGTTACGCCGTTATTCCCGGCGTAAAGTTACCCCTGCTATAGGAGGCATAGCCAATGTTAAGTATGGACGTCGGGACAGCGTCGAATTGTACGTCATTTACGTAGTTAGCGTAAATCGTTCGGGAATGGGGATGTACGTAAGTTACGTTCACGTTGTTTACATTGACTACTAGCGACGTGATTTCACGCATGCGCACTGGGATACGTCCACGGACGGCACATGCGGCATTCAGAAAATACATAAATTGCGTGGGGTCATGATTCATTTACATGAATCGCGCCCCCATATATATATACATATATATATATATTATATATAATATGATATCCTTTTAATCGTTGGCTTTCTTATCCATGTAAACGTTTTATCCACGTGTTTTTTAGTATTGTATTTTTTGCATTTTCTTTTTAGCATTATCGCCTATTCATCTTGTCATTTAAATTTAATTGTACTCATTCCCATTCAGTTATTTTACTTTACTATACAGCTTCCTGACTTGTTGTCACGATGTTTAGCTTTCTCTGTTGATTCCTTGCATGTTCTTTATTATGGTATGCTGCCAACCAATCACAGCTTCCCCGCCTACATATAATACGTCCGTCTCCTATGGACGCTATGGATCTGACGAAAAAGCGGACGCTGTGAAACGCGTTATCCGATTGGCTGGCCTGGTTCCCACGTCACTTCCGGTGTGACGACAGTGCGACAATGGCATGCTGCGCTCCACGCTGGAACGCACGCCGGATCGAATCGGCTCCTCCGGCTTTCAAAGTCCTTTTTTGAAACATCTCCAGCATGTTGCTGCCTAGGACGTGGATTTGATCGGCTGGCGATGCACAGTAATTCCGGGCCCGCATCTCTATTCCTTTGCCCTTGCTATTACCCCTTTTGTGAGAAGCCAATTTATTGCTTTTGACAAATTATTTATTAAAATTGTGGCTTACTGCACTTAGATTGGCGCATCTTTTCTTTTTGTTTTACAATCCCTCCAGAGCTTGCTTCTGCTTCAGGGTGCTGCCGCTAGTGTAGCCATTATATACTTAAAATCAGGACTGTTTATTGGACATTTGCTCCTATCCATGTATGGACTGTATAATGATATGACTAGACATTTTTTTTTACTTTGTACTATATTATTATATCCCTTATATGCTCTCTTAGTTTTTCCACCACAGCCATAAACAATTTTTTTATACTGTCACTGCTCACCATCCTCATGGCCTCCTCAAATGGTGACAGGACAGTGCACGCATCCCTGATCATGGCCCACGTGGGGAAAAAAAACAAGCTCCCCTCACCCAGTTCTGCTGCCATATTGGCACAGATACTCATTGATGGCCCTCTGCTGCGTGTGCAGCCGCTGCAGCATGGCCAATGTAGAGTTCCACCTGTTGGGTATGTCACAGATTAGGCGGTTCTTGGGCATGTTGTATTCCCTTTGGAGGTCTGCCAGCTGAGCAATGGAATTATATCGCCGTCGGAAATGCACACAGACTTTCCTGGCCTGCTTCAGGACATACTGTAAGACTGGGTACCTGCCCAAGAACCTAGGCACCACCAAATTAAGGACATGAGCAATACAGGGCACACGGGTCAGTTGTCCCTGTCGCAGGGCGGAGAGGAGGTTGGTGCCATTGTCGCAAACCACCTTTTGTGGCTTAAGCTGGCGTGGCGTCAACCACTTCTTAACCTGCCCCTGCAGAGCTGACAGAACCTCTGGCCCAGTGTGGCTCCTGTCCCCCAAGCACACCAGCTCAAGCACCGCATGGCATCCCTTTGCCTGTGTACGTGCATAGCCCCTTGAACGCCTATGGAGCACCGCTGGTTCCGAGGACACATCAGCACAGGAAGAGGCCACAGAGGAAGAAGAGGAGGGGGTGGAGGAGAGAGGTGTGTCACAACCAGTAGTAGCATTTTGGAGGCGTGGTGGCAGGAACAACCTCCAACACTATTGTACCTTGTCCTGCGTCCTTCCCAGCTGCCAGCAGAGTCACCTAATGCGTCATGAAAGATAGGTAACATCCCTGTCCATGCCTGCTGGACCATGAGTCAGCGGTAATATGCACCTTACCACTGACCGCCCTGTCCAGCAAAGCATTGGACATTGCCTTCCACATGGCTGTAGAGAGCCGGAATCGTTGTGATGCAGTCGGTGTGCGGCCCTTAAGCTGGCCCCTGGAGGGCATCCTGCCTTTTTGGAGATGTGCCTGTGCATCCTTCTCCTCCTCCTCCTCTCTCCTATCAGGCACCCACGTAGAGTCAGTGACCTCATCATCCCCTCCCTCCTCATCACTGTAGAAAACCTGGCAGTATGCTGCAGCTGGGGAAACATGACTGCCAGAATGCTGTCCTTCTTGGGCCCCCCCTCTCTCTGGGCTCACGTTACTGCCTTCCTTTAGCTGTGTACCATCATCGGAGCCTTTAAAACGCTGCGCATCCTCATGCAGCATGTACCCAACACTGTGGTCAAACAGTTCGGGGGACTCCTCAGGAGGACATGGTGGGGCTAGGGAAGGAGTGACTGATGCCATTAAGCAGAGGGAAGAAGACACCTTGGCAGCTGCTTTTCCAGACAAAGTACCCCTGGGTGAGAGAAGATGAGGAGGATGAGGACGGTTTGGTCATCCACTCTACCAAATCCTCGGCATGTTGCAGCTCAACATGGCCAGCGTCCTAAAACAAGGACGAGCATGTCCAGCGGCCACGTGCTGATGAGGATGCACCGTGTCCATGACCAGCACTGTTGCCTCTAGATGCAGAGCCTGCTTTCCCTTGTGACTCTCTGCCTCTCCTTGTTGTCCTTCCAGACATACTAATGGCCTGCAAAAGACAAAGGCAGTACACACACTACGTAGCTTTAGGTGCAAACTGCAGAGGACACGGGCAGTGCACACCAAGTAGCTTTAGGTGCAAACTACAGAGGACATGGGCAGTACACACCAAGTAGCTTTAGGTGCAAACTACAGAGGATAAAGGCAGTACATACACCACGTACAGAAGCTTTATGGTGCACACTGCAGAGGACACAGGCAATACACCACGTGAGAACACTGCAGCTTGCACAATCACCTGCCTGCCAGTAAATTAGGAATAGCTGATCTAGCTAAACTATATAGGGCCAGATTCAGGTAGATGGGCGCTTCTTTACTTTGGAGTAACGTTTCTCATTTACGTTACTCCGCCGACACTTTCGGCGCAAGTACTGTTATTCACATAGCACTTGCGCGTAAACTTGCACCAGAGTAACGATAATGCGCTGGCGTAATCCGACGCAAGTGGAAGTGGGTGTGATCATATGTAAATGATGGGCGGAGCCCAGCGCAGAGGCTTACGTTCAGCGCATCATCCACGGAGCATGCGCAGTAAGTGAGGCTTCACTCGCCCCCTTGTGCGCATGCTCACAACTTCCGTCGGCACCACTTCACGGGAAACGTCAGCGCAATGCGTTTCGTTGGGCGTTTAAATGCGCCCGTAGATGCGCCATTCCGGCACTAAAGTATATCCTGTTCCCCCTCCCCGCAGTGAAGTTACTTTTGTTCTGAGATGGCTGCTCCCGTTCCCCGCAAACACACAGGAGAAAGCTGAACTCTAAAGGCCAGGAGCTGTCAGCCGTCATCTCGGCTATGGAGACCTATGATGTCTTCCTCCATGGCTGTAAAAGTTGACAAACAAGCATGGACAGAGGTGTTGTCCTGCAAGTGGGGGTGCTCAGCTAGCTCTTATCGTCGGTAACGCTGCTGTAGCTGCTCTCCTGCTGACCTGTGGCCGTCTGGAGTAAAGATAAAGCAGCTATTTGTAGAAATAACTTTGCGCCGGACGGACGAGATACGCGCGGTGCATGTAGCCAGCGTATGGTGCTAATCCGTTCGCGAATCGGGAAATAATCCTCATTTGCATATTTGCAGGGGAAATCAATAGGCGCGACTGATGCGCCAAGCGAAATTATGCGCTGACGATACTCTGGTGTCGGAAAGTTAAGCCGATCGGAAATGGCCCGTTTTCTGTCGCATCTAGTTTGGTGGGTACGACCACATAGAAACGACGGCGCATAATCACAGTTACGCAGCGCATATCGAATTAATCCAGCGCAAGTCTTGCTGAATCTGGCCCATAGTGTATAAATATATGTACAATACCTGGGATGCATATATATCCTCTACACACTGTGGGCCAGATTCACAAACACTTACGCCGGAGTATCTCGAGATACTCTGGCGTAAGTCTAAATTTGCGCCGGAATATCTATGCACCGTACCCACAGAACTAGATACACACCAAAATAGCCTATTCCCGACCGGCCTAACTTTCCTACGCCTGCACATCCTAGGTGCACATTTATTCCGTCCACACCATTGATTTCCTATGCAAATATGCAAATATGCAAATGAGTGAGATACGCCGATCCACAAAAGTAAGTTTGTGCGGTGCAGGCTACGTGCTGTGCGCATCAGCTGCACGGCCGGTCTAAAATTAGACCTTATAAAAGCAGGTTTAAAATTGGACAATCCGTCTACATGTCAGCAAATGCAACACCGTTAGGGACGAGCTGAGCAGCCACACTTGCAGGACAACAATCTGTATGCCAACATGCCAGGGGCATCCTTGCTCATAGCTATACTACTGACTTTAGATGAGCGCAGAAGGAGGAGGGAACGGAGGAGGGCATGGAGGAGGGCACGGGAGAGCATCTGACGACCGCCACTGGGCAAGGTACTGGCAACACTCCATTTCCTTGCCAGTGGCTCTTTTCACCCTAATGGCTAAATATATATTTTATAGACATTTTTTCTGTTTAGTATATATTTTAAATCAGAGAAAGGAGCAAGTGGGACTTTAAATGAAGCATGTGCGGGAAAGGTTTGCACTAAGTTGGGGGATATAAATAATGGTAATAAATCTTGAATACGTTAAATATTTTATTGCTTTCACATAATGCACCGTACATGACTATATTGCACTATTGAAGAAAATAGATAAACATATGGGGCCAGATTCAGAGAGCCATTACGCCTGTCTAACTGGTGTTAGACTGGAGTAATTTCAAATTACGCCCGTTTTTTAGCTAGTCGAAAACCTCAAACCATGAATAGACGGCTGCAGGCTTCAATTCGACTGGATTACGTGTTCGTACGCCTTCGGATCTATGCTGCAATAAAATTGCGGCCACTGGGTGAACTTCCCGTCGTTTTCCGCGTCGGGGTATGCAAATGAGCTTTTGCCGGCGATCCCCGAAATTACGATCTTCAATCGCAATCTCTTACGGCACCTTTAATCATCTTTTATTTCCGTAACATTATACCAGCTTTTTGCTGCTCTAATATTAGACAGCCCATGTTAAGTATGGCCATCGTTCCCGCATCGAATTTCGGTTTTCCGACGTCTTTTATTATTTTTTACGTAAGTCGTCCGGGAATAGGAATGTTCGTATACGACGCTACTCAAACAACGAATGACTTAACGACGTGATTTCGCGCAATGCACGGCAGGAAATTTCTGAACGGAGCATGCGCAGTTCGATCGCCGTGGGGACACGCTTAATTTAAATGCTTCACGTCCCCTAATCGCGTATTTCATTTACGCGGCGAGAAATAGACTACACCGCCGTAGCGTACGGGCAAAAATCTACCAGGATTTCGGTGTAGAGCCTGGTAAAATATGGCAGCGTAGAGTATTTCGATTACGCAGCGCAATATTAAGTGTATGTGAATCTGGCCCATGTAGTTCACAGATTGGTGGGGGGAAAGGTTTATATAGGCAGTAACCCAAGTGTATACAAACAACAGGTACATCAAACTGTACTGCAGTAATTAGTGTATACACTTGGGTTACTGCCTATATAAACCTTTCCCCCACCAATCTGTGAACTACATATGTTTATCTATTTTCTTCAAATATTTAACGTATTCCAGATTTATTACCATTATTTATATCCCCCAACTTAGTGCAAACCTTTCCCGCACATGCTTCATTTAAAGTCCCGCTTGCTCCTTTTATCTATAACAAATACCAGGGATGGAGGTAATTAAACCATTGCCTCATTTAAAGACCCAAAAAACCCTCCCCCTTTTTCATATATTTAAAATTAGTTAATATAATAAATATATAATTTTATTTTTTATATTTAAAATATATTTAATATTTTAAATATTATTATAATTATATTATTTATTATTATCAACATTTTTTTAAATGTATATATGTGTGTATATAAATTGGGTGATGGCCCTCAAAATAATGGAACACACCGACACGGCACAAACCTACAAACAGACAATGGAACAAAAGCACCTTTCTTCAGGGAGGGAATAAAATGGTTGTACTTTTGCAATGGAAGGGCGTATGTCTGGGCCTATTTATGCACTGGGCGTATCTCACTAAGTATGCCGGGCCTAGTTCCTATCTTACTGATTGCTCCAGGCTGAGTAGTGAGCATGTGCAGAGAGGCTCTGACCATAGTCAGCGTCATGCACATTCCCAGTCTGGCCGGCTTTTTATTTGCATGGGGTCACGGCTCATTTTAATGGAACACGCCCACGTCCTTCCCACTTTGAATTACACCGCCTTAGGCCTCGGAATGTAAGTTGCGCCGGCGCAAATTTGGGCTCAAATACTCTGTGGATACGGCACTTGCGGCTCGAAATTGAGCCGGTCTAACGTAAAGGAGATGCGCTATTCCGGTCTATATATGCGCCAATGTACGTGAATCTGGCCCTGTGACTTTAACTGACTAGCCTGCCTGCTCTATCTACCTAGAAAAAATTACTCTCTCTCTCTCTCTCTCTCTCTCTCTCTCTCTCTCTCTCTCTCTCTCTCTAAACACTGCCGCAACACACTACACAAGGCCGACCTGCAGGCTGCCTTTTATAGTCTGTGGCGTGTACTAAACTCCCTGAGCCATAATTGTCCGAAGCCACCCAAAAAAATTGCAGTTTTTAAAACGTTTTTTTTAATTGATACATGTCCCCTGGGGCAGGACCCAGGTCCCCAAACACTTTTTTATGACAATAACTTGCACATAAGCCTTTAAAATTAGCAATTTTGTCAGGACCCGGCAATTCATTACAGTTTTTATATTTGCCTTTAGAAATATCATTTTTTCTACAGGGACTTTTCTAAGTATGGTAAACATGCGCTTCTTTACAGGCATACTATAGACACCCCCAGGTACGAAATTTAAAGGAACACTTCACTTTTATTGTTTCACTTTAAGTATTATTAAAATCACTGCTCCCGAAAAAAATGTAGTTTTTAAAACTTTTTTTTGCATTGATACATGTCCCTTGGGGCATAACCCGGGTCCCCAAACACTTTTTATGATTATAACTTGCATATTAGCTTTTAAAATTAGCACTTTTGATTTTTCATGTTCATGTCCCATAGACTTTAATGGTGTTTCACGTGTTTGAACAAACTTTTTGCCTGTTTGCATGTTCTGCTGCGACCCAAACCAGGGGGGCGTTTGGCTCATCCCTACTATATTGTCCACACCATTGACATAAGCAATGGTACCAGACAGGGGTGTCTGTTATCACCTCTACTTTTTAACCAAATAATGGAACCCCTGGCTGAAAAAAAATTGATCTCAGAATGACATATGGGGCTTCCTTATAGGTACTAAAAAACATAAAATTAATCTCTTTGTAGATGATGTCATTACGCTACTCACCAACCCTACAACTTTCCTGGCTTCAGTACAATGTGTTCTCTTAGACTTCAGCAATGTTTGATACTAAAAGGTTAACGAATCCAAATCTTTTATCTTCCACTCTTTGGGATTACCACCAGAACAACAAAATGTGCTAAGAAATAAGTACCCTTATGCATGAATCTCAGGCGGCGTACACACGAGGGGATATGTCCGCTGAAAACGGTCCGATGGACCGTTTCAGCAGACATCTCCGCTCGTGTGTATGAGCTAGCGGACAGATTTCTCCACCCGACAGATTTCAAAGCATGCTTTGAAATCTATCCGGTGGGAATCTGTCCGCCCGACATGTCTGCTGGTTAGTACACTTACCAGCAGACATGTCGGCCCCCACCGCCGCCGCGCCGCTGCCGAATGGATTCGGCGCATGCGCGGAAGTCTTTTACTTCCTGGTGCGGTGACGTGGCGGTGACGTGGTGGTGACGCGGCGGCGTCAACGTCACCGCCACGTCACCGCGCCGTCCGGCGGCGGGGATTTGATCCGATGGTGTGTACACGCCATCGGATCAAACTCCCGATCGGACATATCCGATGGAAATGGTCCGCGGACCGTTTTCATCGGATATATCCGATCGTGTGTACGCCGCCTCAGATTCTATAAACTACATGGCAATCCAACTGACCAGCTCTGTATTTTCCTTATATCAGGCCAACTTTGTCCCATTTTTAAATGCTTTACAAAGAGAGCTTGAGTCCATCTCCAAGCTCACATTATCTTTGTCAGGAAGATTGGCAGCATTCAAAATGCTCAAATTACACAATTGCTTTATCTATTTAGATCACTACCTATCCCAGTTAGTATATCTTTCTTCAACTCCTTGAAAAAGCTTTTTGGTGGGTTTATATGGCAGAATAGGAAAGCTAGATGTTCCCAAGCAAAATTATCAAAACACAGATCAGTAGGAGCTACTGGGTTTGTTATATTTAAGGATTATTACAATGCTTCTATATAAGCCCAATGTAATACCTGGTTTACACTAGGGGTGCAACGGATCAAAAAACTCACGGTTCGGATCAATCCTCAGATTAGGAGTCACAGATCGGATAATTTTTCGGATCAGCAAAAAAAAAATCTCCCCCCATACTGTAATATCCACATCTCCCCCCCCCCCCACTGTAATATTCACATCTCCCCCCCACTGCAGTGGCGTCACTCGGTGCAAAACAATAATAAAAATGGTGTAACCCCCCCATCCACTATGGTCCCCCCCTCAGTACAGACACCCCACAGTAGTGCAAACCTCAGACGGTAACCCCCCCAGTAGTGCGGACCAAAGACAGTAACCCCACAATAGAGCAGACCTCAGATGCTAACACCAACAGTAGTGCAGACCTCAGACAGTAACCCCGCCAGTAGTGCAGACCTCAGATGGTAACCCCCCCAATAGTGCAGACCTCAGACGGTAACCCCCACAGTAGTGCAGACCTCAGACAGTAACCCCCCCCAATAGTGCAGACCTCAGACAGTAACCCCCCCAATAGTGCAGACCTCAGACAGTAACCCCCACAGCAGTGCAGACCTCAGACAGCGACGTGTGTTTCCCTCGAGCGTGGGCTCCTCCTCCTCTGTGGGTGTGAACTGAGAGGAGGGCCGCCACCGGGTGTACCAAGATGGCCGCCGCTCCGGAGCTAGGCCGAAGCCGGGGACTTTCCTAGGCCGAGGCTCCGGAGCGCTCCGCGGATCACAGGGTGTGCCGATCCAACGGGGTGACCCGTTCGGATCATGGATTGGTGACGATTCGTTGCACCCCTAGTTTACACCCAGCACTAAATGCCTTTGGCACAACCTTGAATCCTCCTAAATCTCCTGACAAGAATAAAGGACTTGGTTACTCAGGCTCTTCCCCCACACCTCAAAAGCACCTTGTCCCCATGTTGATGGGGACAAGGGCCTCATCCCCACAACCTTGGCCAGTAGTTGTGGTGTTCTGCGGGCAGGGGGCTTATCAGAATCTGGAAGGCACCTAGAGCCTTCCAGAACGTAAAAACTTTCGGGAATCGGCGTATTAGGCTCATTTGCATAGGCAAATGAGAAAACAACGTAAAGGCCACCTAGTGGCCGGCGTTGTCATTACATCTACGATCCGACGGTGTAATAGTTTTACACCTGTCGGAACTTTAGTGTTTCTATGCGTAAGTGATTCTAGGAATCACACGCATAGATACCACTTGAAAAAAACTGAGATACGACGGTGTATCTGACATACACCGTCATATCTCAGCTGAGAATCTGTCCCACAGTGTTTGACAATTCCTTTATTAAAAAAGAAAAAGAAATGTGTCCCCCAATGTAAATCCTATGCTCCCTCTGAAGGCTCTGAAGGCTGGCGCCTAATGCAGGCTCTGCCCTTTGACAGTTTTTGTATAGGTAAGGGGCCACCTGGCTACGTCACCTGGTGGTCCCGCTCCCTTGTGAACATCATGGACTGGTGCATGCTGGGTTGGTGATATCACAAGGAGCGGGAATAGCAATCACACTCATGTGAGTATGTGGGGAACATGCTGCCTACACTGAAATAAAAAAAATACCTTGCATATTCTAGATATTAATTTGTATTGATATTACACATTTTGTAGTGCTATATACCTATTGTAAATCTATGTTTTGGTAATATATATATATATATATATATATATATATATATATATATATATATACCTATTCTTTTATAAATGAGCAAAAAAAGAAAGAATTAAAACAGAATTAAAACATACATTTATGTTGTGTTGTTAACAGAGCGTGATGTAAGTGACATAGCAGATAAATACCTAAAAAGGCAGTTATAATACATAGTTGTTGTTTTTTTTTTGTCATTTTGGCCATTATCATGATATACATACCTGTTTTTCCGCGCTTAGCGAGTAAAATTCTTCCTGATGGAATAAAGGTGAAAATACTGATTTAATGCCCACACTGCAGACTAGGGGGATAAAGATGACATAAGATTCTGCATTTTTGCATTGCAGGAAAAAAAAAATACAAAACAGTGTAACCATAATAACCCTTTAGATTGTAAGCATGTTGCAATAAATATACATTTAAGGTGTGTTTAAGGAGAGTTTATGTTTAATACATATTGATTGTTATTTTATAAAAAATAAAAAAATCAATACATTCCCAAAAGAATATAAAAGGAAGCTTACATTGTTATAACTTGATGGACAGTTTAGTATTGGGGAATTTTAAAGCAATATAGGTAAGTAAAGTAACTGAATGTATTTGTTGTTCTTTAAATTATCTTTTCTAAGATAACAAGTGAATAATGCCATTTTGCTTGTGTTCGCTGCATGTAAAATAGACGCCTTTAAATCTATGTAAATCAACTGCCAAATTATGTAAATTATTACTATTATATACACATTATAAAGGTTAATCTGAACTTCTTTAAGAATGCTGACAGAGGGTATAAAAACTGCTGTCTGTGCAGATCTGAGCTGCTCAAAACTTATTTTAATTTTCAGATTAAATTATCACGGGGCAGAGGCATTTTAAAAGTAGTTTATATCGTCTCCTCTTTTTAATACATTGCAGTACTTCTGCATCATTGTTCTCTTGGTCTAAAAGTCTTTAATTCATGTAGCTTATTTTTTTTTGTAAAAAGCTAAATGAATTGTACTTTACAATACTAAAAGTAAAGCTGGTTATACATTATTATTCAATTTCTTTTAGATTTACCTTCAACTATGTAGTACAAGGGCCTGCCTGATTTCATACAAGTTGAAAGTGTTTAGGTTTAACCCCATATTATATGGTTTCGGTAAATCTAAATGATAATTGATCAAGAACATTGTACAAATTAAGCAAAAATATTTAAGACACGTTTCAACAATTACCCCACAGTTTCCATTGTGGGGTAGATTTACTAAAGCTGGTGCACCCAGAATCTGGAGAAGCTGTGCATGGTAACAAATCAGCTTCTAACTTAAGCTGTGACAATAAAACATGGGCACTGGTTTCTATGCAGAGCTGCCCCAGATTTTGCGTTTTTCAGTTTAAGTAAATCAACCTCAACGTGTGTATGTGTGTGTCTGTTTTGGCACATGTTAGCACACTATATTCATATGTTTTTGTGAACACATACATTTTTGTTTTGCTACATGAGCTGAAACAAATCATCCAACATGTACATTCCTACACGTATGTTTTAGGTACATTCAATATCTTGAGATATATACACAGGTTTACCAAATCAAATAAACTACAGCAGGAATAAATCTTTACCACTTGAATCTTAGGCCTTATTGTGTGTGGATGTCCTTGAACCCATTTAGCTGACTGTAAACTGTTGTTAAATGCATGCATTTTAATCTTAGTTTGCACATTTTATCCATTACTTAGAAATTAATAGACATGTGCATTTGTTTTCGTCCGAATGCATTTTCCTCCAAATTTAGGTATTTTCGTTATTTTAACAAACGATAATGAAAGCCCAGAAAACGAAAAACGAAAGATCCGACATAAACAAATGCTTTATTTTCATTTTCGTTGCGGTCGAATGTGCCTAACCTTAATTCTATTAGTCCAAAATTATTCTAGATAGAGAGAAAAGATTTGACATAGAGAAACATGAAGATTTAACATTGAGAGACATGAAGAGTCAATTTTTTTATTTATTTTTTAAGATTCTGTCAAATCTTTTTTTTCTTTTCTTAAAACATTCGACACACCATAAACCTTCAATAAAAGATTTGAAATAGAGAGAAATGAAGATTCGACATAGAGAGACATTAAGAGTCAATTTTTTTTTTTTTTTAAAGATTCTGTCGAATGTTCTTTTTTTTTTTTTTCTTAGAACATTCGACAGACATCATAAGCCTTCAATGACAAATTTGACATAGAGAGACATGAAGAGTCAATTTTTTTTTATTTTTTTTTAAGTTTCTGTCAAATTTTCATTTTTTTTTCTTAGAACATTCGACAGACACCATAAGCCTTCAATGACAGATTCAACCATAATTTGGATTTTCGGACGAATGCATTTTTTTAACGAAAAACTAAATAAATAAAAACGAAATTTGGGAGTAACTAAATAAATGTATTTTTCAGACGAAAACAAAATTACGAAACAAAATATTTCAGTGTGCACATGTCTAGAAATTAATTAAAATACACAGAAGAAAAAACGAAGCAACAAAGTGTGCATACGCCAAGCTAAATAGCAGGTCAAATAACATTGTATGTTCTGCTGTCATAAGAAAAAAACAGAGGGCCAGATTCACAGAGCGATTACTCCTGTCTATCTCACGTTAGACTGGAGTACTTTCGAATTACGCGCGTTTTTTCACTACTCTGAAACCTCAAACCATGAAATTACGGCTGCGGGCTTCAATCCGACTGGTTTACGTGTTCGTACACCTTCGGATCTACGCTGCAATAAATTTGCGGCCGCTGGGGGGAGTTCCCGTCGTTTTCCGCGTCGGGGTATGCAAATGAGCTTTTGCCGTCAATTTTATTTTTTTATTTTTGACGTAAGTCGTCCGGGAATAGGAATGTCCGTAAACGACGCTACTCAAACAAAAAATGACGTAACAACGTTATTTCATGGCGGGAAATTTCTGAACGGAGCATGCGCATGCGCAGTTCGATCGCCGCTTCACGCCCCCCTAATCGCTTAACCTCCCTGGCGTTATGATTCTGTCTGGAATTTTGTACCAAAAGCGTTGCAATTGTTTTGCAAGGAAATGTGGTGTTATGTATTATAGGCCTGCAATTCTTAGTAAGTACTTACTTAAATCTATCTAAACAAGAGTCTAATAGGCATCCCGGGTATGATTTTTTTTTTTTTTTTTTTATTAAAAATTATAATATAATAAATAATTATAAAAAATTATAACAAATAATAATATAATTATAGTAAAAATTATTCAATAATGTAATCAAATCAAAATCACTGAAATTTGCTCAGTTGCAGAATTTTTGCTGTCATTATTTTTTTTTTTATGATGAATTTCCCCACAAATCGCTATCGCTAAATTCTGCAAGTGATTATAATTTATTATCGCTGTTTTTTAGCTGCTCTAAAACAATTTTTTCCATAAAGGGACACTTTTGGTTGCTATGGGCAATCTACAGTTTGCAGGGAGAAAGAAAAGTTTTTATTTTATAAAAGGACATGTAGTGCACAGGGCAGACCACTAGGGACATGGGGGGTGTGTATTTTTTACATACAGTACTGTAATCTATAAGATTACAGTGTACTGTATGTAATGTGTTTGTTTACATTTTTGAATTTGGCGCCGTTCTCCGTCCCCGTGCGTCGTAACGTCGCAGGGAACGGAGCTCGGCGGCACACGGGGACGCTGTGTGAATCGAGCGAGCACCCGCTCGCTCACACAGCAGGGATGCATCGCTGGATCCACGGAGAAGGTAAGTAAACTGTCTCTGTAGATGCTGCGAGGCGAGCCCGTGTCTGACACGGGATCAACGATAGTAGCAGGAAATTTTTACCCCGTGTCAGACACGGGAAAAACGCCAGGGAGGTTAAATACACTATGCCGCCGTACCGTAAGGGACAAAATCTACCAGAATTCGGCATACAGCCTGGTAAAATACGGCGGCGTAGTGTATCTCTGATACTCTGCACCAATGTAATTGTATCTGAATCTGGCCCAGAGTATATATGGTTATTTCTCATTGGATTCTCTATTTATACAATTCATACACACAATTGTAAAAGCTGTTTGAACATTTGTTCTAGGAATAATGCACGCACAGCGTAATACCCCTTCATGAACTTTTCACTGAGGCTTTTTTTTTACTATTTAGGGTTCTTTACAGTGTCCTATATTATTATAAACATACAAAAGAAATACTGTGCATGTGCAAAAATTTCATACATATAAATTAGTATAGATCAAACCATTATGGTGTAAAATATCCAGTAGCACCACTAAAGTGAGACAGATTCACAATTAATTGCATATACAAAAACAGTGATGCGCTGAACATAATTTATGCTCATAAAGTGTTGATATATGGAAAAAGTACAACTGTAGAAAAAAAAAAAAAAAAACACAAATCCGTGAAATTGCAGATGAATCTAAATGCCCCTTCAGCTCAAGCATGCACCGTCACCACAAGCAATATGGACTCTTACCAGAGAGCCTGGACCCTTTATTATGAAGGGTCAAACAGGCTTAATGTAATAATCTTTTGCAGGGGTCAGCAGCTCCTTTAACCTTGGAGCTGGGGTAAAGGAGCTGTTCCCTGCTTTTATGTTCCAATGTACAGTGCCTGGATGTGTTTTATGGTGGCTGCCTATGTTATATACACTGCTGGTTTTTATCTGAATGAACATAAGTGCAATACCTTTTATTAACTAGTTAATAACCAGGCCATTTTTTTTTTACTAGTAATGGCTGATCGGTGATTTTTAGCAGGACTGCAACATTGCGGTGGACAGATCGGACACTTTTGACACTTTTTTGGGACCAGTGACATTTATACTGCGATCAGTGCTAAAAATAGCCAATGATCAGTACTAAAAATAGCCACTGATTACTGTGTAAGTGTCACTGGCAGGGAAAGGGTTAACATTAGGGGGCGAGACAAGGGGTAAAGTGTTCCCTAGGGAGGTGTTTCCAACTGTGAGAGGAGTGTAGTGACTGGAGGAGGAGAGAGATTGCTGTTCCTAATCACTAGGAACAGCAGATCTGTCTGTCCATCCCTGACAGACCAGAGATCTGTCTGTTTACATTGACATATTCCTGTTCTGTCTCTCTCAGGAGCGATCGCAGGTGGCCGGTGGACATCTCCAGCTGATGACCCCTGCAAAAGATTATTACATCAAGCCTGTTAGACCCTTTATAATAAAGGGTCCAGGTTTTCTGGTAAAAGTCCATATTGCTTGTGGTGACATGTGGTACATGCACTAAGGGGGAGGGTCAGTTGGATTCATCTGCAATTTCACGGATCTGTGTTTTTTGAGTTTTCTACACTTGGACTTTTTCCATATATGAACACTTTATGATCATCCTATATTATTATCCATGTACCCCTAGTGACCATTTATTCCTAGATGATATGCACATTAAAAGGTTAGAGGTTGGGTAGACCCAAAACCTCTACAACAATGTAATTTTGGTTTTATATTTAGCTGCCATATGCTCAGATGCTGGAGCATACATACAATAGCAAATCTTACTTATCAGAAAATGATGTGTGCATGCACATCCGTGTGATGTGTGGGAGCATAGAAATCGATGCACAGGTGTACTCACTTTTCCTTTCGTTAATAAGGCCCACTGATTATTTATTTATGGCAAATATTAAATCCTCCAAGATCTTACTATAAAAACAAATAATACTGGTATGTATCCACTTTAGCCCCGGACCATATTGCTGTCCAAAGACCAGAGAACTTTTTGTGATCCGGCACTGCGTCGTTTTAACTGACAATTGCGCGGTAGTGCGACGTGGCTCCCTAACAAAATTGACGTCCTTTTTTCCCCACAAATAGAGCTTTCTTTTGGTGGTATTTGATCATCTCTGCGGTTTTTATTTTTTGCGCTATAAACAAAAATAGAGCGACTATTTTGAAAAAAATTCAATATTTTTTACATTTTGCTATAATAAAAATCCCAAAAAAGATATAAAAAAAAAATTTTTTTCCTCAGTTTAGGCCGATACGTATTCTTCTACATATTTTTCGTTAAAAAAAATCGCAATTAGTGTTTATTAATTGGTTTGCGCAAAATTTATAGCGTTTACAAAAAAGGGGGTCGTTTTATGTCATTTTTATTATTTTTTTTTTTACTAGTAATGATCAGCGTTTCTTTTTTCGGTACTGCAATATTATGGCGGACACATCTGACACTTTTGACACATTTTTGGGACGATTGGCATTTTTATAGTGATCAATGCTATAAAAATGCATTGTATTACTATAAAAATGCCATTGGCAGTGAAGGGGTTAACACTAGGGGGCAGGGAAGGGGTTAAGTGTGGTCCTGGTGTGTTCTAACTGTATGGGGGGGTGGCCTCACTAGGGGAAGTCACTGATCTTCTGTCCATACATTGTATGGACAGAAAATCAGCGTTTCCCCGGCTGACAGGAAGGAAAGGTATGTGTTTACACACATACCTCCCGTTCCCCGCTCTGTAACGAGCAATCGCGGGTGCCCGGCGGTGATCGTACCCGCCGGGCACGCGCGCGGGCGACAAGCTGCTAAAGGGAGGATGTAGAGCTACGTGCTCCCGCGTAGCAGTGCCACCGTCCTCAGTTAATAACTGTTATTGACATAAAATAGTGCAGTTGCATTTCCAGTAGGATTTTCAAAGACCCATATTTCTATTTTAAAATGACTGCAGTGTCAATAAGTATCAAGATCAAAAAGTGTTAATTAAACTAAAGTTTTTGCAACATGTTTCATTTTTTTTAAAACTAGATTTAAAGCATTGTGTATTTCCTGATTCCGAAGGCTGTATACAATGGGATTTAGAAGTGGGGTTACTACAGTATAAAGTAATGATAGTGCTTTGCTAAAATTAAATATTTGCTGTCTTGATGGTGCTACATACATGGTGATGAGCGCCCCATAATAGGTTGACACAACAGCAAGATGAGAACTACATGTGGAAAAAGCCTTCTTTCTACCTGTTGTTGATGGGATCTTGATAATATTATACAGTATAAAAATGTATGTTACAATAATAAATACAAATGGGAGTAATGTCACCAGTGTTGCAAATAAAAATGATTCAAGTTCTATTATGAATGTGTCTGAACATGACAGCTCTATGAGAGGTGTGAGATCACAGAAAAAATTGTCTATCATATTGGGGCCACAAAAATCTGATTCACATAACAGGATAAGAGTTATCGCTGATATCGTAAAACCAGCTAGCCATGCCCATGCTGCATATTGGCTGCAGACTTGGAAATTAATAAGTGAAGCATAATGCAATGGGCTGCATATTGCCAAATATCGGTCATAAGACATGATTGCAAGAAGCAAACATTCAGTTGTGGCTGTAGAACTAAAAACATAATATTGAGTTAGGCATCCTGAGAAAGATATGGATCCATCTTGTGATAATAAGTTCTGTAGCATATTGGGAACAATATTTGTTGTAAAAACAACTTCGGATAAGGATAAATTGCTAAGTAAAATATACATTGGAGTTTGTAGGTGAGCATTGCTTACTACCAGCAAAATAATCAAAAGATTACCAAATAATGTGAAGATGTAAATGACAAAGAATAGAATAAAAATAAGAATCTGAAATGTGTGGAGATTCTTAAAACCAAGCAGTAGAAAATCAGTTACAGATGCAGTTATGTTTTCTGAATACATTTTCTATAGAATTACCAAATTAGGCATGATCTAAAAAATAAATAAAGAATAGAAGACAATTATAATAACATTCTTCTCCATTTTAAGAAACATAGTTCAGACAAAATATAATATATAATTAGAATTATTGTTAATACTGTATAGACTTAACCCATTTGTGAATACATTAAAGTGAAGGTTATAACAGCCCACAAATTGCTACAGTTTTCATGAATCTATGATTATACATGTGGTTTACCAGACTTTTATAAAGATAATATTTACATTTAATGAAATCATGTGTCTCTGCTCCGGTTTCCTCTCACATTCCAAAGACATGCTAGTAGGCTAATTGGCCCCTGTCTAAATTGGTCCTAGTATGTGTATGTATGAATGTGAATTAGGGGACATAGATTGTCAGCTCCTTGAGGGCAGGGACTGATGTGAATGTTCCATTCAACCTCTTTAGTCATTGGTCAGTTTCTTATATGGGAGCATTTTATTCAACTATGCTAACCTCCATCCTTTCCCTACAGTTGCTTCTAATTCACTGACATTATGGCTGCCTCGTGCCCGCCCCTCCCCCATGTAAAGTGATTGGGCTGGCTTATCCAAAGGCCTCCTTATTGGCGATTCTAATGCCGCATACACACGATCATTTTACGGCATAGAAAAAACAATGTTTTAAAAAAATGTAATTTAAAAATGATTGTGTGGGCTTCACATAATTTTTTGGGTTCTGAAAAATGTAAAACATTTTTTAGAACATGCTGCATTCTTTAACGACGTTTTAAACTATGTCGTTTTTCGGGTTGTAAAAAATGATCGTGTGTGTGGACTAAAACGACGTTAAAAACCCGCGCATGCTCAGAAGCAAGTTATGAGACGGGAGCACTCGTTCTGGTAAAACTATCATTCATAATGGAGTAAGCACATTCATCACGCTGTAACAGACAGAAAAGCGTGAATCGTCTTTTACTAAGAGGAAATCAGCTAAAGTAGCCCCAAGGGTGGCGTCATCCTTATGAAACTTCCCATTTATAGTGCCGTCGTACGTGTTGTACGTCACGGTGCTTTGCTAGAGCATTTTTTTAAAACAATAGTGTGTGGGAAACATTGTTTTAATGATGAAGTTAGAAAAAACAACGTTTTTTCTACATGCCGAAAAACTTATTTTTTTTCATGCCGAAAAATGATCGTGTGTATGCGGCATAGGACTGTTGATGAAAAGTAAAAGATCATTCAGTGCAGAGCTGTATTCTGGCCTAGGCCAACAAGGCCCAGGCCTAGGGCAGCACTTTGCAGGGGGGCGGCACGAAAAGAGTCCCCGCCAGCTTGCGATACACTGTTAGGAAAATTAGTGTAGCACCCCCATAAAGCGGGCGCGCTGCTTCTAGTATGCGGGCGGCCTGCATTCCACAACTGTGGGGGGGGTTTGTCATCCTGGACCACAAACCTTCCTCACTGTGCTATAGTTCTTAAAGTAGAACTATAGGCAACACTTTTACCATCCCTGTCCCATTGCAAAGATTTCCCTTCACTTCCTGCTCAATGGGCAACCAGGAAGTAAGAGGAAATCTAAGTAAATTAAGGGAATCCATTGCCCCCCCCCCCAGGCCCTCAGAACCAGTGTCCTAAAATTTCAGGGCGGGTCTTAAACAACACAGGGTGTGGCCATGACAGGAAGGGGTGCACAAGTTTAGTCAGGCCTAGGACAGCACAAAACCTAAATACACCTCTGATTCAGTGCATTGTGTTGTTTTTATTATTATTATTCTACCCTTTAAATCTGCATATACATTTACCAGGCCTGCAAACCTCAAATCCATAGGATTCATCTAAAACCCATGGTATTAGTGAACCTGAACCTGATCCAAGATTGCATGAAAGTAGTGGGGTTGATAAACTAAAGAAATAGTATAGAGTTGTTGTTAACCTAACAGATGATATGTCTACTTTTCAAAGTACACGTTGCATACTTAATCACATGTCAGGAATTTAAAGCTTAGTTAAAGCTTAGTTTAAAAAGAAAGAAAACACAAGGGACATAACTGGCCTTCAGTAAGCTGTGTCAATGGGGGTTATTTACTAAAGGCAAATCCACTTTGCACTACAAGTGCAAACTACAAGTGCAAAGTGCACTTAAACTTGCACTGAAATTGCAGTCCCTGTAGATCTGAGGGGGACATGCAGGGAAAATAAAAAACAGCACTTTAGCTTGCACAGCATTGGATGATTAACCTCCCTGGCGGTATGATTATTTCAGATTTTAAGTGCTGAAAGCAGTACCATTATTTTTCAAGGAAATTTGGCGTTTTATATTGTAGGCCTGAAATTCTTAAGAATAACTCACATAAATCTGTCCAAACAAGAGTCTAGTAGACATCTCGGGTATAATAAAGTTTGAAAAACAAAATCATAAATTATAATATAATTATAATATAATAAATAACTATAAATAATTATAACAAATAATAATATAATTATAATAAAAATGATTCAATAATATAATCAAATCAAAAACACTGAAATGTGCTCACTTGCAGAATTGTCGCTGTCATTACTTTTTTTTTTTTATGACAAATTTCCCCACAAATCACTATCGCTCAATTCTGCAAGTGATTCTAATTTATTATCGCTGTTTTCTAGCTGCTCTAAAAGCACTTTTGACATAAAGGGACAGTTTTTGGTTACTATGGCGATCGGTCCCCGGAGCTGAAGAACAGGGAGAGCTGTGTGTATACACGGCTTCCCTGTTCTTCACTGTGGCGGCGTCATCAATCGCGTGATCCCTTTTATAGGGAGACACAATCGATGACGTCACACCTACAGCCACACCCCCCTACAGTTGTAAACACACATTAGGGAACACATAACCCCTTTAGCGCCTCCTTGTGGTTAACTCCCAAACTGCAAATGTCATTTTCACAATAAACAATGCAATTTAAATGCATTTTTTGCTGTGAAAATTACAATTGTCCCAAAAATGTGTCAAAATTGTCCCAAGCGTCCGCCATAATGTTGCACTCACGAAAAAAAACGCTGATCGACGCCATTAGTATGGAATGCAATAAAACCATCCCCTATTTTGTAAACGCTATAAACCAACCGCTTATTGCGTTTTTTGTTACCAAAAATAGGTAGAAGAATACGTATCGGCCTAAACTGATGAAAAAAATAAAAATTATATATTTCTGGGGGATATTTATTATAGCAAAAAGTAAAAAATATTGTATTTTTTTTTTTAATTGTCGCTCTATTTTTGTTCATAGCGCAAAAAATAAAAACCACAGAGGTGATCAAATACCACCAAAAGGAAGCTCTATTTGTGGGAAAAAAAGGACGCCAATTTTGTTTGGGAGCCACGTCGCACGACCGCGCAATTGTCTGTTAAAGCGACCCAGTGCCAAATCGCAAAACCTGGCCGGGTCCTTTAGCTGACTAAAGGTCTGGGTCTTAAGTGGTAAAAGATTGTGATATATGAGAAATGTGTGATTAGGTTAATAGATACTTTAGGCAGAAATAAATGTGTGTTAGTTGAACTTGATGACTCTGTGCCTTTTTTCAACCTAACCATGTAACTACGTGTGAGAAATGCACCTTTTAAAAGGACAGAAAAAGTAAAAACTGTTCGTTTTGAACAAATATTAAAAAAATTCCAATAGAAACAATGGTAAATTCTGTAGCTAATACTACAACATTTCCAAAATGAACTTAAAACAGCTAGTCACTAAAGTCATTGGTAGTAAAGAATTTTCAATTTAAAAAGCAAATGTTCACTTATCTTGGTAAATTTGATGAAGCTGCATTCACTATATTTTTTTAGCTCAATTGCTCATAAATTGGTATTGCAAGTGAAAATACCTTTATGTTATTTTCATCTTAGTGAAGTGTGTCTGTTAGTAGTGATGAACAAACATATTCACAAATTAGAAGAATTTTATAATTGTACTCGTGAATCACAATTACATTTATGAATTGAGTAACTTTCCGTAGGTTAGATAGATCTTCAGACAAAAACTGGTGAATAAAAAAATGGGCATTGTACTGGATTTAACAGATTTGTTATTTGCATGCGAACTACGCTGTTATTTCTAAATGCCCTAAACGAAGATTAGAAAAAATACTTGTTTAAGTTGTTTGGTCAATTTACCTCCTGAAATTGTTGTGCTCAAAATCTTATAACTCTGATGTAGCAATTGCATTCAGCATTTTATAATATAACAGTTTTTAAACCCCAAATTTAAATGATGTAATTGTTATGGGACTCCAGCAACAGCCCCAAGACATTGTAGATCTGATAATTTGTACATTGAATGAGACTATGAAATCATGCTTATAGTCCCAAGGACAGGTTGTAATAACTGACTTAACTGCATGCCTAATTATAAGCTCCTAAGTGTAATCCCAAATGTAATCCTTCTATTCTAGTCAACATAAATATTGAAATAGCAATGTAGGGCCTTTCAAACAATGACACTACATATTTCCATTTGGATTTACTTTTTTTTTAAATATAAGTCAGATTAGTTGATTTTCTATCTACAACATAGATCTCAAGATGATCCTTAGCTACTTTGTAGGTCCACAGATGTCAAATAGCAGAATTATCAGTAGATATTTACCATAGTTCAATAAAGGCTCGAGTCACCCTGAAATAAGGTAGCAAGACTATCAGAGGTAAAATGGGATACCCGTGGTGTAATTACGCATTACATACATTAACCACTTAAGGACCGGACCAATACGCTGCTAAATGACCAAAGGGGTTTTTACAATTGCGCAGTCATGCGACGTGGCTCCCAAACAAAAGTCGCGTCCTTTTCTTCCCACAAAAAGAGCTTTCTTTTGGTGGTATTTGATCGCCTCTGCGATTTTTTTTTTTTGCACTATATACAAAAATAGAGCGTAATTTTTGTAAAAAAAATATTTTTTACTTTTTGTTATAAGAAAAATCAAATAAACTAAATTTTAGTCAAACATTTAGGCCAAAATGTATTTAGCCACATGTCTTTAGTAAAAAAAATCACAATAAAAAAAAAATAGCTACCTAGCGGCAACAGCAACACTAATACAGCGATCAGAAAAATGATAGCTTAGTGACGCTGGCAATAGGGAGTGAAAGGGTTAACTAGGGCGGTGATCAAGGGGTTAAAACTTTATTAGGGGGTACAGGGGCTACCCTGAACCTAACACTAACTGCCTTTCATACTGCTACTAAATTCAGTAATCATACATATATGATTACTGCATTCAGTGACACTGTGACAGGGGGAGGGGGGGGGTGATCGCAAGGGGTTAAGTGTGCCTGCATGTCCTGGTGTCAGTGTAGTGTTGTGCAGACTTACTATGTGATGTGATCTCTCCTCAGCGGCAGTTGAAAAAAATGAACCATGCCCCCTTAGCACGGATCGCTCCTACAGCCACCAGGACCACCGTATGTACCGGGGGGTCCCGATCAGACCCCCGACCCACGTCAAGGCAGCCATGTACAGCTACGTTGATGTGCCTGTCCGTGCCATTCTGCCGATGTAAATGTACATGCGGCGGTCCTTAAGGGGTTAAAGGGGTTGTAAAGGTAAAAAAAAAATCCCTAAATAGCTTCCTTTACCTTAGTGCAGTCCTCCTTCACTTACCTCATCCTTCGATTTTGCTTTTAACCACTTAAGACCCGGACCTTTAGGCAGGTAAAGGACCTGGCCAAATTTTGTGATTCGGCACTGCGCACAATTGCGCGGTCATGCGACGTGGTTCCCAAACAAAATTGGCGTCCTTTTTTTTCCCACAAATAGAGCTTTCTTTTGGTGGTATTTGATCACCTCTGTGGTTTTTATTTTTTGCGCTATAAACAAAAATAGAGCGACAATTTTGAAAAAAAAACAATATTTTTTAACTTTTGGCTATAATAAATATCCCCCAAAAATATATGAACATTTTTTTTCTTCATTTTAGGCCGATACGTATTCTTCTACCTATTTTGGTAAAAAAAAATCGCAATAAGTGTTTATCGATTGGTTTGTGCAAAATTTATAGCGTTTACAAAATAGGGGATGGTTTAATTGCATTTTTATTGTTATTTTTGTTTTACTACTAATGGCGGTGATCAGCATTTTTATTCATGACTGCAACATTATGGCGGACACATCGGACAAGTTTGACACATTTTTGGGACCATTGTCATTTTCACAGCAAAAAATGCATTAAAATGCATTGTTAACTGTGAAAATGACAATTGAAGTTTGGGAGTTAACCACTAGGGGGCGCTGAAAGGGGTTAAGTGTGACCTCATCTGTGCTTCTAATTGTAGGGGGGCAGGGCTGGAAGTGTGATGTCATTGATCGTGTTTCCCTATATTAGGCAACACACGATCAATGGCAGCGCCACAGTGAAGATTAGGGAGCAGTGTTTACACACAGCTCTCCCCATTCTTCAGCTCCGGGGACCAATCGTGGGACTCCAGCAGCGATCGGGTCCGCAGGTCCCGTGGCCCATGGCTGGGCACTTAAAGAGGATGTACAGGTAAGTGCTTGTGCCCAGCCGTGCCATTCTGCCGATGTATATCTGCAGGAGGCGGTCCTTAAGTGGTTAAATGTCCGTTTTTCTTTTGAGAAATCCTCACTTCGTGTTCTTCTGCCTGTAACTACACACAGTAATGCAAGGCTTTCTCTCTTGTGTGGAGTGTCGAGCTCGCCCCCTCCCTTGGACTATGGGAGAGTCAGGACACCCACTAACACACAGCTCCTTTCTCTATCTGCAACATAGAGAGCGTCCTGACGCTCCTGCAGTCTAAGGGAGAGGGCGAGCACGACACTCCAGGGAGAAAGCCTTGCATTTCTGTGTGGAGTTACAGACAGAAGAACAGGAAGTGAGGATTTCTCAGAAGAAATAAGGACATTTAAAAGAAAAATCAAAGAATGAGGTAAGTGAAGGAAGACTGCACTAAGGTAAAGGAAGCTCTTTCACGATGCATTGGGTGACTCTGCTGGCAGCTGGGAAGGACGCAGGGCAAGGTACAGTAGTGTTGGAGGTTGTTCCGCCACCACGCCTCCAAAACATTACTACTGGTTGTGACACACCTCTCTCCTCCACCCCCTTCTCTTCTTCTTCCTCTGTGCTCCGTAGGCGTACGAGGGGCTATGCAGGAATGCAGGCAAAGAGATGCCATGCGGTGCTATAGCTGGTGTGCTTGGGAGACAGGAGCCACACTGGGGCAGAGGTTCTATCAGCTCTTAAGGGGCAGGCTCAAAGGTGGTTGACGCCACGCCAGCTTAAGCCAGGAATGGTGGTTAGCAACAATGGCACCAACCTCCTCTCTGCCCTGCGACTGGGACAACTGACCCATGTACCCTGTTTTGCTCATTATCTGAATTTGGTGGTGTAGCGGTTCTTGGGCAGGTACCCGGGCTTACAGGATGTTCTGAAGCAGGCCAGGAAAGTCTGTGTGCATTTTAGAAGGTCATATAATGCCACTGCTTGGTTGACAGACCTCCAAAGGGAATACGACCTGCCCAAGAACAGCCTAATCTGTGACATGCCCACCAGATGGAACTCTACACTGGCCATGCTGCAGCAGCTTCACACACAGCAGAGGGCCATCAATAAGTACCTGTGCCAATATGGCAGCAGAACTGGGTCGGGGGAGCTTCCCCCCCCCGCCAGTGGGCCTTGATCAGGGATGCATGCACTGTCCTGTCACCATTTGAGGAGGCCACAAGGATGGTGAGCAGTGACAGTGCATGCATCAGTGAGACTGTCCCTCTTATTCACATGTTGGAGCACACGCTACATGGAATAATGGACAGGGCCTTTGAGGCAGAACAGAGGGAGGAAGAGGAGGACTTCCTTACCTCTCAAGGCCCCCTTTATCCAGACAGTCGTCCTGCTTGCCCGCCTAGCACACAGGAAGAGGACGTGGAGCTTTTTACTCAGCATCAGCAGCAGTCTTCAAAGGGATCAATTACAGTCCCAAGGAACCCGTGGACTTTTACGTGGCTGGGATGAGGTGGCTGCAGATCCTGTCGTCCTCAGTGACCCAGAGGACTTTTCCACGGATGCCTCTGCAAACCTACGACGCATGGCCTTTCTGATCCTGCAAAGCCTGCGTAATGATCCTCGTATTCATGCTATCAAGGAGAGGGATCATACTGGCTGGCAACTCTCCTTGATCCACGTTACAAGGGTAAAGTTGCGGACCTTATCTTGCCGTCGCAGAGGGAGCAGAAGATGAAAAATCTTCGGAAGGTCTTGCAGAAAGGTCTGTGCAACGAGTTCCCAGAGACTGGGGGGTTACCAAATACTGGTCCTGGACAACGTGTTGCTGAGGCTTCGGTGAGTCACAGAAGGAGCAGTGGAGAAGGTGGCCGTCTGACTGATGCGTTCAGAATTTTTTTTAGTCCGCAGCCCCAAGGTATGACCGGTTACAGCAACCATCGCCAGCGTCTGTTTTACATGGTGCGGGAATACCTAGGGGCAAGAGCAAACTTGGACACCTTTCCCACCGAAAATCCTCTGGCTTACTGGGTCTTGAGGATGGATCACTGGCCAGAGCTTGCACAGTACGCAATTGAGCTACTGGCTTGTCCTGCATCCAGCATTCTTTCAGAACGCACATTTAGTGCTGCTGAAGGCTTTGTGACCGATCACACGGTGCGCCTCTCCACCGACTCCGTCGATCGACTGACCTTCATAAAAAAAACCTTCATAAAAATGAATCAGGCTTGGATCACCACCAGCTACCAAGCACCTGATGCTGATGTAACTAAATAATTTTTTTTGAAATGTCAGATCCCTTGGAGACTGCCTATGCTGATGAGTGACTATCCTGTTATGCTGACTGAATAACCTTCTCCTTCTCAATGATCTTGCTGATAGCTTGTAAGAACATTGTCGGTTCTGGGCACCGCCACCAGTGGCTAAGGCCCAATTTTTCTGCCCCTGTTTAACAGAGGCGTGTAATTTACAATTTTTGATGCAATCGTTTTCAGCAGGCTCTTTGCTGCGCTACAACTAGAGTATCTGTGAGGGAGTTGCAGTAAGGGGCGTGTAATTACAATTCTTCTATTACAAATCTAATATTTCACAGCAGTGCATTCCAGCGCCCACCAAGACTAACTGTGAGGGGTTGCAGTGTTGTGGCAACACCAACACCTAGGGCCCAAATTTCTGCAGCGTATATACGGCAGGCCCCTACTTTAAAACATCCAACTTACAAATGACTCCTACTTGCAAATGGAAGGAGACAACAGGAAGTGAGAGGAAATCTACCCCTAGGAAGGGAAATTCTCTTCCTAGGGGTGACCCTACCTCCTGACAATCCCACCTTCTTACCATACCACGCTCTTTGCTGCACCCTGGTGGGGACTACCACCCATCGGATAGTATCAGGAGCTCTAACGGTGATTGTGTCTGTAACGGTTACCACCGCTTACAACCTTCCATCCAACCACGACAAGCTTATCTGACACACTCCGACAATATTGCATACACGATCCATATCCTTTCCCAGAATAAACGAGACAGCGCTCCGTTCTTGCTTCCAAAGATATGACAATTTATTAGTATTTTCTCAGCTTCTTATATCCAGTACAGCATAATACAGTTAATCACAGGACAATGCAATCTCCACCCCCCTATTCACTCACTGAGGATAATTCTTTAATTGGTAGCTAGACATGACGGCACCGTATTATCAATAGGGTTCAATTAACCTTGAATAGTAACACAGACATCTTGTTGAATAAGTTCTCTATACAGCTTTATCACACAATGGCAGTGAGAGTGGGTGTCTTTACATTGAATAGCCAACACCTTAGGATATTTCAATAGCCTATTATACAAAAGGTATGACTCATTGGCTGACCTGGTCATGTCATCATGACTCCTTGTGATATCTCAGTCCTGCAATATGAAGTATTATTAATGTCCCATCTCATGTAATATGAATTATGATTCACTATTAGCCACCCTATACCCAAAAGGGCACAGGGTGGATTTCGACCCAAGAGTTTTTGGTGCTGCTGGCACAAGTGTATCTCTCATCCTTCCAACGTCTCTGGGTGTCACGGGCCATTCTGTTACAGTGTCCTAGCAGTAAAACGTGCGGCTAATAGCTCCAGGCAGGTCCCCCAGGATTAGACCCCAGGATTAGACCAGCCAGGCTCCTTCCACCATTGGCTTTTTTTACTCTGTTGCCGCCACCTCGCTCCGCAGGCTCACCGCCCCGCAGGCCTCCCCGCCCGACAGCCCCAAGGTAAGGCTGCTCTCCCCTACCTTAATCCGCCTCCTCTGGAACAGTCCGCGGCCGTCCTCAGGATAAGCCGCGGCAAGGGCCCAAACGCGATCGGGATGCCCACTACAGCCCCACACCTCCCCCTGCTACCCCCAAGCAATTCCCGCAGTGGATTCGCGGCAGACACGACTAGGAAACTCTCTGGCTTCAGCCAGGGCCTAGCCGCGCGCCGCGCATACACCACTCAAACTTCCCCCGAGACCATCTTCAAACCTGTCAATCCCCCATATTGACCCCTAAACCTTCCCCTCTGTTGCCCTAGGTGGGTAACCCCTCGTACCCCCAAAAACCTCAGCCTCCAGCCCGGTTCTAAAACCATTTGCCTCAATACTAGCAGAGGCCACCAAAAAAGCTCTAAGGAGTCTGCAACTGTTAAGAATCAATCGATGATCGACAGTCAAGCATAATAGCCATTTACCCCAGCCCAAGCGCATATCATGCGCTTTGATTAACACAAGATCGGCAGTAAAGCACCGACAACAAATCCATGATTTTATCCAACAATACGATTTAGACTGCCTTTTCATTACAGAAAGCTGGCTCACAGCCGACTGTAACACCATTCTAGAAGAACTGGTGTCAGCAAATTACCATATTCAAATGCAAAACAGAGTGGGGCAAAGAGGGGGAGGCCTGGCAGTGATCCATAAGATTCACCTCTCGATCACCAAACTAGTCCTTCAAAACTCCCTTCCATTCATGGAAACCCTCACTCTGCAACTGCAAACAAACCCCCAAGATACTGTCCATATTCTACTCTGCTATAGACCACCAGGGCCAAAAACGCAGCTTCTCACGTCATTGACGGAGTTCATGGCCACCTATACCCTAAATATCAAACACCTCTTGATGCTCGGGGATTTCAACCTGTGGGCAAACTCCAGTGGACCCAGTCGCCGACGCCTGCATTGACCATCTGGAAGGATTAGGTCTGCAGCAACTAATACATGGGCCCACTCATATCTCATTTTCAAACACGATGTCGAAATAGACGTCGTGGAAAATGAACCACAACCATTAACAGATCACCATGCGATCAAATTCACTATTACCAAAAATGCCCCCCCCCCCAAAAAAAAAAAACGGTAATACCGGTGACAACACACTGGACTAGATCCCAGAAGAAGCTCCATTCGGAACTCTTAAAAATAACACTAGGGAAAAAATAAAAACTATCCAACAACAGGAAACAGCCACAGAAACTCTTTACGCCATTAACAAAGCTCTACTACAGTCAGCAGACTTAGTAGCACCAAAACGCAAAACTTGCATCCGGAAAAACAACGCAGGCTGGTTTAATGACCACTTCTCGTTGTTAAAGCAAGAGCGCAGAAGAGCAGAAGCGGCTTGGAAAATAACCTATTCGGAGGTAAACCACACCATCTATAAGATAATTACTAAGAAATACCACAAAGAAATCTTCCTGTCCAAAAAAAAACATATCTCGAATATCATCACTAATGCCCAAAACCGCCCCGCGAACTCTTCAAGCTGGTCACTCAGACCATGTACCCAGCTTGTTTAGAGGCCCCCAATTCCAACTCACACAAATTCTGTAATGAATTATCGGATTATTTCATTAATAAAATTGAAAAAATCTGTGAAAGTATTCAGCAAAAAAGACCCCTCATCAACCCCTCCCCAAAGCTTAAACCAAATACCCACAGAAAACCACAACAATCTACAAATTTCTCTCTGAAACCCATTTCCATTGAGGCCACTAAAAATATAATCGGCACTCTGCGCAATAGCACAGCGCGCAATGATATCATCCCCCCCAAACTGCTGAAAGAATGTGCCGATACACTGGCACCAGCTATCTCACAGCTCTTAAACCAATCATTCAAGGAGGGCGCGGTGCCCACCTTGTTAAAACAAGGTTTAATAAAACCAATTCTAAAAAAACCTACCCTGGACCATAAGAATCCTAACAACCGTAGGCCCATAACAGCCCTAAATGTCTTCTCAAAGATAATGGAGAAGGAAGTTGTACAACAGTTACAACAGCATTTAGAGACGCATAAATTACTCAATCCATTTCAATCGGGTCTTCGTCCTGGTCACAGAACAGAAACAGTGCTCCTCAAAATATGGGATGATGCCCTCGAGGCAGTGGACAAAGGAGAATCTTGTCTCCTGGTACTGTTGGATCTAAGCGCTGCGTTCAACACTGTAGACCACGGATTACTTCTGACTCGGCTAGCTGAGGTAGCCAGAGTCGCGGAATGTGATTTATCTTGGTTCTCCTCCTTCTTGGAAAACCGATCACAAATAGTGAAATTGGGCCCTTTACTTCTGAAAAACGCACAGTGGCATGGGGAGTCCCTCAATGGTCCCCTTTTTTCGCCGGTTCTGTTCAATGTCTATCTCCGCCCTCTTTTTGAAATCATCAGCAACCAGAAGTTACTTTACCATTCATACGCAGATGATACACAGTTGTATTTTCGCATTTGCAACAAAAAGGTTCATTCTCTTGGACTAGAGAAATGCCTGTCCTTAATAGAAAACTGGATGTCTTATGCCACGTACACACGATCACTTTTTGTGATGTTAAAAAACGTTGTTTTATCTCACGAAACAAAACAATGTTTTTCAAACTTAATTTAAAAAAAACAGCGTTGCCTACACACCATCGTTTTCTGAAAATGCTCTTGCAAAGCGCGGTTACATACACCACGTTCAACGGCACTCTGTTCCATTGAAGCTCCCGTAACATAACTTGCTTCTGAGCATGCGCGGGTTTAAAAACGTTGTTTTAAACGTCGTTTTGCCCACATACGATCATTTTGAAAAACGACACAAAAATGCAACCATGTTCAAATTTTTTTTTGGTCATTTTTCAGAAGACATAAAACAATGTTTTGCCCACACACAATCATTTTAAATGACGTTTTTTAAAACGTCCACTTTAGTTCATCACAAAAAACGACCGTATGTACGCGGCATAAGAGTTATCTCAAACTCAACGGCTCTAAAACAGAACTTCTCCTGTTTAACCCCAACCGCAAAATTCAGCCCGCAATAAGATGGACTCGATCACCCCTATCACCAAAGTCAAACGTGACAATGGATGCACAAATAGGGTCAGTAGTCAGCGGATCGCATCATCTGCTGCGCCTACTACGCAGACTCGTTCCCTTTATTCCAAAAGAAGACATTGCAGTCGTGGTCGGAAAAATTATTAATTCCAGGCTTGACTATGCAAATGCTCTCTATCTCGGACTCCCCAAATACCAAATCGCTCGTCTGCAAACCGTTCAAAACACGACCGCTCGATTAGTGACCGGGAAAAAAACATGGGAATCAATCTCACCTTCACTGAGATCCCTTCATTGGTTGCCAGTAAAGGACAGAATCACCTTCAAGACACTATGTCTAATGCATAAGTGCATCCACGGAAACGCCTCCCAATATCTATGTGAGAAAATAAAAACACACAAGCCCAATCGTATTCTGCGATCCACCAATCAAAACCTTGTCCAGATACCCAAAGCCAGATACAAATCCAAGAGAGTTCGAAGGTTTGCTGTCCAGGGACCTCGACTATGGAACCCACTGCCAACCACCACCCGACTGGAGTTGGACCACCTGGCCTTTAGAAGAGAGATTAAAACCCTTCTCTTCTGAGGTCACACGATCCGACTCAAAGTATGGACCCAGCGCCCAGAGGCGATTCAGTTTGCATGTGCTGCGCTATATAAGTTTCTAACTCACTCTTCTGTAAAAGGTGTCTCCTGTCTACTGATGCTTTATCACAATCCTTGTTTCACAAAAACAAAAAACAAATGTTTTTTTCAAAAAATCATTTGTTTTTGGGACAGAAAGTGAGGTGCAATCTTCTGAACAGATGCACACAGACAGCAAAACAAATGTTACAGGGGTGATAACCCTTCTCTATGTTTTCAGAAAAGCTTAAAAAAAGATTTTATGGCTGAAGCTACACTTTAAAGAAGTACCAGTTGAAAATTACAAACAGATTCTACTTAACAACAAACCTACAGTCTCTGTCTTGTTTGCACCTCCTGTAAACTGCTGTTTAAAGTATATAGGGCCAAAGGGGCTTGTAATGACCTGGGGGAGGGGGACGGGGAAACCCATGCTATTTTTATCAGTGATTTTCATCCATATTGCAGGGACCAGACATTACATTAAAGCCACAAGCGGTTTTAAATTACCTTTTTCTTATAGTAATCTCATTTTGTGCAGGGAAAGTTCTAAACATGTGCCACTACTATAGACACCCAGCAGGTATGATATTTAAAGGAATTTTTCACTTTAAGCTTCATTAAAATCGCTGCTCCAGAAAAAACGACAGTTTTTAAAACTTTTTTTTCCATTGATACATGTTCCCTGGGGAAAGACCCGGGTTCTCAAAGACGTTTTCCGACAATAACTTGCATATGGGGCATTAAAATTAGCACTTTTGAATTTGAACGCTTGAGTCCCATTGATGTCAATGGGGTTCTAAATGTTTGCGCGAATGATCGGTCCGTTCGAAGGTTCTGGTGCGAGCCGAACGTGAACGTTCGGCTCATCCCTAGTCTCCGCCGGGGGAACGATTGTGCTCAGGTGAGTAAAACAGGGGGGCTAGGGGGCCGGTCAGTGTCAGAAGTTTTTTACCTTAATGCATAGGATACATTAAGTTGAAAAAATATGAGGGTTTACAACCCCTTTAACTAAATTGTAACAGGTTCTTAAAACAGCAGAACATTTTATTAAAAGATGTCTAAAAAAAATAAATTTTAGTATTATTATTCACATGGTGTAATCTGCAGGCCAGGTGAGTCATGACAGACCACAAAGCAGTCTCATGGGCTGCTATCGCAGTTGTCGGCAGAAATTCTGCTTCTCTTTGTCTATCTGCCTCACAAAAGAGAGAAGGAGAAAAGCAAAGATCTGAGTTAATGATCTGGGATGCTGAGTCCGAGTCAGTGGATGGATCTTGAAAGCAGTGGGTAGAGTTGAATATGCTAAAATAGTGTATATGGCCAGGACCCATCAAGAGATGTGTTTTTTCTCCTTCTGTTGCAAAAACAGCTTATATCTTAGCTTGGACTCCTTATTCCTGGCTAGAGTATAAATGGTACCACATAGTTACCCTTAAAAACAGCTCAAATGCTGGCTGAAAGAGACTAGGCAAAGAATGGTTTTAACCACTTGCTTACTGGGCACTTATACCCCCCTCCTGCCCAGGTGATATTTCAGCTTCCGGCACTGCGTCGCTTTAACTGACAATTGCGCGGTCGTGCGACGTGGCTCCCAAACAAAATTGACGTCCTTTTTTCCCCACAAGTAGAGCTTTCTTTTGGTGGTATTTGATCACCTCTGCGGTTTTTATTTTTTGCGCTATAAACAAAAAAGAGCGACAATTTTGAAAAAAATACAATATTTTTTACTTGTTGCTATAATAAATATCCCAATTAAAAAAAAAATATATATATTTTTTTTCAGTTTAGGGCGATGCGTATTCTTCTACATATTTTTGGTAAAAAAAAAAAAAAAAAAATCGCAATAAGCGTCTGGTTTGCGCAAAATTTATAGTGCCTACAAAATAGGGGACAGAATTATTATTTTTTATTATTTTATTTTTTTTACTAGAAATGGCGGCGATCTGCGATTTTTATTGGGACTGCGACGTTATGGCGGACACATTAAACACTTTTGACACATTTTTGGCGTCATTCACATTTATACTGGGATCGGTGCTATAAAAATGCACTAATTACTGTATAAATGTGACTGGCATTGAAGGGGTTAACACTAGGGGTGAGGAAGGGGTTAAATGTATTCCCTGCATAGTGTTCTAACTGTGGGGGAGGGGGGGTGACTGGGGAGGTGACCGATCTGTGTCTCTATGTACAAGAGACACAGATCCGTCTCCTGCTCTCCAGAGACAGAACGCTGTCTCTGTGTAAAACGGCAATGAGAGATGATCTATGAGATCATCTCTCATTCGCCGCACAGATCGCATCGCAAACGGCCACTCTGATTGGCCGTTCACGGCGATCTGTGATTGGCTGTGTCCAAGGGACACGGGCAACACAGTGTTTCCCCGCAGCGCGCTCTGGAGCGCGCGCCGGGAAGCAGCTAGTGACAAGCCGTCAATTGACGGCTTGTTGGCAATTTAGATCTGCGCTAGAGCCGTCATTCGGCTATAGCGCGGATCTCAAGTAGTTAAATATCCAGGTAGCTACTGTGAGTGATCTATATGCAGTTCATTAGGACATTTGTAGGGTATAATATCTGAAAGGGAAACCCATTGAAAAGCTTGGTGTTCTATTTTCTTAAAAAAATATGAAGCCGCGTACACACGGCAAAGAACCTCGACGGGCAGAACACATCGTTCCGCCCGTCGATGTTCTCTGCCGGCCGGCAGATTCGGCGACCCGCCCGTCGGGAATGGCAACCAGCCATTCATCCTGACGGGCTCGAGCAAATGGAACATGCTCTCTATTTCTCGACGGAATTCCCGACGGGATTCGCTGAGAGCGTAACGGCCGAGGTTCTCGGCAAATGCGGCTCCCATAGTGTTGAGCAGAAGCCATATTCCGCGATATATCTCGAATATATACGAATACGACATATATTCGCAAAGAATTCGTGATATTTTTTGGAAATGAAATGATTGCGAATTTTCGCTATCGCGGGCATGCGAATTGCGAACACGAATATCGAAATGCGGAATGGAGCACCTGATTGGCCAGAATATTCGATATATTACAATACAAAATAATTCGAATATTCGGAAATGCGGAATGGAGCACTCTGATTGCACAGAATATTCGTGATATATTACAATATAAAATAATTGCGAATATTCGAAATGCAGATTCTGATTGGCTCAGAATATTCGTGATATATTACAATACAAAATAATTGCGAATATTCCAAATGCGGAAGGAGCACTCTGATTGGCCGAATATTCGATATATTACAATACACAATAATTGGAATCGAGAAATGCGGAAGGAACCAGCCAGAATATTCGTGATATATCAATATAAAATAATTGCGAATATTCGAGACGGAATGGGCCTGATTGGTCGATTCGTGATATATTACAATACAAAATAATTTCAAATCGAGAAATGCGGAGAACTCATTGGCTGAATATTCGTGATATATTCAATATAAAATAATCGCGCTATCGCTTTCGAATAATGCTCGATTTTTCGGCAATATAAAATGAGCGCTGCAGCCCGAAGGTCTCTAATCATACCAGCAATGCTTTTGCTCGATGGGGATCTCTAGGATGTGATCTGTTCTAAAAAAAAATTGAAAACATTCGAATATTCGAAATAGCGAATATTCGCCGCGATATTCGCATTATTCGCGAATACTCGAATATGCAATATTCGTAGCGAATATTCGCAATGCGAATATTCGTGAGCAACACTACTCCCAGCGAGGTTCTCGCTGGTTTCTGCCGAGAACCTCGGCCGTGTGTACGCCGCCTAAGCCTCTTTCGTGGATAATGTCTCAGGAGAAACTCACGAGTATCCTTCTTGACAAAACCACTAAATTTGAAGCAATCTGGGAGCCTTGGGCTACTTTCATGGGTACTTCTCTCATCCCGGGGGTACGGACATAATGATCCCTTCTTTATATGCCCAGTCCCTTTGTTTGGCTTTTTATTTTTCTTCTCCTACTCTCTCTTTCCCTTTTCTATGGGAATCTCATTTTCTCTCTCTTTTTGTCCTGCACTGTTTTGCTTTCTTTTATTCCCTGTTTTTTTTTTTCTGATACTTGATATTTTTGAGTGACATTTGTGTCATGGGGAGGCTTGCCTTTGGTTCTCCACTATGAGGATTATAGTACTCAATGAGATCCAATGTCCTTCCATTAAGATGTAGGGGTGGATTCAACATAGATTGGTCTCTTTGGGTGAGAGTTGGGTGGTCCCTCCTTTGGGCACAGCTTGAGCCCTTTAGGGGTGCTCGGGGAGTCCATCCTTTTCTAGCCAGGGGACTTGTTGTACTAGGACACTTGATAGTTGTAACTTGCATGATATGCTCTTCTATGACAATTTTTGACTATACTTTGTTTAATTTCGTTTTGCTTTTGTCATTCATCTTTTTTGCTTGTATCTTGAGATTGTTACTTCTTTTTGTGAAAATAATACAATTCTTTGAAAGAAAAAAATATAAGCCCCATATTGTCTATCTTCAAGAAACGCATTGAATTGCAAAATTATTCCATGCTACCCATACTTCTTATTCTCGAGGGGTCACTATTCTACTAGCTAAATCTCGAGCTATAATCTCCAGCTTAGATTATACAAAGTTGGACCAAGACAGGCAGTTTATTATACTAAGTGTAAAAATTGCCTCTGTTATACTTACACTGGTGAATGTTTATGTTCCCCCTCCCTTTTTACTAGACTTGCTCACTAAATTGTCCCTTATGATCATTTCCCAGCCCTATGGCCCCCTGCTTTATGTTGGAAACTTCAACACAATACTAGACCTTACTATGGACTGCTTGGGGGGAGTGGCAAACTGTATCGAACATTTACTGATTGGGTACAGTCTTGCTGAGGCATGGCGGTGGAAGCATCTGTATACTTGACAGCATTTATGTTACTCTGATTTCTTTCACACCAGATGTGTCCTTTGCCTCAGCAGCAACACTTCCTTTTATCTCTGATGTGCCATACATAGCTAGAGGTATTTCTAACCAATGCGCCTCTCTCCTTGGGCCTCCTACTTCATCCATGTTTGAGTCCCATTTTATGGCGTTTGAACCCATACTGTAGTGGTTGGATAATGAGGTGGTACAGGGGGAATGTAGACAAGTTATTGCAGATTATTGGAATACAAATCTGAATACGGTTAACCTCTTTAGTAGGAGGCATTTAAAGGGTCACTAAAGGAACAAAATGTTTTTGCTGAAATGACTGTTTACAGGGTATAGAGACATAATAGTTAACTGATTCCTTTTAAAAACGATTAAAAACAGATACAAATCAATCATATAATGTGCCTCTAGGTTCACTTTCGTTTTTGCATCTAGCTTAGTTTTTGCATGTAATTTAATGGCTCTGTGCTGGACAGTGCCATAGAGAGTGATGGTTAGGAAAACAAAACTAGAATCTTCCAGTACTGTGGTCAATAGGAAACAGACAACCAGGAAGTGTCCAGAACAGAGCAGAATTACAGCAACATCAGAGCAAAAACGAACAATGAGGACATGAAACCAGGACTGCAGTAAGGTAAAGGAAGCTATTTAGCTAAAAAAAAAAAAATCCTTTAGTGACCCTTTAAGTCCACCCTTTGAGGCACTTTCATGTCTGTTACTGGTGCATTACGCAAAAAAAACTCAGATGCGTACTGAGGAATTGGAAACAGCTACATTACAAGCGGAAGCTGCTTATGCTGCTAACCCTGAGCACGCAATACGCCTGGCTGCCTAGATGTAGAGAGTAAGAGCTCTGGATTTTATATCTTACTAAAAAGAAAATGCTTTATACTGCCCAAAAGATGTTTGAAAAAGCTGGCCGTCTGCTTGCACACCTAGCCACCCCCATTTCTATTCCCAGTATTCAACTGCCCGCAGGGCAAATTAGCACAGCCTCCCATGAGATATTAGATGCTTTTCTATCTTATTATACAGACGTCTATACCACCAAGTTCAATACTCTGATTACCAACTGAATGACTACTTGACCCAGGTACCCCTCCCTTCCCTATCTTCTTGTAGATGTGGGGAACTGGACACACCTATATCTACTGAGGTGACTGCTCTAGTCATTTTGCAACTGCCTGCTCACAAAACTCACAAAACTCTGGGCCTATATAAGTTTCTGGCTGAATGCCCAATTCCATCAACTACTGTGTCCTTTTCTTCTCTGTACCTTTAAGGACACCTTAGATGTTCCCCCACCTTCTATGCAAGAAGCATTCATTGATAGAAGAGGGTACTCTGCACTACCACTATAGAGGAAATGGAAATAGGTAAATAGTGCAACTGCTGCAAACACCGATAGGTGAATTCAAAACCAAAAATAATATAATATGCTGTAAATGGTGATGTGCTGTTAACCACTTAAAGACCCCCGCACGCACATATACGGCCACAACATGGCTCGTACAGGCACAAGGGCGTAAATTTACGTCCCCGCCTGAGTGCGGTTCGGGGGACCCATCGGGACCCCCTCCGCGGCGTGCGGGGGTCTCCCTACCTCTGGGAGCGATCCGGGATCTGCGGGCGGATGTCCGTGTTTTCCGCCCCCCCCGCGCGATCGCTCCCAGCCAATGGGAGCGCGCTCCCAGCCTGTCACTTCCTCCTCCTGTGTTTACACAGGAAGGAGGAAATGATGTATTCTCTCATCGCAGCGCTGTTTCCCAGCGCTGCTGATGAGAGAAGACATCACAAGTAAGTGTGCACCAACACAACACTGACACACACTCACATAGGCATATTAACCCCTTGTGATCGCCCCCCCCACCCCCTGTCACAGTGTTACTGAATGCAGTGATTTAATCACTGCATTTAGTGTCAGTGTGACAGGCACTGTAAAAAACAGTTAGTGTTAGGTTCAGGATAGCCCCCCCACCCCCCCTAATAAAGTTTTAACCCCCTGATCACCGCCCTAGTTAACCCTTTCACTCCCTATTGCCAGCGTCACTAAGCGATCATTTTTCTGATCGCTGTATTAGTGTCGCTGTTCCCGCTAGGTAGCTATTTTTTTTTTATTGCGATTTTTTTTTTTTACTAAAGACATGTGGCTAAATAAATTTTGGCCTAAATGTTTGACTAAAATTTAGTTTATTTGATTTTTTTTAACAAAAAGTAAAAAAATTGTGTTTTTTTTTTCAAAAATGTCGCTCTATTTTTGTATATAGCGCAAAAAATAAAAATCGCAGAGGTGATCAAATACCACCAAAAGAAAGCTCTATTTGTGGGAAGAAAAGGACGCAAATTTTGTTTGGGAACCACGTCGCACGACCGCGCAATTGTCTGTTAAAGCGACGCAGTGCCGAATCGCAAAAACACCTTGGATCATTTACCAGCGTATTGGTCCGGGTCTTAAGTGGTTAAAAACAAAGTAATAAACTACAAGAACTATGTGAAATACAAGTACAATTTGAACACCAGCTTGCAAACAAACACTGGTATCAACTACATACAGCTTCTGAAATGCAACAGTGTATTACTCAAAATGAACACAAGATGGCAGTGAAAATCCAATGACCACTGTATAAAACTTCTTAAAGTGCAATAGCGAAATAAAACGTCCAGTACAAATACACAAAATATGAAGTGACTATATTGACACAGTCTATGAAGCCACAAAGTGCTTGAAAGATATGTAAAGTACAAAAATTGTCTTTCACTGTTAAAAAAAAAAAAAAAGTACAAAAATTGTGTTCTCTGAATTCAATGAAAATAAGCCCAGGTTCACACCGGCAATGACACCGTCCTAATCGGTGCGACACTGCATCTGTGGTGCTGCACCGATTTCAAAAAGTAGTTCCTGTACTACTTTTTGCGATTTCAGGACGTGATTTACATTGACATCTGTGCAGAAACCTGCACAGATGTCTCCTAAATTGCGCCAAAATCGGGACTGCCAGAGGGAGAGAAATCGTGCGAGTTCAGCTGAAATCGCGCAATTTCACTCCCGCAGCCCAGTGTGAACCAGGGCTAAAACGTGATTGTCATAAGTGGCTACAATGACTAAATAGTTAGTTATTCAAGGAATTTCCCAAAAATGTTTTTACCACTGTACCACGTTCCCACAATTGCAATGTGCAAAAGGACTAAACTTTGCTCTGATGATCTTACAGTTTTGAGTAAATAGGTTCAGTATTTAAAAAAAAAAAATGTCACAATTTATGTGATTATGTTATGTCTGTGTCTGGCCATTTGCCAAGACCATACGTCGTTTACGTCGTTTCCGTAAGCGTAAACCTACCCCTGCTATATGAGGGGTAGGCTTACGAAGTTCCGTCGTTGCCATGTTAAGTATGGCGTCGGGTCAGCGTCGTCTTTTTCCGTCGGTTACGTAGTTTTACTAAGTCGTTCGCTAATAGGGCATTGTGTAAGTGATGATCACGTCGTTTTGACGGCGGTTTTAACGACGCTTTCCGACGTGAGCTGGAGCATGCGCACTGGGCTTTTTTCCCGGCCGGTGCATGCGCAGTTCGATCGACGCGGGGGCGCGCTTAATTTAAATACAAGCCACCCCCTTTGAATTACGCGGGGATACGCAGGGCCATTTACACTATGCCGCCGCAAACTACGGAGCAAGTGCTTTGGGAATACGGCACTTGCTCTATTAAGTTGCGGCGGCGTAGTGTAAATGGCTTACGCTACGCCGCCGCAGATTCTATGTGAATCTGGCCCATAGTGTTCAGAATGGACAATTTTTATTTATTTTGTTGCCTGTAAATACCTTTATTTTGTAGTCCTTCATTACTTCCTCCTCCTTATTAGCCTAGGCTATTAAGTCACATGGCTATTTGCAAGGGTTTCTGGGATAGGCATCAAGTTTCCCAGCAGTCCTTGCAAACCTGACTGAAACCTATTACATTGCTTGTGCAACACTGAGCATGTGCGAGATATGCAAAGCGGAAATCCAGGAAGTCATACAGTCTGGCTTCATGATGCCCACACTTAAGATGGCCACGGTCTATTTCTAGATTATAAACTCTAAATGCTGTAACAACCTAACAAAACGGACCTTAGTTTACAGACTAACTTTACTAGAATACATTAAGCTTGTGTATTACAGGGGTATTTATATTTAAAAAGTGAAATTGTGGGTGGAACTCCCCTTTAAATAGAAGACTTCAGTGGTGCCTGGTGGTATTTTTTTTTGGGGGGGGTGCCAAACAATGTATTGAAAACAATACAAAGCATGGAATGGAATATAATGTAAGATCTTGAGACCTTTTACATGTTGTAGTACCACAGAAAGAGTAAAAGAGACAGTACATCCAGTTTTCTGGAGAAAAACAGAAACCATGATCCTGACTGATGGTGGATTGTGCCAAAAAAGCATCACTCACTGTTTCAAAACTAATTAACTTTTGCTTTCAGCTAGCAACTCCAATTGCTTTTTAACCACTTGCCGACCAGCCGCCGCAGTTATACGGCGGCAGGTCGGCACTCCTGCGCGAGAGCCCGTAGCTCTACGTCGCGCTTTTCGCGGCCACTAGGGGGCGCGTGCGCGCCGCCGGAGGCCCGCGCGCGCACCCCCCGCTCGCCCCCGAGCCCCGTGCGTGTGCCCGGCGGGCGCGATCGCCGCCGGGGCACACGCGATCGCTCGTTACAGAGCGGGGAACGGGAGCTGTGTGTGAAAACACACAGCGCTCGTTCCTGTCAGCGGGGGAAACGCTGATTTTCTGTTCATACAATGTATGAACAGAAGATCAGTGATTCCCCCTAGTGAGGCCACCCCCCCATACAGTTAGAACACAAATAGGAACACACTTAACCCCTTCCCGCCCCCTAGTGTTAACCCCTTCACTGCCAATGGCATTTTTATAGTAATCCAATGCATTTTTATAGCATTGATCGCTAAAAAAATGCCAATGGTCCCAAAAATGTGTCAAAAGTGTCCGAAGTGTCCGCCATAATATCGCAGTACCGAAAAAAAACGCTGATCGCCGCCATTACTAGTAAAAAAAAAAAAAATAATAATAAAAATGCCATAAAACTACCCCCTATTTTGTAAACGCTATAACTTTTGCGCAAACCAATCAATAAACGCTAATTGCGATTTTTTTTACGAAAAATATGTAGAAGAATACGTATCGGCCTAAACTGAGGAAAAAATATTTTTTTTATATATATTTTTGGGGATATTTATTATAGAAAAAAGTAAAAAATATTGCATTTTTTTCAAAATAGTCGCTCTGTTTTTGTTTATAGCGCAAAAAATAAAAACCGCAGAGATGATCAAATACCACCAAAAGAAAGCTCTATTTGTGGGAAAAAAAGGACGCAATTTGTTTGGGAGCCACGTCGCACGACCACGCAATTGTCAGTTAAAGCGACGCAGCGCCGAATCTCAAAAAGTGCTCTGGTCTTTGGACAGCAATATGGTCCGGGGCTGAAGTGGTTAAAAGATGAGTTTATTATCTGTGGTAGGCTTAAAAAGCAGTTAATGCCACAAGAAAAAAATAGGGACTCAGAGATTTATTGATTTATTGTATGTATTATAATTTAAGTTGTGCATTGCAGTGCAAAAATGCATAGATTATATATATATATATATATATATGTATATATATATATATATATATATATATATATATATATACATTATTAAAAATAGTACATATTTTTAACTGGCAAAACCAACATGTTCCCATCTTGTTATAAACTTTTATATAAGGAGAATAGTCAATGGTGAATAATCTGATCTGAAATTACAAATGGCTTAGAAGAGCTCAGAGTCCCATAAATAGTAGTGAAAAAGATGTTGGTATATTTTGGATCATTGCTGTTCTTGGTTTTCAGAATAAACCTTTTACTACCTTAGCCATAGCCAGCTGCCTTCTATTCTGCTACCTTATGCCTAGGATCTTTTAACATATATCAGTGTTTTTGGCCAGTCATCTCATTTGTATCCAAATAGTATCTGTATTATAATAAACGTGTATCATCTGCCTTTCATATTGCAGCAGTGTTTTATTTGTACTAGCAGTCACTGCATTGTTTTGACCACATAGTAGTTGGACAGTTCGTACTCTGTTCTGTCTGTTTTGAGGTTCACATGGTTACCCTTCATTCCAGTGTTAATAATCTGCCTCCCAAAAAAGTAATAGCCTTGGTAACGCGCACATGTATTGCATGATAAACAGAATGGGATTATGAACAAATAGTAACCTTTCCAGCACACAGGATGATCATCCACATTTGCTGGGGTGTTCACTAGGGATGAGCTCTGCGTTCGATTCGAACGTATGTTCGACTCGAACATCGTCTGTTCGTACATTCGTCGAAATTCGAACAAAACGGGTCGTTTGCGCCAAATTCGAGTGACGTGTCATGGCCCATAATTCACTGCGGCATTGCGCGCTGATGATTGGCCAAGCATGCACTATGACACGCATGCTTGGCCAATCTCAGCGCGCAAAAAACGGAGAGCCATAATTGGCTAAAGCCAGGGTGGCTCAGGGGGTTTAGTACACGCCCCACACTATAAAAGGCTGCCTGAAAGGCAGCCTTGTGTAGTGTGTTGCGGCGTTGTTAAAGAGATCAGTCCTATAGAGAGAGAGAGAGAGAGAGTGTCTTTATTACTAGATAGATAGATAGAGCAGGCAGGCTAGTCAGTTTAGTTAAATTTAAAGTGTGTAGAGGATATATATACATCCCAGGAGTTGTACATATATTTATACACTGTATAGCTTAGCTAGATCAGTTCTTCCTAATTTACTGGCAGGCAGGTGATTGTGCTATTTAAAGACGTTATCACAGGTATAGACACCCAGCAGGTACAATATTTAAAGGAATTTTTCATATTTTTTTTTAATTTAAGCATCATTAAAATCACTGCTTCTGGAGCAGTGATTTTAATGATGCTTAAATAAAAAAAATCCTTTAAATATTGTACCTGCTGGGTGTCTATAGTTTGCCTGTGAAAACATCTTTGAGAACCCGGGTCTTGCCCCAGGGAACATGTATCAATGGAAAAAAAAAATTAAAACGGTAGTTTTTTCAGCAGTCCTGCTCCTGAAAAAACGACCGTTTTTAAAACTTTTTTCCATTGATACATGTTCCCTGGGGCAAGACCCGGGTTCTCAAAGATGTTTTACGACAATGACTTGCATATTAGGCTTTAAAATTAGCACTTTTTAATTCGAACGTTCGAGTCAAATAGACTTCAATGGGGTTCTAAATGTTCGCGCAAACGTTCGGTCCGTTCGACTGTTCTGGTGCGAACCGAACGCGGGGGTGTTCGGCTCATCCCTAGTGTTCACAGTTTCTCAAATCTCCTGCACATAGTGATTGTGGCATATGTTTTCAAGAATAAGCCATGGGGGGGAATCAGTGGCGATGCGTCCATAGAGGGCGCCAGAGTGCCGCCCCTTCTCACTCCCGCACCGCCACTGAATACAATACACAGATTCATGCATTGCATGAATCTGTGTTTTGTTGCTGCCATCTGAATAGCGGCAGCTGGTTGGCTTTGGAAGTGCCTATCATGCTGTCAGTGAACTAAGCTAAGGGTCACTGCTGCAAACACCTGGTGATTGGTCCTAGCAAAAATAAGTGTCAATGAATAAGTGATGTTGTCTGCGCTGTGTGACACAAAGAGAAAAAAGGGGGCAATGTGACTGATAAGCTCACTAAAAGTGTGAAAAACACTAAAAGTGTAAGAAAACAGTGACAATGTGAACTACACAATAATGGGTAAACCTCTCAATAAATAAGGTTGGTGATCCAAGAGCATCAAAAATACTTTAGCAAACATAAAATATAAACAACATACAGAAACCAAGTGACATAGATCAAACGTAATAATGGCAAAGTGTGAGTAAAAAGCCAAATGATATAACAAGAGCACACACTAGATGATAAGCAAACAGTCTCTATAGATAAATAGCCAATGATTTGAACAGAGAACACATTAAATAGTGAGCAAAGGAGTCTCTGTATGGTGATCCCAAAACCAGGTACACGTGTTGAAAGGAGAAATTACTTCAGTGCAAACACCTCTTGTGGCCCCTAGCAGCTCACCTCACAGCTGTTGCACGGACAGCTCAAAAATCCTCATATGTACACTCACAGAGTGAAGATACAATGGACACATATGTGGTTGTGGGACAATATTAATGGGCGTATCTCCGATTAAACACCAAGTTCGTAAATAGTCCTGTGTGTCTTTTCCTGTTTCTCCCAGCCTCCCAGTAGCGTCAAATAAATTGCTCAAAGGATGGTGGAAAAATAGAAAGAAGGAAAGCTCATCGTATAACCCCGTTAAAGGAATGTGTTTAATGATAAAAGAGCACAGTAAGGCCGCGTACACACGATCAGTCCAAACCGATGAAAACGGACTGAAGTTCAGTTTCATCGGTCCAAACCGACCGTGTGTACACCCCATTAGTCTGTTGTCCTTCAGTCCAAAAATGTAGAACTTGCTTTAAAATCGGACCGATGGACGCTGTAACGGTCACCACCGTTTACGACCTTCCATCCAACCATGACAAGCTTATCTGACACACTGCAACAATCCGGCATACACGATCCATTCCATTTCCCATAATCAAGACGAGACACAAGCTCTGTACTTGTTTCCAAATAAATGAACACTTTATTGGTTTCTTAGCTTGCTTATATATCTAGTACAGCATGTTAAAGTTGATCACAGGACAATGCAATCTCCACCCCCCTATTTACACACTGGGGCTAATTCTCTAGCAGACATTTTGGCACGGATACTGACGAGATCTATCACATTCCTTTATCAATAGAATTCAAACAAATACAATCACACAATGAATTTCCCTTCAATCCACAAAGGGACCCACACTTGAGCAGCAATATGTTCCTTTGCTAAACATAATTGAACATAATTGACATGCTAATTTAATACATCTGAAGAGAGACGTTAACACAGGGCTTTAAACAGTTTTATCACACAATGAAAAGGTCTTTGGAGCAGACCTGGATTAATACCTCTACACAATGAAATGTCTTTCACAAACCAGGTCACTTAGCATTTTAAAAGCAGATGTCTAGTAGGAACACCTTAATATCTCAGTATCCTGCCATATGAAGTATCAATAATGTCCCATGTCATGTAATACATGAAGTATGATTTTATTAGCCACCCTATGCCCCAAAAGGGCACAGGGTGGACTTAGACCCAGGAGTTATTAGTGCCGCTGGCACATGAGTATCTCTCATCCTTCCAACGTCTCGGGTTGTCTCGGTTCATTCCCTTACAGATGCCTACCGATCAGTGAAAAAAACGATGGTTAGTACGCAAAAGCATTGGTTCAAAACCCGCGTATGCTCAGAATCAAGTCGACGCATGCTTGGAAGCATTGAACTTAATTTTTCTCTGCACGTCGTTGTGTTTTATGTCACCGCGTTGGACTCGATTGGTTTTTAAACTGATGTTGTGCACGTACATCAGACTGCTTCCATTCTCATCGGATGGACCGGTCGTGTGTATGCGGCCTAACACATGTACACAAATCTGCGGTCGTTTACATCCACGAGCAGCGTGTTTGATCTAATGCACTAATGATCTAATGCTAAGGCATATTGTCACGTCATGTGACTTCATCAGGGGATAAGGATAAGACTGACAGTTGTCTCAGCCAATCAGGTTCACCCTTCTGGTTACCGGTAACCTGATTGGCTGAAGTATCATCGAGGGCAGAAGAAGACATCGAGGGACCGTGGAAGGGGGATAGCTGACCCCAGAAAGGTAAGTGCTGGGCTGGGGGGCCAAGGGGGCAGCATTTTGCAGGGCACAGTGGCAACAATTTAAGGGCACAGTGGCAACAATTAAAGGGCACAGTGGTGACAATTGATGTTGGCACAGTGGTAACAATTGATGTTGGCACAGTGGTAACAATCGATGTGGGCACAGTGGTAACAATTGATGTGGGCACAGTGGTAACAATTGATTACATGGCACAGTGGCTGTGTTTGATGGCACAGTGGTGACAATTGCTGGGCACAGTGGTGACAATTGATGGCACAGTGGCTGCGTTTGATGGCACAGTGGCTGCGTTTGATGGCACAGTGGCGACAATTTATTTCACAGTGGCGACAGTTGATGTCACAGTGGCGACAATTGATGGCATGGCACAGTGGCTGCATTTGATGGGCACAGTGGCTGCATTTGATGGGCACAGTGTGGCTGCAATTTTTTTTTCGTTTGTTTGCGCCCCACCGACAACCCTTGCCCGGTGGTTGTCGGGCACTGCGGGCAGGGGGCTAATCAGAATCTGGAAGCCCCCTTTAATAAGCACCCCTACACATTCATTAAAAAAAGTAGTGTAGTGTTAAAAAATACAGTAGACAGTTTTTTATTAAAACTATCTTCTTCTTCCTCCAGTCTTCCTCCATCTTCTCCCACATCTTCATCCTCCGGTCTTCTTCTTCTTCTCCCTCTGATTCTTCTTCCACTCTTCTTCTGTCTTCTTTGTCCGATGTTCTTCTTCCTCTGCCGCTGCTCCCGCCGATGACCCTCCTCCAATGCTGCGTCCCACTGATCCGTTGGCACCGATGTCCTGCATTTCTTAAATAACGATGGGGCGTGGCAATCAAATTACATCTCTTGGAGACCACACCCCCCTGTGATGTCACCTCTTGATGGGTCCGTGGTGTCTCCGAATGACTTAATCCGATTGTCATGCCCCATCATTATTTAAGAAATGCAGGACACCCGGCGGCGACAGATCAGCGGGAAACAGCATCGGAGGAGGGTCGTCGGCAGGAGTGGTGGCAGAGGAAGAAGAACACCAGACAAAAGAAGAGCGGAACAAGAAGCAGAAGAAGAAGACCGGAGAATGAAGATGTGGGAGAAGATGGAGGAAGACCGGAGGAAGAAGAAGATAAAAAACTATCTACTGTATTTTTTAACACTGCACTACTTTTTTTTGTGAATGGGTAGGGGTACAATGTACCCCATACTCATTCACTTAGGGGGGCCAGGATCTGGGGGCAATTTATTTTTTTACATTCAGCGGGGAAGCATGCTGACAGCTGATGGTTCATTAAGAACACCCTGCTTAGCAACCAGCTATATACAGTTTAGAAAATTAGAAAATGCAAATCACTACAAAATCGCGGTGAAAAATATGGTACTTGCATTTTGGATGCGGGCCCATTGAAGTTTATTACATCCAAAACGCTGCATTTTGAGGAAAAAAAGTCCTTGACACTTTCCAAAAAAATGCATTGATGTGAACATGTTCCATAGAAACACATGTTACAACATTTCCCTGCATTAGTGTGAATGGAGCCTTAGCAACATAATGCGTGGGTGGTTATGTGCAGCTCCTGGCAGTCCTGCCTCTAGAGATGATGGTCTATATTGGCTATGCAGAAATGCAGCTCTAGTAACATTTAAAAGTACAGTACATTCATTAGGATGTATAAACCTTTCCTCAGTTGTGACCAGTTTAGTGGTCAGGGATAAAACTTACATAAAGCATTAAAACAATGAAAATAAAAAGTATAAAGTCTGTTTTATGCCGCGTACACACGATCATTTTTTGTAATGAAAAAAACGTTGCCTACACACCATCGTTTTCTGAAAATGCTCTTGCAAAGCGCAGTTACGTACACACATTCGACGGCACTCTGTTCCATTGAAGCTAATTTTAAATGACACAAAACACAACATTTTGAAAAATGACACAAAAAGTTCAAGCATGTTCGAATTTTTTTTTTGGTCGTTTTTCAGAAGACATAAAACGACGTTTTTGCCCACACACGATCATTTTAAATGACGTTTTTTAAAACGCTGTTTTTTTCATAAAAAAAAACGACCGTGTGTATGCGGCATAATGCATTAAAGCTGAGCTAACAATTTACATGTCCCAACAAAAATGTTATCAGTTGAAGCTATCATGGTAATACTTGGGTAGAGAACTGTGATTCTCTGAAAACTTGCATTCTATCCAAAGACTGCGGTTTTATATCAGACAAGATATAAAGCATGAACAAAAAAATAATTTATAGCTTTGAACACCATGGTTCTGATCAGAAGCAGTAGATTTATTTCTCTAGGAAGGCTATAAGTTTCTGGCAGGAACACAGGCTTTATAACTAAAGTAAAAAGCAATTTAGGAAAAGAAAATAATTTATACTTTCTCCCCAAAAACTTTTATTTTCCAGGCAAACTACTTAGTTTATATCACAAAGGCTCTGAATAAAGGTTTATTCAACTAAAAGCATCAAGAATATACTATGACGTTTACTTGTATTTAAACAGAAACACATTCAAGGGGGTTTATTTATTAAAGGAATAAAGGCTGTTGTCGTGAATGTTAGCATAGCGAATAACAGTTAAAAACTTGATAGGGCTGACATATAGCCTACCATGAGTATTGCCATTAAACAAATCTCTTTTTCATTCTACGCATGTATCTCTAAGTGCATGAACCTCCAACTTTCTCAAAACCTTTTGTTGGCTCACAAAAAAATGTATCTTCCTTTTAAAGTGGAACTTCATCCAATATTCGGAACCTTTTTTTTTTTGGTGGGAGAGCAGGTACCTTTTTTTTTATTTCCTATTCCTCTGCTCACAGCCTTCTGGGACATGTCACAGGTCTCAGAAGGCTGCAGGACCAATCACAAAATGCAACTCGGCTCACACATGTGCAGTTGGCAGCTGACTGTGAAGCTGCAAGGAGTCACAGGCAGTTGCCCACAGTTAAATTACCAGTGCCAGGGAACAGAAAATCAACGAAGAACCGGTTTGAGTGAGAACAGGGCTGGATCCCTTAACAGGTGAGTAATTTTATTAAAAGTCAGTAGATACGATTTTTTTAGCTGCTAGCTTTTATTTTTTTCTGAACTGACTAAAGTTTCTTTTTAATGCAAAAAATGTAATTATTGTTCAATTTTCCAGCCTTACTTGCAGAGAGATAAGACTTAAAATGCTACCCAATACAAGATATCACAAAAAAAGTGATAAAAGTTGTAAATCTTGAATATACTGTGAGATCTAATGAACATTAAATTTTGTTAATACTTTTGTTTAATACTTAGTTTAAATTGATGTGGCTATAAGGTATATTACGTCAATTAATTGTGTTGCATTCTACAGATCAGATTTGTGCTGTATGGCTATGCCCCTTTGTGGGTATATTTGGGAGGACCCTGTGAACTTGTTCTGCTGCCCTTGTCACCCTGTTAGTAGTACTTCAGTAGATGCCATTACTTTTGGCTCATCCTTTCGGTCAGGGGTATGGCTGGGGAGTAGATCTTACTGTCATGTTTTTGATGATTCCAGCTGTGCCTGGTTGTGCTGAGAGATGTGATGGGAGTAAAGTTTCAACGGATGGCTCAGCTGATACATCAGTATTTGCCTCCTTTAATTTCACAAGGAAGGTTGTGTGGAACATTAAGCAAGAGCAATGATACGTGGATGTGAAGTTGAGCTGGTTATTGGGGAATTACATTTGGTAATTGCTATTGATGTTGCTTTCCATCTACTGTATATACAGGACCCTACAGTACTGCTATTAATGGATTTGGGAAGTTTTCTAACCAGTTAAGATATAACTTCTTGTGAATGTTTATTGATACCATATCCCTTGTTAAGATAGTTCTCTGGTCACCTATTTTTATTATGATAATATATATATATATATATATATATATAAAGACAATTTTAACAAACCTGCGCTATGGTGATGTGTCCAAACAACACATTTATAATTAAGGCTGCTGCTAAAGTATAAGGTAAGTACCCCAAAGGTTTATAACAAGAAATTAAATTAGCACTGCTCCTATCAATTACAATATATATATATATATATATATATATATATATATATATATATATATATATATATATATATATATATATATACTGTGACAGGAAGTCAGGTAAATCTGTGTGTGTTGTCCCAGATGGAAGATACTTTTCTGCCTTGTGTAGACAATACACCAATTACTATTGGGCGTCGGCTGTAGAAATGGCCAGAGAGGTTTGGGGAGTTAGAAGCCTTCAGCTGTTCAAAATGAAGCAATTAAAGCCCCTATAAATAAAGCCTAAAGATAACGGCTGATTGCTGCATCCTGAAGGCTGTGTGAGTGAAGGAGCAGTCACAAGCACTTCTGAAGAGGTGAGGTGCTGATGGATATTTCTGTGTGAGAAATATCAAAGAGACTTTTTTGTTGTTTTCTGCTGTAGGACCAGCAGTGTCTGCCCAGCAGTAGGCTGTGCCAGACTCAATAGGTAGGTTCCTGTGTTAGGAAGGTAGACGCCCCAAGTGGCAAGGGTTTATTTTATGTTTTGTTCATGCTGTTTTGATGCTTGCACGTGTATCCCGCAAGATGGAAAAATAAGCCATATCATTTGTTTTCAGTCATCCTCAAGTGCCTTTTTGTACAGTTCAGCGTGTAGTGAACCCATAGAGGGGGTCACACACACCCGCTACCGAGTTAATCCCTCACAATAATATATATATATATATATATATATATATATATATATATATATATATATATATATATATATATGTATATATATAAACAAACATGCTCAATGCCAGTATAGTGAAAAATGACTGCAATCAATAAAGTCCATAAAAAATTAAATGTTGAGCCGGTGACAAGTTCAAATATTCAGGTGACTTTCCGTGACAACTTCAAAATCAAAAATTCAGGTCACTGTCCGTGCTCCTCTCCTGGTTCCCCACTCACCAGATCCGTCCACAGAATTTGTTGTAATTGGCCTTGTAATATAGGTGTCTGCTGGCCTCCTCCCGATAATCAAGGTCCCAGGCTCACTTGATCAGCAACAATCCACAGTGGTACCGTCCAACAAAAACGGAGGAGAGAGCATATAGTGTAATACTGCTATTTGCCTCTCTAATTTACGGCGCCGTAGCGTATCTGAGATACTCTACGCCCGCACAAAATTACGCCGCTCTGCGTGAATCTAGCCAATGATACTTTGTTGTGCAGGTGGCCAACATGTTTCACACAGTTGTGCTTCATCAGGGTCTTGCACCCATCTTTAGTTTCATGTGGTCTTGTCTAATAAAAATTGGATGAATCACACGCAGCCTAGCAGTATCGCCAGTGCCAATAGGACACACACTGTAGCAATCCCGGTGGTAGTCAGTACCATTGGGTAGGTACTTAAAGATGTTAGATTGTTGCAGTCGACCAATCAACAGTTAATATACATCTGTATGTAAAGCGTCAATAGAAGTGGTTATAGACACTTTCAGTAAAAGAAAATCCTCTGACGTCTATTAAGTTGCGTCTGTGATGCTAGTGTCAGGTTTCATATCAGGCTAGCAGCAGACAACAGTTCAGGTGTGCTAATATGCCTATAGTTCAATAACAAGAGCACATACCATGAGCAGGTCTTGAGAAGCAGGTCAGCGCTGGGACTTGTAGTTCACCACGGATGCAGGGTTGAGACGAGCGGGACAGCTGGCACTTGTAGTTCACTGCTGAAGTAGGTGTTGTGATGAGCAGGAAAGCTGGAACTTGTAGTTCACCGCAGGTATGGATGTTGGTGGTGTTGCTGGTGCTAGTAGTGCACCGCTGCAATGTATGTTGCTTACAGGAGTCAGGCAAAGCGTGGTCTAGGCAAGCCGGGTCATACACGGATAAATCAGAGTTCGAAAGGTACCAAATCGGAAGCAACAAGCAGGGTCAAACAAGCCGGGTCATACACAAAGTTTACAGATAAACAGGTCAGGCTGGATCACACAAGGCAAGCAGAGTAACTCTATCACGAGCACTGATTGGGTGAAAACACAGGTGTTTTAAAGGAGAGCTGGCCAATCAGTGTTTCCCAGCCAAGGCTGTGTCAGGTGAGTGCGCTGGGTCCTAGAGGGATCCAGTACTGACAGCTAGCTTACAGGAGGCATGTATGAGTGTATGCATTATAGTGAAACATAGACATCCAAATACTAGGGATAGGCAAATGGTTCGGCCCGAGCATGAGTTCTGGCCGAACATTTACCTGTTCAGCCATTCGCTGAACACTTGAAACTGCAGGGTGTTCACTCCCACAAACACCCTACACAGTACTGAGCCCTGCACAGTGCATTCTGCACCCTGATTAGGGTGCAATGTAAGCTGGTTGTTAAGGAGCGGGATGCAAGAAGCAGACCAAGTCATCAGCTGTCACTGATTTTTCCCACTGACAGCTGAATACTAAATCCGTACTCTTATCCGGGCATGAAGCTCCGCATGTAAGGAAAAAGGAGGGAACAAGAGAGCACCCCCCTCCTTAACCATACCAGGCCACATGCCCTATACATAGGGGGTGGGTGCTTTGGGGCGGGGGGGGCTCTGTCATCCCACCCCAAAACACCTTTTCCCCATGTTGATGGGGACAAGGGGCTCATCCCCACAACCTTATCTGGTTTTGAGGGTCTGCTGGGGAGCTTCTCTGAAAATCTGAAAGCCGCCTTTAACAAGTGGGTCCCCAAATCCCGACCCCCTGCTATGAGAATGAGTATCGGGCACATAGTATCCCTACCCATTCACCAAAAAGTAGTAATTTGGTGTGGGGTTCTCCTCCAAATCCAATTCAATCCCAAAGGATCTGTTATGGACCCGATGCCCGTTTTTTTTTCTTTTTTCAACAGCTGGTTGCTGAAATTTGTAACTAAAAGTCATTTTAAATGGGATTTGACCCTGGTTATTTTTCTTTAGAAATGTAATTTTTGCTGTAGCACGTTTTATGCATGGTATAAATATAGGCACAATGGCCCAGATGGCACATTACGCTGCTGTAGAGCAAACGCCGTACGCCACGCCAACGTAGCGCGGAGAGGCAAGCATTACATTCAGCAAGCCAGTGCTCCCAACGTTGCACCAGCGTGGCGTGGGTTTCGAAGGTGCAAGTAGGCATTACCCCATGCAAATGGTGGGCCGGGCGCCAAACAGGTACGTCAGCATGGCGCAGTGTTTTACACCCGGCGTATCACGAACTGAAAATTGCGCTGTGACGTGAACGCATGCACAGCACCCCCTATGCGCCTGCTCACAACCACGCCGGCACAACCGCCTAAGTTACGGTGGCTCACCGCGTACACCGAAAACATAAGTACGCCCAGCCAGACGCACGTCCAACGCAAAAATATGCCAGCTTGTGTTCCCTGGTGCAGACATGTTCCCTGGTGCAGACGTGCTTTTGGAATCTGAGCCAACATGTCAGACAGTGAGATTGACAAGGAAAAGAGGAAGAAGAACATCTCCGTGGATGAGAGGGCGATCCTGAACACGGCAATTGCCAAGTATGACACCTACCTCCACGGAGCACAGAGCGGGAGGACCAGCAAGGCCAGGAAGCTCGAGATCCTGCAAAAGGTGACCCTGGAGCTGAACACCCTCGGCCATGAAACCAGGACCTGGAAGGAGGTCCAGAAAAAAAAAATGATATGCGTCGGCGTGTCAGGGAAAAGGTGGCAAAGATAAAAAGGCATCTCAGGGCCACGGGAGGCGGTTTAGCTAGTACTTTAAAGCTGACAGCTGAAGAGGAGGTCATAGCCAGCTGCCTGGAGCAGAAGCAGGTGGAGGGCCTGGAGGGATTGGACTCCAGCGAACAGGACTTGAGGAGAGGTAAGTGTGTTTCATCCCCCATCCGGTGTGGAGCATGTGAGGGGGTGCAAGGGAACATGTGACAAGTGTGTGGGTCCACCATGTGAATGCTGTGTGTCATCCACAGATGTGCTGGAGGGAGCTGGGCCATCATCTGCCTCTGGACGACCCACACCAGGCAAGCAGCATGTTCCTCAGTCTGCCCCGCTGGGAAGCCACGAAGCAACGGTGGAGAGGAGTGCACACACATATGCATTGGAGGTCGTTGTGGAGTAGCATGTGGACATCCAACAGGAGGACTGCCTGTACCTCAATGAGGATACCATCTGCGCCAGATCCTCCGAGACGGTGGAAGTCGCAGACCTCCTAACGACCTCGACGCCGATCAGGGGAACCCCCCCGAGGGCCACCCCGGCCAGAGGAATGCCTTCAAGGGCCACCCCGGCCAGAGGAAGACCTTAAAGGGCCATCCTGGCCAGAGGAATGCCTTCAAGGGCCACCCCGGCCAGAGGAACGCCTTCAAGGGCCACCCCGGCCAGAGGAACGCAACCGTCTGCGACTCCAAGGATGGCCCTGAACAAGACCAGGGGTGCAGCAGGATCCGTTCAAGAAGGGCTTGAGAGGGAACAGGCCCGCCAGACACGGCACATGGCAGACATTGCCATCAACCTCCACTGTGTGGCTGACAGCCTAGCCTCCTTTGTCGGGTCCTCGGAAAAGGCACAGGCTGAGTGCACAGTAGCTGTGCAGGGCACTGCAGCCACAATGCAGCAGTGCCTCAACCAGCAGGCCGAACACACCATGGCCATCTCTGACTGCCTGAAGGAGGTCAATGCCTGTGTGACCAGTCACAGGCCCTGGATGGCATGTAACAGCACATGGTAGCAGGGGGTTCGTCAACATCTGGGGACCAGGAATCGGACATGCAGGCGACCCAGGAACGTAACATCACTACTAGAGAGGAACTGCAGGCAACAGCAGCAGGGATTGTGGCGGAGGTTTGGAGCCTGGGCGTGATAGTGCAGGCCAACACTGCCGCCATACAATACGAGGGTCACCAGAACAGGCGCCTACAGCGTCAACACAATGCCAGTCAGAGGCAGTTTCAGGCTGAAACAAATGAAGTGCTGACCCGCATTGCCATTGCCTTGAAGGGGATGCAGGCAACATCTCAAACCAGCTCCAGGAGCGTCAGCCCAGGGGATGAACTGCCACGTGATGCCCCAACCGAGTCATCGCCACAACAACTGCGGAGCAGAACCCTGGGCACGAGGCATGGACCACGAGAGGGCAAATTACAAGTGACTGTCCTGAGGACAATGGCACCACGAGTAAAGTTGAGCAGACACCTGGATGTTCGGGTTCGGCGGGACCCGAACTTGACCCCGAACCCGAACCCCATTGAAGTCAATGGGGACCCGGACTTTTGACTACTAAAATGTCTCTAAAAGACTAAGGGAAATGGCTAGAGGGCTGCAAATGTCAGCAAAATGTCGGTAGCATGGCAAGTACTCTGAAAATAAATGTGGATAGGGAAATAACTTAAAATAACATTAAAAAAAAAATGGCGGTGGATGTGGCAGTGCAGGTTAAAGCGGCGGTGGAGGACGTGGTAGCCAACACAGGTTTTTGTTTTTAATTTATTTATTTTTTAAATTAGGGTACACCCCAAAAGAGTGAGAAAGATCTAGGGTTGCCACCTCATCCCAAGGCCCCTTTCACATTTATACGACTTCAAAGTCATGTGATTTTGACGCGATTTTGTGGCAGTGATTTTGCTGCGATGTTACCGCGATTTTGCAGCGATTTTGCAGCCGCGATTTTACCGCAATTTTGCCACCGTGATTTGGGATCAGTACAACTTTGACTTTGCCACAACTTTGGCATTAGCCCTGGTTCACACTGGGTACGATTTGAGATGCGGTTTGACATGTGGAATAGCATCCCAAATCAGCGGCATTTGCCGGAAATTGTGGGCAATGGCACCGTCCTAATCGGTGCGACGCCGCAAGCTGCACCGATTTCAAAAAGTAGTTCCTGTACTACTTTTTGCGAATTGAGGCCGTGATAGAGCCCAGGTTCACACTGGGCTGCGGGAGTGAAGCCGTGCGAGTTCAGCTGAACTCGCACTATTTCACTCCCGCTGGCAGTCCCGATTTCGGCCGCGATTTAAGAGACACACAGATGTCAATGTAAATCGCGGCCCGAAATCGCAAAAAGTAGTACAGGAACTACTTTTTGAAATCGGTGCAGCACCGCAGATGCGGCGTTGCACCGATTAGGACGGTGTCATTGCCGACAATTGCCGGCAAATGTCACCGATTTGAGATGCAATTTCACATGTGAAATTGCATCTCAAATCAAAGCAAATCGTACCCAGTGTGAACCTGGGCTGAACCTGGGCTTACCAATGAAAACATACATGGTGTGAGGCAATTCCTTTTCCTGCCACCGCAGTTGTCATTGCTGCTGCAGCAGTAGCAGTGCATGAGGAAGAAGAGGAGGAGAAGCGGAGGTGGAAAATTCGTGGATATTGGGTACATCCCATCATTGCCAATCGTGAAGATAGGGGTCAATTTTGGGTCCTCTATAATGAAGAATGAGAAGAATGATCCTTACATTGGTGGTCAGTGGGAAGGATGTCCCTTACATTGGTGGTCAGTGGGAAGAATGTCCCTTACATTGGTGGTCAGTGGGAAGAACGTTCTTTATATTGGTGATCAGTGAGAAGAATGCTCCTTACATTGGTGATCAGTAGGGATGAGCTTTGCGTTCGATACTAACGTATGTTCGACTCGAACATTGTCTGTTCGTACGTTCGACGAAATTTGAACAAAAGCGGTCATTCGCGCCAAATTCGAGTGACGCAAAACGACCCATAATTCACTGCGGCATTGCGCGCTGATGATTGGCCAAGCATGCTGTATGTCCCGCATGCTTGGCCAATCACAGCGCGCCAAAAACGAACAGCCATAATTGCCCAAAGCCTGGGTGGCTTTGGCCAATTATAAACGAATAGCAAAAAAACAGGATGCGCTAACAAATAAACAGGATTAGTGTCCATGGATGGTAATCATAGTAAAATGAAACCAGAATAGTGTCCATAAGTGATAAACAGAGGATTGATGTCCAACTGATCCTATTCGGACCAGAGTAAATTAATTAGCTTATTCTTGAAAAACACCAGTGGGAAAATTGTGATGATGACAATAAACGTGGTGACATTCAATAGAAAAGTGCTGATAGTAGATCCTCCACCTTGCAGAAAACAATAACTGCTTACCGGAAAGCCAGTGGTCTCTTAGTGAAAAGAAGACCCCAGAATGCATATGTGTAACCACTGGAGGAAGATAGTAGGCCAGGTAAGTTGTCAATCCCCTTCAGGCTGGGAGCTCGGAACCAATTTCCAGGGAAAAGCAAAAAAGGCCACAATAGTGTAATAACGTCTTAAAAAATTTATTTAAAAAAGCCAAAAACACACTTACATAAAATCAATGCAAACAGGCATGTCAGTGATATGCTGGGACTCCGGCCGGAAGCGATCCATGCAAACACTTGACCCGTCCAAATGAGGAATGGGAAGAGGTATACAGCGGGGGATGAACCGATGAAACACACTATCCCGCTGGGCGGGATAGTGTGTTTCATCGGTTCATCCCCCGCTGTATACCTCTTCCCATTCCTCATTTGGACGGGTCAAGTGTTTGCATGGATCGCTTCCGGCCGGAGTCCCAGCATATCACTGACATGCCTGTTTGCATTGATTTTATGTAAGTGTGTTTTTGGGTTTTTTAAATAAATTTTTTAAGACGTTATTACACTATTGTGGCCTTTTTTGCTTTTCCCTGGAAATTGGTTCCGAGCTCCCAGCCTGAAGGGGATTGACAACTTACCTGGCCTACTATCTTCCTCCAGTGGTTACACATATGCATTCTGGGGTCTTCTTTTCACTAAGAGACCACTGGCTTTCCGGTAAGCAGTTATTGTTTTCTGCAAGGTGGAGGATCTACTATCAGCACTTTTCTATTGAATGTCACCACGTTTATTGTCATCATCACAATTTTCCCACTGGTGTTTTTCAAGAATAAGCTAATTAATTTACTCTGGTCCGAATAGGATCAGTTGGACATCAATCCTCTGTTTATCACTTATGGACACTATTCTGGTTTATTTTACTATGATTACCATCCATGGACACTAATCCTGTTTATTCGTTAGCGCATCCTGTTTTTTTGCTATTCGTTTATCTGTGTTTGTTACTACAGTCAGGTGCAGCTTCTTTTGTGTTTTTAATCACTTTAGATCACTAGCACCCTGTTGCTTTGCTTTTTATTGTTCCTTTGTTCACCTTAGCGCAGTTGACTTTCTCCTTTTTTCCATTTGGCCAATTATGGCTCAGGGCTTTAGCACATGACCCACACTATATAAGGCCGCCTGCTGGGCGGCCTCGTGTAGTGTGTTCCGGATTGTTAGTGAGAGTAGTCAGAGAGACAGAGAGATAGTCTTTTTATATAGCTAGATAGAGCAGGCAGGCAGGCTTGTCAGTTTAGCCTAATGTTACAGTGTGTAGAGAATATATATACATCCCTAGGAGTAGTACATATATTTATACACTGTATAGCTTAGATAAATCAGTTCGCGTTTACTATACACTCTACAAAAAGAAAAGCCACATATTGTCCTATTACAAGAGACCCACTTTAGAACTGACACCGTCCCTAAGTTATGTAACCACTACTTCCCGACGGTGTTTCACGCCACCAATGACGAGTCCAAGTCTAAGGGGGTCTCTATTCTACTTTCCAAACATTGCCCTATACAGGTTGAAGATGTCCAACAAGACGCTCTGGGTAGATACATCTTTTTAAAGGGTACACTTCATGGCACTCCCATCACGGTTGCAAACGTATACGCCCCCAACTCCCACCAAGTCCAATTTTTTCGGGACACACTCCACCTCCTAACGGCCTTCTAGAGGGGCATATTGGTTCTAGGCAGGGATTTCAATGTACCGCTGGCTCTCCTCCTGGACACGTCCAACGGGTCCACCTGTTTAACATACCGCGCTCTTAAGGCTATAAAATCCCAACTGAACACACTCACCCTGCATGACTCTTGGCGCACGCTACACCCGAACGAGAAGGACTTCACATTCTTCTCCCCCCTACACAATAAATACTCCCGTATCGATCTCCTCTTTCTCTCTCAGAATGACCTGCACTTACTTGCCACAGCCACTATTGAACCTCTCGGACCACCACCCGACTACGATGATTTTGAGGTGGCCGGGTCGTCGTCCCAGATCAGGGATCTGTAGGATGGATGATTCCCTCCTCCTGGATCCAGCAGACACTCACGCTATTTCGACCAAACTCACCCAATTTTTCGACGAAAACGAATCGGGGGAGGTGGTACCGGCCACAGTGGCACACAAATGCGTTATCTGCGGTGAAATTATATCCCTGATGGCGAAGCGACATAGACTCAGGAGGGCTTGCATTGATGATCTCTCAGATCGTGTGAAAACGTTGGAACGGGTCCACAAACGTACCTTGACAGCTGACACCTACGAGGCACTCCTGGCTGCCAGAAAGGCCTTATTGGGTGAGCTTCACTCTCGATTACAACATAAGTTTGCCTTCACTCATAAATTGTATTATGAGTTTGGGAACAAGTCCGGGAAGCTGTTGGCCTCCGCGTTGCAAAAGAAAAAATCGGCACACACAATCCGAGCAATTACCTCCCCGACGGGCTGTTCAGTGCATAGGTCTGATCATATTGCTCGACAATTCGTGCAATACTGTACCTCTCATCGCTCTATGACCTCCCGACACCACACACTTCCGTGGCCGACCTGAGATGCCCACAACTCATAGAAGACTTTCTCGCCACTTACGGACTACCCCCAAGCCCTGCACCAGACATGTCACATTTAGACACACCAGTAACGACAGCAGAAGCCCAACTAGCTTTAAAACAACTGAAACCGGGGAAAAGCCCAGGCCCGGACGGACTCACCTCCGGCTATTACAAAACGTTCGCGACACTTCTGCTTCCACGATTTGTAAAGGCTTTCAATGGCATCCCCCTTCCCCCCCACACTGATAAGGACCTTCTAGAGGCCCACATTACTCTAGTCCCCAAACCAGGTAAAGAAGCTACATTAGTTTCCAATTACCGTCCGATATCCCTACTTAATGTAGATGTAAAACTGTATGCGAAAATACTAGACAATAGATTGCTCCCTTTCCTCCCTGATCTCATTTCGACAGAACAAGTCGGCTTTGTACCCGGCCGCAAGGCTCAGGATAACACGACTAAAGCACTCAACATCCACCACTGGATGACCACGCACGCAACGAAAGGTTTCTTTTTATCCCTGGATGCGGAGAAGGAGTTTAAAAGGGTGGCCTGGGACTATATGTCCGCAGCACTACTCAAAGCGGGAATACCCACCCGTTTCCTCCAAATGGTAATGACTCTTTATTCCGCACCTACAGCTAGGCTAAGGGTCAATGGCCTACTGTCAGACGCCTTCTCCGTCCACAACGGTACCAGACAGGGTTGCCCCCTCTCTCCCTTACTGTTCGTCCTATCCCTTGAACCATTCCTTCGTAGACTACGCGACAATCCAGATATCAAAGGGGTATCCATCAAAGATACAACCCATAAAATCGCTGCATACGCCGATGACGTATTATTGTACCTGACCAACCCCCATATTACACTGCCCACCTTTAAAACCCTCTCCAACCTCCAGATTAATTATGGCAAATCAATGGCTCTCAATGTCTCCCTCCCCCAGACTCAGGTAGACTTTTGCAAACAACAGTTTCCTTTTAAATGGGAACCCAACGACATCACCTATCTTGGCATCAAGCTCCCTGCCCATCTCTCCGATCTCTACACCAAACATTTCCTCCCTGCCCTGCAGACTATCAAGGGTGACCTGCTCAGCTGGAATAAGGGACATTTTTCTTGGTTCGGCAGGGCAGCGGTCCTGAAAATGAACGTTCTGCCTAGACTATTGTAATTATTACAGGCTGTGCCGATTAAACTCCCCCCTTCTTTATTCACCTCCCTGAAATCAGTCTGTAGATCCTTCTTATGGGCGGGGGGTCGACCTGCGAGAATAGGTTGGGACAGGCTCATCCTCACAAAGAAACAGGGGGCATTGGCTTGCCACCTCACCCGGGTTTTGGACTGTCACATACATAGAAATAACAAAGCTTGGGTCGAGATAGAGGAAGCTTTTGTCGACATGCCCATCTCGAACTTACCGTGGATCGCCCCTAGCTCCGTCCCCAAATCGGGTAGATCCCCTTCGCTGATAAGCTCCACCCTATCTGCCTTGAAGGCTACCTATACCTCTTCTGACACGACTCCCTCTCCGGGACCAATGACGCCCCTTACTCGAAATCCCGACTTCCCTCCTGACATCCCAGCTCGTGTTAGCTTAGGGACTAGTGACGGTCCAACGCTGAAGGCCCACCTCTTTTTTTAAAACGACACGCTATTGACCCACGAGGAGATGATCTCCAAATTCCTGTCCCATCACATTCCTAGGTTCCTATACTTTCAGCTCCGTCATTTCTTTCACAGTGTACCACATCCTCTGCCTTGGCACAGAGAACTAACTCCTTTCGAACGTCTCTGTTCTCAGGCAGAACCGCTAAAGACATATGATATCGACCATGTATTCCCTGCTTATCTCTGCCGTCAAGCCCAGAACCGAGGTTCACCGCATATGGGAGGCTGACCTTTCGGAGGGCTTGACACCAGATTACTGGGCATCGGTTTTCCTACACACTCACAAAGGCTCCATTAATGTCTCTGCACAAGAGAACAGGTTCAAAATATACTCACGATGGTATAGGACCCCCGACAGGCTACACAAAAATTTTCCGAACACCCCCTCCACATGTTGGAGATGTAACTCTGAGGAAGGATCCTTCCTCCACATATGGTGGGATTGCCCGATTATCCAACCGTTATGGAAAGAGGTTCACTCTCTTATTTCCCACATCACTACTTACACGCCTAACTTTTCGCCAGCACAATACCTGCTCCATCACACCCCCATTCCCCTCTCAACATACCGGAAATCCCTGATGCTACACCTTATCAATGCAGCCACTCAATGCATCCCTATCCATTGGAAAGACACCCCCCCCCCCCACGATAAGGGAATAACAGCCTAGAGTATCAAAGATCGAAGACATGGAAAGGATTATACATCAATCTAAGGACATGCACGATAAATTTAGACATACCTGGTCTTGCTGGACTCACTATAGGGAATCCCTACAACCCACGACCCCCTGTACACCCCCTACTCCCCCTCCTGGGCTGGCTGGGACAAGCATTGCCTAAACCCTTTGACCCAGATATCTCCCCTGCTTGAGACCCTTTCCCCACCCTACCCCTCCTAGTACAAGCTATACTGGACCAAGCTTGACTCCCCACGCCTCACTTTCTGCTGGAGTACCCTCCCGCCCACAGTATGTCCCCTTTAGGGGTGGGCGGACGCTGGGTAGAGCCCCAATGGTCCGAAAGCTCCTTGCTACATCGGACTTAAACCTATACCTCTTCCACATGCCCCCTCCCCCAGCCTCCCCAGACTGGTTCAATGATATTATGTTTTGTTTTCAGTTTAAGCAGGTATACCTCTCTGTAGAGGGAAGGCCCCCGCCATCGTCCTATACATTATATCAATGCTAATGTGCTGCATGTTATATGTTATATGTTATTTGTAGTCGCTTGTTTTATGGACTATTACTTTCAATTGATATTTGTAACTTTTAAACGTCTAATAAAAATATTTTGGGAAAAAATAAATAGTTTTCTCTGGCAATGTTGGCCGGTCTACATTTGTTTTCGCTGACTGAAGATTTCACTGTGACCTGAAACTTTGTTGTTGTTTTTTACTTTTTTTTGCAGACTTTTTTGTTCTCTATAGCCCACACCCTATATGCCTATACCTTTTTCTGTATACCACAAAGAGTCCTGCCAAACCAGTGTGCTCATTTATTGCCTCATAATAGAATGACTTTAATTGTTTGACCTGATTATAGTTCTGACCGCTATCTCTTTACCCTCTCCATGCTGGTTTCTTGTTATCCTTTTCTTAATACAGTATGTTGATGGTGAAATGTCTAAGTTAACTAGATGTCTTTCATGGAATGTCCATGGTATAATAATCCGGTTAAACGCCTGGCCGTGTTACGCACGATCAAGAGGTTGAGTGCTGAGGTGATTAGTCTGCAGGAGACTCATCTCCCCCCAGGGACCACTGCAACAATTGTGGCCCGGCAATTTTGTCACCAATATCATGCCACCTGTTCGGTGTACTCGAGGGGGGTGAGTGTGCTGATTCGTTCGGGTACTCAATACTCTTTTATAGATGCTAAGATTAATCCAGAAGGTAGATACGTTTTTCTCTTTTGTTCCCTTTTTGGGATGAAGTGTGTATTGGCAGGTGTCTATAACCCCCCTCCGTTCTCATCTAGTGTACTTAAAATGTTGGCTGAATTTATGTCACATCTCCCGGGTATCCCTGTATTGGTCATGGGGGACTTCAATAATTTTCTGGATTATGAGAAAGACAAATTTAAACCTGGTGTGGGAGCGGATGCACGTGGGGGACGGGGTCCCGAAACTTTTGCTCACCTCGTGGCCGAGTTGGGTTTTTAGGGATGTGTGGAGAATGCATAACCCTGATGCCAAAGTATTTTCGTGCCAATCGGCCTCTGTTGGGGGATTGTCAAGGATAGATATGGGCTTGGGCAATGATCTCATGTTGCCCATGGTGAAATTATCTCAATATCATCCGAGGCATACTTCAGACCATTCCCCGTTAATGGTGGATTTGAGGTTGGGGGCGAGGGTAGGTAATAGCCTCTGGAAGCTTAACCCATTCTGGCTATCTCTCATACCAGATCCTGACCCGATCCCAGATCCTAACCCGATAGGGCCGACGGATCTACAGACAGTGTGGGATGCGGCTAAAGCCTATATGCGAGGTCAATTTATTAAAGTTATATCCCGTATTAAATCTAATACTAAGGAATGGAAGATGCAGGTCTTAGATGAGGCCCACCACTCAGAGGTAGATTATGTGGCAGACCCTACAGATGTCAATAAAAGGAAATGGTTGGCATCTCAATCCATGCTCAAAGATCTATCCCTTCAAGTAGCAGAAAACAAACGGTTCTTTTTGCAACAAAAGCATTTTGAAGAGGGGGAGAACACGGGTCATATTTTGGCACTACTGGCTCAGTCGCAGCAGCCCCCTTCCCATATTGTAGCCATGACAGATGCTAAGGGGGAGGTGTGTGTCAGGACCGGGATTTGAACCTGGGACCTCAGCTGTGTCTGGCAGAGAGCCTTCTCACTGAGCTATCTGGGATGCTGGACAGCTCCCTGTCTGTTCTGCTAGACAAACCCATCTGATCCATTGGACCTTGCTGTCTTGTGTCTTGATTGTCTTGAACCTTGAACCCCTTGCTCCTCCCACGAACTTCCTGTTATAAGCCATGTCTCTGCACTTCCTCCTTGCCAGAATATTGTGCTATCTCCAGCCTGTATCTCGCTCCTGTCTTCTCTTCTGCCATCCATATTTGCTACTGCTCGTTATCGATCCTTGGCTTGTTATCGACTACGCTTCTGCCTGATCCCAACCTACAGATACTCATTACCGACCTTTTGGCTTGTTTACCGACCACTCTTCTGTTTGATCCTTACCTGCTTATCTGCTATTGTACCCCGGCTTTCTCACCTCCTGGTGGGGTGATCCTGAGGACCGCGACCTGGTGCTAACACGCAGCAAAATCCATCTCCACCTTCAGGAGCTCTGGTGAACACCGGTTAGCGCTTAGATTCCGCACCTCAGGTGACCCCTGTGTCATCAGCCAGGGTAACCTGCTCCGCTGCTACAGCTACTGGCCTCTGAGCCTGACCCCAGACCGTGACAGAATATTCTGGCCCAAAACATGGAGGCCGTTGTAGCAGCTGCTGTAGCCCCTCTCAGAGTGCAAATCGGTGAGTTGCAGACGTTTGCTGTTAACTCCCAGGAAAAAATTTCTGAGTTACAAATTGAACTGAAGGCGCTACAGGAGGAAATCCTCGATCTGAATAAACAATTGCGTGACTCTCGTGCCCGAGATACTGCTGCTGTAGATTCTAATGCACGAATGCCCCTACCACTTAAGTTTAACGGAGACCGCCGCAATTATAGAGGGTTCCTTAATCAATGTCGTATATACTTTCAGATGCAACCTGCTGCATTTCCTTCTGAAAGGAAAAAGTTTATTATAAATCTCCTGACTGAGGAAGCTTTAGCCTGGGCCTCCCCTTATGTGGAGAAAGATGATGTCGTCCTGGATGATTTAGATTCTTTTGTAAAAGCGATGAACCAAGTTTTTGATGATCCTAACCGCTGTGCTACTGCTGAGGCAAAATTGCACAATTTACGGCAGGGTAGACGCTCTGTTGCAGAGTACACAACTGAATTTCGACGCTGGATCTCAGATACCAATTGGAATCCAGCAGCACAAAAGAGTCAGTTCCGTCAAGGACTCTCGGAACAAGTAAAAGATGAGCTTGCCAGAGTAGAAAGTCCTGACGACCTCGAGCCTTTCATTAAATTATGTATTCGAATTGATCAGAGACTTACTGAAAGGAGAAAGGAGAGACTGGGATCTTAGGCAGTAATGGTGGCATGCGTTTTTCTACTACTCAGTATTCGCCTAGGGGTCCAAGAGTTTTTCCTGATTCTGACACTCCTGAACCTATGCAGGTGGATGCGATTAAAAGATCTATTACTACTCGGGAGATAAGAAAGACGACGTTCAGAAAATTTATGTCTGTATTGTGGAGACTCCGGACATTATGCAGTAATTGTCCAATAAATTTAAAAAAGAAAATTTGCAGCAAGGATGTTCCGTATCTGAACAAATAAACTCAATTTCTCAGTCCGTCTCGCCTTGATTAGGAAGCAAATAAAGTTAATTCCTATTACTCATTTTGTCATCAAAAATAAAGCTTATCGTTGAAAGTAATGAAATACCTTGCTCTGCTATGCTGGACTCAGGGGCCGGGGGAAACTTCATGGACATAGAATTTGCCCAAAGTAATAACATTATAATAAGAAATAAACTCGCCCCTATTAATATGGAGACTGTGGATGGCTCACCTTTGTCTTCAGGACCAGTTACCCACGAGACCATCCCACTGAAGCTGTTAATGGAGACTGACCATCAGAGAGACTATCAGCTTTGAGCTGATCACATCACCCAAATTCCCTATTATCCTAGGCATTCCTTGGTTCTCTATCCATAATCCCTCCATCAACTGGGAGACACGTTCTTTAAGCTTTACATCTGACCATTGCAAAAGACATTGCAAGGAATCTTATCAAATAAGCCCTCCACCAACCCAAGATTTACAAGCAGCTTTGGCAACCATTAAGTCATATGACAATCTACCTCCACAATACCTTGAGTTTCGGGATGTTTGTGATAAAAAGGGCGCAGATCAGCTGCCTCCTCATCGCTCTTATGATTGTCCCATTGAATTGCTTCCAGGGGCAGAAATACCATTTGGGCACCTTTATTCTTTATCAGAACCTGAACTGAAGGTGCTTAAAGAGTGGATTAATGAGAATCTAGAGAAGGGGTTTATCAGACACTCTACCTCTCCTGCTGGGCAGCCTTATTCTTTGTGGTTAAGAAGGACTCCACCCTGCGTCCGTGTATTGACTACAGAGATTTAAATAGGATCACAATTAAGAATCGCTATCCACTCCCCGATCATTCCAGAAATGCTTGAGAGACTCCGCTCCGCCAAACTCTTTACCAAATTAGATTTACGGGGGGCATACAACCTTGTCCGCATTCGTCCGGGGATGAATATAAGACTGCTTTCAGAACCAGATATGGACATTTTGAGTCTTTGGTCATGCCCTTTGGGCTTTGCAATGCACCTGCAACTTTTCAACATTTTATTAATGATGTTTTCCGAGATTTGCTTGATCAGTTTGTAATAGCATACTTGGATGACATTCTCATTTTCTCTGATACTTTGGAAGAACACCGCAAGCATGTCTGTATTGTTTTCGAGAGATTAAGGCGGAATAAACTTTACATCAAACTAGAAAAATGTGAGTTTGAACAGACTCAGATCCAATTCTTGGGATACATAATCTCTTCTGAAGGGTAAGCATGGATCCTGATAAGATCAAAGCAGTGGTGGATTGGCCTGTCCCTAGAAATGTTAAGGAGATACAGCGATTTGTTGGATTTGCCAACTTTTACAGAAGATTTATAAGGAATTTCTCCAAGGTAATTGCTCCAATTACACAGCTGACAAAGAAAGGGATGCCCTTTGTTTGGTCTCCTGAGGCACAGGCTGCCTTTAATAAACTTAAAAATCTCTTCACTTCTGCGCCAATACTGGTACATCCAGATCCAGAACTACCTTTCATCGTAGAAGTTGATGCTTCTAATTCTGCTGTGGGAGCTATCCTTTCTCAGCGAATTGGAGAAAAAATGCAGCTTCATCCTTGCGCTTATTTCTCTCGACTGATGTCTTCTGCCGAGAGGAATTATGACATTGGAAACAAGGAGCTGCTGGCAATTAAGGTAGCATTTTCTGAGTGGAGGCATCTGCTGGAAGGGGCTAAGCATCCTGTAACCGTTCTCACCGATCATAGAAATTTAGAATTTATTAGGTCTGCTAAAAGGTTGTCATCTAGACAAGCACGTTGGACCCTTTTTTTCTCCAGGTTTAACTTTGTCATCTCGTACCGCCCTGGATCAAGAATGGTAAGGCTGACGCCCTATCACGGATGTTGCCTGGGCCCCTCCAGGAAAGAAACTCTGAATGTACAATCCTGCCTCAAAAGAACTTTCTAGGGGCCACAAGTTCAAAGACATTCTTAATCTCCTCAAAGAGGGGTATGAGAATGACCAACTTCTTAATAATCCTCCTAAAGACATTAACCTCAAGTACAACAATGGTTTTTGGACTCAAGGACATTGCCTCTATGTACCTGAATCAGTTCGGGTAGAAGCCCTCAGGCTGGTACACGACTCTAAACTTGCTGGTCATTTTGGGTTTCTAAGACAGAAGAACTCTTATCACGTTCCTTTTGGTGGCCTGGGTACAAGACAGATGTAAAGAAATATGTGGCTTCATGTCTAACCTGTGCTCGCAATAAGACACCCCAATCTTCTCCTCTGGGGTTACTTCAACCACTGCCTGTTCCATCAAGACCATGGGGGTCAATTTCCATGGACTTTGTGGTCGACCTTCCTCTTTCGAAAGGAATGACCACCATTCTAGTAGTCGTTGACCGTCTCACTAAGATGGCTCATTTTATTCCAGTTAAGGGGGTACCCTCTGCCGAACATACTGCTGAGCTAATGGTTAGAGAAGTTTTTAAACTTCATGGAATTCCTGATGATGTGGTGTCTGACAGAGAGGGTACAGTTTACCTCAAAATTTTGGAAAAGTTTTTGCTCAGCTTTGGGTGTAACAATTAATCTGTCCTCAGCTTTTCATCCACAGTCTAATGGTCAGACCGAGAGGACCAATCAAACTCTGGAGCAATACCTTCGATGTTTCGTGAGTTATCTCCAGGAACTGGGTGGACTACCTTCCTACGGCTGAGTTTGCTTATAATAACTCTAAACATAGCTCCACTTCCCAAAGCCCTTTTTTCCTAAACACCGGGTATCATCCAGTTTTTATTCCTGATCTCCCTATCTCAACTTCAATTCCTGCTGTTACCAACAGACTAACTTCTTTACATGAGATCCAGGTGAAATTGACCGATACATTGAAGGAGGCGCAGGAATATTACAAGAAGGCTGCTGACAGAAACCGTAGGTCTATTCCCACCTTTCAGATAGGTGACAAGGTTTGGTTATCTACCAAAAATGTAAAGGTTCAGGTTCCATGTGCTAAGTTGGGTCAAAAGTTTGTTGGACCTTTTGAGATTTCTGCTCAAATCAACCCTGTCACCTTTCGCCTAAAACTTCCGGACAATATGAAGATTCACCCTGTTTTTCATATATCACTACTCAAACAGTTTCATGAAAATACCTTTTCTGGAAGAATCCATCCTCCTCCTCCACCTGTTGAGGTACAGGGTGAAGAAGAATTTGTGGTGGGAAAAATTCTTGACTCCAGGATCTCTAGAAACAAACTGTAATATTTGGTTCAATGGGAAGGATATGGACCAGAAGAAAATTCTTGGGAGCCTGCAAATAATGTCCATGCCCCTAGATTAACAAGGGAATTTCACCAGAGGTTTCCTCAGAAACCTGGCCCTAAGACGTCCAGTGGACGTCCTGGAAGGAGGGGAGTACTGTCAGGACCGGGATTTGAACCTGGGACCTCAGCTGTGTCTGGCAGAGAGCCTTCTCACTGAGCTATCTGGGATGCTGGACAGCTCCCTGTCTGTTCTGCTAGACAAACCCATCTGATCCATTGGACCTTGCTGTCTTGTGTCTTGATTGTCTTGAACCTTGAACCCCTTGCTCCTCCCACGAACTTCCTGTTATAAGCCATGTCTCTGCACTTCCTCCTTGCCAGAATATTGTGCTATCTCCAGCCTGTATCTCGCTCCTGTCTTCTCTTCTGCCATCCATATTTGCTACTGCTCGTTATCGATCCTTGGCTTGTTATCGACTACGCTTCTGCCTGATCCCAACCTACAGATACTCATTACCGACCTTTTGGCTTGTTTACCGACCACTCTTCTGTTGATCCTTACCTGCTTATCTGCTATTGTACCCCGGCTTTCTCACCTCCTGGTGGGGTGATCCTGAGGACCGCGACCTGGTGCTAACACGCAGCAAAATCCATCTCCACCTTCAGGAGCTCTGGTGAACACCGGTTAGCGCTTAGATTCCGCACCTCAGGTGACCCCTGTGTCATCAGCCTGGGTAACCTGCTCCGCTGCTACAGCTACTGGCCTCTGAGCCTGACCCCAGACCGTGACAGTGTGTTACTCCATTATGGACTGTTTTACCAAGTTTTTTCAAGATGTTTACATGTCCAAAGTCCGACCTTCTCCTGAGGAACTCCTTTCTAGATAGGTACCCTATGCCGAGCCTACCCACCTCGAATGTGGCATTGCTTAACGCCCCCTTGGCCAAGGAGAAACTCCTGGAGGCACTGGCGCATGCTCAGAATGGGCGGGTGCCAGGGGCTGATGGCCTTCCATCCAAGGTTTATAGTCGTTACTCTGATCAGCTTATTCCTATTCTTTTGAATATCTACAACACAGCCTTTACGACTGGTACGCTTCCCTCCTCTATGAATGAGGCACTTATTGTGGTTCTGTTGAAGCCCGGGAAGGATCCTCTTTCCCCGAATTCGTAAAGACCCATCTCCCTGCTGATGTTTGATGTGAAGCTCTTGGCCAGGGTTCTGGCCACTAGATTGTCTAAGTGTGTTCATCATGTGGTGCACAGGGATCAGTCCGGCTTTATACCAACGAGGTCCACTTCTTAAAACCTACGTAGATTGTTTCTTAATATGTAGGTACCCGTTGATAATCCAGGCAATAGGGCCATTTTCTCCTTAGACACGACCAAGGCGTTTGATAGCGTCGAATGGCCCTATTTATGGGAGGTTTTGAGTAGATTTGGGGTGGGTTCATCCTTTCTAAAGTGGGTTCAGCTGCTCTACAGTTCACCGCTAGCAAGAATGAGAATTAACAGAGAGGTTTCAGACTCCTTCCGGCTCTTTAGGGGTACACGGCAGGGGTGCCCGCTTTCACCCCTGTTGTTTGCCCTGGCTCTAGAGCCACTAGCAATTCACATTAGAGCCTCACCGGGTATTACTGGTTTTTTTTTTTTTTTTTTTTTTTTAAATAAATTTTTATTGAGTTTAAGAGGCATACACAGAAAGAAAAGGGAACAGGGAATAGCAATAACAAAGTTGGAGACGGAACACTGGTAGGCGCATCAAACTTGCTGCAAATAGAGTACATACATCGTACAGAAGGTACTGTAAACAGGTCATGGAGACAATTGGAAATACATTCCCAAGGAGGGTACATTGACAGTGGGTATACCCAGCACGGGTATGAGGGGGGGTAGTGAATGTACATACCGGATACAAAACAAAGAGCTGAGCTAGGACCCACTAGGTGTGTATGCGTAAGGGAGAATCCACATGAAACAGAGAAAACATATCGCTAAAACTTTACATTGAAATAGGTGGAACTGGATGGATTTTAAACATTAGTGGGGACCAGAGAATATTGTAGAAGCGAAAGATGCATATAAACGAATTACAGTAGACAATCACAGGGGGGGGGGGGGGGGGAGGAGGGGGGGGTGGCACTCTGGGGGGGATGCTGTGGCAGCTCAAGTAGTTAACATCAAGGGAGCTGTTCTCCTAGGTACGGATGGTGGTGGAGATTTGAAGTAGGAGAAAGTGTAGTGTTCAAACTTGGAGCATTCCTCCGTAGATAGTGAAGCTGTCATGAAGGGGCCCCATGTTGACAAGAAACGGGATTTTGAGGCTTCGTGGTTGAAGTCGACGGTTGCACGTTCCTTGTAGAGAAGCAGGAGGAGCTCATGTTGCACTTGAGTCGCCGTGGGGGGAGAGTAGACGTCCAGTTTTTTCAGGATAGCTCTCCGTGCGACAAGGAGACATATCAAAGGCCAGTCTTTATTGGCAATTGCAGGTGCCGGGTGGGCCGATCGGGACCATTGTAGTAGAAGGGGTCCCAGTAACCAAAAATAAGGAGCAGTCTTTGGGTAGGTTTAGTAAGGTGATGTTGAAGATGTAGGCCAGCACCTTGTCCCAAAAGGAGGATATAAACGAGCATGACCAGAAACGGTGAGTTAGGGAAGGTTTCTGAAGGTGACACAGGGGGCAGTGAGTGGTAGCACGCTCCGTCGTGGAGTAGAGAAAGGTCATGTGGGCCGGTGGACGATTTTAAAGTTGGGTTTCTCTCCAGATTTCATTTGGTGTTAGACGTTGGACTTTGTTGAGGCCTTGAAGTAGCTTGTCAACTAGATTATCAACAGGGAAGTCTTTACTCCAATTAGCTGCGGATGAAGAATGTAGGGGAGGAGTGGTTTTAAGGAGAAGAGGTTTGTAAATGGTCGAAATTCTGTATGTGTCGTCTGCGAGAAGCTGGTCGGAGAAGTTGAAGGAGAAACGTTTTGCGCCTCCGAGCAGGTAGTTTTCAGATAGTGGGTGCATTGCCAGAAATGGAATATATGGGAAGGAGGGAGCGAGAAAGCGGCGGCGACCGCCTCAAAGGTTAGGGGGCGACCGTTGAAGTGTCGCAGAGGGATGAAAACTTAGTGAGACCTTTGTCTTGCCAGATCTTGAAGGCTTGTGTTCCATGCCAGGAAGTTCGGGTTACCTTGGATTGGTACATGGCGAGAAACATATTGGGCAGCCGAAGAATTTTCCTGATTTCTCTCCAGGCAACAGCAGTGTCCCTTAGTAGTAGGTTGTGTTGGTATGATGCCGGGACCGCTTTCCATTTGCTGTGAAGGAGAGCTACGAGGGAGAAGGGATGAGCCATGGCAGATTCCAGGGGGTAATTGGAATATCGTGAAGATTGCGTGATCCAATCTAGGCCGATCCTCATTAAACAAGCTAAATTATAGGTTCTTACTTTGGGAGACTAACACCCCCCTCGCGTCTGGGAAGAAAGAGCTTCTTTAAAGCAATGCGGGCCTCTTACCCCGCCATATAAATTTCGAAACAGCTGAATCGAATTGTTTGATATCTTTGTGGCGAAGGAGCAGAGGTATAGTCTGCATCGGGTACAGTAGTCGGGCAAAGCTGACCATTTTTACAAGGTGACATCTACCCAGAAGCGAGAGGGGCAAATCCATCCAGTTTACCAGTTCTTGAGAAATTTTTGCTAGCAGAGGGGGTAGTTCAGGCAATACAGGGAGGAGGGCGTCTTTCCTATTGAGATACCCAGGTAGGTAATATGGGACTTGGCAACCGAGAAGATTGAACTATGGGACCAAGAGGGGGTGGGCCCAGTTCCCAAGGGAGTTATTTCACTCTTGCCATAATTTATGCGTAGGCCCGAGCAGGTTCGGAAGTGTCAAATACTCGTTTGATGGTGGACATATCGGAGGAGGGGTCGGCCGAGAAAATAAGGACGTCGTCCGCGAAGAGGGAAGAGCGAAGGTCGGAGTCGCCAATCGGGATACCGTTAGGGGTGCTATCTGAATGAGGTGTCTGGATAAGGGTTCTAGGGCAATGTTAAATAAGAGTGGTGACAGAGGGCAGCCTTGACGGGTGCCTTTGTGTAGGTGAAATTCTTCTGAGAGTAGACCCGCGGCCACCAATTTCGCCGTGGGGGAGGAATACATGGAATTTATGAGATGACAGAAAGGGCCAGAGAATCCCATTTTTGACATAGTCAGAGCAAGCCAGTCAAAACTGACATTATCAAATGCTTTCTCCGCATCTAACGTTATGATGGCAAAGTCGCCATTTGGATGTTGTTTGGCGTATTCCAGTGCCAGCATAACTTTTCGTATGTTAAGGGTGGCTGTTCTACCCTTCACAAAGCCTGATTGTGCAGGGTGGATCAGAGAGGGAATGATATCAGAGAGTCGATTGGCTACAATTTTTAGACAGGATTTTGACATCCAGATTAAGTAGGGAGATGGGCCTATAAGATCCTGGCTCTAGGGGGTCCTTGCCCTTCTTAGACAGCAGCTTGATGGTGGCCTGACGGCCTGACGGCAGATAGGGGCCGCCGGACCATATGCCCATATATACCTTGGTGAAGGGTAGGCTCCACCAGTCTGGGGTCTTGTAGAACTCCCCGGTGAAGCCGTCAGGGCCAGGGGCCCTGGAGGGAAGCTTGCGATGGGTCAAGATATCCTCAGAAAGTTATGGACGTTAAGGGCCTTCGAGTTTGGAGGGGAGACCTGTGTAGGGAAATGTTCAGTCAGTTGGGTCTGCCAAGAAAGAGCTGCTT